>OU900095.1:7294147-8494147 GCA_918026865.1 Phyllotreta striolata
ACTCTACCCAGGACTATTAATAAGGTATTCCAGTTTACTAAGTTTTGTACATAAAAACTTAGGATAATGGTAGTGATGCATTTTTGGTTAACGATGTAAAAGATTTAGAACTGTCTAGAATCATTTTTAGAACGCTTCAAGAATATTTAGAACTGTTTATAGAACCATTTAAAACGCTCCAGAACCATTTAGAACGTTCCTGTTAAAACCTGCTGATTTTTTTCTACTGCATATTTGATATAAACACACCGAAGTATTAAATAAAGTGTAAAATTCGTAAACTAGTGTTACCTTCCCTTGTACAAAAGAGTTCATAATAATTGTAGCTTTAACCGCTACCAGTAATATTCCTCGACCTAAGTGATTTATTAATCCATTATGTATGAAATTTAAATAAACTCCGCGTTTAATAAAACGCTTCCCTACAAATTTCGTTTAAGTAATATTTTATCCCCAAATTCCTGAAACTTTTCAAGGAAACCGTAATTGTCTTTTGCCCTGCTATACTCGCGAAGCAAACTTCTCCGTTTCATCCATTAACATTTTATCATAATTTTGTAACATAGAAGGAGATTACACATTCCTGGTTAAGAAATAATTTTACTTAAAGGAAGGGGTCGTTTTGAGTATAGATATCAATATTGGTCAAAAATACGTACTTTTTCCACTATTTTACCGTATTTAATGCTATTTTAGGCAAAAGTATGTAAGCAAAAGAAGCAATTCCGAATACTTCAAAGTTTTTTTAATGAACATAAAAACATTCAACGAAGCAAATAAATTGTCGGCATATAAACAAGCATGTACGGAATATCGCCGGGTTTTAAATTGTTTACGACATGATCAAGATCTTTATTATCCTTTATTCATTTACGTTGTGTTTTTATTTCAGAACGATGAAACCTTTGGCGGCTGGTCTCAAGGCCCCAATCATGCGTTTCGCTGCAAAACGTTCAAGAAGCCCCGACCCTGCCACCTTTGCCATCAGCCCATTCTCAACGAGGGGTCATGTTGCAGAGGTGAGTTGTTTTTTTTCCGCTATATTGGGAGAATTTGCATGAATGTTCGTATAAGGACGTGAGAAGATTGTGGATGCGCCTCGATCCCACGCAATTTACTAAAAAATTTCTATTAAAGAGAGGTCTTGCTGAAAATACGTAATCATAACGTTACGCTATTTTATAACGAACGCGCGGATTTTATTTCGTATCAATTATAATATTCGCGTTGGGTTGAAAATTTCAAGTATTTTTAGTTAATCAACGCACTAATTGAGCAATCCACCATTCTATTACACGATCAATTTAACTCGCATTTAATTAGTAATTTTTTTCCGAACTCCGTTAAACCAACATTTCTTCCTCCATCGACGAGCGCACTTGAGCAAACACTAATTAACTCGGAAAAAATTTCATGCGCACATCTTTATTAGAAACTAAAAATATAAATCAATGGGAAGTGCACCTGTAGAGTCACGTACGGCACTCATTATAACGAAAAATATGCATGGGAAAACGCTCCTTGAACATTCTAGAAGGCTCCGTCGCTCGTGCTTTTCGTTTTAACGTTTTGAGTGACAAGACAAACCGGCGGTACGTCACTGCAACATGATGTTGGATGCCAGTCTCGAAACGAGGAAAAAAATCCGCTCAACTCACAGTCGAGCAGAAGTATCTTCGTGTGTGAGAATATTTCGACGGAAAACGTATACTATGTATGTAAGGATGTTTGACTTGAATTAAAATTAATTAATAGGAATCAAATGGTGAAATATTCTGAAACGCTTTGTATAGGATGATTCGTTTAAAATACCCTATTTATCTACTTAATATAGTAAATTTTCGGGGATAGAAATATTAGTAATTTGTTAATGAAGTAAGGTAAAGCAATTCAAGAAGTTGAGATAATTGACTACTCTCTCCTCTCTCCTCTCTCCTCTCTCCTCTCTCCTCTCTCCTCTCTCCTCTCCTCTCTCTCCTCTCTCCTCTCTCTCCTCTCTCCTCTCTCCTCTCTCCTCTCTCCTCTCTCCTCTCACCTCTCTCCTCTCTCCTCTCTCCTCTCTCCTCTCTCCTCTCTCCTCTCTCCTCCCTCCTCTCTCCTCTCTCCTCTCTCCTCTCTCCTCTCTCCTCTCTCCTCTCTCCTCTCTCCTCTCTCCTCTCTCCTCTCTCCTCTCTCCTCTCTCCTCTCTCCTCTCTCCTCTCTCCTCTCTCCTCTCTCCTCTCTCCTCTCTCCTCTCTCCTCTCTCCTCTCTCCTCTCTCCTCTCCTCCTCTCTCTCTCCTCTCTCCTCTCTCTCTCTCCTCTCTCCTCCTCCTCTCCTCTCTCCTCTCTCCTCTCTCCTCTCTCCTCTCTCCTCTCTCCTCTCTCCTCTCTCCTCTCTCCTCTCTCCTCTCTCCTCTCTCCTCTCTCCTCTCTCCTCTCTCCTCTCTCCTCTTTACACCCATATAGGTGGCGCCTTTTGGCATGTAAACTACTCGTTCAACAAGGGTTGCATGTAGAGCGTTTTAATTACACAGAACGATATTTAGTACGTAATTAGTTCGAGCCCGACTTCAAAGTTATCGATTCCGTAATTAACGACGAGGGTTTGGAAAAGATCTCCATACTAAACCGAGTGGCGTCTTCGGTAATTAAAAAGGAATCAGTCGGCGACGCGATGAAGGTGTAGCGTGAAAATTCCTCGGATGACTAATGATCCGACGCCAAGTTCTCGATTTTCTTTACGATCCGACGTCGCCGCGTAAATTGATTTCCATTCTGATAAGGTGGAAGATTCAAAAACATGACTAATCGTGTACTATCGTTCAGTGAAGTATTCACTTCCTTATCTATCCTGCTGGATAAGCGAGTACGAGAAAGGGAGTGTGTACTATAACACTTTGAGTACGTATAGTAGATACAATTTGTTCTTATTTTGAAGCAATATTATATTCTTGATTGCATCATGCAGTTGGTGACCTCCGACATTTCCTTTAATTAGATTTTCGACTAATTCGAGTCCGGTCGGGTCTCGCGATGGAAAACAACTCAATTTTAATTGTGAGCAACTATCGGTGGAATTGCTTTCTCAGCGTGCTACCTTTGGAGCTCTCGTTCTGCAGCTTGTTTGATCAATTGCGAAAACGACGGGGGGTGATTTAGCGGCGTCGCCATAAAAATCGCAGAGATTTCAGATTTCAGTCGCGATTGCCGTGCTCCATTCTCTTTTCCTTCCGCGAAATTATTACGATCTAGCCGTTTTCAAAGACGTTTTCAGAGACTGAGTAAGCGCTTTGTTAATTAAGTAATTGTTTAAATGGATTAGGTTAATTGAACTTTAATTAATCAATAGGCGATCTTATATCTGCTGTAAAAGTAATTTTATTTATTGGTTTTCGTTTTGTTTTGTTTCAGTTTGCAAATATGTCTGCCACAAAGTCTGCGAGAGCAAGGTAAGTAAATATTTTAGCAACGCAGTAACCTTTACTGATGGACCATTTCATTTGAGTATTTTGTTCATTCGAAATTCTCCAATGATCCATTAGGACTAAAACGTTTTTAAAACGACACCTGCGTCCATTTTATGATATATTGATATATGACCCTTTAGGGACCTTTTAACCTCCATAAGTACACACATACAGGGTGGCACATTAGTATGGAAAAGCTCAATATATCTGTTATTGTAGAAGATATCAAAAAAACGTCATTACAAAAGTTGTAGATCATTTTAAACTGCACATTTTAAAATTAGTTACATTCATACAGAGTGTCCCGTTTTTCCGTAGTAGATCAAACTTATACTTTTTTAAATGGAACACCCTGTTTTTTATTTAAAAATTGAATTTAGCTCGTTTTCAGCTTTCCAAAAATATAATTTTGTATAACGTTATACTGAGTGGTTCAAAAGTTATGACCATTTTTCCACGAAAATCGTACTAAGTTTACCACTCTGTAGAACCTAAATGGATTGAATTGAAAATAAATTTCACGTTTTACAACATTGCTAATATCCTGAAAATGTACAAAATGAATATTTTTTGTCAATTTTAATCATACTGCTTACAGGGTGGATCCAAACGCAAAAGTAACATTTTCTCTGTTAATTTAAATGGATCGCCCTATATTTTATATCGTTAACAGGAAGTATTTTCGTTTGATTACTCTACTCTCTTGTACTCTACTTTACTCTGCCCTTTTCTACAGTTTAATAAAAGTTTACTGCAAAGTATTTTCATGGACAGATTCTCTTTCATTATAAGAATTACTCTATGAGTACTCTACTGCTCTACTCTATTCCTATACTCTAATTTCTTCTACTCTTTCAAAACCTTTCAATGTAAATTTGCTCATTGCTCTACTTTTTAAAACTTCGCCCAAAAATGTTCAATGTCATTAAAAGTTTGCTATGAACTCAAATAATCCCCTGTTCTGTCTGAAATATTCTCGTGCCCCATTTACCTGTAGGATTAAAATTCCCTTTTAACCTCTCAGGTATAATAAATATAAATATTTCTGCTACCAATTTACCACCGCCGAAATTAAAAACGCCGCTTTAAGTAATTCGAAAAAATGCTCATAATAAACTCATTTGGACTTTCCGAAGAACACCAAACGCTAACGAGCAACTGAAACCCAGTAGTTCTTCGAAACATTTCGAAAGCATTCTCGGAAAGTAGTCGACTTAAACGCCCAATGACTTATTACAAACGCGGCAAGCCGGGCTGAGCGACAGACCTACCTGCGAGCAAACTTGTAAAAAGTTGTAAACATGAGGAATTCCTGCTAGGCCGCGTAATTCACTTTTGATTGGGATAATAGCCAACGAGAAAATTAATCACTTGACTCGCGAAGATTTATGTCGAGCGCGCCGATGCCGGTACTCGCCGACATTTTTTGGAAGTGAACTCTGCACAAACCTGGCAAAAAGACGACACGTTGGTTTCAACGGTTGGTTATATCTGATTGCCGTTTAGAAAATTAGATATACACATGTTATGCTTAAGGAAATTCCTCTTGTAACTGTTGTTTCATTAATTTCGCTCGATGCCTCAGCATTCGCATGAGTAATCATGAAATTCCTGATGAATACCAATTTAAAGTTCTCCTCCTAATACCTACTTTTAAGCAAGCACATACATTAAACCAATTAACAGTTTTGCAATCTTTACTACCACTAATTGTGCATATAACTTTGAAGAAAATAAAGCGTTCTCTACTCTCTACATATTCCTTTTACGGCGATACACATTAATTTAGAAAAGCATAAAATACTCGGCGTGTCATCGCATTGAAACGGTTCTTCGGTTCAGTTTGTAATCGGTAGTGGGAAGACGGAACATAAACTCCAATGGTCCAAGTACTTAGTATAATGTGATTCATGATGTGCGGTTGTCCATTGTATGCGGGATTATTAAAATGTTCCTCCTAAAAATCTATATAAAGTATGCTGGCTTTGATCTAGTAGGTCGAAAGTTTAGAAAACTTGCTACAAAAATGTAATAATGTAGATTTTAGAGGAGAGAAGTTAGATGGAATATTGAAAGGTTTGGGGATTAATTCCTAGTAAGTAGACCGTGTTGTAGTTGAAGTTGGCAATAATAGTCAAATAGGAATTAATCGCTTGGAACTTGGATGAAATGGCATCGAGAAAGAAAAAAACTTGAAGACAATTCAATTTCTTTACAAAAATGAATAAGGATTAAATTTGATACTGTCAAAAACCTATAGAGAAAAACAATCTTTAGTATTTTCAGATATATAGGGTGTTAATTAATTGAATGCCGATTCTTCAAGTTGTGAAAATATCTGGAATAATAAGAAAATGTAGCTTGAAAACTAAAGGTTTAAGAGATACATTGATATAAACTTTTCTTCTTAAAATCATCTTAAAATATTCACATTCTGAAGTATCGGCATTCAATTAATTAACACCCTGTAGATAATGAGGCAAATTTTAATTTTTCCTATTTTTACACACTTTATTTTCTAAAAACTAAGAAAAATTCTAAGAGAAATATTTAATAATTTTTCGCATAAAAATTTTCATATTAAATTGCTATTTTAAATCACCCTATATAACATGCAATTTGAAGAAAATTGTTCAATTCTTCAAATTGTTGGATTAACAATGGTAACTACAGTTTACTTCTTTTTTCTACTATAGAATGAATTGACTCATATCCATTTTATGTCAATTTTTCATATTGAATTTCCATCTAATCGGGGAAAAATTATTCCACTATCTAACAACCAAGTTATTAAAATTACTACCTAAAAATCCCTAATAGTTGATTCAAATAATTAAGTTTATCTCCCAAAAAAAATAATATTGATTTTTGTTTAATTTCTCGCCTACACTGCCATCTATTCGTGAGATCATTTCGCTTGCACTCTCATTGCATTTACGCTACTGAAACACAGATGGCAGAGCGTTCATATTAAGTTGAAAAATCCCATGAAATATTTTATTGAAACATAAAATATTATAAAAGATTTTTAAATATTTGGTAAAAAATAATCTTTCACAAAATTATCTATCATTTTATTTCTATTTATTTCACCTAATAAAACATTTTGTAAAACATAAATTTAAATAATTTTGTGATAAAAGTAAATTTGTGATAAAATTAAATTAGAAGAATTTTAACAAGTTTGAGAGAGGAACTAATGAAACGTTTTTTGAGTATTTTGGATTATTAAAAGCCTCAAATTACTTGTGAAATAAATATGAGCTATTGAATGTAATAATTAATACACCAGGAACACTATTTGAGAGAAAACTAATCTGAAGTTCCGAAACTCGAAATTAATTTACTAATGCCCGGTTTCACCAACGAAAATTTAGACCTTATTTGATGAATAAATTTAACTACCTAATAAAAATACACTATTTTGATCCACCAATAACAAATAGCGTTGAATAACAGGTAATAATGGATAACAGGTAGGTAAGATAATACATATTATGCAATTCTTAAGTTATATTTCAAAATGATTTATCTATTAGTTTTTTAGCATCATCTTCATCATCATCTTCAACATCATTTGATGAAGATTTTTCTTTATAGACGACCTCGAATTGTTTTAGAAAGAAGGATCGTTAAAGTTTCCTTTCTCTTCGTCCAAGTAATTTTTGCTTCTTTCCCTTTTTCGATCAATTTCAAAATTACTCTAAAACTCAAACTCCAAATATAATAAAATAACAATACTCAGCACATGTCACAGTGATAAAAACCAAAAAATAACCTCAACAATTTAGCTCGAAATCTTATTTTTTGGAAATATTTTAATTTTAAAGGTTGGTTTATCAGAATTATTTGTTAAATCACTAATTAAAGATTGAAAGTTTTGGTGAAACGTCAAAATATTTAACAGGAGTTTAAAAGTTATTCATCGAATAACTATTTATAGATGTATTTGTCGTTGGTGAAACCGGGCATAAAAGCATCAACAGCGATGCCTCCAACATCCCAAAATGTTAATTAGTTGTGTTCTCAAAGCTCGAAAGATTAATTTATTCGACGTATAACGCAATCCACTCGTCGACCGAAACGTGCTGGAAATTAATAATCCGCGCTTTACCTAGAAAAAAGAGCTTTTTGCGGAACGCTACCGATACTCGCCGGTCGACGTTATCGCGTCCCGGTAAAGTCAATATCCTCGATTTACCCAAAGTCCGACGCGCCGGGCACTTAACAGGCGAAGAGAGGCGGAAAAGTCAGCTACTTATTAGGTAATCCCCGGCCGAGTGCAACTTCTTCTGGTTTTTGCGGCTTACCGTTGCTCGCGAGGACGTATACACACCAATGCCAAGCTGTCTACCTCGCCCTCTTCGATCAAGGACGACTCATTGGCGTTCCTGCGAATTCTTTCATCGGGATCGTTCAATTTACCTGATGGTACTTGAAGAATAGGCAATGTTTTAAAAATTCATTATAGTTGTTACCTAAGGCTTGATCAAATAATTTGGATGGCTAAAATGAGAGAATATATGCTTCATATATTAGGGTCCTAGGAATTATTTGGAAATAAGTAATGTTTTTGATAAATATCTAATTTTCTTCAATAAAGACCATAATTATTTCCCTCCTTCAATCGCTCAAAATTATTCTCGTCAATTTTGACTAAATTGTTCTCATCATAATTTAATCATCTCAACGAATAAACTAAATCTAACTAACAATTTAGCTCAATATTCCTGCTGAGATAGCAACCCAATACCAAAAACTTTACTACCTACCAGTACTTCAAGTTCCTGCAATATACTACTATTTTTTAGCTCCACATTCCTGCTGTCCTAACATGGCCCAATACTAGAAAACTGCAAATTCTAACAACAAAAGTTACAAAAGTTATTTTTGTGTAATTTTTACAAAAGTGCAAAGGATTTTCTCTCCACCCGACCTGTATAACACATTAGGGTTAATTTTGGAATGACCGGCCCTGAACACTAACACAAATCGATCTCCACATAACCCTATATCTACTCATATTGGGTATTAATATTCGCGATCCGAATGGCGATAACGAATTGTTATTTAGGTATTATCGATGCGATAAAGCTACCTGGGTTATCTCATCGGTTTCGCATGATCCAGTTGAGCACGTTCACTTAGTTCGGTTGTATCGCGATTCATCCGCTATTATCGATATTTTTTTAATTGCGGTGTTCGCGTGGAGTTGTGCACTTGATATTTATTTACGCGGGTCGTGGGGTGTTGTAATGGTGGCGCAAATATGCAAAATGTACGTATTATTAGGGGAGAAATTGTTTGTTAATACTTTGGGGTTTCCTGCTTATTTCGAAATAAATAAATTCGTTCTACTTTGGTAGCCTTTTTAATTTTAAGACAGTTTTTAAATGAATGAAATGTCGATTGAATTAAGGTATTTAGCTGACTTTTAAATAAATTTTGTGTATTTTTTTATCTTTATTCATAAACTTTTATATGAATAATAAATATGCAATTATAATTTTCTTCTGTAATTTAACCAGCACACTTTTAACAATATTCATTATAATGCAGTGCTTCGTTGATAGTTTCCTATATTGTCAATATTTCAGTTAATTGCAATGTACTTTTATCTTGATGTTATTATCTAATTACGTAAACTTTTCTATTTATTTACAATTATAATGCAAAGAAAATTTTATTATGTGACAGACGGATAGGCAAATAAACACACTTTTATCGAAATTCGCGTTAATCAATAATTTTTACGAAAAATACGTGAATGTAACAATCATGACTCAATATTAGTAAATTAAATTGTTTTTAAATAATTCCGAAATTCGTGATATAAAAAATAAAACCTTGAATCTTATCAAACCGATATATTAAATTATTTTTTTTAATTATTAATTTTTCAATAAGTACTAGAAACAAATCTGTATAAAATATTTATTGGAGGGTAATAATTTTTTATTACATTAAATGACGCCATTCATCTATACAAGAATAATTAGATTTAAATTAGATTTATTGTGCATCAATTTAAGCACCTTATAATCCCCATGCAGCATATGTACTTCAAAGGCTTTCGTTTCATTTCAATAATTAAAACCGCGTTCGTACAATTAATGTCATTAATATTCCAATCAGGAATTACCTTTCTGCGAGATTACCATCTAATTCCATGATTTCCACGCATAATTTAGTTCGCCAGCTGATTTATAAATTTGTTTAATATTACACGAATTAGCAATTCCATTAATAATTGCAATCAAGAAATTTCACTATGTAAACATACTGATATAACGTCTAATTACTATTTTTATTTAGTTAAGTAATTTTCGGTTCTTGCTTTATCCTGATGCATAAATTTCATATCGTGCCATTTATTTATTATCAAGAAACATTTTGGACTAAATTTTATTCCCTTAGGTATACTCTTTTGGAAGTTTAGGATTTCTCTCTAACCTAATAATTAATTCATTTGGATGAATCTAATAACTTCATTAAAGGAACAATAACAATACCATTAGACAGTCTTTTAACCTCCTTAAAAAGTCTATTATAAGAATCTTTAAAGATGAATAACATTACGAAATCTCCATTGAGAAGGTTTTTGACAAACGAGTTGGTGCTCCTTTTGCGATACCGCCTGTATTATGCGGAACAATAAACTGGGAGAACACTGAGAGTAGTACTGTGGTGTGCAATTAGTACCCTATCAATGCGGCTAATCGCACGTATAAGAAAAAGAACAATAATGAGAATGTAAAACGAGGAATTAAAGGGGAATACGCAATGGAGGAATGTAAACAAATCAAACGGATTGATATCGGATTCGTTCGATCGCGCAAAATTAATAGTCGCGTTAGCCTTGGAGAATCCTACTATAAGGATTAGGAAAAAGTGGACCTTAAAGTTAATTTGCTGGCATAAGATTTGCAAAGATCTACAAAAAAATTATGATGTTTCTTCAGAGTGAAGTAAATTATGTTAAGAGAATCTGGCCTTTTTTTGAGTCTCTTAGATGTGCCTAAGAGGTTAGTGGATTGAATAAGTCTATATGGCATTTTGTATGTCTTCATTTGTAATGTACTGGAACAACCCCAAATTTCTATGGAGTTTATATGAAATGAGCAAAAAGGGGAGTAAAATAGTTTTTAAGTAGATTTCGTCTAACCGCTTAATAGCCCTTTTCCCAACACCATAAACTCCACATCCACGTTCAGAAACTAGAAATAGCGTTCAATTTTTTTTTCTCAGTGCGTTTTATAGGTTCGAACAATACCGGCTCGGCAGGCCGAACGCATGCATGACCAATTTTATAGTTGTTTCTCGGTTTGTGTTCTCTTCAATAAAATTTTTGCCTTCGATTTGCGGTTTTATTTCCACGCACTTAAAGCCGCTATAGAATTTCATTACTGGCTACGAGACGTAAGCGATAAGGTAAGACGGCGAAAATAAAAATATTCGAATTTAAACAAGTCGATATCGAACAACCGGCGAGCGGCTCCGCATTCCCGGAGCGGCTAAACAAAGTCATCGATGCAATCCTGGCGATCTCGTGTGACACAAACTGTTTCTAAATTCCTACCGTGCGGGATTTTTTTTATTCCATATCGAGTACATCATAATTCTCGGAACACACAGGTGTGATAAATTCTGAAGAGTAACAGGTCCTTCATATCTAAGCGGTTCCCAGCTCAGTGGAGTCCAAGTAGATAACAGAAAGGGTCTCTATAAAAAGTTTAAAAAAATGTTAAAATGGCAAGTACTGTTGTGAGGCCTTTACAAACGGGGTCATTCAACCAAAGGTAATTTCTTGTCATTTCAGGTTGTTATATTAAGATACCGGGGACCTGAAGAATTTAATCGAGTTAGAGCGTTTTCACACGGTGCAATACATACATAGTATATTCAGAGCTATAAAAAATTATTGCATGAGATAAATTGTTTTGACAATTTTCACACTACTGCAATATACTGTTCGATAAATATTCGATAATGCCAATTTTATATGATTAGATGATACTGACAAATTAGAGCAATAATTGCCTAATCATGTGAAAACCTGCATAAACTTATATAAAGGTTTTTTGCAACTATTATTGCAATATTTTACCGCACGATATAATAGAACATATTGCACTACTTTGCAATATTAAATATCGTTGCAATAAAAATTATTGCCACGCATACATGTGAAAACTTTGAACGCTCTTATTTTAACTGCAATGATATATTGCAACACTTTATTGCAGCAATATATTGCATCGTGTGAAAACGCTCTTAGGATATCAAATTTTAAATTTAGACGTTATCAAGATGTCAGCGGATTGTTAACAATCACAATACGTGTTGCGTTGCAACCGGATTACCGACGATACGGTGAATGGCATTAAATAAACTATTCTCACAAAAAGCTCCGTCTAAAATTGCCAGATGAATAAAGTTATTTTGAGTTTAATAGAACCGGGCAGCACGTGCGCGCTTTCCGATTATATGTTTGATGTTATTGTTATGTATGTAGTTGTGTTTTTCTTGAAAGCGAAGTTTATGTAGGTACATCGCCGTTGTTTCGATTTAATTTTGGTTTTATTGCACCTATTTAAATTTTGCCGTTTGCATTGGATTAACATGCTGCGCATGAAAACAGCGGAATTTTTGGTAATCTTAATTAAATGTAATGAAATATAACAGAGTTTTATAACATTAAATAGATAATATGTGAACATAAAGTAGTTGAATTCTTCTTTTATTACCAGTCCATTAAAACAGCGTGTTATTTTATCTCGCCAATAAGTAACAAATAACGTTTAATACGTTATACATTCGACACCCCATTAATTCTTGCGAAACCGGAACGTTTCGAAAACGACAAATTTACGAACATTAGTAGGATAAACGCACCACTGGGCAGAACAAAACGAACGATAATAAGTACGAGCACACACCGCAGTACCACCTACAACTCGAAACAATCGCCGGATTGCGCCCCTTTGCTCAAAAAATCCCGGCACCGCCGCCGTTATTTATTGCAACATTGTCTTCGAATGGTGAAATGGGCGCGATGGGCGATGGGCGCGGTGCTTTCGGTTTAGAACATAATACGTAGTCATTTATCAATGGATAAAGATGGATGTCTTTATGTTTTATTACGGTTATTATTATTTTATACGTTCGTATAAGCGTCTACTGCGTATTGGTAGACACCGATAATAGGTATCATTCACCTCAAATTACTTTAATATCGCAAGCTTACGTAACGATAGCGTTACGTTATTTTAGCGCAAAGCGCTTTCAGTAATTGACAGTAGTGACTTTTGAAATATGTCAAAATAGCGATAATATTTTGATAGTAGCAGAACCTATAAATAAAGCAACGAATCTAAATTTAGGTAGGTATCTTTAAACTGTAATTTACTTCAATAATAACATCATACAAATAACCCTTCCTCGATACATCTACCTACACCGATTGCATTATTTATTATTATTAATAAATACCAGTGCTTTTAACTTCATGGTTGATCGATTCGAATCCGTGTAAGTCTTTTACAAATACACGCGAACCCTTTTCATCCGGTGATCCCACCATAAATCTGTAATTAACCCATCTGGCACGAAAATCAAAACCTCCAAAGATTTATTTATTCAATTAATAATTAATAATATCCTTTTACCGTGTTATTACAGGCCAAGTCAGCTCGGCGTTTTTCTTTTCGTTTTGTTATTTTCCATTTCCTACATATGCATGCACCGAGTCCACCCACAACACGGGCATTTGATACTTTTTCTAATTGTTATCGGCAAATTCGATCTGGTGTTTAATATTGAAACGTGAACGTGTTCCCGTTGATTGAATTCGAAATCGGCAAATAAAAGGTCCGCACTGATGTTTAATTAATAATGTTATAAATAATCGTTTCTCGAAAGGTATTTGTTAGATCGATGTCTTCTGATAAATTTGTCATGATTGTCTTCGTAAAATGTACATAGGTAGGTACAGTGCGATAGGTTTAGCTGAGGATGTAAAAATAAGATGCCCATTAGATTATACCAATATTTTCTTCTTAATTTGCGCAAACATTATAGAAACAAATTGTATCACAAGTGGTAAAATTGAATAAAATTCAATAAGATCAACATCTTTCTTCTTCATGTTTTTAGCCTCTTTTGATTCAAGGCATCCAGCAAGCGTCTAAAATCCCTTTCTTTCTCTTAACTACAAAATAAAGTTATTTAACGAAGGATTAATTTAATCACAAATATTTTAAAGATTACAAAACATTCTTCACGCAGTAAGTGATAACAAGCCAGCGCTCTTTTAATCTCCTCGCCTTGGCACCGGCGCAACTGTTTGTTTTTAGCGAGCCTCAATCTCGTTAACAAGACGTATCTTTGTCGTCTCAAAATAGCCGCATTATATTTGCTTATTGTTTCGTTTGGTTAGCGTTTTCCTGCAACACCCCCTAATATTTACGCGCTCCGACACTGCGGCTTTCAACGCAAATAAATCCGCCATATCCAGACGGGCCTTGTAAAAACCGCGCGCCGGCTAATAAACGATCTGTAAAACGTTTTTTGTAACAAACAAAAGCGCGAAAGCGGCCGGGGATTTTTTAATGGAAACTTCCTCCGCCGATCCGGCCATGTCGTTAGCGAAATATTGCATGCGCTTCGTAGGTGAGAGCGTAATTTATCTTAAGGTAATTAATGTTTATCATCGGGCGTATATTGGTTAATAAATAGGCATTGTACATTTTCCTCTTTATAAAGTATTGTATAAGTTGTACCTACCTACTAGTATTAAAAATCAATTTTAAAAACATAGAGCGTAAAAAAACTAATTAATCTACTGCCCTATAATTTTTGATGGTAATTAAGCCCTACTTCCGCCTAGTTCCGTTCGTATTCATAAAAAAATTGAACAAAAAAAATATGGCAACAAACCTCACTCTTATTCAAATTTCGACACCGAATTTACAATTCAAAGCAGCTGGTGTGGCTTATTCGAAATTAATACTGCATAAGAATCTTTATCGCGCCCTTTGTGCGCCTCATAAACGCACATTTATCAGGATGTGTAA
Source organism: Phyllotreta striolata (assembly GCA_918026865.1). NCBI lineage: Eukaryota > Metazoa > Arthropoda > Insecta > Coleoptera > Chrysomelidae > Phyllotreta > Phyllotreta striolata. Next base: position 7,308,670 of record OU900095.1, read on the forward strand.
TCGGTACCCAGGACCTATCCCGCCGTCGAATATTCATTCGATTCGAACCGTAGAAAACGTAGATTATGCTTGGTTTTTCGGGCGTGAAAAATTCGAAACATGTTTAAATCGCCTGCTCTCATGCGTTTATGAGCCAAGCCAGTTTTCAGTAGAAACGCCACCGCATTTTTCATCAACTTATCTGATAAAAACGAAAAAACGAACCAGGAACGTGCTAGAACTGTTTGGAAAGAAGAAGGTTCAAGAAAAATGTCTCAGTTTTGGCTCAATATTGATGATCATCTTCTTTGATAAAGTCTTCGCTTGAAAATGTGTATTTCCAGAATTTCTTCTGGTCAATGATTTTCTCTTTCCCCTAGTCTTGATATGCCCACAGATCAGTTCTAGTTTCATAAAGATTGTGGATCCAATATTTTGATGCTTTCCTTTGACCATGTATTCAATGGAGATTTTTTTTGGTCTGGAAATGTTTCTAAATTTTTAGCAAGTTGATCAGTTAGTTATTCACTTATCTACATATTGACTATTTTAGGCTATTATTTATAGTAGTGACATTAGACTATACGAATCATATACTCGCCTATACTCTCATCGGTAAAATCTAGTATAACACTAATGAACAATTTTCTTTTCCAGGTAAGCGGTAGTTTCATAGCAGGTCGTAATCATTAATGAGATGTCAGTAAGTATTTTTTTCTGTGCATGTTTATCGCTTTACGATCAAATTATAATGCGAAATAACTAGTTATTAAAAGCGTCGCTTTACTGCTATTTGTTCCTGCTGACGTGGAAACGTAACGACAACATGCGGTCGATTAGCTATTCATAGCATTTACATCTGTGGATTCAATTATTGTCCATTAGATGGCCCAAATTCGCTTCGGTGCAAACGCCAGAGCAAATAGATCGGGAATTGTTTACTCTATTACCATGACATTGTACGTATGATTTGTATCTATTAATTTAAAATTTCCTTCAGATTGTTCCAATATTCTTCCAACAGGTCTTCTTCAAATTCCACTTTTAATGAGACACATATTAATGGACCTGTTCCTTAATATCAATCTGCTCTTTATTATGATAGTACAAAATAGAATCTACCAAATGAAGTGTACCGGATAATGAGCGATACTATCATCATTGCAAGTGCACCTGCAGAGTACATGGTGCAAATCCCGCTCCTGTTCATCGGCTGTCAGATTCCCGGGCGTCATGCATCAACAGAGAACCACGTTTCAATTTGTGTTCGACAACGGAACACGAAATTGAAATCGGGCGGGCAGAGCTACTGCTAATGCATATGCTGCCCGGCCAGCCGGTAAAATGTAAACATTAGAACCAGTCGCGTAGTCCCAGAACGGAAAGCGGCTTATTCTCGCATTGTATGTGCGTTGGCAGGCCTGAAACAAGTGCATAAACGCGACGCGCGCGTCCGGCGCGCGCTTTTCGATTGTGTTCTTGTAGTGCACAAGTGAATTTTTGTAAATCGAAAATGTGATGGGTTCAGTGGAGGATTTATCGGTAATTGAAGCGATTTTGTAATCGATCGAATCTCTGTTAAATTTATCGCATTACAATTTGCTAATTAACTACGTTTTCAAATTTGCATTTTTTTAACAGTTGCGGCCAAGTAATTTTGCGTTTTACTGCATTCGTCGAATGCTAAACTTTTTATCTTCTTGAATAACGTTGGAAGTTTCGTAAATTATTAATTTTTATACGTTTCAAAGGTGTTTTATTCATTATATGCTATAAAATTTTATTCCAAGGTTGTATTGAAATACGAAATAGTAGGCGTTTTAATATTTGCAACGGTAATAAAAATATCATGTACGCGGTAATTTTAAAATGATATTTTCGGGAGGATGTTCATGAATTTTAAAGACCCATTTGCAGTAAATAAATGATGGTTTCGATTATGGAATAACTGGATATTTATAGAGACTATTGCAAAAAACTAATGGACTTTACTCTCGTTGTATTACCTACGTAAATTAATTCACAATTCTAATGTTTCTGTCCAAAATTTTTATATGTTGTAGGTACTACCTATAATTACTTTTCACTGGTTATATTCACACAGTAAGCATGGTTAATGGCAATATATTGTTATCAGAAATTATCATTCAAACAAGCTAATGTGCTAATTTAAAAATATGACTTAAATAAAAACGAGGATAAGCAATTTAAAATAGTTTTACGTAGTTTTAAAACAATTCCCCACATCATCATGTTGGTTCTATTAAAAAAACATGAATTTTTGAATCGTCATTGGCGAATATCGTTAGCTTATAATCGAGCATTAATAATTCTACGCATCGTTTAACTAATCAATTGAAGTAATTGGACGATTGCGAGCATTATAAAAATCTGTCGTCTATTAAAACACATGGCAAATAGAAGAAATAAGTTACAATGTAATAAAATTAGGTAATATTTCAATTAAAAACTCGACGTAAATTTGAACAATTATTTTTAAAAGAACTAAGAACTGTAAAGAACTGTAAGAAAACTTACATAATTGGACCATTTAACTTAAAAATTATCGTTTGTGGAACTTGCTATAGTTTCAGAATGACCTGAATTCTTTATAACGGAAACAGGAAAGTTTAAAAGTATTCTCGTTTAGCTTTATTTACATTTCCGTGGAAATAGTATCAACACAAAGCGAATTTTACACCATTATTTTTATTTCCATATTTATTGCAATTTTACTAAAAATGACTCGTTATACCTACTAATAACATAAAAAACGGACCTCCCAAAATCCCAACTTGATATTGTAAACATCCTCAAGTAGGTTAAACAAGAAATCGTTTATCGATAAAATCTCGATATTAATCCTTCTCTTCTCGACTTTACAGCACACACAACAGTAACGCCTTTTTCAAGTATCGTCCAACCCACCCACTATGCAAGATATTGACCCATGTCATACTCGAAGAGCCCCTACCTGTCCCCTTACATGAAAAAAAAATTATCATTTTTATTGACATATCCATTAGTAATCTCGCGTGTGGGATTACAGAAAGATATTTTCGGAAATTTTAGCTAAATCGCACTTTCACATGAGCTGACCAGATTAAGGATGTTAATCAAATTGCTCCACAAAGCTTGATCGTACCTATTATAGTTGGCCTATATTCGTTTATTCTATCTATCATTTGCGTAGATAAAATTCCATATACTTTTGTCAAGCAAACGTTTTAATTATCTAACCCATATCTATTCTGAAGTTTGTTGGCTCTAGAAACGTCCGAAATTTAAATAACAAGGAAATATCGAATTCAAAATCGGATCAATAGTCGACTTCTAGATTGAAGGAGCCGTTTCCATCCGAGTAAAAAGCGTTACCTATCGATTGAATTAAACGCGTAGGAGTTCTTTTAAGATTACGAACATTCTGATAGACGATATCATTCAAAGTTAACGAAAAAAATACGTCGTAAGTACCCGCTATAGAATCGAAGGAAACGGGATCTATTCATCCAATTTACACAGATGTTCTGAACTGATAGGGAATTACACTATAGTCGAGATTCAATTGAACTCGTAAAATCGAGTTCAACAGTATAAATAAAAGTAAACATCTGCAATTTAAGTCTTTAGTGACACACTAGAAACAATCTAAATAATATTTGCATTAGAAGTATAAAGTTAAATATTTATTGTTAATGAAAATATTGATCCTTGATCAGGATAAATTTAACCTTCAATTTTGTTGCAAATAAGAATTACGTAATGATTATGTTCATCCAAAATTTATATACTCAAATTTGCCTTGTACTTTTACACTTATAGTTAGGTTTTGCATTATACAGATAATATTACAATATATTTTTAACCATTTTCGGGTTCGTTTATTATTAGTGTTCTTAGAATTTTCCTTAATTCCACATTATTTAGGTCGCTTACTTAGGCCCATATTTATCACAGAGGTAAATCATTCCATTTATCCTTGTGTGCATTATGTGTTTAGTGTTTCGATAACGACATATTGACGCTGTTGAAACTTGTTTACAACAACCTCACAACAACATTTCGATCGATAGATATTAATTGAAATTCGGTCGGTGTGTGGGATTACTCCTATTTCTCCGCGTGCCACCGAGAATAGTTACTATTGCATAGCCGGAGTGTAGCTGCACACTGGGAATATTTCTTCATAGAACTTGTGATGTAAATTTTTTTCTTAGTTATTTTTAAATATCGATTTTATCGATTTCATTGGAAGTTTCAGTTGTACAAACAGAGAAATAAACTGCATGCATTTAGTTTATGCCAAAAGCTATTTTCGTTGAGGCGGTATAAACAGAATGCCAGATACAGATTTGAAATGCACGAAATATCAGCCCATTCGATTGATAAATGCAGCGATAAAAACCGCTTAAGCGCTTTTTTCGCGAATGCAGATGGTGCATCATATTTGTTATTATCAGTCGAATAAGTCGAAATTCGCATTAGCGATGCTTGTTCAACCGTTGTGCAATTAGCAGAGGAGGATCCTGTACGAAAAAAAGCGCATTTTCTTCATTTCCAGCGTGTTATTGCCGTTGAAAAAATCTCAAGATATCTGACTAATTGATTTGAAAACGAAACGGTGTTTAAATTTGGAGTTCCTATAAAAAGAACGAGGCTGTGTAAATTTTAAAATTCTATCAACAAACCTTTATTTATTTAAGAGCGAAAATTCTCATCGTTTATTAGGTACTAAATGAAATTTACTTTTACAATTTGAGTGTGTTAAGAAATTAAAAATTCGTTAATTCTAAATTTTGTGTTACTTAGTTTGAAAAATTAAATAGTTTATACGATACATATAAAAGTAGAAAAGGAATGGGAATAAAAATATGCTTGTGGGAGCAGACATTGCAAATCCCAGCAGACCACCTAGAAGTACAGGAAATTGACAATCAATAATTCAAATTTTATTAATATTTTGGTTCAAAAATATATGTGTTAAGCAAAAACCTGTTGAAAAATTCAAGCGTGTTACAAAAATAATTTATTGCTCTATTAAGAATTAATTACAGTAGCAAACAGTTATAGAACGTCTCTTAATTGAGAATTGATTAAAAAATATTATATTCTCGCATGTAAGGTCTAATAATAAAACGCAGGTTTTCTCCAGAAGTAGGTTTTTATCAATGTCAACATTAAAAAAGTGATATAATTAGATCAAGATTCAAGAACGTGATTCTGAGCGCATTTGACTATCAAATTCCATGAAATGGAATTGCTATGCTCATTCGTCTTTGAAATTCGAAAGCGTCAATACAATGTTTCTCCATTATTGCTAGAGAAATTCATTAGGTTTTATTTAATATTAGTAACCAGACATCACTCATACATTTTCTCATAATTAGATTACAATTGTACAAAATTTAAATAACAATCAAAAAATGAGTAGCTTTTTGCATGGATTTACTGAATTGAATACCAATTGAACCTTATTGAATTTAATTTTAAGACTCAAAAATTCCTCAAAATGAAGCGCACAAACATATTTTAACTAATTTTAGCTTTAGTCATCGAATACCACTGATAATAATAATGAATCGACTTATAAACATTCAACTCCAAAAGTATAGGTACATGAGTTCATGTAATATACAGGGTGTTTTTTAATAATATGCTAATACTGAAGCGGGTGATTCTTGGGTTCATTTTAAGAAAAAAACTTCATATTCTGTCATAAACCTGTCCTAAACGTCTTAACTTTTGAAAGATATAGGGTGTTAAAGTTTTAAGAAAAAAATCAATTTTTTACTGTCATTTCCATACCACTTTAATTATTTTTATAAAATTTGGTGTACGGCGTTTATGCATTAAAGAGCATTCTTTGATCAAAAAACATTTTTTATTTCCAACAGTAGCGTCCGCACTGGACTCAGGACAAATATTTTTGAGGGTAAAAGTGGTACGCCACTGCTTTCTCTTGGAATAAACAATATTTTTGGAGACCCCGATCAATTTAGAACAAATTTGATTTCTTACGACACCGTTTCGCACACCCTGCATTAGCCGCTGTGCAGAAATTAGGTAATAATAAATTTTAGGTTTAGGACATATGTTCATATGAAGTTTTTTTCTTAAAACGGGCCCAAGAAACTCCCCCTTCAGTATTAGCATCTTATTAATAAACACCCTGTATAGTACAAACATATAATAAATGTATCTGAGTACATGAGGCGGTGTATCAGTAGCCGCGCCAGCTATCTAATTAAAAACCTCGAAAACCTTGTACCTGACTTTTATAATATGCCTACATAAAATTTGTCGTCACGTTAACAATAAAACACCTGTAACCAAGCAAAAGAGACGGCGAACTTTAAACGCTAAAAGTATCATATAAGAACCAAAGTCAAGTCGATAAGCCGCAATACTGATGCCAAACAAATGCAAATTAGCCAGAAATATATTATTGGTAATTAGCGAATTTTATTAACAAGCAAAGAGGTTAAGTCAACATCGGAGATAAAATGACGAAACCGCCGGTTATATCTCTAGAATTTAATCCAAATATTTTACTTTACTTGAACACATAATGTGCAGTCGATACAAAAAGGACTGTAGTGAAAGGTGCTAAGTGATACGCGTCGAAATTCCGAGTGCTCCAAGTTCAACAACATGGGACAGAACAAGAGGAACGTGAAGAACAGGATTAGGGAACTAGCCAAGGAGGAATTGGAGACCATAAAGAAGGTAGTTTGTTTGCGTTTTACATTATTCTCGTGTTGTTTTTCGGTTGTTATGGAAATGTTAATGTAGAAGGAGTTGTTTGATTTTCTAAATTTTTTTTCCGTCAGACAAATTGGCTGCCAAGGTCGTGAAGTTTGGAAAACTATTAAAGCTTTTTATGCAGCTGTGTTTGCTTGATAAACAAGCAGAGCATGTGTAGTTTAATATTTGATTATATTAATATTGTACAAGTATTATTGCAGACTAATGTAATAAATGAAAATAAAATTACTTTATTCTAATTGTAAGAGTTGAAATGTACATATAAATTCGAGTTATCTATAGAAATCAACAACCTCTTAATCTTCGTGTTAATACCTTCAGTAAAGCTGGCACAATATAAATTTTTTTTGATAACTACTTGCTAATTTGCTGTATATTTGATGTAGCTCTTTTCTTGCAACTTCTGTCTTGCTAATACCCTATCAAACTGTAATTAATTGCTTCATTAAATTAATAAATGAATGCATTTATCACATTTATTGAATATGTATGTTATTAATGGAAGATGTTTTAACACTATAAGAGACAAAAACATGTTAAAAAATATTTCATAATGAATCAACTTGACGAAATAATTAATTAATCATTGCCTAAATGGATTAAAATTTACCTACATTAGTATGTGACGTCACATACATTAGTATGTGACGTTAATTACATTTAATAAATAGGATAAACAATTTTGGGTGTACAAAATAATCAAAAAAATTTCCGTATTTGTCTACGGTATACCTTGTAGGAATATCACGCAAACGCATCATGAATATTCATATGATAAATTTACATATTTTAGCGGTATTTTATCAATATTATTGTTCCAATTATTAAACATTCATACGGGTTGAATATGTACCTACAATTATAAAAATTATTTTGGGAACTATTTCACAAACTAAAGATACTAACGGAAACTAAAATGAATTTTTGGTAAATTTTCAACAAACTAGAAAAACAAATCATCTCATTGTCTAAGAAATGTCAACATGACCGTTCTAAATGTTTCTGAAGCATTCTACATGATTGCAGACTGTTCCAATTGATTCTGGAGCGTTCTAAATAGTCCTAGATAGTTCTAAATGGTGTGCTTGAGACTATTGTTGAAAAATACATCACTTGCATTAAACTAATTTCTTAGCACAAAACCTTGTAAACTTAGTGTTGTCATTGAAACTTTCAGTACAGGAACATAAATATTTACCTACTATTTCTAGTTAATAACTATTTTGGAATACCATAGAAGTACGTACCTACCTATATACATAATAGTTTTATGGCTATAACTCTTTGTTTTAAAAACACACTTAATTTAGATCATATTGTTATCGGGATTATAAATAGGTAAAGCAATAAAACAAGAAGTGCATTGTGCTGATACACCTGGCTTTCATACACAAAGATATTTATACAGATTTTCAAATTTAAACGCTAAAATTTAAAGAGAGACATATTTAATTGAATGTTGAAAATTATTCCTATTTATTTGCTCCTTAATGTTAACTCCTGTGTAATTCTAATTTTCTCCTATATTGCAATAATAAAGAGTGTATAATGTGAAATTTTCATTTATCCGAATTGATTGGCGTGAAGGTCGATTTTTGCCGCAGTAAACGTCAAACGCGTTTCTCCTTCATTAATTCCCAGTATGTTAGCGTTATCGTATGTACGCTAAATGGAGCTGATGCAATTTGTCGCGATAAATTTAGAACAATAATGGAAGTTTTAATTATACACGTAACAGCGTTTTCGCCGTTTGTTTTAGTGCTTTTTGCGGAATTAGTGTAAAATCGGCGGCGAGAATGCTGCCAATGCTTGATAAAAATACGCGAGAAGCCTCATTGCGAAATATCCTGCATACGGTTTTAAAATAAATAAATTACAGTAAAATAGTTAAAACCGGGACAAATGTAACATTACCTACATATCCTCGTTTTATTTTATCGCCTATACGTGAAAAATGAAGAGTTTCTAAACAGCTAAAAGGCTTTCCGTATCTTCATATCAACAGCATTAATATTTAGACGTTTTTCGCGAAGTTAAGTACCATAAAATGGACGATAACCCGGGGATAATTTCTACAGTTAGTGAAGTAATTGACCGGAAACTTTTCATATTTGCAAATGGATCTAGCGGAGACCGCATTTACGATTTTTATTTTTAAATGTCACGACGATGCATAAAGGTCAATTTCGAAAAGGAATTTAACTGTAGAGGCTTTATTAATTTACAGGACAGTAAATTAAGTGATTAATATAAGGTAGCAAATGTCATTATTGTCGAGCTCAAGCAGCGAGCGAGTCGCTAGAATCTCTAGTCTGTTCATTAGTGATTTAGAGTAAAATTAAACGAGGCGTTTGTAATCAAACAAACCTATAATAAATTAGAATTTCATCGCCCGTGAAAGATTTATCTCATTGGATATTTTCCTAGACGTTCGTTTGCTATAAGTAGAAAGCTGTTTGCGTTATAGAATAGCGTGTGAGTATGTCCATTTACGTATTACTTACTATGTTTATCTCGAATGAACGTTTAATAAATTTACAATAGAAATAGATTTAATTTGCTTCGAGCTTCGTTTGATAAGGAACATTCAATAGCTTCCTTTAGGCTAGAAGGAATTTCTTATTTGTGAGAGTACTGAATGGGTTTCTTATTTGGTCAAAATTGGGCATGAGAAAAATTAATTTTTATTTACTGGTTTAATTTATTAAGTACAACATAATTCTAGAGAGAATGAACCCAAGTGCGAACTAATAATTATCAACTTGTTCCTTTCCATTTGAATACAATATACAATTGTTCGAAATACCTTTGAAAAAAAACCGAGACTAATTCCTTTTTAATTTTCGAGCCGGCACTGTGCCCCCGGGCCGAAATTCTCCGTTTCGTTTTTATTAATTAATGAAATTCATTAAAACATCAACCGACGTAACGTCGACCTTTCGACTTTTTTCGCAATACATCCATTATGGATATAAAATTTGGCGTAAATGGCCTAGTACAAATAATTTATTAACAATTATTTTTAGTGCGAATAATGCCCAAGAAATTTTACTTTTTTCTTGTGAATATAGGGATGCAGGAGTTCTAATATTCACCTACTCGTTTATAGAATTTTGCACACCATGTAGATATGCTCTTTAAATTGTAGTATAACAACAAACTGTATATTAAGCATAAATTCGAGCTTATTCTCCAGCAATTTTTAACAAAATATACTTTTTTTGGATGATTTGATTCTGCTTTTTAATATCATCCCTAGTTAATATTAAATTAAATTCTGCAAGTAATAAACTCAATCTATTTTGTGTATTTATTTTTAAAAGTTGGACACAATACTTGGCAAGTATGACGACAGTAGTGACGTGCATTGATATTTGTTTTGCACCGACAATATGCACAAATTTCACATTTCATCAACAATTTTATACCGTTTTCGCCAAGCACAACTCTTGTTCGGAATTACAAGCTGTCAAAGTCGGTATTGCAGCATCGCATCTCGCCGTTAGAAGAGAAAAATTGCCCGATAAGACGAGTAGCTTTAGGTGGAGAACGTGTCGGGCTGCGAGAAAACTGTAATAAGGCGAAAGCTAACGATTTGTTTGTTTCTGTTGCCTCCGAGCTTGTCACGAAAGTTTAGATAGCGCATTTTGTTGGATTATTTAGCGTCGGAAATTGGTTTCAGAATTCTGATTGTTACCTAACGGTGTATTTACCTCCGATATTACTACATATAAAGTGAGAATTATTGCAGGTTTACAACAATTACTTTTTATGTTATTTTTAAAACGCATTTGGAATCATCGTCGTTAATTTATTTTCGCATCTACTCGGCGGTCTTCATTTTTATTTCGTTTCTTTTTTTGTTATTTTTGGTTTTTAATTAATTTCAGGAAGCGGCGTTACGCTATACGGACACGAGCTGGCACATATTCAACCAAAGCCGCAAGCAGTCGCAATCTCCCCATTCGAATTCCCTCGAAACGGAGACCAACTCCGACGAAAAAACCCCGCTAATACCCAACGGCAATTCGCCGCCCTCGAACACCGCACCGCCTTCGAAAGCGAGCGATCAGGACCGGCCGGATGGCGCCCGAGAGGCCGATGCGAGCGCCGAAGACGCCGGCTCTTCGGCCAGCAGTATCGTGTACGAAAAAATCGATAAGCTGCAGGAAAAGGCCGATATCGAAGGCAAGCAAATCGTTAGAGTCGAAACCGTCGAAGTTGCGTACGAGCCCGTTAAATGCCATGCCGAGATCGTTTTGGTAAGGATACTTGCTGCATTGAAACGCTTCTTACTAACCATCTAATCTTAGCAAGTACTAACTATTTACTCTAATATGTTTGGAGTTTTATTCGCTCAAGAGGTAAATTGCTGAGTACTTTTTTTCCAAAGAGACGTTATGCGGTCTTCGGGTCTAGGAAACGGTATTGTACGAAATCGTGACGTAACCGTTTTTCAGTATCTTCGAGTCCTGTTTTGTCCGTATTGGTACGTCTGGTGGCATTTTTTCGACATTCCTCTCACGAGCGCACTTATACGTATGGGCACCTCTTGGGCGGCTCGCTTCTTCAAATAATAAGAAAATCAGGCAAACACGATCGTCGTGCTGCGTCGTGAATGAACAAACGCTCTTGTAGATCGACTATCAACTACTGGCGGCTCCTTTTGTCAACCTCGACATCGACGAATGTAATATTTAAAATTTGTTGGATTTCGTCGTTGGCCACATATGACGAATGAAATTACTCCTGCAAACGGACGGACAATAACTTCTACGAAACGATTGCACTTTGCGCGCCCATAAAAAATATTAATTACTCTATAAACTGGCGCGAATTATAATTAAAAATTTGCTCAAGGTACATACATGTAAGATGAATAGCCAATTTACAATAATTATTCAAACGTAGGTATAAAAGCGCAGACCGGCCAATTACTTTCAGCATTGATATACGATCCGAAGGAATCTAAGAATGTGCGGCCATCCATCAAATTGTCACAGCGATTGGGTGGCGACCCTATTTAATTCGGAAAATCCGTTACGGAGTTTTCCTGCTCAGTGGCAGCGCGGAGTATAATAAATCTCGAATAACCACGCACTTTTATCGTCTTTTCACGCTCTTCGCGCACATTATGCGAATTTGTGGAAGTAACTTTCCATATTTTTTCACTCTTTTTTACCTCTCCACATGAGTCTCAGGGATAAATTTTGGATTATTTACATAATAGGTTCATCCCTTATGCAATTTTAGGTATTTTTTTAAATCTTTACCTTCATTACCGCTTTCATAATTGCGACAAATCCTCATGACTGCGCCACATCAATTCTGTAACTAAAGGAATTAGGTATGGTTGGTGATTAAAATAATTTTCTGCCACAACACTGGTTTCCAGATAATAACTTAATTTCCTTCAATCCGAACGTATAACATTATTATCCTTATAGCAGAAGGGTGTTATGTGAAATGACGCTGTGATTTACGTTTATTGGTTTTTTATTAGAAAAATCACGCAATATAAAAAATCTATAGGCTCGGTATTAGACATTTCCACGGCTATATTTTTGCAAGAAAAAGATTTTGGAGAAAAAGCTTGTATATACAACATAGGTTCACCATATCTAGCACAAATATAGGAGTGTTTTGACTAGTTTTTTTTTTAATTTCTTCGTAACATGTTTGCGCATTTATATTGAAAATTTGATCTAAGTAAATATTAATTTTATTAGGCTTATTTATCATTCGATTCCTAGGAATCTAAAATGTAGACAAGCTTTACTACTTTATTTGTTCAAGGTACTCAAGCAAATTTTACTTAACCTTCATTGCAACCCAATAAACAACGAGCGTCAATAACTTCTAAAATAACTCATGAACATAATTTTTAAAAATATTAAAAAAAATACAAAAACTCTTTTGTATAAACATTGGTACTTCTTAAATATATTCCTTTAAGTAACCCCAATACTCCTCTTTCTATAATACCATTAAAGCCTCTTATTTATAGATATTTTTATTGCCAATTCATAATAGTTTCCTAATATATTCAATTAGATAACGGTCGACGTGCATGCATATTAATGTATTCGTAATTAATATTCGTTAAATTTCTTAATTTGGTGTTTGTCACGTCGTTTCAATGGGCTCACGCTTAATTTAGCCGACGACAGACGCGTCCTTGCCGGTCTCCACGCGTGTATTTAGCAGGATATTCCGGGGAGCTCCGGGCAATTTCGTCGAGTGGCCTGGAGTCGCGCCCAACGGCAGGTCGCTCGGCTGACCTGAATGTAGGTCGGGACGTATCCAAAATAGGTTGGCGGGTTTAAAGGTCAGAAGTTTAAAAGGGGAACGGGTTGAGCTTTTTTCGCATGCATGCATATATTCGAAGAGATAGTTGGTTGTTATTGCGTTTTTAAATTGCGGGTAACTTAATTTTTTTAATTGAAAAATGTAATAACGGTGCCGGGCATTTGGGAATTTTTTTGCGCTAGTAAATTTTTGTGTAATACCACAAGGGCTCTGTATAGAGGCGAAAATTGTTAGAAAATGGCAATAAATATATGCAAGAAAATAGAAAGAATGTATGTAGATAGTTCTAGTTTCTAGTCAAAGAAATCTTTTTTAAAATTGGAAAAATAATCCTTCTCTTTACTGCATATTATTAAAACTTTGTAAACGACGATAAAACTGTAATATTTTTGGTACTTAATGAATGTAGTTTTTGCTAAAAATTCTGGTGTATACAATTAATGGTGTTAATTAATTGAATGCTGATACTTCAGGATGTGAATATTTAGATGATTTTAAGAATTTGGGAAAATTTTTTCTAAAAAATAGACATTTTTAGATCTTTTCTATCATAATTTTCTTATTACTCCAGATATTTTAACACCCTATCCTATACAGTACGTAAGTACCTATATCTGAAAGATCATACAAAGACTCAAAGAAATAATCTATATAATTCTAATTGTAGAATTTTTTTTTAATAATTCTATTATTTCCGCCACCCCCCAACAAATAATAATTAAAATGAAAGGTAATTACAATATGAAGCATATAACAATAAAACTTCTAATTCAAAAACAATAAAAATAAAATTAACGAGTTCGGAACAAATTTCATACCGCATCTTGGCAATTTTTAATATTGTACACGGTTTATTTCCTGGAACCGCAATAAAAAATATTGTTCCTCATTTTATTGACCTCCGCACAATGCGAGCAAATTAAACACAGGTATACATACACAATAATTTTACAACTTCCTTTTTTTCCAGTTAATTACCTGCACACACACATTTTAATGTCGGGCTAAATTCGCTGCAATCTCGCCATCGAGAAACGACTAGATGGAGATTTCAGCTCCGGGTATTGTTATTACAATAAATATAAATCCACCGACTTGTCACGGCAACTTTAGCAGCGGAATGTCAATCATTGTGATATATTTTTCTCGGAAAGTCGGCTTTAATAATCGAATTGAATGAATTTGCTATGGAATAATTGATTGCTTTAGTCATTTTTCATGCACAACGTGATTTTCCAGTAGCTTTAAAAACATATAGGTTGTTCCATTATACTGTGCACTTAAAAATTATCCTGTACAAACGCCAATTTATATTATTGATTTAATAAACAAAAGAAATAGAAACAATAACTTGATGTTATTAATTGGACAGCACCGGAACACCGCATTCATCCATCATTTTCGAATATCAATCATATCGACATGTGTGTTCTGTAATTTTTTCCTTCCCGACCTTCGTGCTCTCGACTTTCAGCATATGTCGTGCATTTAACTTTGCTCTCTTCTAAAGTAAAAGCCGACCGTAAATATTCGTGGATCGGCATTGTTCCGATAGCATTTCGTCTTTCCTTCCTCGAGGCTCGGTCGGTATAATGTAGAAGTACCTACTTAGAGCACGTGGTCCGGTAATGCGTGCAGAGCCGTCATACGCTGAAATTTAAGAGTACTTATCCATTTTTCTACTAATATTATATCCCGCACGTTGGGCTTTCTTCATTTTCCACTGCGATTTTTTTCAATTCTTGGTGCGTTTACGTAGGTCATAGGAAGAATGGAATTTTGATGGCACGCTAATTTTTATGAAATGTAACACTTTCTTATATGAGTAAACGGCCGGTGTTGTCGTTCTAAGAAGTCCGTTGACGTTGTTATAATTTATTTCGTAGTGTAAATATTTCCACTACGATCCATCCACGTACACTGTACTGGTATCTCCACTTCTGCTTCTCGATTCCGACTAAGTAGTAGTATAGGGACAAAAATGTCGGACAAGAAACCGAAACCAATGAAAAAGGAATGATTGAGGAATGATTAGGTAGTGTTTATTTGTCGAGTTTACTGTTAAAATTACTGAATTTAATTATATTGATGATTGTTTTATGGTTAATGGTTAAAATAATAATGGTTTGTAAGGTATGTATTGGTTTTGCAATGTAAAATAGGCATTTTTGTTTACAAGGTACAATGCAGTTGTTGGATTTGCTAAGAGCGTTTTCACACGATGCAATATATTGCAGCAATAAATTGCTTATCATTAGGTGGTGATTCTTATGAAGTCTGTTAAACTATTTACCAGAAAATCTAAAGTTGGTGGACTCATACGAAGGTAATTCAAAATCATCTTCGTGCAATTTATCGAAAAGCGTACAAAATGCACCGTTCACATATCTTGATTGCAATATAAGTTGCACCCAATATTTCTTTTTTAATTTTTGTTTTTGTTAGGTATTCGATTTAGAAGAACCAATAATAATACAAATCTACGTCTTTTTTCCATTATGTTTGACTATCTACTAATTAGAACGCTCTTAAGAGTTTGCTTATGCACCTAAATGATGTAGAATTCGCCAATTCCTGACTCATATCAAATTAATTATAACTTCCTTTAACCCTTTAACCAAAAACATAAATCTTCAAGCTTCAATTTCCAGCCCTCTCGCTTATTGCCGTTTAATCACTCGATTCCTCTCTTGTGTACTGAATTTTCTAACTAAACATCATCTGTGCAATCACTCCTCCGGCATGCCTACTTCTTTTTGGACCCCCTCAATTAGTCCTCCTCGATTCGGAATAATCCCATCATGCGAAATGGGTTCTACCGTTACCGTAACCGCACGTTGCGCGCCGCGATCCGCACGCGGCCGCCGGTCGTCGTGCCGCTCTCCACCGCCGCCGGTCGCCGGATTCTGCATTTCCAGCATCTCCAAGGAAGGGCCGCGGCACCGTCGATGTCAGTTTCGCCTCTCCGGCCGCCGTTGTTGCTGGTCGTTTGTCGTGCACAAAGTCACTGACTCGCCGATCGGCACAGCGATTGACACCGGACGTCGCGACGCCGACGTCGGGGCGGCGCACACGTGCCGCGCTCTTTAACATTTTAACGCTCGATTTGATTGAGTTCGAGGAGTTGCTGTCGCGGTGTGGTGTTGTTTGGTTTTGAATTTTTTTAACGTTAATTTGGATTGTATTGGATGTTGCTTTTTGGGATCAGTTTTCTGCATGGAACGTTTTAGGTAGGTTACATAGGGTGATACTAAACTAACACCAATAAAAATAGTTAGTTACATTAGTTACATAATTTGCGATTTTCCATATAAAACTAACATAAAACACCCCGGTAAGACATACATAATATATGCAACAGTAAACGATTACTATGATAATCCTACTTTCTAAATTAATAGTCTTATTAAATAACATTTATAGATATTCCTAGAAATCGTAAATAATAATTTTTATTAGTTAACAAAAAGCGTGAAATCCAAATTAACTAACGTTATTTTTCACGATTTGTTCCAAATTATTATTTTTATTTTCTCTGCGCCAGTAATTCGAGCGTGAATTACATAAAACTCTAATGTTCTCTACACTGGAAAGGAGTAATTTAAAGTTTTTAATTTCGTGGAACAAAAATTGATGGGACACTAATTCGATTAGTTGAATTACAAAAAAAAAAACTGTTAGTCGCTCGCGTGTAGCGGCTTTGTCGATAATTTCTAATTAAAATGAAATCAAAATTTATTACGAGTAGTAAAAGGCTCGAGCTTTTGGATGTTCTGTCGGCGAACGTACAACATCTGTCGAGAAATTACAAGTCTAACATTAATTTTTATGTCCCCGGTATCATATTTACTTCCTCCCTTTCTAGGCGCTTGATGCCGCTCACCAACATCAGCTTCTTCCATGTTACTTCCCGATTTTTTGTAGGCCATATCGGGAACTTCCACGACTTAATTACTGCTATTCAAGACTAGGTTTACATTATAAAATAAACTAAAAGACGCGAATATCAAAAGCTACACTTAGGGTAGATGAATGGCTCTTTTAAATTTATAAATCACGTTTTTTAATGATGATGACTCTTATACCCAGTTGACCTATTAAGCTTTATTCACAATAATTTGTTGTTTTAATATACTTGTGTAAACGTAGTCGAATTTAAACTGAAAGTTTACACCGACACAACCCTTTTTAACATCTGTAAAGCTTCTTTTTTTTGTAAAAGGCTTCCTGTGTTACGATTCACAATAAAGCATCGTTATTTGTTCTGTTTACATATTGAATGCAAAAAATGGTTTTAAAAATAAATTGAGTGCTCAGTTAAAAAGTAGGCATGATTTTTAAGAAATCGATTAATTGACTTTGAAAACCGTTAGAAATTGACTAAAAATATCACCTAATAGGTATTTAAATCCCCATTTCAAGGAAATTGTGCTCAAAAATACAATTTCTTAATGTTTGTGTGCCTAATTTATCAAAAAGTAAATTTGCTTAACGATATTTACTTCCACAAGATAAAATATTCACACCGGTTGTCTTAGAGGGGCCGGGATTCATGAGGAAATATCCAGGAAGAAATATTAGATTTTTGATTGTATTATGTTTAAAGCTACACTCTTATAAATAATAAAATGAAAGCATTAATTATCTTGTAACTGATTGCAAGAAAGTCTAATAAATTTAATGAAACTGTTAATTGAATGTACTGACAGAATAAAATAAAATGACACTTTCTGTATTTACTTTTTAATTAAATAAATTACTTTTTATCTAATAAACCATGCATTTAATTAATAGTCAAGAGTAGTATCGAATTTAGATTTTTACACCTATAATAAGTGATTAAATTAAACGGCATTTTTTCGTAAATAATTCAATTCTAAAAGCGATAAAAAAACTATTTGAATATTTATAACGCTTTACCTCCGATTAATTAATTATGTAATACAAATATTACCTACTATATTATGTATAATCCTTGTTTATTTTGTAGATTTTAGAGTTGCCTTCATATACTAGAAATACACATACATAAAAATCAATTCGCCATTCTATCAACAAACAAGCCTTGTTCAATAGAAATGCGACATAACAAACTCGTTTCGCTTAGCACACCCATAGATGAGAAAATTTAAAAAATAAATGCTTTAAATATTATTATTACATATGTAGTTGTGGCGAGATGCAGAAAATAACAATCTATACATTTTTTTAACATGTACACCTACCCTTATTAAAAATATTGGTCCACTATCATTATTATTTAATCCTTTTACAATTACATCTAGTTCAGGTTCTTATTAATTAAGTTACAGACTACATACATATGTACATATGCAGAGAAGATATGAGTAACTAAATACCCAAATAACTCATTTAAATTTTATTTTTAGCACCACTCTAAAGGGTTGTTCCTCATTTTTCGTTTCTCTAATATCGCTTTGACTAGACTATCCTATTCATTTATGCACACATTGCAAAAAATACTGAAAATAGCAATGATGTAACGCCTTATTTGCTATTCAAACGACAATGTCTACAATTTATAGAGAGTCTACATAGTTAACGAGGTTGCCTCACAAATTTATTTTAATTTTTTTTCGGGTTAAATTTATTAGCCGGTTTTGGTTCGAAAAAGCCAAGGTTGCGTAAATTATGCTAAAACAAATAAGGAAGAATTTTTACGGAGGTGGGTTCTAGATCATGATGCCGGTGGAATTTTTTCGAAAATTTATGCAAATTTTAAAGGAATTTTACTCCTTTAAAAATGTTTTACTTTACGAATTTTCATGAGAATCCCAACTAATAACAGCATGATAAAAAAATCACTAATTAAATTATCATTGAAGCCTTGAAGATGTTGTAAAATACGAATAAAACACATAAAAAACATAATTAACTCGCATTCTTTTTACTAGGTGTCCCATCTAAAAATAAACAACGTCATCCGTCTGCTTTATAGCACCATTTAATTCATAAAATCGGTAGAGAAAATTACAAATTACTGACTTTATGTATAAACTCGACTTGCAAATCGTACCGCCACTTCCTCTCTAACCTATAAATATTGCCCATCTTAAAATACCACCCACAAAAAGAAAAACAACGCACTGGTCTGGTCTGGTTGTCTTCTGAGGTGCAAGGTGCAGGCCCGTATCGGGGTTGACCGATCAATTAGCCTAGAATACCTGTTGAATTGTCTTTTTATTACTTATAGCCTGTCTAATATTGTTATTTATATGCATTTTATGATCAGTTACATACATAAAACTTATGATTACCAATAAATTCTTCAATGGTTTATTTATACTCTAAAATCATTGACAATTCTTAACTCGAAATTGACAATCAAAAATTTAATCTTTTAAGATTGCCTATCAGTCTCATTCCAATTCACTTTCTTTAGGTAGATATTTCAATTTTTGGTTTATGAAAAGAAAGTCTGATATAAATCTTTTGTGAGGTCTGTTATATTGCAAATAAATTTTGAATTTTCAATTGATGTGACAATAAAAATGGGCGAGTCCGTCACTAAGTGACGTATTCTCTTTGTATTCCGTTTTGTTTTTATTTAGTTGTTCTCTTTTCGTGGAATGTAAATGAGTTAGCACTATAGGAGAGCACAAATCTTCGTCTTAAGATAAAGTCGAAATATATTTGAACGGTTTTTATTCACTAACTCATGTAAAAGTTGTAGGTTCGTTTTTATTTTTTATTTGAATCACGGGGATCAGACCAAAACAACATGTGAAGAGAAATGGGATAATTCAATTAAATTTAGAGTCTGTCGAGATATGAAAACACGGTAGTTGATGGCAATGTATTAATTATTACAAATTGTTTCGATAAGTTATCTTAAAATAGTCAATTATGTTCATATAGGAATCAATTATTTACCTTAAAAGTCATTAAAGTTCGATGCAAATTAACTTTTCTTACCCAAAAACGAAATACTAAACTGCATAACAAGAAAGATCCTGATTAAAGTCTCGGTAGTCACCGGGTATTTAAATTCATAGGCTATTTGTATAGATTCACAAGCGGCTACTCGAAACCGCATCAATTTATATAATAATCTGGCCAATTATAAAGTATACGTCAACATTTTTTATAATCTCATTATAGGTATACCAATAACTAATAACTTGAATCATTAATTTTAATATTACAATCGAAAAGAAAGTCTAAAATATAAATAAGATTTGGCTAAGTGACAAGGTCACTCCTATAGGATATTTTTATATCCATATATTCTTATCACCCATAATTTATGCGTATCTACCAAACAAATACATACGTGTATTATTAAATCCATTAATCATTTATTTGTGTTTCAATTAATTTAAAAAAAATAACAATCATTATTGGTGATTAAAAATTAAAAATCGATTTACAACCGAAGTATTTTTTAGAATCATTATTAATGTCAATCATAAGTATTAATCAATGAGAATCTAAACCGAACAATTTTTTATAAAAACAAGTGCACCTCAATACCTATTTAATTGTTAATAGAGGTATAGCCTCGGTTGTCTTTGAAGTTTCTAATAATAAAATTAAAAAAAATATATGTAAAACAAGTATAAGAATTTATGACAGCGGGATGGATATTTTGTTAATTATGTATTACAATTTTAGAACTTGAAAAATGTATTATCAAAATGATAATATCATATACATAAATTGTTTCTAAAGCACTTTAACATCATGAAAATTCTTACGCAACATTAGGAATCACTAATTTTATATTGGCTCTTTCATACGAATAAATAACGTAGTGAACCCTTTTGAACAATAATTTTTCTACAAAATATTTCACACCAAAAACCATTCAACGACTTCACTGATGGTACCTACCGGTACCAGTATTTTCAATAGACGTTAATTTCTGAGAAACACCGAAAGTTACAGTCGTTTTGCAGGCCGCTTTTATGAAGTTTAACAACTAACAACCATCATTGATTTAGTGGGCACACAGCCCATTCAGTAGTATATTTAGGAAGGTTTTACCGCAAAATCTCCTCGCCACACTTGTGCCGTGCCCTCTTCTATGAATAACACGAATTTCCATTTACCTGGCTCCTATGAATGCGAACACTTATCTAACCCGATGATGATTCAAAGAAGTAGATTCGGCTGTAAAATAACCAGTGGCGGGACAAATGGTTTTTTCGCAGTGTTAAAGTTATATTGTAAAAAGGTCCATTCTTTGTTGCAGTTATTTATTTTCCCTTCGGTATTATTGCAGTCGTTAAATTCGTATTTCTCATAACAGTGTTATCTCGAACACACTGAAATTTAATACGGACAGCCTTCAAGAATTGCCGTGCACATTTTGCAAGGTTTATTTCTTTTTCAGTCATAATATGCAATACGTCTATCAGCGTTTCGCTGACTAGTGCATTCTGCTAAAATTGGCTTTAATTTGAAAATGAATATAAAGTGGTATAGGAAATAAGGAAGTTCGTAATGATTTAGGAATCTATTTTCGTCAATTGACCTAATCACTATTTGAGAAAATTTATACGACACATGCAAGAAGAGTTTTATAGAATATATTTTATAGAATAACATTTTTCTTATTAATTTACACACGTTATTAACAGCTAGAAGTAAGGTTTGGCGGTTAATAAAGAATGGGTTTGTTAAAATTAAGTACCAATTATATCTTCGTGTTTAATAACAATAAACACTTTTAACATATTTGCTCTATATTTAGAACGTTTCGGATTTTCGAGTCTTTTTATAAATAAGTTTTCTAAATATACGCTCGGATGTCCAATAACCGAAATCCAATAACCCGCAACCTTCACGTATCGCCATGCACATTTGCAAGGTTTATTTCATTCAGACATTGTAAAATATTTTGCTAACCAACAAAATTCTGTGTTTTTTTAATCGAGTTATTTTTGAACCAATTATTTATGTTCGTTGTCAAAACAGTTATTTATACGAGTGATCTTATTCATTAATTTTTACGTACTGTTTGTGCTGGGAATGATCAAAAATACTCATAAAAATCTTAAAGAATATTTAGATAATAATGATAATATAGTATTTAAAGACAGAAAGGAAGTTTTGGTTTAATTTAGCACCCAACAGCCTCAAACTCTCAAACCCTACCTATATAAATTTGGTTAATTATTGGCTAAAGAATAATTTGGATGTTTTTAGTTCATTAATTTCAAAAACTTTTGGTGTTTTAATCTTTGGTCTTTCATGCCATTTCAATGAACATTTCACCAAAGGGCATTTGCTATATTTTTGTTTTACCTACATCACGGGTCTAACCTAGCGACCTAATCGAATATCAGCAAAAAAAAGTGACGTGCTCGCGCTCTAGCCGTCAATTAGCAACTCCACGACAGCACAGCACTACAGCACAGTCTCTCTCTTCGTTCAATTCTATCGCTCGGCGCGGTTCATTTCAAGTTTAGCGCATTTAGTTTAGCGTAGGCAATACGTTCGGTCAGAAGGGGTCCTACGATATTCGCAAAAGCTCTCGAAAAGCTCCACCGTAGCCGAAAAGAGCCGCGATTGCGGTGCATTCTTCGTTTCGGGCGAACCGGCGATGGGCAGATCGACGGGCGAGGCGCCCTAGCGGGTCGGGATCGTTCAAGAGTGGCGCGAAACAAGTGGAATGAATCGCCCCTGGCGCGGTTTTATCGGTGGTAAAACGGTGATTTAGAGGTTTCGGAAACGATGATGTCGACCTATTACCTTCGCAGCCCGGATTTGTTTTATAATTATTGGACCGGAGTAAGTTGATCAATAGAACATATTATTTTATGACTGTTTCTACACGTTGAAATACTTGGATCTTTTTCTCCTTACTATTATATTTACTATTCACTAGTACCTACTGAAATATTTTGCTTAATTTAGTGAGTTTAATTGTATTTTTTTTTACTTTTTATCCAGTTTAGGATTAAAAATTATGAAGTAAATTACGCATTTTTCAACTATTTTAATTTCTAAACAACTAGTTATAAAATACAATATTAATCAATTAAAATGCTAACTATCTAATGGTAATATTAGAACAGGCTCATCTGGAAGTAACTAATATTGTAACAGACGTTTCATTAGGGTTCAAGGGCGTGGATATTGGTCGTTTAATTCATCCGGTATTATTTATAAACTTCTGTAAAATGATCGAGTATCAGAAAGGTAACAGAAGTGGAACAAATCCGATGGGACTCTTCGGCGTTAGCGTAGCTGAACGGGCAGCGGGCAAAGTGCGAATTATTCGAAATAAAATTAAAGGACGCCGGTTGCGGGGATTTTCTTTATAATGGTCGAATACGGTAATTTAAGATTTTACGTCGTGCTGTTCGGGTATGGGGAAAATGTGCGCGCACAAGTACGCATTAAAGAGCAAACGTGACAAAATTGCCGTTTTACCTTATAAGAAATTCGATACGGGCATCAATATTTGCTATGCAATTTTAACTGTACAGAAAAACCTTTTATAAATTTTATGTATTCGTGAGAATTTTATAAAGCTCGAAATTCCCACCTTCCTTAGAAAAAAACGTTCTCTGAAACCTTCCCTCTACACTTTAAAACACACTATTTTGCGTCGTTTATAACATAATAAAATCTTATTTTAGATTTTTATTAAGTGCCAAAAATCTATAATTAACTATTTGAATCTCTATTTGGCATCTTTCGCGTACAATAATAAATAATTCCAACATACTAAACATCCCATTTATTTTATATCTACTAACAACCTTCTTAGCACTGTCATCTCATCAAACTTCCTTCAAAGGCTTAATTACAACTTCAAAGCGGGCGCTTCGAACGAACTTCCCCGCTTATGAAATATTAAACTTCAATTCGCAACTTCAATTCCTAACCTACTCACAGTTTAATAACTTTTCACTGTTATCACGTCTCTTTTAATATTCTCGCGATAAGTGGGAAACACAAAAAAAAGCGTTGTCGTTTTTCGCCGTCGTTGGGAAATATCGAAAAATAGTCGATGGAAGGTCTCGAGGGGAAAAGGAAAGATCAATCCTCGGGGTTGGGGTTATCGCTTTTAGATTAATTGAGATTTTATTTCTGTGGGGGAGATACTAATAAAATAAGTTGTTTAGTAGCTTATTAATTTTTTGTTCAATACATTTGCAACTTTTCCTAAATAGCATAGCATTAAATCTTATAGGATTTTGGTCGTATACATGACAGTGTAAGTACCTAATTTAAGCACACGTGATGACTACAATCGACAATAATGAAGCTCTTTTTAACGGAATATTTAAAATACGCCGCCTACAATTTTCAATAAGGACGTTCGTTCAACAGTGACGTGCACATGGGAAAGTTTTAATAAATTCCCCGATGATGAATTGTACTAGAGATCTGGAAAGACAAACCTAGTTCATAAAAAAGTTTCCATTGAAATTGCAGGATTTTGAAAAGGATCCAAGTTTAATAGTTTTAGGATCTAAATGAAGATCCAATTTGAATTGGTTTAGTTTCGATTTGAATTTGCTCATTCCCAAATTGATCATATAAATTTATCTTTCTAGACCCAATCTCATATTTAACCCACATTTGATATCGTTTATAAATCCCATTTGCCCAAAATTAATACTGTTGATCCTTGTTATGTATATGTAGGTACAAAACTAACATTTTACCACGACAGGTCTTTTATTTTGTTTCTTTTTTTCCAAATCAATGAACCTGTTTTCTTCAGGCGTAATGATGCAAATTTTATTAGCCGGGATTAAAGCCGCGCTGCTGGTGTATAGCGTTAAAAATCGAACGATTATCACACAATAGGAACCTTTTAGAATCGCGATTCGAAATGCTGCGTGACCCGGTACAATTGAATATAAAGATGTTAATGAATTATTTATACTAATGTTCGAAGGTATTGTACGGGTGAACTTCGAGCATGTCGTTAGGCTAAATTTGGCAATGATGCGATATTTGCATTATGTAAGATTGTTTCGAGTGTATCGCGTATGCATTCGGGAAAGCTTGCCAAGTAGACTACCTGTTGATTGGCTAGTTTACTACGTTTTTCGTAATACTCCAACTAAACATTCTAATCAATGATTTACTTTATTACCATCACAAATCACCATAAGTACGCATTTGCATTAGAACTACTTAGATCATCAATATGCGAGACAGTATCAACATCATTAAATGTTTCAGGCACGCTTTTTAGCCCGAATTTTAAGGCAGTTTCTTAATGAATTCGGTATTGGTTTAGATCCAGTCGCTTTTTTCCGCTTATAAATCAGTCCTGCTGCCTTTAACGTGGGTGCATTCTAAACGCTACCGTGGGATAAATACCTTAATTCGTTCCGTTTTTATGCGTAATTGAACAGAAGCAGGCACGGTGTGAGCTGTCAAATGCCAGACAACCGAATAGCTCGTGCGTTTACGAGACTTTACACTAATAAATCGAATATAGGGAAACTTAGTGAATTCCACGCCGCGCGCCGGTATGATTGGTTAGTGATATGAATCAAAGAAATAAAGGAATTAAGTCAGTTACTGAAGTGCACTTGCAATACTTAAGTTTATAAGTGGATTGTTTTATAC
Source organism: Phyllotreta striolata (assembly GCA_918026865.1). Lineage (NCBI taxonomy): Eukaryota > Metazoa > Arthropoda > Insecta > Coleoptera > Chrysomelidae > Phyllotreta > Phyllotreta striolata. The sequence continues at coordinate 7,334,287 of OU900095.1, forward strand.
TGTGATCAAATCGATAAATGGCGAGGTTTTGTTAATAAAATCAGTTATTATCAATACTCCTTCGACATACTTTCATCTGCGTTATTAGAAAATCAATGTAACAATATTAAAAAAATATTCCTCTCGTATCATTTGGTACATAAAAAGTGGGTTGGCGCGTAGTATACATTTTCTGTACGGGGTGAAAATCTGTTTGACTGATGGCCTTCGGTGTATTCCTAAGGGAGTGTAACACGTGGCGCGGTTTTGTTTATTTTTGTTCTAATTATTGTGATAATTAGGTAAGTTAGTCGGCTTAATTTACATCCGGTTTTTTAGTAGAAAAATAAAATCGTGAGGCAGTGTGGAAGCCCAGCGACTCGATATTACAAAAGATTTTATACAGGTATGCGTGAAAAACGCAAAGTCGGATGAATTACCCGAATAATTATTGCATTTATCAGCATATTAATGTGTATATTACTGTCCACAAGAATGTCGTAATAAACCAATCATTAAAATTAAACTATATGCATTTTGTTTTGTTATCGTACAAATAATTACGTCACCCGTTTCACAAGAAAACTGTGACATTAATTTCTAGCATACACACATTAACGTATAATACCTATAAATAAATAATTCTATATTATAACTTAAAATCGTAATAACCTTTTATTCTTGATAACCTTGTTTTTACATAGTTTTAGATGTGCCGCTTAAAAATAAGAACAAAATAGAGTATATCTCTGTATAAAAGAACACGTGTGTCTAATATAGGAAAATTATATTAATATGTCAAGGATTCTAATAAATAATTCCACGTACCTAGAAAATATCTGTATGATGAGCCGTGAAAAAGGAAATAAAGCACTAGAAAAATAATAAAGAGCTTCAAATAAAGAAATTTTATTTATGCTCTTAAAATATAATTTGATGTTCACATATCTAAACGTATACTTTCGTAGTATCCTAGTACTTTCATAGTGTCATTAACATACATATTATAAACTAAATAATATACAAAAACTTGTATGTTGGTTATTGTTTGGTACTTTGACCTCAAAGCTGAGCCCTCGACAGTCGCCATTCGATATGAGCGCTCACGTAAACACCGAAGAACAGTAAATTCAGAAAAAAGCACACGGTTGACATTTATAGCGAACACCAACACACATTTGGAATTCTCCAAAGTCTATAAACCCTTTTTCCAACATCCGCAAATTAAATCCAAACGAGACAACCAAGCAATTATTCAAGAATTCAGTGTACTCGTGTTCCTTTAACGGTGCGGTTTACTATTAATCGCATGACTTAATAGCCAGAAATAGAAATTGCAAATAGGTGTTATAAAACGGATTGTTGAATTACAAAGTAATTTCGACGATTTGATTTGTTATGCCATTAATCATTTGTGGCATACAGCATATACCGCTTAATTACCACTATACGGTGATTTCCGAATCTCAGCCTCCAGCGCTCCACGTAATGAGGTAAAGATCTTAATCCCTTGGGATAAACGTGTAATATCCCTGGCAATTCCGCTTTAAACCGAGATTGGGAAAACACCGTCGCGGCGGTAAATTAGGAATTTCGGCCGTGCCGCTGCCGAATTTGTCCGACAGAGGCCGGAAAGTCTTTGCCGGTTTTTCCGGGAAGGGGGAGCACTCCGGGTTCGGGATGCATCTCTGGCAAGAGCGTGACACGCGGGGCGTGTCTAGTATTGCAGCATCGGCACTGTGGAAAAGTTTGTTAACGGGAAGCGCTCGAAGTTTACCAGTGAAAATTCCACGACTATTTTTTTATACATTGTTGTTTATTGGATTTCGCTAAAAGTAAAGACTGATATTGCGATAAATGTCTATTAAAAAATCGAACTTAACCTTATCGTTAAAGTGCTGTTGCCAAAATCGCGTTACCGCGAACGGATTTCAAAATGATTTCGCCACGAAATTGCTTTACCGCATCGCTTTCGCTATTTGGCAAGTGTCGTTTTACGTGGAAAATAATTCTGTACAGGTAAAAATCTTTTTAATGCTACACCTGAGTGATTTCGATCAGCGCCATACCGGCACATGTTATATGATATTTTTGTGATTATAAATGAAGTGATATTTTTATATTGGGAGGTTGGCAATTTATTTTTCTACGAGAGTCAATTAATCTACCTAATAGACCTATTAAGTAAAAAAATTGCTTACACTCAATCAGTTGTAGCAAATCGATTTCGATCCACAATTGAATAAACGCGCCACTGAAATAATAAATGAGTGTTACCAACAATTTTTTACACTTATTACCAACTTAATAAAAAGTCTGTACGATTTACCTGGTATTACCGAAGTGTAAATTGCACCTATCAGATTGATGGTAATCATTATTAATCTCGCACCTTACACGCAATTCGCAGGTCATAATCACATCATTTTAACACGGCGGCTTTAAAACCGCTAAAAAATTCACGCGAGATTTACCGGCTGAGATGTTAATAAGCATAAATAGGAATTTTCTCGATATGGACGAGGTAAGAAGTAAGAAGTAAGAAGTCGTTAGCGACATGTAATATGTAATGACTGCGTTATTCGGCGTATATTTGTTCACGTCAAGTTCCCACGGCCAAAATGATTTGTTAATTCTAACTTCCGTATATGAATCTAATATCTAATATTTATTGTTAATGTCACCGCGCAGAAATCGACCTGGATAATGGCTTTGCTTCGCCAACTGATTGTGATTTATTAGAAAGGATTATTATGAAAATGTCCCCAACAATTTCATTGCAGATAAATCTACTGATATATGAATTTTATGAGAAATGGTGACTTAACAGCAGGTTGTAAATTTTGCCTATAGGACGCGCCTAACAATACACAGGACAAAATACCTAATCTTTTTTCAAATTAATACGTTGATTGATTTTCTCGTGAACACGCTGCATCATCTCGTTAACGTTTTGACGAGTTTCTCATTACAAATGAGCTTCAATTAATTATCGTTTTTTAATTAGCCATTAATTAAAACGTGATTACCTACTTAGTATCCAACAATTAGTTTCATCCTGCCCACTTATTTGACCTAAAAGAACTTCTTCGATGTGGGAAAATGCATTCGCACCTCTGCGTAATCCTCTAAAACACCGAGCCGGATTAAATTTGTTTTTTAAAGTCCTCGCAGCGATAGAAATGAGTTGTTTATTAATTCCGAACCAGACTAAACCGAGCGGAATTGAAGTCTGATTCCTTTTTCATACCGTTTCTCATTGGATATTGACTTTCAACACCTTGTAAATCCCATGCAGTGTCGGCTTGAGTACTCGATTTTCAGAATTATATTTACATACATGCAGGGGCTAGAAATATCGGTTCCAACCCTGTCGGTGGGTCGATAAAACAAACTTTTGCTCCAACTAAAATTCGAGACATCTAAAGACCGCCGAAGTATATTTTCTTTAGTGCATATTCCGAGAGGAAATAAACTGCTCCGTGGGGAAAGCCAAACAAATAAAATATCGTTTAGGAGCTTGGCAAACAGAAGTCGAGTTGGTGTATTATCGGTATATGAAAAGTTCCCTTTAATCTGGACAGGAATATTTTTCTTTACGGGTCGTTAATTCGGTTGTAATTAATTTATTTAAGCACTAAAATTCAATATTGTCATATATTACAGTTCTTAAAATATCTTAAACTAAAAGTTCATGATACTTTAGAGCTTTCAGTTCCTAGATACTTTATAGTGCCATACTCTAAAGTTCCTGGAAATACTTTTATTGTTTACATACGAGCTAAGAATTGAATAAATAAAGCGTTTTTCCGAGCTTTTTCATTAACCTCAGGCGCCATCAGTACCACCATACTGACGATTGCATACCCATATCCTTATAGAGAATGCATATATGGCTGCCATTTAAATAATTAATATTGCATCGGAGTAATGCGGCTTCGTTTGGTTAGTTTCCCACGAGATCGAGCGTACGATTCGCGTCGAGTGGGTACTGCTTTTTAAGGCAGTACTTTTGTTCTTTGCTTGGAATATGTAATTTCTCGGAAAATTAGGAGCGCTGAATTCTCTTCGGTCAAACGCAACTCGATTGCTGATTTGTAGGTACCTAAATTGATATGTATGATGTCTCATTTAGTAATGGATTTATTATGCAGTACGCTTCAATTTTCTCTTTCGGGCTAACCAATCGAATTATCATGATATTTTTAATGATTAAAAAGACATCTAAATGGTTCTGGATCGTTCTAAATGGTTCTAGTCAGTTCTTAATGGTTCTGAAGCGTTCTAAATGGTTCTAACAGTTCTATAAATGGTTATGGGCAGCTCTAAATGTTTCCTAAGCATTCTAAATTCTTCTAGACAGTTTTAATTTTCTGGAGCGTTCTAAATGATTCTGGTGCGTTCTAAATGATTCTGGTGCGCCCTAAATGATTTTTGGGCGTTGTAAATGAATCTGGGGCGTTCTAAATGGTTCTAGATTTGTTCTATGTGGTTCTAGGTAGTTCTGAATGGTTCTGGAGCGTTCTGAATACTTCGAGACAGTTTTAATTGGTGTGCGAGGAGATTATTGTTGGACATTTATATGCAAAACCTACCCAAAATCATACAAAAAACAATAATTTAATGCTCAACATATCTAATTTTCATGCGTTACATGACAGTTACAGACATTAAATTCCAGTAAAGCAAACGATCGATTTTATTAGTATCTATATTTTAGTTATGTGATGCTCTATATATTTTGTTACTACAAATTTTTGTTCATTAACCAAAAATACATCGCTCCCATTATCCTAAAAATAAGTTTTTTTGCACAAATCCTTGTTAACTAGTGTAATCTTCTTCAATGCCAATCGTGGATAGTTCAAGATCATCTTCGTACATTTTGTGGAAAAAAGCCAAACAACGAGAAAATCGCCTAAACAAATCGCAACATAACGAATCAGGAACAACATTTGCATTTACCCATTGATCTTCTCGAACGTTTCTGCGTTTGAGTTCGTATTTTATCGACGGGATCCCGCGGAACCGCGGGCGACCGGCCGCAGCGCAAAACGGCCTGCACGTAATGGTTTTTCGTGGCAATCAAAATATAATGCGAAATTTACGACTGCAAATGGAACACCTGAATATATCGCCATAAATCGCTGTGCGAGCCGCGGGTTGTTGTGCGATTCGCGACCGACAGATCCTATCAGCGATGATTGATTAGCTGAAAAAATAATCGACGAAAGCCGAGCGCCGGTCGACGTGTTAAAGCGGCGCTTACCGGTAAAGCCTGATGTGTTAGTATACACCGAGCTTGTTCGTTAATTGATTTGATACTTTATCAAATTGTCTATCAATCAATTGTCTATGAACCAATTGATTTTATACCTCGAGTATATTCCCTATTTAGAATGAATTAATTGGTTTTATAAAACATCCAGTACCTCTCTTTTGTATCTTGTATGAATATTGTGACGTGTGGAATCCTAAAAAATAGGAATATATTAATACAGCATCCTCTATATGAGGAAAAACCGCGCCCACGATGGATGCCAAACGGCGCCGGAGAGAGTTTGTCTACTGATTTAACGATGTATTTTGATAGTTTGAGCAAATATTGATCATTATATTGAGTAAAATAGGCTCGGCCAGTATGCTAATTGTGATTTTTTTCTCTTTTCCAGCACGCTCACGATGAGTCGCTGAAAAACGGCCATGACTTAAATAAGGTGAGTTAATTAGTTTTTTTAAATTGTTTCTCGGTTAATTAACTGGGCTGTTTATGGGAATATATTAAGGTTTTTTTTTGTAAAAAGTTTGCTTATTATCACATTGTATTTTTAGTAGATATTATTGGGAACGAAACTGCTTTTACAGTATTATCTAATTAAATTTCTCTCGTTTGAAAAAAATTCTTCAATTCAACCCTTAGGAGTGTGAAAGAGGGTAATATTCTAAAATAACAAGATATTCAACTGAATTTTAATACAACATTTCCCAACATTCAATATCGAAACTTAGCATATAATTTTCAGCGACAAATTCCCTAAAAGCGGGCATTCCTAGCGCATCATTATTTGCCATTTTCCGCGATCTCTCGGCTTTATCATTTCTGCAAACCGGTCGTCCGTGCACTTGAGGTATTTGTATAGTTATTTACATGGAACATTTATTTTGAACGTCGGACAGGCAAAAGAGAATGAAATAATTTCAGCGCTGATAATATCTTAATTTAATGCCAAAAAACGCCAACTGTGCTCGAGCACGTGACAGAAATTCTTAAATGCGTTTAGTCATGCAAGGACAATCGTTCAGCAGTTTAATATCAAACAGGTTTCTTGTATAATATTTGATGATAATAGAGTTGTCTAATGTTTTTTTTATAGTTTTATGTAATAAAAATTTGCACGTATAAGAGATAAATTAAGTAAAAAAACGAGTAAACTTTAAAGAGTGCACTATAAATAGTTAAAGATATCATAAATCCAGGAAGTACAGCAATAAATAATTATATTAATAATATTTACGATGTCTGTTCATCACAAGCGTGCGTGAATCGTAAGAAGAATAAATGCAAGTATTTTCCAGCGAACTATTCAGTTGAATAAGAGCATGTAACTTGGAAAAAAACGAGAATTTAAGCGAACTTCCAACAATGTTGAAAATTAAGGTTCATAAACCACAAGAACAAGAATTCAAGGGATAAGGGAGTTCAGAGATGAATTCAGGGATGAATTCAGGGATATTTACATAACATTAAAAGATCTTTCTAAATAACGGTTTAACTTAACTTTTATTTCCTTTGGGTATACAACAAACTTACTTCTAGCCAATTCAGTATAATAATCTCGTCTTTCAATTTCTCCCGAACCGCTGGAAATTATTCAGCAATTCTCAACGAATTATACATTATTACATAAGATTGGAAACTTTAGCCTTTTCCTCTAATTTGACAATGGTAAAGTATACCATTCGAATAGATGTGCACTCAAATTGACCCAAGTGGTTGCGTTTACGCTAATCTTATTGAACTTTCTCCCCGCGCCGTTTCGTTTCTAATTTATGTAAGCATCTACATCTGTCGTAAAAAATCGGACTCGTCTCCGATCGGGTGTGTTAAATGGAAATTAATTTCGCAGCGTCGAGCACGGGCATAGGAAACTCACTTTATTAGGTATTATTAATATCCCGGCTAGTCGACCGGAAAAACCGAGAATCACGTTCTATCGAGAGTAATATTCCAGAACATGATTTCGTCGGAAATATTATCATATACATGCAACGTTAGATCTTATAAATTCAAATTACAATGTTAATGAGGCAAAGTTGAATTCTTTCATAGTTTTTACGAAAGTGTGGGTAAATGTCAAGCATCCAGTTTATCTGGTTTGTAAATTTAATTACTATAATGATTATCGGTAGAAGTTGAAGAAAATAATGTTTTAACTGTTCTTACGTGTGCCTATAAGTTTATGTTTGATTTTATGAGTATCTTGGTAATAGAGAAATGAAAGTTCTTCGAAGTTTATGCTTTGAAATGGTTGGTATATTAAAAGATTTTAAATCAAATTTAAATTTTATAATTATTAAAGATAAGATAATATAAAGATAATATTTTTTAGAGTATTTAATTTTATATCATACATAATAATTTTTAATTTTTTTATATCTAATTTTATGTTATTTAATATTTAGATTATTTTTGAATTGACTTTTTTGTACTAACTTTAAATTTTAAAGGACTCCTAGATAAATACTTTAGATATGTTTTTAATAAATTGTGATACCTATAAATGTTCTAAAAAATTAAAAAAAAAACCTAAAAAATCCTTCAAAACAAACAGCAAGCCTTTTGTGAAAATAGAACCTTCACTAAAATGTGTATACTTCTATTTTTTTCCAAAAATTTCCTACTTCAACAACTCCTACATTATCAATGAAAGATAAGAATTCTGACTTTACTGATCTTGCACAACAAAAAAACGAATCATTCATTATTTATAATAATCTAATCCTGTAGCAATTTCAATTATGTTATGCATCCATCAACAGTAATTAAAACATCGCCTCAACAATTATTAAATACAGCAAGGCTTCGTGAACAATATTGAGTAATTTGTTTGGTAATCGACGTTTAGTCTAATGTTACGAGATTGCCGAGATATTACTAAAAACAACACGTCAATCACTGCATCATCGGTTGTCTCGTAAATGTCCGGTTTTGTTGTTTTTGCATTACAGATAACATGAAACGTGTTGTGCATCAAATACCGATTTGTTACACCGCGCATATTTTCGAAAAAGTAGTTTATTAGGAAACCCTGTAATGGTACGTCATTGTAATTTAATTGCCTTATTCTCTTCAGGCCGCGGATGATAAGATTAATCTTGGAAAAATCGCGATGTATAAAAAAAACAAGCAATTAATATGGAAATTGTTTCGAACAACAAAGTGACCAATTATCAGTCGATTAAACTGGAATTACAGCGGTTACAATAACAATGTTCGCGGAGCTCAAAAAATGTAACTGTAATCCGCAGTTTCTGGTGTATTATAAGAATCATGATTTGAGCGTTTTCGTGAAATTGGTAAGTTTTTATTCTAACGAAATTTACTATGGTTTAAAAAAGCTAAATTCCATTTTAAGGTGAAATAACTAAATTTTTTGAAAACTACAGTTAACCAGATTTTTTTGTTTAAACTAAAATTCATTGTTACTGCAGCATTCTTATATGTATAGAATGTAGGTACTATTAAGTTATTTTTAAATACATTTCCCATCGTAAAGCTACCGAAATTGAGACCTCTTGCTCGTCTGTCATTCGGCAATTTTGAGATTTTTTTATCGAGAAATCTGGTACTCAAACCTTCGTGAACGCTCACAGCAACATTGGGTGGTCTGAAAACTGACATGATAGTGCCAATTACCATACATTAAGGAACGTTTAAGTTTAAATGGATCTCGTAATGGTTTTGAATTTTTTACGTAAAAAAGACTTGTTTCCCAGGTTCTTAAATTCGCTCTACTCGACCCATCCGCGCGGACCATAATGGGTTCTAATTACTGTTCTGTGTTTTTAGAAAAAAAATATGTAAGTGGGGTGAATCGGACGATTAGGGAGAGATTAAGTCGATGGGAAAGTTGATAAACATCTATTTAGTAGATTCGTTAAACTCACTACAAAATATTAAGGATTATAAAGTCGCAATAAATTTAGAGTTTCCGCAAACCAGAGCAAAAAAGTCAACCTCAACTCTAACGCAATATATTCAACATTGTTATTGTTCTACAAAATAATAAACGAGTTGAAATTAAAGCCTCTTTGTTCTCGAAAAGCTCCATAAACTTGTTCTGTGTGGGCTTTAATCGTTAAATAATCTCTCGAGGAATTGACTTAAATCGAATACCTGTTACATTGCACATAATTCAGTTTGTCATTTAGTAAAGTGAAACTGCGAAATAAAGTCGATGCAGATAATTGTTTTGAGCCGTGAAGTTTTTATTAATGGTTTTCTTATTCAAGTATTCGAATACTCACAAATTTATTGCTTAAATAATAAGAAGCTTAAATTATCAATTGGGTTTTTCGAGCACAAAATGGTTAATAGTCGTGTCTTCAATATTGATTATAAAACTCACTCTCCTAATTAAATTCTTCGCTCGGTTTCTTTATTTTCCGGAATGTAACTCGACCCACGTGTTCGAACAAATCCCATTATTTCACCGATTTTAAACAGAAACAAAAATAGTGCATTAGAAGTAAACACTTTTAGACAGCACAAATACCGAAGCCTCTTCTAAAAGCAGCTACCTACATCATTATCGACAAATAAATCACCCGAAATCGACGAGAAACTATTCCATTTGATCCGATTTTCTTGTCGCAGATGCTCCGATCTGCTTCCTACAATGGCTTCGGAGAGGCTCTCACCAGCCAGCCGAGGTCGTCGAGAGGAAGCCACCCGAACAGCAGCGGCATGGACCTCAGTTACGTCACCGAAAGGATCATCTCCATGTGGTTTCCGGCTTCCGCGACGCCCCACTCCTACAGGCAAGGACAACAGCAGGCCGGCCACATGCTCAGAAACAAGCACGGGGATAATTACATGGTAAAGAGACATTACAGGTGGAAGCGTGTAACAATTCTAATGGTTGTTTTGTTTTAAATAGATATTTAATTTGTCGGAGCCGAAAAGGTCGATTAGAAACGAGCACAAATTCGTGAAGGAAGTAGGTTGGGCTCCAGGTCTAGCGCCCCCGTTGGAGAGGCTGTGCAGCATCTGCAAAGAAATCGATTCTTGGCTATCGGGTGACCAACATCGCATTGCTGTATTACATGCAAGGTATCTTCTTGTTCTTGCTTATACAATAATTGCTATTCACGTTCTTTTTCTTCTTCTTCTTCGCCTTCTTTTATACTTTTATCTACTAAATTTTGTGGTTCAATCGACAACTAACTGTTGTTAATGCTTTCCAGGGGCGACAAAGACAAATTGGGAGTGATAGTAGCGGCGTACATGAATTATTCGAGCATTTGCGGAAGCGCCGAGCAAGCCCTCGACAGATTTTCGATGAAAAAATTCCTGGACGACAACGTCGGGCCGCTCGCTCTACCATCCAATAAAAGGTAACCGATCGAAAGAAGCGCTCGTAAACAATCTGTATATCTTCAATTCTTTTAGATACATCGATTATTTCGCCGGGCTATTGTCGCACAACATCAAAGTCAACGCGGCTCCCATGTACCTCACGCACGTGACCGTCCTGGGCTCGCCGTCCTTCCACCAAGGCGGCTGCAAAGCTTTCCTCAAGCTGTACGAGGGCCACACGCCGGTCTACACGTCAGGTAAGAACCGGCGAATTCGTCGCTAATGGTGAAGATTTGCGAGAAATTTATTCTCACGACGAATCTCGCGGCTTCCCCAACGATCCGTGACTGACAGCACGCGTTCGCTTTAACACTACATTCGCGATTTTCCATGCCGATAAGCTCGAATAAATGTGTCGAGAGTTCGGTTGCGAAATGTCGACAGCTTCGTGTCGAGTTTTGTGTTCGATTAATTTTCGCTAAACGGCCTATTAGCGCTGTTGACTAACGTGCATTCGCCGTTTTTGCTCATATCCTTTCGCCGGGCGACGATTTATTCGCCATAGAAAGTGAAAGTACTGAGCGTGATGTTATCCAATTGGTACCTACCTAACTGAGAGTAATTTCTCAAAATCTTCCACCCATAGAACGAACTAAAAAAGTAGAGTAAGAGCACCATATATGGACCACCAGAAGCAATTTTGTCAATAAAAAGTCGAATCTTAAATTTTTATCAGCTTTAATTTATATTAAACAATTCTTTAACCATTTAGTTAAGAAAAACTTATAATAAAATTCTCAAAAAAAAACGAAATCTTTGAAATAAACAACATTTCCTAAAGTTTATCATTTTTATGAACTTTCAGAAAGTGAACATAATATGAACCACATCCAGATTTTTCCATTTCTAGAATATAATTGACTAATTCTTCTTCCAATTCACTCGGTAATGTTGATTGTCTCCCAAGTTTTTGGGTGGTGATATCATTAAGTGATTTGTTTTGGGTGTATGTTTTGGAAGAATTCATAAAGCCCATTTTCTTTTCTCTTGCATTTTTAATTGCCTCCGCCATTGGGTTTTTTATCCCATGCTTGTCTGGTCTTCTCTTTTGTTTTAGAAGCCATTCTAGAATATAAAAATTAATTTTTAGCCACTCCATATTCAAAACATGACCCTGGTCCATATTGTGAAACTTATTCATTTTGAGATTATTATTTTTTTCAGAAAATTGGAATAATATAGAATTTTAAAACCTAACACAATTAATTGCAATATGACTTATCTTCCAGATGGGTCAAGGGAGGAGTGATGCTTAGTGTGTGATGATCATTAACTCGAAATAAAGAACGTTTTTTTTTTAATGGCGGTGGTCCATATTATAAGACCGGTCCATATTTGGTGCACTTACTCTACCTAACTGAGAGTAATTTCTCAAAACCTATTAGTCTTTGTATGGAATCTTCCACCCATAAAACGAACTAGAAAAGTATTAAAAAATGAAAAAATTGAGAAGATTTAGTCGAAGATAATGAAATGTTGTATACAATTTTCAATTGCAGGAGTATACTCAGTTTCGAGCGGCATAAGCCAATTCACCGTGAACATCAACGGCGAGGGTAGAAGAGGTTTGCAATTGAGAGGCGATATACTCATAAAGTGCTACCACCGGGGCGACATCGGCAGAGAGACCGTCTTCGCGTGCCAATTCCACACGTGCGCCGTCTCCGATCACACGCTGAGCTTCACGCGACAGGAGTTAGACATCGCTTGCAATGGTATTATACACTGCTAAAAAACTCATCTCAACTCATCGTTAATGAATTAATTAATTGTTGCAGATCACAGGTTCCCGCTGGACGGCGCCGTTGAGCTCCACTTTTCACCGGGTCCCGAAGGACGACATCCCGTACCAGCTCCGACTCCTGCGGTGCCTTTCACCCACGCTGATGATCCCGTCACCAGGGCTGATAGCCCTTTGCTCTTGGAGGAGTACGATGATTCCGAAGAATACGACGACGGTAAGTCGCTTTCGATTCTCCAGCTCTAGCTCACCAATTTTCATTCGCTAAAAGACTCGTTACAACAAAAATAAATGCGCTTTTAAATATACTTTTTTTTTAAATTGGTGTGTTTCAAAATCCTCTCTGTACATTATGGAGGCTTAATGTATTCTAATAATAAATTACGCGCATTGCATGAGCCTTCAGCGGATTTTGATTAAACTGTAAACTGCTCGTTATAATCTTACGCGGCACGATGATAGCAGCGAGTAAGGAAACATTAAAAAATTGGTATTTTCCTATTGTAACATATCGCATCACTCGCAGCTATGAATCGTTGTAAAAACAGGTGTGCATTTGCATCCGCCTCGGGGACGTTGCCGAGGATTTTTTTTATTGTTTAGACGTGAAGGAAAAGGTCTCTCGCGCAATCGTATATTGGTATGTTATTAATTGGATTACGTTCTACGCATTTGTCACGAAATTTTATTTCTGCGGGCTATAATGCATTTCCACTTTTTATGATGAAATACTTCGTAATTTTATGTCAATAAAAAGAGTTAATTACAAAAAAAATTTATCTAATTGTTTTTTTTTTTTTTTTTTTTTTTTTTTTTTTATGCACACGACTCGGGAAAAGACGAAGCTTATAACGCCTGTTCAGGCGCCCCGAGGCGTTTTTAGTAGGTAATTGTTAATGTTGGTCTTAAACCTCTGAAGGTCGTAACCAACTGGGAACACTTCTGATGGTAGTGTGTTCCATAGTGTCGCGGTTCTGTACAGAAAAGATTTCTGATACATAGAGGTCCTAGCTGTTGAAATGTGTACGGCAAACTGGTGTGTGCTCTCCGCTAGCCTTGTAGAACGTCAATTGTGAGCAAAATACGAGGGTGAGGCGAAAAGTACTCGGCCTGAATGAAAGAAGTTGGAGGGGCTTAATTTGACGAGAAAAGAGCTCTGAAAAAATTGCCAGCAAAGTTTGCGAGAAGTAATTAGCAATAAATAAATCCCGAAAAACTACGAAAAATCCAGAAATCGGCACAAAAAATCCGATTTTTTTACCCTGAAGCAAACTTTACCGGATTTCGAAACGTCGATTTTCCGATAAAACACGTTGAATTACGTAGAATAGCACTTTTTCCAAGCTTCTTCTCTTCAATCTTCAATCTTCTTAATCATAGTATTTCATCGTCAAGCCGACCTTTTAACCTTATCCTCGAATTCATTAAAATTCGTATTTCTTAACCTATTTTCCCCTTTAACAAATTGTTTTACCTATTATTCAACTATGACTGCGTAGAGAGTAAAAATAAGAATAAATGGTTTGTAAATTTCGACTGATCTGGCTCATCCGCCAAGTTTTTAATATTATTCTTAATTTTGGTGGGTCTACCTCGATTCAAAACTCCTCGTGTGGTCCATGCAAAACGCTTAAACCAATTCTTTAATAAAAATTTTATGGTAAACGGTATTTGCAGATAAATTTTTGTATGGGAATATATCCTCTGCAATTAAAATTTTATTTGAACTGTAGGAAGTTTCTACCCACGAGTTTTCTTGAAGCCACTTTAATGGTAAATTAAATTACCGCATTATGTTAATGGGCTAGTATTTTTACGATTGATTTTGAATTTTTATGAAACCGAAACCACGAAAATTACGTAAATATGTTAAAAAAGTATTTAACGTATGAATTTTATAGAAAAATGGCATTGAGTAGAACATAAAAACTAACAAAGGACACAAAAATGTATTAGTTTGAAAAGGCATATTCCCTTTTACAGATCTGAAATGAAAAAAAAATCCAAAAAAAATAGAATCGAATGGGCACATAGGATATTGGTATAAGCGCCGAATACAATTTATTTCGAGCAACAATCGATGAATCACCGCTCTCGATTGGCAGATATACGCTGTACGAAATAAATCCTGCCGGTATTTTTTTATTTGTTGAAACTGCTATTACATAATCCGGCGGGACCGGATGTTCTGGCAATAATCCTAATCTACCATAAAGACCTCGAAATAGATCTACTAAATCTCTTTTGAGATTTGAGAGTTACTCACATCGGCGTTTCTTTATTTTATTTTGTTGTCGTCGATTCGGTTGGTTTATACACTCAGAAATAGATACGTTTTATACGTTCAATTTAAAGGCGTTTCTGCGGTTTAATGCGGGTACGTTGCGTAATTAGTTTAGGGAAATGCCCGGTGCAAACAATCTTTTATAGGTAAATAGAGAAAATAAATACAATAATACTCCAATAAGTTTCTTACCCAACAGCATATCTATGTGGACTACATGTGCGAGTTACCAGAATAGCACTAATTAGTTACATAAATAAAACTTTTACATAACCACTTAAAAAGTAGGCATTTAGAAGGATTCTTCACATTCAATCGGTATTAATACGCTTCGGTCATAAATCTATCTATTCGTACATTAAGGCAATTTAGATGTTGCGAATTTAAATCGTTCGTCTGTCGGACATAAAAAACTAGCATAAATTCTCGTTTAAATTTATCCTATCCGACCTCTAAAATCGCGCATTTCAATATTCTAATCAAACAAATCGTCTAGTGTTTACATACGGCGGAATCCTGCCAACACCCACTGATCCTTTTCTTCATATAGTGGATACAAATTCAGAAAACGTAATGGTAAATTTATGTTCCCACGGTGAAATTCCAATTTAAGGTGCTTAAGAGATAGTTTTGATATATTAGATGATGCTAATTTTTCAATAAATATTTGTATATAGATTTATGATAACCTTATCGGTCTAAAAATTGGTTTCAATTTCACGGATTAAGATTAGATACGGATACGTACATGATACGAATTGATCGGAAAGGTATTTTTAAACGCCAAAAGGTTATAGACACTTGTACAAAATAAATGTGGTTTTGTTATTGCGGCAAATGGTTACAAAATTTACAGGTAAACTATTACGAGTATAAAATTTTCATATCTACTAGTAGTTGTAGTGATTTTTTTAAGTGTCCAGTAACAATAAAATATTAAAGTCACTAGAAAAGTGCGTAGGATTCACTAGACGATAATTATGCAGATACTAAAATTTACCAACTAAACTTTAACTTCAACTTTGTAAGATATCTTCTAATCCACCCTAAACATCGAATTTAAAATAATATTAGTCACTGTTGTGGTGATCTGTAGGTGTATCTACACGTGGTTTTCATTTGGCAAAGCCGGCTCGTCTATCTTAACTACACGGCAACATAACTTTTTCAAACAATTACTCTACTCGACCATAAATTTTCGGCTTTTCGTTACCTTTCGATGCGCCGCGTCGCCGCCTCGCCTCGATCTAATTATACCCGAAATTTCGCCCGGTTGAGAAAACCGTGTTGATTCAAGAAAACCTGAGAGTGCAGTTAGTTTATTTCTGTCCAGTCGCGGACGTCGGGTAACTATTTTAGTTGTTCGAGTGTAATTGCTGCTTGATTTTCATTTTTATTTTACTACTATAGTTAGTTTTTCTCCATGAGGAATATACGTTCGGATGCGATTCGATTATGATGAGTTTCCACCGTTAATTAACAGGTATTTTAATTAGGTCATATCAGTTGATGATTGTAGTGATGTGGTATTTAAATAATTAAAAGTAATTTAACCAAGAGAGCAGGAAACTTGCTATTTATAATACATAGATAATAATACATTTTGAGAGCATTAGACAATAAACAATGTGATCGATTACCCCGGATTATTGCTTAGCTTTATCGATTACGTCATTCTTACTTATTTCGATTTTTTTCCCGCAAATTATCTCATAGAAATCACTTGGGTCGCAGTCCCATTCGTCGAACGCAGTTGCGTATCCTGCAATTATTTTATTACGAGCAAATCGCAGCGGCAAAAACAAAAGGTACATTCTTCGCGGAGCCGCCGAGAAAATAAAAATATCTCCTATTGCGCTTTATTAAACGCGAATTAAGCGGTAAAACAACAATCAAGTTATAAATTATCGCTTTATTAAAGCGCTGCCATTATCTTCCATCTGACGGTCACGTATCGAGCAAATCATTGTTCTTAATGTTACTATTTTTGCATTTTTAATAAATGTGCGTTTTGTTAAATTGACGGAATTCTCATGTACAGGGTGACTAGCGGGTGGAAATGAGTGATATTTTTTTGATAATTTGGCAATTAATGGTAAAAGTTTTTGTTAGTAATGACTTGTTTTCCTGAGAAATGTAGATAGCCAAAAAAAAAAAATTAAATACGCAAGAATCTTGGGAAGATTATCGATTCGCTTGGGTAGATCAATTATTTAATATTTTTGTCTATTTTGGTCATTTCAACCAACATTCTAAATTAGTTTGAAATTCAATTAATAATTTATACATTACAACACACCAAGCCAATACGTTTCTTCTCCTGATGTAGGTTATAACTTTTCCAAAGCTTCTAAAGCCATTATTGCCTAGTATTTAACCTTTCAAGTCCAACTACTTCTTTTTTACAAAAATAACAAATTTGTTCCTAAAAAACCCAGGCACTCACATACCAACGACTTTATTACCAACGATGTGCACTAAACTACAACAGCCTTTCTGAAAGTTTTTTTTTTGAAAACGTAATCAGTAACCCTAACCGGTCGGCGTGCCGTCTAATTGTTAATTATAGTGATGTATGATCGCGCATTTCACCTTTAGGTGTATGGTTAATAGACTTTGTTGTAGCAGTAACTAGCTCCCTTGTACGCCATTTACACCGCGACGCATTTACAAGTATGCATAAACCATATTTGGCGTAATAATTTATTGGTAGTTCGTTTTCGTTCGACGGTATTCCGTCGTGACACGCTTTCTTTGAGAAAAATGGAGGTTTTCGTTTTATAGGTTTCTAACGAGAAAACGTTGGTTTTTTATTTTAATTTTATGTGATTTTTTTATAATTGGATCTATATTAAATTATTGCCTTATTCCTCGTCTGATTCACTAGAATTGCGTATGTTTTCGAATAAAGGGATTTGTAACAGATTGCTTCTTTTCTAAATATTTAATTTACAATTCCTATTTTAATTGCAACATTTCTGTATATTATATTAAGTGGATTTATTTATTATGTCTTCTCTTGGTTATTATTAGTATTTACTATCGTGTTCGATATTTTACATTAATCTTAATAATAACGTTACTCGTTATTTTGACGCTCGTTAAATGTCAATGAATCGACAGTTATGAATTTTGACGTGCGTCAAAATAGCGTTTACAATTAATAACATTAATTTTAAATCTATTAAATCTAATTTTACCAACATATCTATTTTTCAGAATCTTCTCAATCTTTACCATAGCGTTGTATGCAATATATTGTAGCAATACATTGTTAAATTGGCATTAGCGAATATTTATAGTACCTACAATAGGTATATTTCAGTAGTGTGAAAATTCAACAATTTATCACCTGCAATAATTTTTTTATCGCTTGCAATATATTGCACGGTGGAGAAACGCTCTAAAGCTCGTTATTTTGCTAATTGTTTTCTGAATGCCAGAGCCGTATCTAGTCCAACGCCCATAATTACTTTTAAAAATATTATAAGAATAACATGGAAATTGGGTCGGCGCCTGATGCATTGTTTCTTCTTGCACATCGAAATTTTTGGAACAAAAATAAACGCGCGGGAGATTCACGAGTTCGTAATTTTCCAGAACGGAAGAAGAATGTCGGCGGATATTTATAAAGATTTGAACTTTGGACGCGGAATGTTGAATTCCCCGTTTCGCTAAAATACATAATAAACGCGTAGGTAATTAAAAATTACGCGATGGAGTCATTTATTATGCCTAATTTTGATAAGAGTAGTAAGAAAATAAGATTAGAACAAAATTGGGACACCCTGTTTACGAATCTTTCTTGCAATCATGATAACAAAAATAGAGTGATTTTTAAAGGAATTTATCACCTCAACCCACGTCTAAAGTGTGCCCATATACCATGCAGCAAGTTTAAAAATAAAACATTCAAAATTATTTCCAATAACTCTCATATTTCATTTCGTGGCGTTAGAGTAAAAGTACTAAATATAGTTTTTCATCTTGATATGCGTCATCCTATCCCGAAATCGACTTTTCACTCAACCAATGAGAAAAAAATGTATTTGTTTATAAAATGCATTTTTCTAAAAAATGTAATATAATAATAAATATTTACTTTCATAATCAAGGCAATGGTAATTTGAGTCTTTATGCATTATATGTATAGCGTGGAGGGGAACGTTAAGCCTCCTCCTTCAGTAAATCCATGGAGGGACACCTTTGGTTCTTTTGCGGCTTTTCAATTACTAAACTCACGTTTCTGCATTGGACGTAGGCGGTTTACTAAGTGACAAGTAGGGTATTTAGTGGCAAATTTAATAGTGCGTGATGAATACGTTGCGGCATTGTTATTAAATATCACTCTGATTAAATTGGATTTATTACTATAGTAAGTAGCATTTTTTATGAACAAACTTTAATGCGTAGAATTTGGAAGATTTGATATTTAGATAGTATCCTGTCGATTAAATATTCTATAAATTGAGTTGAATTTAGTGCGTTACAAATTTATTTTTATTGGTACTTTTTTTAGTCGTTTATTTTTGATCACAATCAAATGTCATCAAATTTTTAAAAGCTGCAAAATTTACGAAGCTTTAAAAATAAATACAATAATAACAATAAAATGTCTGAAATGTTATCATCTATTAAAATGTTGAAAATAAGTAAAAATATGGCAAAAAAATGACAAACAAAATGAAGGATCAAAAAATACTAAAATGCCATAACAAGAAGCTTAAAAAACCGTAGAATGTTTAATAAAAAACACAAAATATCATATAAGCATGCAAAAAAGTCCTTGCTACACACACAAACAAACAAACATAATATTTTAATGCCATCTTCGGCATTTTTAACATTCTCGACCGCTTTCTATCCGCCGATAAATTCCATTAGCAATTCAACGATTCCGACTGCACTAGATTACAAATCAATTTTTTCACGTCGTCCTGTCAAGAAAATCAATACAAGAAAACGCAATATAATTGGCACTGCTATTAGACGTAATTAGCAAGTCATTGGGATTTTTTTTCAAGTTGGCTCTCCCGCAGCTACGCGCAACTGCCTGCAGATTGATGGAATATATGCGACTGAAAAAATATCATTAAAAGGTTGTTATTAAGTAGCTAGACAGTAACAAAATAGTTTATAGGAGCATTGAATTAATCGTTGCGATGATGCTCGTGATTGATGCACTACTCCGATTTGCTGGGTATAACAATAAGAATAAGGTTAGGCTTTTTCATTTTGTTTTATTGTCCATTTGATGTACATTTATCTAAAACGAACATCTCGTTAAGTGTTTCCTGGTTTTGCAATAAATAAAATTATTAGTAATCTATATACCCTACTTTTTATGACAATGACATTTGATATACGTCAACATAGCGTTTCTAAAAACCCCCGAGAACGATAACTTTAAATAAATTCAACCGAAATCCGCCTTCTTCGCGTTATCGCATTCAAATCTACGCTATTAAAGAATTTAATAACGATCTTTAAGGAAATAATTATACACATTAGGTTAACCGATTTGTTTCAATTTTCTCCGAAACTGGTCCGGCGTTATTATCTTCTATAAGCGTACACAAAAAAAAGCGGCCCGTTACTGTTCGGCTTGCTCGCGCGGCTTTCTTAGAAGAATTTACGCTTTTCACATCGTTATCCTAATAGTCATCAACGTAACTTGACGATAATTATCAAGTAGCCTCTTCGGGCTTCGGAGGATGATATTATTTAATAATTGCGGAAGTATTTACTGAAATAACTAAACAAGAACTGATAGTTGCATTTGGTACAATTAGGACAATTTTAAGACGTTTACGTAAGAGCCTAAAGTGTCAAATGTATACGCTAATTTTGACATATTGACATATGATGTAAACGTCAAAATAACGTCATATTAACGTAAATTAATGCGATTACGCGTGTAAACATGAAATTAGAGTACAACAACTCTTTAGTAGGTATCATTTGATTAATAGAATGGGTCAGAGTTGAAAAATCAAGTCTCATATAAATTTTTACTGGCCACATTTTTCTTCTAAGTGTATCTCACTTTTCTAATATTTCCCATCCTACGCTAATCTAGACAAAACTATCTATTGTGCTTTACCCTGCGTGTGGTCTTAGTATTTTAAACTTCCTGTTTATTCATCGAAGCAGGACAATATTTCAAAAAATTCATAAATCATCTTCGCGTTGTGAATAAAACAAAACTTTTGCTCAGGGAATTATTCAAAAAACCATCCTACATTTGCGTTAGTCGCATTCGAATAATTATTAAATCTACTTAATTAAATAATTACAAATAAAACGAGAATAAATGATTAAAGCGAAACCCGCTAATTACAGCTGTCGGAGCGGTAAGAGCGCTTATTATGGAAAATATACGTAATTTTGCATTTATTGTACTATTTCGCTCTAAGCTATATTGACTTAATTATGATGTAGACGAATTAATGACCGGGTAAAGTATTTCTTGCGATTTGTTCATGTCGCTGTTTTTCCACTTCGCAATTTAAAAACCATCAATGTTAAAATATCATTCGGTAACGACTAATTAAAATCAACATCTCAAGTATATTTCAAAGTGTGAAAAAAAATAATGTTTACAAGAAGGCCGGTCGCAAATTATCCTCTATCTATTAAGAAAATTATAGATGACTGTAAATATGTACTTAGAATACGTGGAGATTGATAAATAAATACTAAATTTGCATATGACTTAACAACTGATATAAGCCCTAATTTAGTATTGCTAATACGTTTACTTATTGTCTTTATCTATTATTCTATATAGAAGAGCAATCTCTAATTATTATAAGTTGTCCCTAATCCTACATATGCAAACGAGATCTCGAGCTCTTTGCGACACGTAGGATCGTTCATTAGGCTCACTTTTAATAGAAATGTCACGTGTTTCTTTAGAAATCCAATATCTGTAATAAATTTGAAGCTAATTAGGTCGGCTCCGATATAATCAGGGACAAATGTGCCATGATGAAATTCCACTCTGTCGTCTAATTCGTTTTGCTGAATAATTACCATATTACCTATGCCGGTAAAAGGTAAAATGTAATACATAAAACCGCGAGATATGAATAATGGTTCGGTTTCACTCATTAAATATATTTTCTTGGTATTGGATTTAAACCGGCGGTGTATGACATTGATTTGTTGTAACCGCTATCAATGTGATTCGTTATTGTAATTCATGCGTGCAGATTGGGCAGAGAGAAATTGATTCGGGTATATTAATGCAGCGTCTGAAATTGCATCTAAGTTTTCTTAACTTAATACTAGCGGATTAAAAATGATCACGACAAGACAAGAGATTTTTTACTACAAAAATAGCATAATATTTTGCTCAAAATCTCATTTGGTACATTATTTATATCCTAACAACTAATAAATAAATCATATTTCATTATAAATGGCCATATGTGTAAATTCTACCAGTTTCACGCCCAATTTTGTCGACTATTTACTAATTGCAGAAGAGCGAATAATTAATTGATATCCCGTAAAAACTATTCCTAATTAAATACGGGTATTTTATGCGGAGATAAAATTCGATTTAATTATAAATAAGACAGTTTTATAGAGCTGGTCATATTAAGTAAATTATTCAAGATTATACCATTAATTCCACGACGAATAAGCGGGAACAAGTTTACGCGAAGAGACGGAATACGACGCCCTGAGATGTTTTTATATCATTTTTATCGCATCTAATATTTTCTCGTATTGTTTCAGAAGACGTAAATCACACGTTCGGACCCCTAGACGGCAGCATTTACGCTACAATCGCGAAAAAACCGGAGCTATCACCCGGAGCCGTCTCTAGTCCATTGACAGTGTCGATGGACAGTGGTATTTCCTCAGCAGGTAGGTGTTTTTTCGGCAAATTGAATTGGCCCCACTCGCCCTAATTTGGCGGATCCTTTCACTCATTTTTAATTGCACAAGACGTAATAATTGCATTCATTTTTCGACTGTTTTTTTATTGATTTTGATTGATCGCGACTGGTCTTCGACGCATATAAGAAATGAGTCTGCAATGATAACTTTACAAGGCCATCAGACGGTGTTGTAAGGTCGCGTGAGTAAACACTGTACGGCTGTTTTGGAGGGACCAGATCGGCATACTTTTTTTTTTCGTGGATTTCGTGAGCTTTCCAAGTTTGGAAGTCGATTGTTGAATAACGCTCTTTCATTAATAGGTAACAAAAATCTCGATTGAATGTTGCAAACGCCATACCTTTTTTGACAGAATGTTAATTATCAAATTAAATGTAATTTCGAGTTATAGCTAGTTACAAATAGGCTCTTTTTAATGATGTAGAATTTCTATGAAACCTTATGCATATTAAATTTTAGAATAATATAATGTTGAGTAACTTTATCTTGTTATCTAGTTGAATAACTTATTATCATATAGAATATGCATCTATAGAGATAAAGTTGAGTAATTTGGTATTATTATCACCCGAAATATGCATTTAAAGAGATAAGGCATCAAGGAAGACCATTATCCATCCAACAATGTAAGTGACACATCCATACGAATTTCACATAAACTGGTAAAAACCTCCTAATTAAACCCGATAAAGGTTCATTAACACCGCTAACGGGAATATTCGGAGATGAGTTAGGAGGCCCTTGTAAATGCAATTTGACATAAACACGCGCCGTTTGGTATCGTTAGTTTCCAAACCAATTATTTCAAGGTGACACTGATTTATTGGCTACCGTAATATATCAAATGTGTTGGGCGACACGTTCTTAATAACAATTTTCAGTTTCCTACATCGCTAATGGAGGATTAAAACACTGCCTACGTGAAACCGAGCGCAGATAAGCGCACTGCAATTCTGGTTTGTTAATGAAATCAGAGCGCTGGATCTGTACCTATCAGTTGAAAAGAATGTGTATTTTACAAAAAATTGAAAATTTCTCTTTAAATATGGAAATTAAATGTGTGATAAGGAAAGCTCCCCTTAGGAAAGCAATATCTCAACCCGTTTTTGATTAATTTTGAAACCCAGAATATTATATCATAAAATTGATTAAGCAATTAATTGAAAACTTACACTAGTTTCTAAACGTTTCTAAATGTTTCTGGAGCGTTCTAAATAGTTCTCGACAGTTCTTAATGGTTCTGGAACGTTCTAAATGTTCTAAGTGTTGTGCTAGAATATTAAAATCATAGAAAATCATAGAAAAAACAAAAATTTAATGTTCAACATATCTAATTTGTCTTTTCATGAATTGTATAGATATTAAATTCTCCTAAGTTCTATGCAAAAAAATTTTAAACTAGTATAATTAATTATTTTGTATTCTTTGTATCATTTAAATGCAATCCTTTCAAGCTATTTAATTTTACTCTAATAACCTTCTAATATCTTCTACTTAACATTCACAACCGACTTCTTCAATTACCCATGTAAATATTATTATAATTAAATAAAAGAAAGGAAAAAAAACAACAACACGTGCAACATCAAAACAACCCGCCCATATCATTACGCGAGTACCTACAATAATTAACGGAGTATAATCGTTCCTAACCAAACATTTGTCGCAGGACACCAGCCGCAAAACGCCAACACCACCGCCTCCTCGAGCAGCCCCCCACCGACGGCCCACCCGTCCCCCCTGACCCCGGAGGACCAGCACCGCGAGCTCGACGAGCTGCTCAGCGACATGATGCTCACCGTCCAGTCCATTCCCGACCTGAAGCCGTCATCGGCGACGACGGCGACGCGCGACGAGGACACCTTCCGGTTCATCGACGACGACGACGACAAGACCATACCCTATCACGCGCGCCAGTCCAGCCAGCCCTTTAGGTAGGTCCGGGTAGTCTGTTTAGTTTCTTGCTAAGTGTTCCGGGTGTATAAAAACGTTATATTTACCAGTGCGTTGCCATTTAGTGCTTGATAATAGTGGGAAATTTTCGAAATTCTTCCGGTAAGTGCTAGTGATAGGGATTCAAAACTTATAGAGTGTACCATGACAGTTTTGTATGCCAAAAATTGTAGAGAAATAACCCCTGAAATGATCCGAAATGTTCGAGAACATGTTAAACAAAGTCTTTGTGCAACTGTTTTAAATTAATCACCCTGTATATACTTAAGTTTTACATGATTTATGGTTGGGTTTACTTTCAGTTACGGAATCAATGCGACCATGATAAACGAAAACAAGCGGCTCGCGAGCCCCATGCTGGTGCGCAAAGCCAGCGGCAGGAGCCCCGAGGGCGTCTACAAAAGCTCGCTCAGCAGCGACAGCACGTACAAAAGCTCGCCGGGCAGCGATAGCACGTTCAAAAGCTCGATAAGCAGCGACGGGACGCTGCGGAAGGTCCAGGCCCAGGTGTACCCGGAGTTCGGGACGAAGGGCAACGGCTACTCGAAGAGGGACCCTTTGGACGACGTGTTTATTAATTCGAGGTAATTTAATCAATGCAGAATATAATAAATTCATAATATTGTTATGTAATTCATATTATTTAATTACAAATCGTAACAGGTTTAATAAGGCGATCAGATTGCAAAATTTAAATTAACATATCGTTTATAAACATTCTTTACGACTCCATTCAAATTTTTGTCGAATTAATGAATGAATTATTAGCATCTACCTCTCGCGATTTATTAATTAAGTCGTTTTGTTCGAAAAACAATCTATAATAAGCGACTTTTTACAGAAGTGGTAATTTTTTTGTTACAGTAGCCAGCCCATCAAGCGCGAATTCAGGGAGGAATTTTACAGGGAGGACACCAGGCGGTACGATCCTTTGAAAAGGAGCTTAACAGAAGGCACTATAAGAAGAAGTCCGGAGAAAATTACGTACAAACAATCCAGTTCCGCTGTGACCAGTCCCTATTCGGATCCGGAGAGTTTATCGCCACCCGGAGCCTTCAGGAACAACACCAAAAGCCCGGAATTTCACGAAACGTGAGTTGTGTTATGTTACTTTTTAAATGGGGCGCTAATGATAAGTTCATGAAATTACTAAATATTATGTTTATATCGACTCGAGGCGTGCGATAATGTGAAAATCAAATAGTAATTACATGGAATTAACGCTCTTGAAGGGCACTTATTCTTAACAAACGATATTAAATTTGTGATACTGAATGAAATGTATTAATGTAAATGTCGCCTTCGTATTATTTATACGTGAAAAAATTTTTAATGAAATCTCCAGTTTTAAATTTGAATAATTTCTACACACGTAAGTGCAGCCAACACACGTAGGCGTAATTATACGCGATTTAATACAACCTTATACGCCGTGTTATGAATGAAAACCGCGCTGAAATCATCAAATTCTTTAAGAATATTTCATTGTTATACTTTTTATCCACAAACGATTCTTGGTAAAAACATATGGACAAAGAATTATGTACACACAATACGAGGGAATTAATTAATCGAAATTCAATCAAGATAAAAATTAATATAAAATCGTGTGATCAAAGTCGGAGAGTTTAGACTTTCCGAACCGAAATCATGTTTGATAAAACGCTTTGTGTAGACTTTTAGCTGATAACTCGTTCTTAACGTGCGGTTAAGTTTCCATATAGGATCAGCGCCAATTAAGGCGAGTAGGAAAGGTAAACAGTTGAGGATATTGTCATATATCCATTACGCGGTCATTTTGGATTATTGGAAAGTTTAATCATCGCCATTTACATCGATAAAGAAAGTTTCCATTTATTTTTTTTGTGTTTGTGGGAACGACCTCGAGCTCCGTTGTTTTTGGAGTTGCACAAATGTATCTACGGATGGTTCGTAGGTATACTTTCAAGTATAAAGCTGAGATGGATTTGTAATTTTATCGATTTGTTGCTTAATTTTTTTTAAATAGTCATTTTTTTATATTATTTAAACGAAATTATCCTCCTGCTCTGTATCGGTTCATATTGCTTTATCTTTTAAGACGATTTTTGGAAGAGGATTTCGAGACATTTTTCACTTAGATACTTAAGAGATCTCTTCAATGTATAAACACTACAACATTCTTTGTTAGAAAAAGCATTACAATGTACCGATTTAACTGATAAGCAACTATATCTTTTTAAACATAGGTACTGCGGCATTCAAAGAAACAAAAAATGATAAATCATCGCAAGCTTGCTTACTGAATAATTATTCCATGAAAGGTCGCTATCCGCATTCCCGGCGCTCCAAAATCTAAAACCACTTGATGAGAATAATGAAATCATTTCGGTCAGTTCGGACGTATTAGGAATAGATTAATAGCATTCATTTTTTGATCTGGCGCAAAGAAGACTATTTGTTTCATCGAAAGAAATTCCATCGTAATGAACGTCTTTGTATAACACTTACATAGAGAGGTTTAATCATTTTTTAATGACAATCGACCTAAGTACGTAATTTATACGTGATGTTAAATCCGTGTAAATCAAAAATCGTTATTTATTAGTACGATTTTCTAGATTTTTAAGCCTTTGAAATTACCATAATATGCTCTTTGGATTATTTTCCGCTCTCTCGAGTTCTCGGTATAGGATGGACTAATTTCGATAATGGAATTACAATCGTTCGGAACTGGTTCAAACCGTATCGAGCAAAGCATACGAACGATATTGATATTGACTACATCGTATATGTATACGCTATAAGCTGTGGAATCATAATATCGAAAATTGTTGCCGGTATAATAGTTTAGGTAGGTAGATATTTATTTATTTTGTATTATAGAGGAAGCTTTAATTGGAGATTTCGCCCGTGGGCACGCGTAAGTACGAGTAGAACCTTGATTGGATTTATGGTGCGAAGCAAATTATAAGTGAAGCGGATTAAAGAAGATTTAAAGTCGTGTAAGAGTAGGGATTGATTTGATGTGGATGAACCGATTCTGAGTGCTTTCAGATTTTCTCTAAAAAAACATTGTTAAGAGAATTGTTGATGTACAGGGTGTCCCTTATAAGAACCGATACAGAACAGAGGCGTGAACCCGACTTAACTTAATACAAAGTTACACTCCTGAGATGTTATAGACTTTCAAAGTGGAGTTACACATTTAAAGATAAATTAATAATCTTGGTAATACTCAAACTTAAAACAACTAAATTTAGTATAAATTATATGAATGTACTAATAGATCTAATCGAATCTAATCGATCAAGTTTTGATCGATAGTTGATAGAGAGATCAATTGATGTATTTTTAAAAGGTTCATTAGGGATGATGCTCCCTTAAAATGTTACAGATTTTTTTATCTGATGATGATTTAAAATGTATTAGTTCATTTCATAGGTAATTTCGTTTTAAAACATTTTTATTATTTTTGTTTTTTAAAGTTCTTTGTCGTTGTAATGAAAAACGTTTCCCAGCTGGCTCCTGCACAGGGTTCTTATACGGGACACCCTGTATATCTTGATTACCTCAGCACCCAATAAATGAAATTCAACACTGAAGTTCAACGTAGGTGTACAAGTACCAAAAAAATGTATCATGAACGTTTGGTAGAATAGCTAGACCGACTTTTTTTCTCTGGTCAATTAGAGACGATAAAAATTTTGTATTTCAATGGCGCCCACGATAATTAGAAAATTGCCAAGATAATCGGATAAGGCGAACCTACCTAGAGAATAGAATTTATACGTGTAGTAGTGCGCTCACGCCTACAAACGATACCTCCATGTATTGTCCTCGTAATTCATGTTTATTTTTGTTTGTGCACATCCCGTCGAAGAAAATCTTCCATACCGTTATTCGTTCAAAAATTATTACTCACCATGTAATTACTACGTAGGCTTAATAATAAGAAAAAATGCGGATTGAACGAAGATTCAAACGAAATTTTGAAATATTCATCGTACAAACAGATAAATCATTATTGAGTCCATTTACTTTTATACTCATCAAAGTAAACAAATCGAAATTATTAAAACAAACTTTGTACTAAAAATCCCACTCGAAAATCCCAGTTATTAATTTATTAATAGATTCGCAAACAAGATTCAGAAAAATTTCAAGGATTATATCATAACTAGTAGCTTATATTTTCTATTTGTTATTTTAAGAATATTATCTACAACTTTATAACTAACCTTTCAAAAAGTTTTAAAATAGTTAGCAATCTTCAAAGTCTTAATACTGCAATATTTACCTTTGACCAATGTTTGCAGCATTAAAACATATTTTAATAAGCTACTATTTACTAACTACTAATTCATCGCAGCTTGGTGGAATATCGAAACTTTGAACCTCGGTTATCTTCCCATAATACACTCGACTTCCTACGAATTAATATTAATTGACCGGAAAATATCAGACGGGCGGGCCATAAAATCGCTCTGATGTTCGGCTTCTTTAATAATTCAATAATTCCGTAAATAAGCGACGCTCCTCTGCCAAAAAGTGGCACCAAACGCGCAATTTCGCGGCAATTAACCCAATCAAAAACCTTCGAAATAACACGTTTAATTGGTGCACAGTCGAGTTAATTTGAAGCGACGAAGATAAAAAAACCGATGTAATTGCATTACAAACCTACATATTATTCTTTTCGATTGTTGTGAACATTCCGACGAGAGGGGTCCACGCAATCTTATTTAAACTCCATTGCCGAATATCTTTCTTAATTTGGCAAGACGAGGTCGCAACGCGTACTAGAAAAAATAAAGGCAGTAACACATGATACCCGGATAGCTTTATAAGGCTTGCATTGATAAGCCCAGTTGATTACAAATCGCTCATCTTAAGCGGTGAAATTCGAAATTTTCTATACAAAAATTTCAAGAGTTTTTAGAGTGTTCAACGAGTACATTTTCACTTTGTATATTACACGTTCATTGCTTGTACCAGCCGATGTATATATTTTATGATAGCACTTAAACTGTTAAATAAACTTAAAACCATAACTATTCCTGTTAGTGAGAACATTTCAATACGAACAGATTTCAGTCAGTGGAATATATTCCAGCAGTGCAAATAAGAAAATTGTTCATTTGCATTTTCAGATACACGAACGGCTCTAACTTAACGTGGCTGCAACGCCAACAGCAGAAACTCAAAGAGCGCAGGGAAGTTATGCTGAGAGAGGAGCGCCAACCGCACGAAACTCGACTACTATCCGAATTGAAGACTTTGCAGCACGCGAGACACATGCGCCCCACGGCGAGCCATCGGTTAGACGGTTACACTAGGTAAGCAACATTCTAATAAGTGAGATACTAGTGAAATATCCCATCTATAATCTACCCATAAAGCACCTACAGTGGATAGACTGATGGAGTTGCTATGGCAGCTATAGAACTACCAAAGTGTAGGTTAAAGAAGATAGCAGGATTCCTAATAAATAGAGGACTGTTGTCTGAGAAAGCACCTCTATAACCTAGATTTAGAGGAAAGGCTATGGTTGGACTGATGAAACATCGGATCATGTCCTCCTAGAATCTGCATTAGGCTGTAAGCAAATCTTTGGAGTCCCTGTTATGCTGGACCGAGGAGGACTAGTTTAGTTTAGTTGGTAGTACCTACTAAAATAAAGACGTTCTTTTCAGTGATACAACAGCATTCGCAGACGACGATGACGATTACACGATTCCCCTTCACATTAACACCATGCAGAAAAACGGGACCCTCACCTCCGGATCGACCAGTAACTACAGTACTCTGAAGAGCTCTTACAGCACGAAGAACGAGAGACCTTTTGTTAGCGTGAAGAGAGCGCACGAGCGATTTCAACAGGTACGGTACCAAAACAATTTTGTACATATTGTAAAAAATTAATGATTAATTTCGGTTTTATCACTAGTTTTGGTAGTATGCAGTTTTTACTATTCTCCATTATTAAAACTAGTCGAATTAGTAATATTTGATTCGCACCAAATGAATTGAAGTTAATTGTGATAAAAACTCTTAATGCTTGTTTTTTAATGCCTGAATACATCTTCATCAATCGTCAATATTTTGATCGCAACCTTAAGAGTTTTTGTAGCACTTTAGCGTCACCACTCTCACGCAATTTTTTTTAACCACACCGACTTGACCACCACTAACCTCCCATTTCTAGAACGGAAATCACACCCCGGCCCAAATACTGGCCGCCAACCCGTTGGGTCAAATAGTGCGGCCTCCTTCTAGAGGAAACCAAGCGGACGCCGGTCTGCTATCCTTGGCCGAGAAACAACAATATACTGAACACAAAACAACGGCCTACACGCAACAACAGCAACAACAACAACACCGCGAAATGGTGGGTATAGAAAGCGAGAATAGCGATAGCTCGTCGAGTTCTCGCGTAAACAGGCCAGCTATCGACGGCGCCAGGCTGGACGCCCTGAACGATTTGATCGCTAACCTATCCAGCGGGTCTGACAAATCTAACGACAGTCCTAACAATTTCGCACCAGCATGGCAGGTACTAACACGCAACATTTTTCGCTTCAGCCTAATAATTTTTGTTTAATATACCTACTGGTTATGTACTAATAAGAGCTGTATAAATTTGCTGGGTGTTTTTGTGTTGCATTAATTGGTTTAGAAATTATTCTAAGTGCAGGTGGTATCTACCGAAAAATAACACTAGTTTACAAAGTTTTAAGCAAAGAACTTAGGATAATGCGAGTGCTGAGCACTAAGGATCAGTGCCCAGAAATGTTGAACATTAAATTTTGTATCTATTCCTTCCATTTAGAACTGCCTAAAACAATTTAGAACTGTCTAGAATCATTTAGAACGCTCCAGAAACGTTTAGCACTATTCAGAATCATTTAGAACGTTCTAGAACCATTTAGAACTGTAAAGTTTGTAAACTAGTGTAAATAGGATCTCCTAATTCTAGCTATCCAAAGTTTATTAAAACCTAATTAGTGAAGAATTTGAGTGGGATATTTTTTTTATAAAATGTGTCCGTCTATCTGCTTGTTTCACTATGTTGTATTGACTGTTGGCTTGCAATTTATCTTCCCTATGATCGCATGAAGTAACTAATTCCGGAACTGTCTGAATTTTAGTACCAACGCGAAGACTCCTGGAAATCCGCGACTTTGGACGATTCGAGCCCATCGCACAATTCTTCACCGAGACCGCAAACGCCGGCGTTTCCGGTGCACGCAAGAACGCCATACACGAACGCTTCGACTCCGACTGTACAGTTTGATCTACCTTCCGAACGATTACCTCCCAAAAGTCCTACAACCCAGCGGTAAGTACTGGCGAAGGTTTGCATGTCTATTTTCATCCATAAAAAGCGTTAATTGATATACAATACACTTACATATGGAATGTGTTTAAATTGTTTTTGATCGAATTCTTGTTGGAAAATACTAAAGCTGATGTATTTCTAGACGATTGAGTTTTCCATCGTCAACGCATAAAACTAATTTGAAGTGGTCCCTTTCTCCCGAAAGGTAATGTGAATATGAATTTTTTCAGTTTCGGCATGTCGATCGCACCAAATAAACCATCAACAGCACTACCTGTTATGTGGTCGAAATACGGTTAAAAAAACTTAATACAGTATTAATAATCGTATTTAGGCCGGATTTATATATAAGGTGTGCCAATAAAAAGTATCCCATTTAATTAGCTTTTTAACGTCTAAACATAAAACATGTGGGTTTCGCAGATATGATTAATTTTGTTAAAAGTTATACCTATTTGCGAAAGCCGCATGTTTTTATAATTAGGCATTTAAAAGTTATAAGCTGATTAAATGGGCTACTTTTCCTTGGGACACCCTGTAGTTCACGAGTACAATGTCTATGTATGTATGTATGTTAAAGTTTAGCACGTAATAAGCACACCAAGTGAATGTTGTGACTTAAAAAATATTTTTTCAAAATTGCATTATTCACCATGTACCTACTTTTTTCTTCTCGTTTATAACTTTACTTTTCTGTAAATAATATACAAAATCACCTAGTACTTTTACATATATTTTCTATGTTTTACGTCCACCTACAAAGAAAATTCCTCCTTTTTCTAAAAACCTTGAACAAAAAAGCAGTAATTGAAATGGCATGCAATAGCATGGAATATGTTATCAGGCAATTTTATTGAACTGACATTTATTTTTAAACACTAATTTGTGATCGTGCAAAAGATGCAATTGCTTTTACATTATATTATTATATTTACTAGCGATATAAATTCATAACTCGCTCTATTCCGATTGATGAACGAATCGACAGAATAGTACAGTGAGGAACAAAAGTCTAAAAGTTTATTTTTTGATTGGGGCGATTAAATACCAATTTTTAACCAAATAAATACTCAAAAAGTGTCCTTTTTACCCCAATTTACACCGAATTTCATATCTTTACCCCATTCAAAAAATATACTAGGATACCTTTGAACTCTATCCCTTCGAACAAATTTTCCAACTCCACAAATATCATTTTTTTTTCTAACAGAAAGGACCGACCGACTTCCCCCTCCGACCTGACTAACGGATCTTCGACCGACTACTCTCACCGCAGCGTTTCAGCCACACCAACATCAGGTTTCCGCGACGTCACCGACAACTTCCAGCACAGCCCGAAGAGTCCCAGTTACAACGGCTCTTCCTCTCCGACGGTGTACTACGGCACGTCCAGAAGAAGCTCCGTCAACTCCACCAACGAGTCTCCGCACGAAGTGTCGGCCGCCAACGTGAAATTCGTCAGGGACACGTCTAAATTTTGGTACAAACCGACTATATCCAGAGACCAAGGTTTGTAGTTGAACTCAACATCGGTTTCGTTTCGATAATTTTAAATTCTCGCGCAGCTATTGCGATGCTTCGCGACCAACAGCCGGGTACTTTCGTCGTACGCAACTCGAACTCCTTCCCCGGCGCTTTCGGACTCGCCCTAAGGGTAGCGACCATACCCTCGAATGTTCAAACCAAAAGCGGCTCTACGGACGACCTGATTCGCCATTTCTTGATCGAACCAACGAGCAGAGGAGTTCGACTAAAGGGTTGCCAAAACGAGCCGGTATTCAGTTCGCTATCGGCCCTGATTTACCAACACTCCATTACGCAGATGGCTCTTCCTTGCAGGCTAATTCTTCCAGCCGACGAGCTGAGGTAACCACCACGAATTTCCATAGAAGAACCGCGCTAAAATCTTTTTTTATATCCACAGATATTCTGATCAAAACGGAGTACAATCGCAATCGCTGTTCACGCAAGGCGCCGCTTGCAACGTGATCTACCTCTCGACCATCGAAATGGAATCCCTGACGGGACCCCAAGCTGTTAAGAAAGCCGTAATGCAGCTGTTCCAGAAGAACCCGCTGCCTGACACCGCCATAGTTCACTTCAAAGTAAGCGATCAAGGCGTCACGCTGACCGACAACAAGAGGAAGCTCTTCTTCAGGAAGCACTACCCCATCAATACCGTGTCGCATTGCGGATTGGATCCCGACGACCATCGGTGGTTGGTTAATTCGGAGGGATCGAAAGCAGCGAAGAGTTCCAAGTATGTTGTTTTACTTACTACTTACTACTGTGGCAAAAAAGTGCCCGGAAATTTGGAATTAAACGGAAAATTCTTCATCTTCATTCTTCTGCTACAACCAAACTGATTAAGTAATCTCTTTAATTTTTTGCAAGCTAATTAACAACATTGTTACCTACATACAGAAACTTGAAACAGTTAAAAATATGAAGCGTAGGTAATTTAATTCAGAATTTCCGGGTACTTTTTTGCCAGAAGGTATTTGTTTCCTCTCGTTTTGTGCTAACTGGGGGTTTTTGTTTCAGTCGAATATTTGGATTTGTGGCGAGAAAACCGAACGTGAGCAACCCGGATAACCAGTGCCATTTATTCGCTGAATTGGAACCGGAACAACCGGCGACGGCCATTGTGAACTTCCTCAATAAAGTGCTCACGTCTAGTGGTATCAAGCCGAATATTGTTTAAAGTTTAAAGCCTCGAACTGACGATTGTACCACATCACAAAATTTTATCCATCGATGTTCTGCAGAACCAGTAACCAGTCGACTACCATCAGTATTTTAGAAAGAAAATTTCTTGAAGAAATATTCCCAGAGATATGTCACAAAAATTTTTTAACGCCTAGTCTCTTTTTATTTAATTATATTATTATTAACTTTGTAGGTTTTAGGAATTATTTCAGTTTTTTGAAGATAATTTTCTCTCGACAGTATATGTATATAAATAACACAAAGTGTGTTTTTTCGGTTTATTTTATTCTTATTTTTATCTCAGTGAAGTGCTTTAAATATTGAAAATATTAGCAACGTTCACGGAAATTTTAATTTTTGATTAAATTTTATTCTACTGGCCCTTAGAGTTGCCCTTCTTGTTATGAAAAATTAACAAAGGCATTAATTGATTCTAGCTAAACTAGAACCAAAAAGGTACCAGTAGAGTACGTAAAACAGCATTCTACTTGGCACACAATATTATAAAACTGATCATCATTTAATGTATAGAGAGAGCCCATCAATTCCATCAATGTATAATGTATACTTAGTTCTCACGCTTAATCAAATAAAATTTAAACTCTGTGTTCGGTAGAAAATTGATTTCTAATTTATTTTACGTTTACGTTGTATTTTCTGGTTATTAATTTTCAAAAGATATATTACCTTATCAATTGGTCTTCTAATTGTTTCTATAACGTATTTCAATATGTCCCTATCCCTATATTATAATTGTTAATAATGAAATTTACTCCTGCAATACTTGAACTAATAATGTCTTTAGTTTGCAGTTAAACAATCAGGGTACCTACTTTTGTAAACTATTGCGTATTTTATTTCTGTAATTTTAATTGTATGAATCTCCTCAATTTATATAGCTTATTTCAACTGTCTCATTTGGTTAGAAAAAATTAAAAATTAGAAAATTTTCCGTTTTTGTTCAACCATTAAAACGAGTAGTATAATTATTAGTAAAGTGGCAAATCTCACACTTATTAAATATTTAATAAATTTAAATAAAATGAGAGAGTTGAATTTGTTCTATTCATATGTTGTAATAGTACAAAACTAATAATTTTATTCTATCAAAATGTCAAACAATCAAAAAATGTTAATATCATATACATAAATAATTAAAACCTGTTATAATAGATATATATGGTGTAATTAGAAATATTCTATTAAAATATACATACTAATAAAATTGATTGTTTTACTGTACTTAATGGTATGGAAACTGCAACATCAAGCAAGGGTTGGAATTTTTTCATCAAGGTTGGTAAGTTATTTTTATGTTATATTAATTTTTCAAACAATTATTGTTCTCTTGTCATTTAAGTGTTATAAATTCTGCAAATGCTACTCTTTGGTTATTAAATGTAAATTTGAGTTAAACTTGTCTATTAACATCAAAAATCAAAAATAAACAAAATAAACTACGAAAAACGATTATTACATTAATATTCATCTTCTTTTTCAAATCAACTTTTTTCTAATCTTCTTTATTTTCAATTACATGGCCTCTCTCAAAGTGCCACATCCGGCCAGCTTACAAATACAAATTTCCGCAGCTGTTTTGTTGAACAAAATATAAAGGTGTATAAAATCAAAAATCATCTTGAATTTAATTTTTTTCTAAATAATTATTTAATACAAAAGGTAGAAGATAAAAATTGAACTATTTTAATACGAAAACAGAACTCTGTTAAAATTACGCGCGGTAGTTCAAGTAAACCACACGTTGACAGGTGTCGTATGTTAAAATTGTCACTTTGTTATCAAAAATGGCTGCCCTCTATTTGTAATTTTGACATCGTGTCGTTTTCACAAAGGTTTTTCGGTATTGCGCCTCTAATCGAACTTGTTTAATCCTAATTTCGGATTCAAACTAAATCTCAAACTCCGCATTTCGACCTGTTATTACCCGACCCATCATCGCCGTTTATTTTCAAGCTATTTAGTAAGTAGGCACAGCTATTTCGCATTAGTCATTTCAAGGTAAATACTAGATAATTAATACAGAAAAAAATCATTTATTATTTAACGAACTCGAATTATGAAATTTCGTTGCAGTTAACTCGAGCAAGATGTCTGCTGGGCCGTATAATTACTCTTACATTTTCAAATACATTATTATCGGTGATATGGGTGTTGGAAAATCGTGTTTACTACACCAATTCACAGAAAAAAAATGTAAGTACCATTAAACTGTAAGGAAATTTATTAAAATTAGTAACGGGATAGAACAAAGTGTGCTATTCATTTTGTATACACATCGTAATAAATCAACACACAAAGGATTCAACTCTATTATGAGTAGCTACTAATTATGCAATTATTTGTGGATTTCTTTGAATGCTTTAAGATTTAATTGTAATATTGTTTCGAACAGTTATGGCCGATTGTCCTCACACGATAGGAGTGGAATTCGGTACCCGTATCATCGAAGTATCGGGCCAAAAAATCAAGCTGCAAATCTGGGACACCGCTGGTCAGGAGCGCTTCAGGGCCGTCACGCGTTCGTATTATCGCGGGGCAGCCGGTGCCCTTATGGTGTACGACATAACTCGAAGATCCACCTACAATCACTTGAGCAGTTGGCTGACCGATACGAGGAATCTAACCAATCCCAGCACGGTCATATTTTTGATAGGTAACAAGTGCGATTTGGAAGGACAGAGAGACGTTACGTACGAGGAGGCCAGTAAATTTGCGGAAGAAAACGGCTTGATGTTCGTAGAGGCCAGCGCGAAAACGTGAGTTTCTTTTATCTGATTTCTATCGTAACTGATTTGCATAGAATAGACTTAGTTTTGATCATGTAAATATCGTAATGAAGTTAATAACGATGGAATTGTTGGGTGAGTTGTGGTTGCGAATAACAAACAAATATTATTATTTGTTACCATTAACGTTTATGTGTAACGTGATACTTTTAAATTCATTATTTGAAACTATTAAATTTTGTTGAGTATTATTATTTTGGTTACTCTACCAGTAGAGTGCTTAAAATAGATTTTTAAATTACACTAGTTCACAAGGTTTTGTGCAAAAAACTTAGGATATGGTGTATTTTTGTTGAATAAGCAGAAATTTGTAGCAATAAAAAATCTAGCACGTCATATAACCGAAATATGCAAATAAAATCGTTTGTTTTACTGAATTTAATATTTAAGCAATGTATGAAAAGAAATTACAAATGCTGAGCATTAAATTTTTGTTTCTTTATATGATTTCGGGTCGGTTTCGCGTATTAATGTCCAACAATAGTCTCCTAGCACACCATTTAGAACTGTCTAGAACCCTTCAGGACGCTCCAGAACTATTTAGAGCGATCCAGGTTTATTTAAAACTGTCTACAACCATTTAGAACACTTTAGATTCATTTAGAACTATCTAGAGCCATTTAGAACGCTCCAGAATTATGTACAACTGTCCAGAATCAATTAGAACTGTCTAGAACTATTTAGAACGTACTGAAATGACATTATTTGGACAAATGAAAGAAACCAGACGTGCTGATTCTTTTTTCTACTAGCAGAGTACTTGGAATAGATTTTTAAATTATATTATCGATTAATTAATTTTTCAGAGGTGATAACGTAGAAGAGGCATTCCTGGAAACGGCGAAAAAGATCTACCAGAGTATTCAAGACGGTCGTTTGGATTTGAACGCGGCAGAATCGGGTGTTCAACACAAACCGTCTCAACCGGGTCGCAATCCATTGTCCAACGACCAACAGGCAAACAAAGACAATTGTGCCTGCTAGTTTTATCTTAAATATATTTTTATATTTCTTCGTGCAAGAAGGAATCTCTTCTATCCCTAAATTAATCCATAATGTCGGGGTGTTACTTACATTTCGCCGTAAATTAATTACACATTTAGATTTCGGTTTTACAATCACTTTATTTATAGTGAACAACCTGTTATCATTCTAAAATGAGAACGTTTGGTGATTTTAGTTTTCAATATTATTTATCTCGTCGTTTTTAAATATAAAATTTTATTATTTTATAAACGATATCTGTCGATAATGTTCTGTTTATTGTAACATCAGTGCAATAATGTTGTATTTTAATTTTTCACTGGAAACGAGAATTTGAATATTTATAAACTAATGATAAACATAAAATTCCTGCTATCGATTCCTTAATTGTTCCTTGTGCAATTAGACAAAAAAGCATTGTTTATTAACATTCTAGAAGTATATTTGAAAATTCAGCATTTTTAACTGATATCGTTTGATTAACACTGAATTCCACTATTATACGAGGCGGCACGAAATTATCGAAGTAAGTGTAAGAACACCCTAAAGGTACTTCACAATTTAATTTAGACTGTTTAAAAAATGCACTTATTTTGTATTATAACATAATAATCATTTTCTGTTAATAAGCAATCATATTCGTGCATTTTGCTCGTTAATTTTATCAAAAAAAATTCAAAATTCAGTGTAATGGATAATGTTGAATTGAAATTTATTTTGAATACAACTTTGTTGAATATTTAAAACGAGCCTAGTATAGGGTTTTAACCAAATAGGTGTATCAAGAAAAGTAGGCTGTACCATATCTCGACATTGATTAACTTTTATTCTCTACTCCTCGTTTAAACTGTAACTTTATGAGGGATTTATTATATGTATACTCAAAAATCTTGTATTAATTTTAAAGAGCCCGTATTTTTTATATTTCATTACGATTCAAATTCGTCAGATAGGTTTCTGAAAGTTTTATTCACGGTGGTTTTTAACAAATAGTCTCTAAATAGTTGAAATTTTTTACACTGTAGTATAAACCTTGATCTGGAAACATTACCATTAGCTGTTAGAACGCTAAGCAATCTGATAAAAATAATGTTTTTGAACATTTATGTTGCTTCTACGGTTTGGTAAGAATAACAAAAGACGCGTGAGTATGACCTTGGTGTCCTGAGTTATTCTTGTCGGTCTGTACTCACTTTTTTATTATGTAATTAATTCGCAAAACTTATTAGCTTTGTAGCATTTGTGTCACTCGTCCGCGGATTGAGGTTTATTAAGCTTTTTCAGACCTAGTGTAATAAATACATTTTGGCTTATATATTTGATAAAGATACGAAATTGTTAATGCATTATTTTAGTGATGAATGTTTGTATGTGATGTATTTATTATATAGAAAATTATAATATAGGTTTAAGTTAAGTGGCATTTTGTATTGTTTTCATGTTATGAGGTGCATTAATACATTTATTCTCTTACGTTACAATTTCTGTATTATTTACTTTTGGTTTGGCTGAAAATTTGTTTAGGTAATTAATATGCAGTGGGAATAGTCCATTAGAACTTATAGGAGTTTCCGAGGAGTTACAAAAATCACAAAAAAGTGCAACCGTTTCAGATAACACCATCTAGTTTATTTAAACTAAATCGTATACGAAAAAAAATCATTGAAAAGACTACCAAATCCATTTTAAAACGAGACCAATTAAATTCCATTTGGTTCATTGGTTCAGGAGTTATAAAAAGGTAGTTTTAAAAATGCATTGGCCTCTTCCTCGCTTATTATAACAGATACGAAAAAACGTTCGAGGATAAAATTATGCGGTATTATTCAAGCTCTCATATGATGTTCTCAAAGTTATAGCTCACCGCCATACATTCCGAGATAGCACAACTTTTATATTCTTTAGTCCATTTTATCCATCAAGATTTTTTCTCACACATCTAGGCTTTACCATTGTCGAGATACAGCCGCTCCATACCCTTATCCAGACACCCTGTACAAAAAATACAGTTTTCATAATAACTGAGTAAATGAGCTTTACCGCACTATTGACACACCCTGTAAATATAGATATTTATAATTTTAGTGTGACTTGGTAGTATTTTTTTTGTCATATACGATATAAAAGTTGCCTCCAATATTTACCCTGATTAGATTATGAAAACGTAATAAAAAATTAACATCGACTTTAATTGTTTATTTTCTAATCAAAGCTCAGTACAGTAGTATAAAATTGAAAATAGGTAGGCCTGTAGATTTCCCCCGTAATTATCAAAAAATAATTGGACGTGATTTCGTAAGCGAAGTAGTGCATTTTATATCGATTTTTCTCGGCTATTTGGAATGACGGTAAAATACCTATTAGTATTTCAGTCTCTATGAAATTTCAAACTTTCATCGTGAAAAATAGTACGTAGCATTTTGCTAATCCATCCGGATAGGAAAAAATTTATGTTACTACAATAGTACTTATTAAACTAAGCAAGCAGCTCGTGCAATGACTGAAATTAAAATTTAAAAAATAGCTAAATATCCAAAAAATGTAGAGACACATTAAATACAATTCCACAACATTTCATCACACGACTGTTCATAACGGCGACAATTCATCACACCTACTTAAAAAAATCTGAAAAAATTTTAAAAATGTCGCGTGATGAATAGTCGTATGATGGAACGTCGGGATACGATTAAATACTGGGTGGCCCATTTAAAACAGTCCAAGCATGTGGAGAAATAATCCGAAACGTTCCGGAACATGTTGAACAAAGTCTTTATTTCTGCATGGAAGTAAATGTGTCGCAATTTGAACATTTATTTGATTAAAACTTGTTCGTAAACTTTTTTCTTCGATTTATTTCACCGACATTCACAACTGATGTTTTAAATTAATTATTATAACACCGACAAAGAATTTCAGAATATTTGAAAAGATTATTGAAATTTCTTTAAAATAATGTGCCACTTGATCCTTTGGTGCCATTTAGTTTTCTTGAAAGGGTTGCCACACCACTTCTAACATTCATGAATTTAAGAACAAATGAATTCTCCCTTGAAATCAAAATCAACCAATTTCAGAGATTTCCAAAAAAAATCTAAGAAAATATTTTAGGTGGATTGTTTTAAATGGACCACCCTGTATACTCAAGTCATTTTCTCATTAAATAGATTAATAATGTATACCAATTAAATTTAATTAAAATCTCCCACATTATAATTCGAAAGCTGCCCTATTAATTATGTTTTTTGATAGAACCATATCGTTTTAATTTTCCAAAATATTTTGATTAACGAAACTATACCGGTTCACGTAATACAGTTTACCAGAATCAATTCTTAATTGCCAATAACAAATATTGTTTGCCTGATACATTTTTTTGAATCGTACCTTCGGCATGTTATACATACAGTACAGTAATAACATAAACCAATACGTGATAGCGCCCGTATTCACAAGTTTTTTGTAACTAAATGGTTTTGTAAGCAACGATTATATATTTCCGAATTTTAAGCATGTACAGCTTGTTTAAGCTCGTCGTGACATACCCTGTATAATCGTTGGTTACAACCCCATTTGATTATAAAAAACTTCTGAATACGGGGACAGGCGATTTTTTACAATACAAATCGATAATGTAAAAATTAGGGAATACTGAATACCTGCAGTGAATGAAAAAAAAAAGTATAAAAATCGCGTACAAATTTTCATACTGATTTGTGACGAATTGTACCAAAAACCATTTTTCTCAGAAAATACAAGTTTATATTAGATCACTATTGTAATAATACGAGTAATATAAGTGTATAAATAAGTTTGCTTAATCTGTAAAAAGTAAAAAAAAATACAATGGGTTAAAACAAATATGCTGTAAATACATGTTGTTCCGCGTAAGAACCGACATGGAGTAGTAGAATGTATGGTAGCCTAAAATATGTTGTTTAATCCAACTTTAACATAATACAGCCAACATTTGAATTATCTACGGTTTTAAGTAACATTTAGATTGTTTTCACACGGTGCAAAACATTCCTGCAATATTGCATAACATCGCATACGTGTAAAAGCAACGCATTTGGACGTTTGAATTTTAACTGCAATGCAATAATGCAATAAACTGTCTCAATATATTGCACAGTGTGAGAACGCTTTAAAAAGAAAGAATTTTTGATGGCCACTTAGATTAAATTAAATTGGGTTAAACAACATATTTTGAGTATCCATAACAAGTCACTGCTCTGTGTCGGTTGTTATGCGGGACACTCCGTACAATTCACAAATAATGTACGAAAATAAAAAGCAGATCTTCGATTTGTACCTAATAAAAAGTCCAATATGCAATACTTTGGTAAATAATCGGAAGCATCAGAAGCAATAAAATCCATCTATAAAAATAAATCTCATGTACACCTTTAAAAAATTAGTCATCAATTTTCAATTATCTGCACAGGATGTTTCACTGATAATTCCACAAATCCCAACTCTAATTTGCGCCTTTACTAATAAAACATCCTATATAGCGGGTGTTTTCTAGCTATACCGACAAATTTCAGAGGCTATACAGGATTTCCCATTGAAAAGTAGTCCCCATTTAATCAGATAATTTTTAAACGACTAATCATAAAAACATGCGGATTTCGCAGATGTTTTATTTTGTTATAAATTTTGTTACAGTGATACAGAAATTATGTATTACCAATAGAGGGTGTTTTATCAAAATCTCCTCTTTTAAATTCACAGTAACCAAATGTTATTAAATGGAACACCCCGTATATGTAGAGGTATTCTGAATTAAGATGCCTTATTTCATAAAATTTGGTTAATGTGAATTGAAAAGAGGGGATTTTGATTATACACCCTGTATTGGTAATACATAATTTATATGTTACTGAAACAAAATAAAAGTTATCTGCGAAAACTGCATGTTTTTATGATTAGGCGTTTAAAAATTATAGCTGATTAAATGGGTTAAATTTCATTGGGACACACCCTGTACACCTCAAAATTTTGAAAAAATTCCCGACCAACATACCTTCAAGTATTCAACCCTTACTGAGATACAGGCTATGAAATTGTTTTGTTAAATTTTTCCTTACTATTTGGAGTTATTGAAGTGCCAGTAGGAATTTCTGGATAATTTCGTATCCCACAAAATACACCTATTTTGAAGTTTAGAACATTAACTCAGTGTATCCAAATACTAAGTAAAAACTCTGAAACCTAGAAGTATTCCAGGTAATCGTATAAAACACCAATCGCAGACAAACAGGGGGAGAGAGAATGTTGATTCACATCCATCACATTCCCGTTAAATGCTTCGAATGCTCCATAAAATAATGAATATACTAGGTACGTCCAGAAAGTAAGTTTCGTTTGTTACATACAAAAAATCCTGTAGAGATATAGAAAAAAAATTATTGCACAATAATCTACGATTCTTGAGCTACATTTCCACATAGGTACCAAAATTTTCGTAGTTATACCGTAATGTTTGCTACGGATTTAGACCAATATTAGCAGTATAGTAGTTTATATGGTTCGAAATTCAG
Organism: Phyllotreta striolata; assembly: GCA_918026865.1. Classification (NCBI taxonomy): domain Eukaryota; kingdom Metazoa; phylum Arthropoda; class Insecta; order Coleoptera; family Chrysomelidae; genus Phyllotreta; species Phyllotreta striolata. The sequence continues at coordinate 7,378,161 of OU900095.1, forward strand.
ATATCTGTACAAGATTTGTTTTTAAATTAACAAACGGAACTTACTTTCTGGACGCGCCTATGCCTATACCCTAGTTCCAAAATAACTGGCAGCGACTCATTTTTCAACTATAGAAAAATGTTGCCAGGCTATAGAACGTTTATTCACAAGAATCGAATCACGATAGAATGGCAATCGACCGTCTGGCAGCCGTCCCGTTGGTCAAATTATCCAAACTCGACCATTTCTTTATCACACCGTTTTTGATAGCCTCCTGCGTGTATTTGTCGGCCATCACCCTCGACATGGCCTCGAGCTTTTGCGCCCTATCGACGCTCAACGGTTCGCTGGGAAACGTCAGATCGTTGGCTTCGGCCAACGTGCGCAAATCGAAGTAATATTTGGCGTACACGCTCGACGGCACGTTGATGTTGAACTGGAGCAATTCGAGGAATTGCCTCTCCAATTCGTTCATGTCTTCGACGGTTATGTCTTTCAGGATTTGACAGTAGTCGACGTTCCATACGGCTTGATCGTCCCACACTTTCGAGGCTAATAAGATTGCACCTGCGGGAAATATTACAGTATATTAGTGCACTGTTATTCGATAAGTAATTCGATGGGCAATCGGTTTTTGATAGAAAAGACCAAATTTAGGGAAGTCCCAAAATGTTTCAAAAATGAAGGCCTTCTAAATGATTCTAGATAGTTCTAATTATGTTTTTCTGGGGCGGTCTGAATGATTCTAGAGCGTTCTAAATGGTTCAGCATAGTGTCAAATGTTTATGAGGCGTTCTAACTGGTTTTAGACCGTTCTAAATGATACTGGTATGTTATAAATGGATCTAAAAAGTTGATGTAGCAAATGATTATGTAGCGTTCTAAACGATTCTGAAGCGTCCTAAATGGTTCTATACAGTTTTAAATTATTCTGGAGCGTTCTATTCTAAATGGTCCTAGACAAGTTTTAAATTATTCTGGAGCGTTCTAAGTGGTTCTTGACAGTTTTAAATGTTTGAGGCATTCTAAATTATTCTGCAGCATTCTAAATGATTCTGCAACGTTCTAAATGGTTCTAAACAATTTTTACATGATTATGGAACGTTCTAAGTGGTTCTAGACAGTTTTTAAATGATTCTGGGGCGTTCTAAATGATTCTGCAACCGACCCCAAATCGTACATAAAAGCTAAAATTTAATGCTTAGCATTTGTAATTTGTAGTTTCTTTTCATGCATTGCTTAAATATTAAATTCCATTAAAACAAATGATTTTATTAGTATATTTCGGTTATGTGACGTGTTATATTTTTTATTACTATAAATTTTTGTCCATTAATCAAAAATACATCACTCCCATTATCGTAAATTCTTTGCACAAAATCTTGTAAACTAGTTCAATCGTATTTCGATAGTTTTGCACAATTCATATTAGCTTGTTAAAAAACTTTGAAGGTGTAAAACATTACTATCCTCACCTCACCTTTAAAGTATTGTGTCAACAAAAAAATTGTTTTAATTACGTATAGTTTAACCATTAAATTAATTTCAACTAGTTTCCGTGTTTGCCTAGGCTTATCTCTTGATTAAATGATAAGGAACCGAAAGTGTGTTGGCTCGAAAAAAATGTTTAACGAGCCTACTATTCGATAAAACATCCAACAAATGCAAATATTTATAATTGGGAAACGACCGTGTAAGCTCGATTCCCTTTTAAAATTCCAAATTTCCCATTTAAAACCCCACCAATCGACTCACCTAAAACTATTCGTTTCCAATTGGAAGGTTGAATATCTAATTCAGCATAAGTTAACAGTCTTTCTAAATACACTAAAGTAATAATGGCACATTCAGCAGTCAATTGAGCAGCGTTGAATAACGTTCGAACAAACTTGTAGATTTGCTTGTGTTCCGGATTGTATTTATCGTAATCATCACTAACACCGTCTCTGGTGAGGGGATGCAACTTTTCATCGAATATGCCGATCTGTCTTTGCGAATCTCTGTTTTTTATGTGATAGTATATCCCCAAGGCTACGCATTTGACTGTGTTTTTCAAATTGGGCTGCGATACCGTGCTGTCGTCCAAGTAAATAGTGGAGCACGAGCTCGATTTCTTCAATGGCCGCAAATCGGCGATTTGATGTTGGCTCTTCCTTCGAATCATGCCGTTTTCTATGGCGGTTTTTGATCGTTCAATGAAAATGGTTTTAGCCACGGGATCTTGAGAGGGATCGAGTTCTCCATCGTCTGTCTCCCTTTCGCTGATATGCTGAAGATTGCTAGTACTTATTTCACCTATAAAAACATATATTACACGCTAATACAAAACATGATTAAAATATCAATAATGATTAGTATTTTAACAAACACAAATGATTTACATTAAAAAGTAGATATCCTAATATTTTTTCGATTCAACAAATAAAATTGAGTTATTACACAAAAATGTGCATATCGTTAATCTTTACCTAATGATTAACAGCAAATATCTAATTTAATATTTTTTTATAAAGTTAATTGCCTCACCTTCCTGCAAAGCATCTTCGAGATTGCGATCCCTGTGACCCACCGGAATGATAACTCCCCTTTCTCTGTGGCTACTTTGAGGACTAGAGTATGAACAACAGCTATTGGTATTTCCCATCGCGATGGGTTTCGATGAAACTCAACTATTCTTGAGACACTCTATTAGATTCTTGAAGTTGTATGCTGGTACTCTGCACATCTTTTCCCAGTCGACTGGTGCTTTCAATAATCGTGCAATAAATTCATTCGAGGTTTTATCATCCGCAGCAGGTAACGATTAACGATATAAATTAGATAGGAGATGATATCGCACACCCACTTCTATTCATTGTATGGCCCTCTTGCCGGCATGTTATTAACCGCGATAGAGTTATTGTTTAACTATCACTGGGACTGATCTAACTCATTTTTCGCACCGTTAGAAATATAAGGAATTATACTGCTTGGTTCGTGCCCTCGTGAAAAATGCAAGCACGAATAAATTTCTTTGCAATATACGAAAAACTGCATCTGTCAAAAATTGTAAATGTCAAATGTTTTTAGAACTGCTAGTAGTATCGACAACAACGCATTTCATTACAATGTTGTCAAATGATTTACTGTTTACTTAATCTTTTTAAAATATTATTGTTTGTAATAATTAATATTATAATTTTCATTAAAATAATACGTTTATACAGCAATCAAATATATGAGAAAAAAATATTTTTTACAATCATTAACAATTTTGAAGATATTTAGTGGTAGTTGTTTTAAAAAAATGGCAGTTACCTGAAAATAATGCACACATTGGCAAATGTGCAAAAATATTTTAGTTACTTCGGTTAGTAACTTTCTGACTACCAACCTAATAGCCATTTTGATTTGTTCGACCGGTTAAAATTGGTTAAAAAATAAATAAATATAAAAACGAATAATAATGCCGTTTTAAATAAATAAATTAAACGATTTGTGAAATAAAACATTTAAAAAAAAATTCATTAATAAAATCGTATTGTAATAAGTTTTATAACAAATTTAAATTTGAATTGATGTACAATGGAAATGCCCTTTCTATATTTTGACAGTGTGACAGATTGCAAAAATGGACTGTAAGGCCCACTTTGGTTAGCAAAACATTTCCCTGTTTGAAAGAAGGCTCAGTTATGAAATGGCGGATAGCATTGTATTTGACAGTAGAATTGTGAATTAAAATTGCGTTGAAAGAAACAATAACTTTAACTTAATGTTTCGATATTATACAATACGCATTATATCGATTTTATTGAAGTGTAAAATACTAAAAAGCTACATTAACATGGGGTGAATTATCCGAAGATTTTAAAAGCTTTGTTGTGTGTTGTGAATTTTTAACGAAATCAACGTAGAAACGGGATTGATGTGTAGTACTCATTTACGTAATGGAAATAGACGTTACCCCAGATGGTATTTCAGAATGTAATACAGGTAACTCAAGTCAAAGCGAAGAAGAAAATGTGGAAAATTCAAGTGCCAATAAAAAAAATGTAAGCAATAACGTTAGTGCAGAAGATCCTGGTAAAACCAGCTCTAGTAATAGGAAAACCAAACATGCACTTCGACAACAAGCAAAACGCAGAAGGAAAAATACTACAATAGCTTCTGGTAACGCCACTTCAGTACCCCGTATAATAGTTAAACCTCTACCTCCTCAAGCAGTTGAAGAGCCAACTGTGACCGCAGTGCCTACAAAACGAACACCAACGATGAAGGAAGTGCTAGCCTCAATACCGGGGTTCAACGTGCGACCCAGAAAGAGATCCAGCAAAAAGTTGTCTCATGCCGCTCAACTCGAACAAACCAAAGAAGGCTGCGTCGATTTAGAAACTCCCGATTCGATTTTGGTCATCACGAACCTGCGACACTTACTCAACAAGGCCACATTTGCAGCCCTACCTACGCTTTATCAGAACAAATTAGTTCAGTTATTACCCAGTGTCGATAGGAATATCGCAAACAACGACCCTAACAGCAATCTCGAGATCAACAATTCCGGATTAAACAATGAGTTCTTCGCCAGGGCCTGTCTCGAATGGCAGGACCGGCTGGCCGAAGGGGAGTTCACGCCGGAGAACCAACAGAAATTGAAATTGGAAGCCGATAAAGAGAGGAGCAAGGTCGATCCTTGGAAATTGAAGCACTTCGAACCGATATGGGGCGATCGATCGTTTGAACTCAATGTAAATAGTACTGTAATGTCTGTAAACGCAACACGTCCACCCATCAAGACCACTATAAAACTCAGGCCTTCGACCACCCAGTCGACCAAGCAAAGCAAACACCCTGTCCCACCTCCCGTGAAACGTTTAAGAACCGTCGGTGCAATGACTCGCTCGTGCACCAGCATGAAAATGAACACGTTGGAAAACAAATCGCCCATTCCTGACTTGTTGCCTATCAAACAAATGAAGCAAGTACAAAAGGATGAGGTTCAACTTAAGTCTGAAAGTACTGTTAGCGTAGATGTAGATACAAATACTTCAGTTAGTGATAATATTATAGAACTTCAGGAAAAATGCATTGTTAATATAAGTGATACTATTTTAGAAAATAATCAAGAGACAATCATTATTTGTTCTTCTAAGCCGGACAAAAGGAGGAGATCGCCCAGCACTGATTCTAACGAAAAGTCTCCCAAAAGAAAGACCCCTAGTCCTTTTATCGAAAACCCCGTTCAAGCCGAACACGTAGAAACCGATCGGGAAAAAGACGTTCCCGAAGATCGTCTAGCCCAAGAAGCTAGCGATGACGACAAAGCGAGCGAAACCATGTCAGAAATGATGGAAGAAGATTCCTACTATCACGACAAAGATAAGCTTTTAGACGAGAACAGCAGCAGCTCCAGTAGCATCGTTACTCACAACATCGAGGAAATATCCAGTAACGAAACTATCGAAACGGTCGATTCCTTGCAATTACATATTGATTACAAAGAAGAAGAACGCAGTCAAACCGACGAGACTTCTTCCACTACTACCACCACGGAGCAAGAGGATCAAGAGGAAGACGAACAAGAGGACCCGCTAGCTCCCACACCTGATATGCTAGAACTAACTCCTATGGATACCGATCCACTTCAGATAACCGAGAACGATAGCGAATGCCATATAGGTAGTTATCTTCAATCAAAACGTGTTTTTTATTATTCACCTCTTTTATTTTCCTCTAGTTACAGACCACTTAAAGTTAACCCACATCGATGACAAGTCGCACTACAACGTACCGATGGATCACATCCAAGCAGAAAACATCAGCGTCATGGAAAATCAATCGATCGAGCCGAACGAAACCCAGGAGCCAGAAATACCGAAGAACCAACCGGTGGAATCTCTGGAAAGTTCGGATCGCACCGATTCAGCGGAGCCTTTGGAACAGTACGATTCGATGGATCAAACGGAGCACCCCGAAATCGCCAAAGACGCTCGTCTCCAGCAAACATTTCAAGTCCTCCCTAACACATTGATCTTGGAAGAGGACAAATCGCGCAGCCACAAGAACGACAACGTCCAGGCGTCCGTGCACGCTCACCCAGATCAAGGTGACGGTATAAGTATCATCGATGCGGAAAAATTGGAGGCCAGCGTCGAAGAATGCGATCTCGTGATGGCGCAAATTTCGGAAGCCGCCTTCGAAAACGTGCCCACCGACGAGGAGGATCGGTTCATCGATGCCGAGAATTACGTTTTGGAATCGGGACAGCTCGGCGTCAATAAGGTCGGCGATAAGGAGAAACAAGGCATCGAAAAGGCCAACGTCGACGTACAGGCTACGTTGTTTGGAGAAAACGCCGGAAGAGGTGAGAATGTACATTTGTATTTACTTAGTAGCTTAAAAGCTGCGTCCCTTAACCCAGAGGTGCGAAGGCCTTAAGGCGCGGGGACACGTATCAAGTAGCTAAAGCAAGTTACTAAATCAAGTAACTAAATTTAGTTACTTGTATAGTGTGGACAACTTGATTTAGTAGTTTACAAACTTAGGTACTTGCACAAGTTACTAAATCAAATTGTCCAAACCATACAAGTAACTAAATTTAATTGCTTGATTTAGTAACTTGCTTTAGCTACGTGATACGTGTAACCCCGCGCCTTTTTAAACTAATTTATTTATTTAATTATAGAATTAGACCTACCGAAAAACCACTTATCAATAAATACGACTTACCTTTGTAAAAACGAAGGTATCGAATTTCTAAAACACAATTATTATTCGAGCTGAAACAATAATTTATCACATTCAATATGCTTTTGTTTTGATTCGTAAATGACCAAACATGAAACCTTCAATAATTTGCATAGGTGTTACTTTGAAAAACTTTTCCAAAGAATTTGGATTATTAGACAAACGAGAAAATACTTTTGCACATAATGTTTTAATTTTAGTACGATTAAGTCACAATTTCTTAAAAAAAATATTCGTTTTTAATATTCACTCCAAATTTTTTGTGCGTTAATATTCTTTGAGTCCGTTTACAATTCTACCACCTACGCCACTGGAAGGGCTCCTACAATACTCACGTTCGCTGTAAATACAAATATATTTCCCCTTTGCAGACATTGTATAAGTAAATCTTATTTATTATTTGTTTAATATTTAGTGGCTACAGATGAGTGTTGCTGGGGAATGGTGGACAGTCGTACTGAGAAATTGATGCAAGTGTCGCCGTTACATACGTTAGAGACCACAATGCCTTTGGAGAGCCACTGTTCCACCGAATCCGTCGTACAGGACAAGCTGGACGAGCACGTTCAAGTGATTCCCATGCAGGAGGAGCTCGAAGTCAAGTTGGAACAAGGCAGATTTCCCGTTGTAGTAAACGATTGGAGGTACGACACTTTGTTTCCAGTTTTTTTTCCAAAAATTATACTTCAATTTCTTCTTATTATTCTTATAATAGGACCTAGTCCTGTTTGGTTCATTCAGTGTAGACTCCTTCAGAGCTCTTTCTGTGACGCTGAGCTCCGGCTTTCGTACCATTTCTTGGGTGGTCTATCCAGTTGAGTTACCTGACCCATCTTTCATGTGGTATCCTCTCCAGCACCTTTTGCGGGTACTAACCCATCTTACCATGTACCATCTAGTTCTATCTGATATCCTGGCTTCTTATTCTATCCTTGAGGTAACACCAAGAGGGGTTCTTAGTATTTGATTCGCTAATTTCTCGTTTTATTCTTCTTATAATAGGACCTAGTCCTGTTTGGTCAGTTGAGTTTAGACTCCATCAAAGCTCTTCCTGTGACACATCTTTTATCTCGTATTCTCTCTACATGGCCTTTCCTTTTGCAGGTACTAATCCATCTTACCACTTTTATCTGATATCCTGGCTTCTTAGTCTATCCCTGAGGGTAACCACCGTTCATGGTTGTTAGTATTTGATTCGCTAATTATTTCTGAATTATTTTATCGTAGGTATGATGTCAATATGGATTCGGACATGGTGGAGGCGGCTTTAGGTACGTGCAAAGAAGAATTTTCAGAAGAAGATCCATCTAAATCGAACTACCAGGAAATAAGTGGAAATCAAGTCAAGTTGGAATTGGAAGTTACACTTACCCCCGAGATAGTCCCAACGCAGTCTAGTAATCCGATTATTAGTACCAGCAACAATTCGCCCGATCCTTCAATAACGCCTCCTGTCAGTAGGGTGAGTGAAGGATACCAAATCGAAGAGAATATATTCATTGACCCGTATTCAGCGCCTCTGATTACCTTTGTTGTACATTGTTATGGAATAACTAGGGACTAGAGACGCGACTTTAGAGTCACGCTAAAGTTAAACAGAGTCGCTGAATACGAGCTAGTAATTGTATATTTATCAGAAACTGCTAATTTTTAATGTCTTGATTTTTATCGTATATGTCTTATCAACGTATAAATATTGAGGCAATTTGTAGGTACCCCTAACGACCGTAATTCCTCCCACAGTCGTTCCTCCTACTGTAATTCCTCCAACGACGATCGTGTGCCTGCCCAGCATCGTGACGTCGGCCCCGATTATTAACGCGGTTAACGAAGTAGCGCAATGCGCCGCAGTACCGCGCATTCAAAGCTCCAGCGCCGTACCGTATCTGGCTTTGAGTACCAGCCAACCCATTAGGGCGGTATCCACGCACAGTAAAGCCAAACCAAAGAACGCTCAGAGCGGGGGTAATAGGAATCGGTAGGTATTGTGCCATTTCTTTTTTTGGTGCCCTGTCTAGTATGCGGTCTACCGTAATATTTGCGGTCTACTTATACAGGGTGTTCGTTAATTGAGTGCCGATACTTCAGGGTGTGAATATTTGGATGATTTTAAGGCGAAAAGTTTATATCGATATTTGTCCTAAACCTCTTAGTTTTCGAACACCCTGTAGTGTTACAGTTAAAAAAATAACTTTTCTATCATAATTTTCTTATTACTCGAGATATTTTTATAATTTTCGGACGTGGACGTCACTGGTAATAGTAGAAAATTAATTTTTGTGCGCAAAAAAAAGTTTTTCCATGCGTGGTGGGCGCCTACCAAATTTCAACAAAATATCGAAAGCAGAGGCTCAATAAACTTGGGAAAAAATTGTTTTGGTTTTTATTTTTTTACGCAAAAATGCTGAATTTGCTTCAAAATTAATGAGGATTTTAAAAATAATTTTGGTTTTTAGAAAAGCAGTCTCATACCGTTTTTTCTTCAATATTATTCAGTTCAAACCCCGTACGGACGTCACTGGTAAAAATTTAAAAAAATCTATTGACTCAAAAAATGTTCCTTAATAATTAAAAAGTGTGTACGAAATTTCATAAAAATATCTGGAGTAAGAAAATTATGATAGAAAAGTTATTTTTTTTTCTAAAACTGTAACGCCCTGTAGCTCGAAAATTAAGAGGTTTAGGACTTATATTGATATAAACTTTTCTTCTTAAAATCAGTCAAATATTCACATCCTGAAGTACCGGCCCTCGATTAATTAACACCCAGTATGTAATAACTTTGGGTAGACCGCATACTAAACTAGATGTGGTACTCGGTAGGGTAGACTGCATTCTAGACCGGCATCCCATTTTCTTTTGTGATGAGGGAATTCTGTCCTATTTTCATTTTGCTGTATTGTAAAATGAGTAACTTAATGGTAAATAACTTACCATTCTAGTCCACCCATCATCTCGAATGTGTTTAAAGAACGGTTTAAACGATGACAAAAGGAGTCTAAGGAAATTTAGCAATGTTTTTTTTGTAGGAGTAGCAACAAACCGCCTCCCGGGGCGGTGAACTTGGAGAGAAGCTACCAAATTTGCCAGGCTGTGATCCAAAACAGTCCCAACCGGGACCAATTGAGGTGCCAGCTGAAACCGCCGCCGAGTTTGCTGGCGGCGGCCCAAGCGAATAACATGAAAAAGAACGAGAATAGGTGAGTACGGCCGCTCGAACTCGAACTCGAACGATCACGTTTTCATTAATATCAACAACACGAGTCACGATCGCACAATAACATCGATATCACCTATTGAATCAATTTCCTCGTGATTCAATAGATATTCTTTTGGTAGGCCGGCGCAACAGCAACAGCAGCAACAACAACAACAACAGCAGGCGCAGCAACAGCAGCAACAACAGCAACAGTTCGCTGCCGGTCGGGGTACCGTTAACAAGACGTTCGCTCCGCCGCTACCGGCGCAAAACAATGCCTATCCGATGGGGGCGCAGGGCGGTAACGGCATAAGAGGGGTCGCGCAACGCATGAGGACCGTGCCCTATCAACAGCAGAGGGCGCCCGGACCGGGTCCGGTCGTCGTCAGGCATATTTTCTCGGCTGGCCAAGGAATTCCCGTCACCATGGCCGTGTTGCCTCACGCGCCTAGTGTTAATCCGGAGGTACTTGGTTTTTAGCAAAGCCCTATTAATCATGGACGCGGCACTATCGGTATTTTGAGGTTATTCAGCGTTCCCAATGATAGAGAGAAAGGTCCGTGAGAGATGGAGCTAATTGGGGCAAGAAGTAGGCGGGACCAAATAAAAAAATAAGATATATACAGGGTATTCTTTATCATTGAAACCTTGCATTTCTGCAAACGTAACTCACGTGGTCTTTTGCATTCTTACTATTGGCTAATGCATCGTCCAATCTCTCATTGCCATATGCCCAAACTAGCTGCATCTCTCTCATTCATCGACAGCACTACCTCTTTGTCTACACCGCGTCCATAGTTAGTAGATCTATGGTTTTTTAGCAATAGCAACATAAGTAGTGAAATTAGCCTTTTGGCGTTTTAAATGTAATGTTTTGCGTAAGCTTTTACGACTTTTTTTTCATTGATTTCATCATTAACTAAAAAGATTTGTGGATATTTCCGTGCGGCTCTCTGGCATTGTTCTAATCGGTCCTCCAGTCCAGAGAATATTTTAACTAGTAGATGTTCCGTTTTTGATTACACTTGACATAAAACAAAGTTAAATAAGAAATCGTTTTCAGAATTTTTCAAATTCAATTCATTTCCCTGCAATTTGAAAAGATAGAAAGGTTTTAAAAATAGTCATTAAAGTGCTGCAAAAGTCTCCTGGTGCATTTGAAATATCCTAATTCATATCTTACCTGTCTTAAAAGGGCAAATTATTCAAAAATATCTGAAAAACGAAAACCACAGCTTTACCAATGAATTATCAGCTTCATCAATACACATCAATAATAATTTTTGAACTTAACAACATCGATTTTATAGGTTATCGAAACCCAAACACCAATGGGAACCCTGGGCCAGTACATTCTCGTCCAACGTACCGGCGTCCACGATCCGTTGAACACGCCGCGATCGTCGAGCGCGCCCCCTTCGCAGCAGCAACAGCAAATCAACAATTCCGTAAACGCCGCCGGCGGCGGCGGTTTGTCCCAAATCGTCTCGGTCGGAGCCGGCCGGGGTCGACCCGCCAGCGTGGAAGTCGACCATCCCTCCGTGCAGGGCCAGTCCTGCAACGATTTCATCGTTCAATGTCCCAATCCCGGCGTACAAGCCGTCACGAGAAGGCAGAGACTGCCGCCAGGTGAGCGTTTAACAAAGTCGTTTAAAGCAGGTCGGGAAACTCGAAACTTCTGTGGAAGGGGTGTTGAGACTCTCGACAGATGGCGCTGGTATCTAAAAGGTTGGGACATGGGTTAACTACTAAACTACAGACTTCTGGGAGGATAATATAATGATTTAACCAAACTGACCTATGTCCAAAAGTGTATAGCAAATAAATTATAGTGTGCTAAAGTTAAAAATAAAAAAAATATTTTTTTGATATTGGTCCAGAATGGCTGAAGATTTTTTTCATGAAAATTTGTACAGATTATCTTTGTTTAGTGTCCTATTATTGCGTGAAATCACAATTCACGTAAACATATTCACGTCAATTTCGTGGACGTACCTTGGCCTGTCCCCAGGTTTTTTCAATTTTTACTTTTGTTCCAATGTTTACAATTGTTACTCGACGCGAAATTTTGGCAGGCTTTAGCATTCGCCCTCGTAATTTGAGGATATTCGCGCATCGTACCGAAATGTACTGAGTACCCTACCCGACGCTAGCGTTCCAAGCGGATTCCGCGTGAATCCTCGACCCAAAGTCATAAAAAAACAAGCGCTACTCCCTCACTATCACAAAATTCGTCGAGTTTTCAGACCTGCATTCAACACCTTGGTATTTAGGTGCCACAATCTTTGATGCGTTAGTTGTTTCTTATTAAAATCGTTGTATTGTTTCGCAGGCGTCGTTTATGGGGACGTGAGCGTGGAGTCCCCCCTGCAAAATTACACGATCATAGGCGGCGAAGGGAACGTATTGGTGGATCATCCGGGCGCCGCCATGCCGAATCAGCTGGTGCTGCAAAAGCAACCGGCTACGGCGGTACCGCCCGTACAAAAACCGGCGCCGGCGCCATCGGTGGCGGTGGCGGTAGCGGGCGAACAGAATTGCGCCTGTAGCCTCAAAGCCATGGTAATGTGCAAGAAATGCGGGGCCTTCTGTCACGACGATTGCATAGGACCCAACAAATTGTGTCGTACTTGCTTCATACGGTAGGCTGCTAATTATTTTTTAGTCTTAACTTATTGAATTCAAAGTTTTTTATTAATATTGTACGTTTATTTAAATGGGGTTGCGAAATGAACGGTAGGCGGTGATTTTGATTGATTGACTGTAGAGGTACTTTATTTTACGAGAAAATGTTTTTGGGAAATATTTTCCCTCGCCAATTTTTTCTGCAAAGAAGCCTAAAAAAACACGTCAATTTGGTTTTTGAGCGAGAGATTTAACTAGCGTGTTTTCAATCATGTTGTTTCACCTCCCCAGGGCTTACCTTTTCGAAACCTTAAATGGGACTTGTAGGGGCCAAGAAGGTTCCTGGCTTATAAAAATTCGTAGTTTGGGAAGGGATGGTTAGATTTTCATTTTAGATGCACCAGCAAAAAGGGAATTAAATGGTCTTCAAAACCACCCTTGTATGTACAGCGTGTTAATTAATTGAGTGCCGATATTTCAGGATGTAAATATGTGGATGATTTTAAGAAGAAAAGTTTATATCAATGCATGTCCTAAACCTCTTAGATTTTCTTAGATTAACAATGTTCTAAAACTGTAGCTCGAAAACTAAGAGGTTTAGGACATATATTGATATAAACTTCTCTTCTTAAAATCATCTAAATATTCACATCTTGAAGTATCGGCACTCAATTAATTAACACCCTGTACATCTCGATCCCTAGTCCCATTTATGGTTTTAAAAATAGTAGCCACCATGCCATGGGAGGTGAAAGAGCAAGAATCAAAACACGCCAGTTAGATGTGTTTTGCCTTTTTTGCATGAAAAATTTCTGCGGGAAATATCGGAGGTGGATCTTTTCAAAAAAATCACCCAGTATAATTTTTTATAAGTACAACCAATTGGAAATTGGAGCTTTTTTTAATATACACATTGGACCGTATTCAGTGCTTCTTTTTAAGGCTTATCAATCGTTTAAAGAGTCTCTTTAACGTAAACAATGTACTTAGTAACTCCATAACAACAATGTACAACTGTCCAGTTAAACACGCACCTATAATTAATAAAAAGCGCTAAATACGATTGAATGGATTCATTTTATTGCCCTATAAAGATAATATTATTTATAACCGATTTTGATTAATTTATTCAAATAAACATGATTTGTTGTAATTAAATTTGAAATGAAGTACCTCGTACACTCTTCGGCAAAATTAAAATGTGTATAAAGATGTGTAAATATTTAGTTTTTAGTGATCGTTTAAGACCTACCGGCTTATCGTGCTCCTATTTTGTACTGTGGTATTTGAAATGCAACAACAAGACTTGGTTAATAGTGATTTTTTTAAATAATAGTTAAGGGTTAAGATAAAAATAAAGTTGTAGTGGGGAAAATGGCAGGGATGCTAATTTAACCAGTAAGAAGTTTCGTGAAATTCTGTACCGAAATTGTATATAATTTTTTTTGGGTTTTATTAGATGTTGGGATCCGATCGCGCTATTAATTAGTTAAAGAAATATTGTTTTATTACGTAAAATACTTTCGATTGTAGAATATAAAGTTTATCCGTTCCAAAAAGACAATGACGTCACGAGCCAGCAACGTTGCCGGGTTGTAATTGAAATGTGTAAAACACAGAAAAACGCAGGAGAAACTGTGTCGATAAACGTACAGAAACCGCACGAAAAACTATTTATTTATTAAAAACGAACGAAAAACACAAAACCTACTTGTAAACTTGAAAAAAAAAAAAAACAGAAAAAAGGCATAAAATTCCCCTTGTCCAATGACAGAATTAACATTGGCACTAGGGAAATGTTAAACTATGTGGATATAACTAAAAATGACTTCATCCTCTTTTTAGAATGGATAAGCTTTAACACTATTTATTTAGTCGTCACACTTTTTACAGTAAACAAAGTAACTGTCATTTTTACCTGCCTTTCTAATTAAGCTTCTTTTGAAATTAATACTCGATTTTACAGGTTTTATTTTTTTATTTATTTACTTACGTTCGCAGCATATCACTAGCATTTTTTTTTCACTTTATTTTTTTTACACCCCCCCTTTTACTTCAATAACCCCTTTTTCATTACGAGTTTTTTTAAAGATTTTTGACATAAAAGTAACTGGACTTGCTTTAATTCAAAACTCTTTAAAATTTACTAATAAAAACTGGATTAACTCATACCAAATTTTACACATTAAACTTTTGTTGTTTATTTATTTATTTTTTTCGAAAAACGTGTAATTAAAAAATACAATTTAAATGGTGATTCTTTTCGATTTATTAATGTAGGTTTCATGTGTGAAATTTAAAAACGAGTCGATTATTTTCACGCTAAAAGTCTTCCAAGCATTTTTTCACAACTTACGAATTCGATGGATAAAAAAATAATTCGGCTATTTTTGTTTTCTCTCTACGAATGTACTACCTCAGATGTTTGCCGTATACTATTTTCATTTTTTTGCTAAACAAATTTACAAAAGTTTTCTAGTGCAATAATGTCGATGTTCTTTAAATATTATGTAAAAAAAGAGAACATAAAAAATTGTGAACTTTACTAATTTAAATATTTTATGTTTTTTTTGGTGTATTTATTGTATTTGGATTTTTATTGTGATTTTTTACCTTCTGTCGAAGAAGAAACGCATGTTTGATTAAAAAAGGTTCAAACCATTACTACATTGCGCAAATGTTTAGTAACTTTATTGGAACAAATCTTATTTTTTTTCTTTTTATGAACACAATATTTGTTCCTCCAAAATTTGGTATTTTTTATATCTAAAGTATTTTTATGCTTAAGAAAAACTATAATGTTATAAATTTCTAAAATTAGCCGTGCTTCATTTATAATTTTAATCACGGTTAAATCTCGAAATGTTCACGTAACTAAATTTTCTACTTTCTATGAAGTCATATAGATATTTAAATACAATCTTTTTTGATCTTTCAACAACACAAATAGAGCAAAGAGAGTCTAATTAGTCGGAACTTTGAATGATCAAATATTAATAATAATAAGTCTTACTTGTTTCGGATTCAATGTAACTCTTAAAATCGTCAAATATACATATTTATGTGATTAAATAAATGCCTTTGTTCTTCGACACTTGGTAAGAAGTAATCATTTTACATGCTTGTGAGCTTTTCTTAGAAAGTATTTATAGATTTATAGGATTAAGATGTGTATAATTATTTTTCATATAAATCTCATGTAGTTGTTAAGATCATTTCTGTACAGATTTTTTTTACTATTTAGGTTTACTATTTAAGTTTAAACTACTAGTTTTGTGTACATAAACAAATTCATGCAATGATTTAAAAATAGACAGTACTTGTTAATGAGAAATTGGCTATTACTTCTACAATTAAAGGGTTTCACTATTTAGAAATATCAACGAAGGTAAATTTTTTATTAGGTAAGTACCTTACAAATATTGTTACATACAAAAACTATTTAAAAAAGTAATAAATATACAAATATTTTACAGTTTAAAATTTACACAGAACGGGGGCGACTGGGACTTGGGGAAGGGACGAAAAAAGAACTTTTACGTGACTAAAAAAAAACCTTAGGAATTTTAATACAAAACAGATTTGGTACGTTTTTCATAATTCGAGTTCTGAATAAGCAAATTCGGCAGTGGTTACATCTCCAAGATTTTCACATAAAATCAAATTTATTTTACGAAAAATATAACAAATCATGATGGGTACTCTCGTGCCTTCCAGTAATTTTCGTATAAATATCCAAACAACGGTATCTACAACCACATCAACAAAATTTCGAGCGGTTAGAAGGCAAGAGTAAGTCCCGAATTCAAATCTACAAGCGAAGTCCGCGATTGGTGGACGCCACGTAATTCAACAACTCGTCGGAATCCTCGCAGACGATGGGCTTCTCGTGATAACAGGCGACGTCGTGCCACGCGATACCATCATTATAGACGTTGTTGAGGATCGATAGACAGGACTCGGTCGTGCTGTTGATGTCGAATTCCGCGTTGTCGGGCTGCCTTTGCTTTTTGTGGCCGGTTTGGGACCACGGGTTGTAGCTCCAACCGTTGGGCGTACGATTCGTGGGCTGAATCTAGATGAACATTTATGTTTTATTTGCAAGTAGAAAGGAATTTTAACGTGGGCACCAAGTCGATTTATTTGTAACAGCTCGTTACCCGTCAAAATAGCCCAAAAATTGAATCGAGCAATGACAAAATAGCCCAATGTCAAAATAACCCAATGACAAAATAGCCCAAAGACTATATCGCTCAAGAAAAAATAGCCTGAGACAAAACAGTTCCGGTAAAATAAAATTATTAATAGAGATAATTATCATAGATTATACATTCGAACATTTTTCCAAAAAATATTGAAAAAAATTAAATAATGTCCCATATGTGTTAGTAGGTATCTATCGGTCTGTAGATGGTTTTTTATACTGTCATCATTGCCTTCTTTGACATTTCATTTTATTTAATGCAATATTATAAATTTCGTATAATTTTAATACCGATGCCTGAGAAAATAACGACTGATTGTCCTAAAAATAGCTCGACAAATTCTAGATTTTGTCTTTGGGCGATTTTGTCGTTGGTCAATTTTGTCTTTGGGCTATTTTGACGGTATTCCGTAACAGTTCTCTTTAAGCTAAAGCGTATAATTGAGTATAAATAGCTTACCTTTTCACGGTTGGAGGACCAGAACCAACCGAAGACGTTCTTGGGCTCGAGATCTGGGCGGTTTTCGCAGCCTTTGAAGTCGCAAAGCCTTCCAGATGTCCAGATGTACGGAACATCGTCTGTAAAATAAAAAAAATGTTTACTCTTTCGAGTGTTTTTAAGCTGAAAAGTCGATGCAAAAATTGGTATTCACTAAATCAATCGAAATAGAAAGTAGACTCTATTAACGCTCGCTGGGTAGAATATAATTTGAATAGTCGAATAAATCTTGTCAGCCTTCTTTTTGAGATTGATTAATTGCTTCAATTTGGAATTTGAAATGTCTTGTCCAAAATAATAAAGGAAACATACGAAAATCCAATCTTATAAAATAATCTTAATGAGATAAGAGCTATGTGGTAAGTTTATATTCACTATATTAAATAAAATTACTAAATATTCTTGACAAGAGTCAAGAAGTCTTTGATGATAAAAATGTTTATAACTTACTTTGTTGTATCAGTCTGAAGATCATGTTATTTTCTTCCTGTGTTTCCAAGGTAACGAGATCCATGCAGTACTCCCTGCAGATATTCCTGCCGTCTAACCAGTCGACTTTCCTGTTGGCCAATTCGGGTATGCTACCGCTGAAGAAATAATTGTGTCCCCTGAAGAAGAATTGCTTCGGTCCTAAAACAAATTAACAAAAAAAAAACATCAGCAAATGGAATGAATTTCTCTTCTAACCGATTTTGCGAACTATTATTATAAATTTACATCGGTTTTTTTAATTAAGTTTTCACTTTGGTAATATAATTTTTGCCGGCGCGCTGTAACCTAAATTTCGCCCGGTTTCTATTTATTTAACACGACATATTATTTTTTGTAACCGCGAATTTACGAGTTAACTTTCTCACGGTAATGCCAAAGTGCAATATTCAAAAGCAAATTAGCAATTGCATTTTTAACGATGCATGCATTTTTAATACATCTGACGCTTACTGCATTAAACAATATTATTACATGCAAAAAAAACAGTAGAAGTTATTCATATCTCAGTTGCTTTTTACCTTTTCATCCTTTTTAAATGAATATATGTAGGCTTACAGGACTTCAAATTAATTTAGAATTTACAATGAGAATTTCAGCGTGACTTAAGCGGATGTTCTTCATTGACAAATCTATTAACGAACAATTATCACGATTTTTATCGAGTAAAATAAATCCGCAAAAAACTGTTATTTAGTTGTTATTGAATGAAGATTTTAAAGTAAGGACACTCGAGGATCGCGGCGCTCTTTAAATAATTAAACATGCTAATAACAAATAATCCTTTCTGCAAATGTTTTTGGTATACCTATTCCAACACGTGGGCGTCAATAGGACGAAATTTGAATAAGAAATTGCAATAAAAAAATAGTTCATCGTCGAAGTTCATCGTCGAAGTTCATCGTCTCGCGACAAATCAATCGCAGACTAATTTTTCAGCGTTAATTTCTCTAAAATTTCACCGATCGGTTTCCGAGACGGTTTTTACAGAAAGAGAAGATCTGATTAAATTGTTTTACGAAATCGAAATCTGATACGTGAAAGTCAGAACGAAAATTCCAGTTTTGTAGCATACCATTCCACGTATACAAACATATAGGAATTTTAACCTGTTGACATTGAAATCCACCAAATTTATAGGAATCGTTGGACAGTAAATCCAATAAAATCCACGATTTATTATTCAAACTATACAATAATAGCTTATTAAGAATTAACTCCTAATCTGAATTAATTAGAAATTAATAAAAATTGATTGGATTATCAATCTATTTTCATAACTCATTTTTTTCTTAATACACAAATTACAAAAATACATATCGACATATTACTTAAGTAAGCAATTAAATGTGTGCTAGTAAGCCGAGTAATTAAATTAAACGAGAATTCTTTTGTTGGCTGATCCTAATTTTTAAATTAAAGCTACCTACCTGCATTGGGTACAGCACAACACATTCTATTACCTCTAATTCAGTTATGTAACCATTATTATAGACGTTAAGTGTGTGTATAGGTTGATATTTGCACTGTCTTAAGACAACATACATCGTGATTCACTACTTATATCTATTACAGTTATTATCTGTTGTAAGCAACCATGTTTTACTCGGTTTGATGTAAAAAGGTTTGTTAACAACTGAATTGTAACAAGAAAATATTACTCAAATAGTAGAAAAAAGTAAAGAGGGTAATGATAGGTAAGTTAAGAGAAGATGGAATGGGGAAAGCTGGGCAACTGCTTTAGTATGTGTATAGTTTCCAGTAGAAAATGATAGGGTGATAAATTGATAGGGTTACTTACGGTTTGCGCATTTTTGAGGTACCGGTAGGGAAAGGAACCTTCCCGGCCTATTTGAAACTGGTCTAACTTCGTTTATGGCGGGTTCTGCGGCCGCATACGCGCAGGCCACCGCTGCTAATACTAAAACTATTTTCATCTGAAAAAGAAACAAATTGTTTATTCCTGGTATCCAGCATTTTGATCGGAATATCATGAATATTAAGGGAGTAGTTTTCCATTGTACAAGGTAGGTGTTTCAATTCGTTTCAAGCAAGCATTTGTTGACATACATATTGACAAAATACTGTTCCAGTAAATCTGTACGCTGATTGTCGAGCTGGTTAGACCAGTATATTTTATTCAAGACAAACGAAAATAATCAATATTTTTGAGACAGTAGCAAAATATACTTGACCCAGATCATTGATATTGTCAAAATTGTATGGTCACTTTTCGTAATAGGCTTATAGCCGATTTGGTTTGAAATATTCATCGTATTAAATTGCAATTAATTGTTAGTTGAATAATAAGTTGGGTGTTGATGGATTACTTTTTAAATCGAATATATTTATAAGGAGATTAGTATTAGTAAATTCCGAAGGAGATTATGAGAAAACAATAGATCTAATGAAAGAGTGCTTTCTAAATGTTTATCAATGTTTTACTTAATAGGGCTAGTATTTTAACAGCTTAGATAAGATTCGGATAACTATCAGTAATTAGAAAGTCACTTATCACAAAACTGATTTACAAGACTTTATCTCTAAAGGATAATAATAGCAGCTCTTAGGAATATAAATTATTAATTCAATGCATATATGAGGCAAAATTAGGATTCAACATTGATATTTTTCATCAAATTGCATCTAAATGTTCAACTATAATACATTAAACTACTTCTGCTGAATAGTCATTGCATAATTTAATTCAGAAAACTAATATTAATAAATGATTCAAATCTAAAAATAGACATAAATGAATGCTAATTAGTTTTACACATGTTTGTGTTTAAAATTCATTAAACGTTCTGAGCAGGATCTAGCAGGAAAAATACGATTTTATTTAACTTTTAATATTTGTTGATTAGTGTAAAAATAAGTGGATATGTAATAGAACTTTAGTGGACGGTATTAACGATTTTACAATTATTTGACATACAAAGGTCGAAATTGACATGGATAGAATTTTGTTCTTAGGTAATGGTTATGTAAAAGATAAGTATGTGATTTAATCGATATTTGAGACTTCATTAAATCAAATAGTGGCTAAAAAGCAGAAAGAGAAAGTAGATAGATCATTTAGTTGTTTAATGGAATCAAAAACGTTCATTAAAAGTAATTGCATTTACAATATTAAAATTATTTAAAAATGTTAATTTTGACCGAAAAATAAATATCCATCAGCCCACGAATTGATTCAGGTTCTTGAACAATTATTTTTGTATTATACACACATTCTAGATCACTGATCTTGTTCACTTTCGATATTAAAATAATCGCCGTAATAAATTTTAAACACAATAATATCTTAAATGTAGGTTAAAATATCCGATATATGAAATAAAATCTAAGCTTATAAGGAAATAGGTATTTCTACAAAAATTTTAAAAATTTCTATTGCAAAAAAATTTATACTCAGAAAATTGCCTATATTAGATTACACAGAAAAATATTAGTCAATGTAAAGATTTTTTTTAAATTAATCAATCTATTTTAATATTATTACTATAAATAACTAATTTCACAAAACGGCCAAAAAAATGTAATTAGTCATTTTCTGTCGAAACTGTAAAACGTGAATCCTTTAAATTTATTGTGCATAAATTTCGAATGAATTTTGTTAGGCAATTTATTCCATGGCATTTAAGTACGTGCTTTTACAAAATTTAAGCAAACCGTTTTATGAGAAAATTGTGAAATCTCCGACCAAAACTTCGTAGGTACATATACATAAACAGCAGCAACAAAGCTGCAGTTTTTCAAACAAAAGGAACTAATTTCACTCTATGATTTTCTGTAAATGCCTACCTAATTTTCATAATTATTATTACCTTTCATATTACTTCAGATGCATACAATTTATGACTTATAGGAGAGATCTGTTAGGTATTTTAATCGTGTTGTACGTTACTAATTTTTTAAAAGAAAAATTGATTTTTTTTGGGATCTTGGCCCAATTGCCTTGACTGTTTCTAGGTTAAGGTTACTATGCAATAGGCCTTAAAAACATGCATGTTTATATTCAAACTTATTAAAGATTTTTATTTAAATATTTCGATATTCAGGTATTCAAATAACAAGGTATGAACAAATTGTGAAAGATACTTGTCGTGTATATAAAGTTAGACATTATTTTTTAATACAACACTTCAAGCTATAATGAAATTTGAACTATACTAACACCATTTAACTAATAAAATAGTAATTTCATAACGCACTTAAAAGAAACGGTGATGGCCTAAAAATACTTTTAATAACAGAAAAGATGTGTTAAAATTGCACTTAATTTTTTTAAATTTATAGAACACATCAAAAGGTGTCGAGAAAAGTCTTCATTTCCATCATTCATAAAATAAGTATTCATATTTTAAATATTTTATAAAATACACCTTATATTTAAACAGTAGCATATTGAATTAAAAATAGAAGTACATCAGTATATGTAACCCCAGTATATGTAGTACATCGACAATTACATAACGATCAAGAGTAGGTACAGTCTCAAAAACATTTCACCGCGAAAAGATACCAACGCCCGATCAGACAGCGAACCCTCCGATCGAGTTTCTCCTGGATAACCAACTCACCGTTTCGAATAAACCTTTAATCCTCTCGCACTAGAAAGTAACAAAATCACCCACTCATACAGAAGGAAAAATAAACACACTGCATACGGGTCTTACCTTGTCTTCACGGTAACTTAACTCGGAATCTTCACGGCGAGAGTGAGAGTCCTCATTTATATGTTAAGATGTTGATGATTCGGTGTTACGGGGGGATTTCTCTTGAGTTCGGATCGGTCTCGGACGCGCGCGTGGACATTTGCATAGATGCGGTTGGATTTTCGGAATTTTTTTGGAAAAATTCCGGTTAAATCGAGTCAAGTTTGTTTGCTATTATAGTGGAGATTGGTTGTTATTCTCGAGGATGTTATTTTAAAAATAAAAAATATATGGATAAAACAATAGTAGACAGTTATTATTCTATTACCTATTAGGTACCTACTTTAAGGTCGATTAATTAGATAAAAACCAAGTTTGTTTACAGTAAACTTGTCTGCTAATAAAATGAATGGAAGGATTAGTAGTCTCACATAATTACAAGATAAAAATGTACCTAATAGTCTAATAACTTTTATAAAAATTAACTGTATTTCTTTATTTTTTCTTTTTCAATACTTGTGACAAAATAAAATGTTCTTCACACTAATCTAATTGACAGCATATTTACAAATATTAGTACGTTTTTCGATGACTGCAAAAAAATCACCTCGTGAATCACCTATTATAAACGCTAATTGATCAATTATCCCAAAGAGGTAAGTCCGTTTTCAATAACGAATCGAGTAACCATGGAATGTTAAATGGTATGGTCAAACCAGATCATCCACTTAACCTTTCAGTTTTTTATTGGGTACTCCATAAAGATCTTTAATGTAAATAAACGCTGTATACTATAATTATTTAATGTTTCTATTAGAAAATGTAATTAGTATAATGAATATTCTGTTAACATAAGGCGAATAGAGCATTTTTAAATATTTTTAGTCTAGGTTCTTAGGAAGAACTTAATACTTAAACTTATTGGGATTGTTATTGGAATATAGGTATTCAATTTTAAAAACGATTCTGTAGCAGATGCTTGTATACAAAGTACAGACAACATATTTTTTCATTTGAACAATGATGAAATAAACAACATGCATGTTGTAGGGGGTCAAGGAAATGATGTTTCATGTTTTTTTACACGACTTAATGTAAAGTGAAGAAGCGAGATAAGAAAATAATTGAACGGCAGTTGAATGTCAGAAATATCTCATTTCTAATGAGGCATATC
Organism: Phyllotreta striolata; assembly: GCA_918026865.1. NCBI lineage: Eukaryota > Metazoa > Arthropoda > Insecta > Coleoptera > Chrysomelidae > Phyllotreta > Phyllotreta striolata. The sequence continues at coordinate 7,401,714 of OU900095.1, forward strand.
AGCATTTAATGTTAAGGACATAATTTAGAGATAATAATATAGAACGCGAGGATAATTCACTTAAAAAGCGATTTATTATCGCGAATCCTTGATTTATTAGCTTTTAGGTACGAAATAAAGTTCACGCCAAATTAGTTATTAAAGCGTTGAATGTTAAGCGATCGTACTGGCATTCAACGTGTTAAACCGTGGTATTTTTTTAGCTGATTTAAATTCTCCAAACGCTCATAAGATAACAACCTCAGAGAATTTTTCGATAATACAATAACCGGATTCTAAATTATTAATGACGATCATCAATTACTATTTTTTATTTATGCTACCTTGAATGTTTATGTTTATTTTTATTTATAGTTTTGTAATCATATTTACAGTTTTCGTAGTTTAATCAACAGGAACACAAATAATTCGGTAATAAATTAGTAGGCGCCGATTGTTTTAGGAACATTGTTAAAATTCTGCAATTTATAATGTTTCAGAAGAATTTTAAATCCCCGAAAAAGGACGAATTTTACAATTTCCTTGAAATTGTATGATCATTTTTTATTCTATTATTAACCAAATTTAAGACAATAAAGATATTAATAACCTATTCTGGGAAGCATCAAATACTTACACAGTTTCATATTCTTAGGTATACAGCTCATTAAAATATGGCCTAATTAAAAAATAACAAAAAAAAACTTTTTTTTCGCTTTGATAAATATAATCCCGCGTTCATATACGGCATTTACAGGGTGTTAGTTAATTGAGTGCCGATACTTCATGGTGTGAATATTTTTAATATTCATAATAATATTTTTTAATATTTGGAGTAAAAGAAAATAATGATAGAAAAGTTATTTTTTTTCTATTACTGTAACACCCTGGAGCTCGAAAACTAAGAGGTTTAGGATATATATTGATGTAAACTTTTCTTCTTAAAACTATCCAAATATTCACATCCATGCAGAAGTATCGACCTTCAATTAATTAACACCCTGTAGACTTAGTATAGAAAATTGAATTACTACCCAATAAAATAAGAAAATGCCTAAGTAGGATGAATAAGCCATTAAAAGTTCATTCAATCCACATCGGAGTAAATCCGTATTCAAAAGGACAATAGAATTCGATTCTGTCGTATCGCAACGCATCTTAACGATAGCTGATGGCAGACGCTGCCAAGAGGCACGTCGTGCCACAATAGTAGTCATGATTTTTTTTATGAAAAAAATCCTCGAGGTTCGGAGTTGAATCGTCCTGACATTGAAACTAGAATTTTGTGAAAGTACGTGCACAAGGTCACTTATTATATAAAATCGTTATCAGAATTGAGGATGTACTTATGTATACAGGAAGACTCTACGCAGCCTTCGAGAGAAAGAAAATAAATTGTAAGAAACTTGTATACATGTTATAATGTCTATCTAATACCTTTATATTAATACTAATGTGTAAGCAAGTAAAAATTGTATAATTTCCACTCATTATTCATTAAACATACAAAATTTGAGGACAAACGAAGTGCATTTTTAGAAGACACCCTGTATTATTTCAGTCATTAGCAGTTGCTTAATAGACTATCGACATTTGAACGAAGAAGAAAAGGTTAATGTCCATTTTGTTGTCTTGATTAACGTTCAACTTTTGCTGTTATTACAGCGTTTGTGTTTTATATTTGCGAAGGTGCGATGATGTGACACAAATCTTCCACGCCGCATCTACCGCGAAATTTTTACCACTCGGTTTGTGTGCATGTGATTTATCGAGAGGCGTTTTGGTCGCTTTCTTCATGCTGCAGTTTTGAAAATTTGCATTCAGTTTACTTAACAGGAAATATTATTTATCTAATACAGTCAATTATCTAAATAGAAGAGTCATTTATTTAACCAAGGAAATATTACCCAATACAGTTAAAAGTCTCTCTAATAAGAGCAATAGAATCATCTAATTGAATGACTTATTTACTCAAGTTTTTTTTACCTGCTATATTGAAAAATCATTCATATACCAAGATGGTCAATTATCTTAATTCAGTTTTTTTTCACTGAATTATACAGTATTGTTGTAAATTGCGAATGGAACTCAAGCAATTGTTCTAATCATCTATCTTCTCTCATGCTTTTATAAAGTTTTATAATTACTCCAGAAGTTTATGCAAAGATAATAACACTTTAGGAGCAAAAGAGGAGATTTTTCAGACGATAGTGTACAGGATGTAGTTATTTTAAACATTACAATTAACATCAATTATTAGAGGTATTTTGTTTATGTAAATGTTCAAGGTGGGTAACACGTTTTCAAGGGTAATAAAAACAGATGTGTTAAAATAAGAGAAAATTATTGTAAAATTAGAGATAAACGTTTAATTGAAAGTTTATGTATATTCGAAGAAATTAGTGTGCATTCGTTTTGAATGTGCACAAGCCATGAGATGCGTTAGGTTGGGAATTAATTGAATACATATATGAAAACCAGCGACATCCTGGAGAAATGAATGCCGTCGATAAAAACGAATACAATTATTGGAGGTCAAGGATGAGCCGCAGCTGCTTTGATTTATCGATGTAATAATTATTTTCAATCACGTAAAGTAACAAATAGACACTTTTTATGTTATATAATGTCTTAATGTATTGAAGTCATGATGATAAAAAATAGTTGAGCCTATGCCTACAACATCAGCGTTTCTCAACCATTTTTATCCACTAAATATTTTCCTAGGTAGAAAAAATTGTGCCTAATTGTATTTGATACAAAAGATATTTAAACGTTTCAAAGAATATCTTTAAAAAAATTATCTAATATTCATCTAATACCATAATTGAGTAAACCAATTTGGTTTTAAAGGATCATAGGTTTATATTAATTTCTGTTCTTGTCTCAATAACCTCCTGTATTTTCTAGTCGTATTTTAAAAAACACGCTATAATTGTAACCTTTAATAATTTAATTTTTCATTAAGATCTACTTTATGTGAGACTTGGGCCCCAGTTTGGCAAACACTTTAGGAAACACTGTACTAGATAGTGGTATTGATATAGTGAGAATATACATATTGATAAATGTATTTTTATTTATTTTATTAGGTATTCGTGAGAAAAATAATTATTTATTTATTATTATTACTTAATTGTTCACGTTTTATGAAAATACCTATTACATATTATCTTTTGATTTCTATCCTACATTTAAAATTTCTTTAGATACCTTGTGCAATTAAGAAAAGTACTAGTGAATTTACCTAGTGTACTAACTTGGAATTATCCATCTCAAAAATTCATATAAATCAAATTAGTTATGTATCAAAATTATTATTGTCAAAATTGTAATTTGAATTTGTTGTGCTAAAAATTTCGTGATCATTTTCAAAATTTAAGTTCATTTTTCCATACCCAAATTAATCGTGCCCCAAATCATTTTTAACCATGTGTGATCAGCGCCAATGTTTATTGAACGACCTCCGATGCCTAGTCTCCAAAATCGGGGGCGACTGCTGCGGGCCCCCTTGCCCGTCGCCATGCGGGCCCCCCTGTTGCGGGCCGTCGCCGTGTTGCGCGCCCGGCACCTGCCCGGCGCCCACTCAACCGGTCCCCGTGTGCCTGAGCACCCCCATGCCGCCGCCCCCGCCCCTCTGCGTGCCGCCCATGATGCCCATCTGCAAGCCGTGCGTGCCTCCGTGCGTTCCGGTCTGCAACCCGTGCCCGGAAGAACAGCCCTGCGTGCCGTGCAACCCGCCCCAAATGATGGTCGCCTACAGGATGCCCAAAACCTGCCCCATCTACCGGTCGAGGTCTAGGGAATTAAGGTCCAGCATATTGATATTAGGCTGCGAATGCGAAAAGAAGAATGGACTGCAAGACGAATGCCGAAGATTCGAATGCAAAGGATCGCCCGCTTGCAAAATGGCGGAGCCCCGATGTGGACCCAGCGCTTTTGCCGGCGGGAAGCATCTAGGCAAGTACTTCTCTGGTATGCCTGATTTGGAAAGGTACCAGTGTTACCCGGCGTTCGTCAGACTGCCCGTTTGTCCTCCGTGCGGTCCTTGCGGACCCAGCGGTCCTTGTGGTCCATGTGGTCCTTGTGGTCCTTGCGGACCTGGACCTTGTGGTCCTTGCGGTCCGGGACCGTGCGGACCCTGTGGACCTTGCGGACCGTGCGGTCCTTGTCCCCCACCCGCAGTACCATTAGTCGCTGCCGTACCACCACCCCCACCGTGTCCGGCAGTGTGTCCGCCACCTTGTCCTCTCGGGAGAGTGTGTCCCGTTGCTCCCGCATTACCCGTTCCATTTTGTGTGCCTTGTCCACCTTGTTCACCTTGTCCACCGTGTGCTCCTTGTGGCCCATGCGTACCGCCATTCGGAAATCCACCTTGCCCACCATGTCCACCAATGCCTTGTTAAGTGTGATGCTTGTTTGTATATTACCATTAAAATGGGAGTTTTGTGATGTTTTTATAGCTTAAAAGTATACCATTTTTTTAAAGAAAGGTGTTTTATTTTTGACATGCTGATGCCTTGTCAGTTCAACATTGTTATAGGGTTTTTCGAAGCATTTTGAAGCGGAATTGTGGGTTCCAAATTTTATTATTAATAGATTTTAGCAATTTTAATCAACAGAGTATGCATCGTTGAATTTAGATGAAGAGAGGTGCTGGACTATTCCACTTATGGGATTCATTCACCTATCATTATTAATTTCATAAATTGCATGATCACAATCAATATTAATGTAGACCCCTCTTAAACTTGAGGCCCCAGGATGAAGCTTAATTGAATGAGTGATTGGAAAAAGGAAAAAATTCAGTGAACCTATTTTTGTAAAATCAAAAAAATTCAACAAAAATCAATACTGTTGGCCAATTATAAACTATGATAAAGTACGTTTGATGCCAAAATTTGAACGGTTTGTACTTTTTTTGTAACTAGCTGTTGGCATTTGAAAGTACAACAATTTTCTCCTTTTTCCACTCAAAATCCTAAAAATAGTTAAAAAATTAAAAACTGGATTTTTTTTAAATATCTTTTACCAGTGTTTTTGAAGTATTGGGGAAGTAAAGTTCCAGGACTCATTTTTCCACTCATCAATAAAATTATGAAGTGAAGGAGGCCAGGTAATCTAATCTATCAGGCTATCTCAAATGGCAATCTCACTTTAATTCGCCCTAGTTTTGGAATTTTATTCTTTTTCCAATCACCCATTCAATTAGTATATAGGAAACTCCGGTCCTGTGGGAGAGTATGACATGAGAAATTAACTAATTTGATCTAGTATAAGATCGTTTTCCGACCTTGCGAAAATGTAAATAATCATTATCAGCGACCCTGGATTCGAGTCACAAAGCGGTAAACGCAAATGTTTGCTAAATAAGTGTACCTAAACGCATCCGAACATCCTTGCTCTAATCCTGATCGAATATGCGATGCCGATGCCGATTCATCATTAGCGTAGTGCAGGCGGCGCGTTGAAGCTGGAATTATTTTTGAAATTACAATAGAAATCGAACGAAAAGCGCGTCAAACAGGGAGACTTATCATGAGAGTCGACGATTTCTCGTGAAGTATTTTATCGAAAATTCGTTGAGAAATTGGAAATGCAACGTGTACTTGTACAATTAAGCCGAGATAAAAAAAAGTTGAATGCCTGTAAAACACGATTATAACGACACTTTACTCAAGAAATTGCTTCATTTGAATATAAAATTTACTTGGATCGCTTCATTCTTCCATTTCTTGGGTAATAAAAAAATATATCAAATTAATGAGCTGTTAAAAGAAGTAAATTCTAGAAGAATATGAAGCCATAAATTAAAATAAGTGTGGTCAAATGATAAGGACAACGTAATAAAATACTCGAATTATTCAAATTATACTGAAAGAAATTACGGTAATTAACCTAATCAATTAAATCTACGCCACTGAAGGAGATGTTACTTTTTGGGGCCTTGCAATGCAATTCTAACCATCCACCAAGGTTTACAGCTAATTATGATAATAGCCAGCGGACTGAACACCTCTCTAATTATTTTATGCAAATTTCGAATTATTTTCCGAGGGATTCGAAAAAAATATTTTTTCCCGTTGATAAATTTGTAAAACGATTCGGCATTCAGAAATGATTATGTTTAACAATATAGTGACGATAATTAGCCAATACAGTAGAATAATATCAATATGATAAGAAAACTATTGTTAGAAAAAAAAACTACCTACCTATATCTTGGAAAATTTTGAAATTATATAGAAAACCTCTCGCCCATTTAAAACCATTATTTGAGCGCTAAAGTAAGTTATCTTTTGCATTAGTGCGATTTTTTTTCTCATTTTAAAACTATTTATTTACTTTCTCAATATGGTCAAGCTCCAAACGATACCAGCAGAATCTATTAAATAAATATTATAGTAAGGATGCGGATGTTAGGACGGATTTTAAAATGCTGATGTAACACAAATAATGTTGGAAAAAAATAACATTGAAACTGGTATTTTTTCAGCATATTTTTACAGTATGTCCCATTTATAAATCTTTCGAGACTAGTAATTAATAGGTACGCTTAATCCTGCTTTTAATTGTGAATGGAAACATATTGGGTGTACCTACTAATGAAAAAAAGAAATTTTTCTGCCAAATTCCAGTATAATTAATTTTCTATACAAATGGTAATAGAAAAGTTTACTAAACGACTTCTTTTAAATTCACGACACTCGGTACATGTGCTTACAATACAAAACTTTGTAATCTACTTGAATATGTATGAATTAACTCGCAGATTTTACTACTTATCACCTAAATGCAAAAAAAAATAAGAGAAAATTCTCAAAGTCTCAGTTATGAAGTCGTGTTACTTATTGCAATTCCACGTCTAGAGATTTCACTGAAACGAATTTTTAATTCTCTCAAAACTCTTTAATAACGCAAACTGGATCGTGAATGGATTTACGACACCGCAGTCGTGAATTCGACATGAGATAAACCATAGAAAAATTACACGTACAGTAAAATAATAAGAGATTTCTAAAGAGGCCTTGCAGTGAATTCTAATTGTTAGATCATGATAAAAACAATGCTTCGTTTCGATCCCTTGACCCCCGTTCCAGTTTATATTTTGATAGTTTTATTAGAGTCATCGTAGATTTGAATCTCTACAATCTACAATACAATATGAATTTACATCGCTGAATATTATTGGGTAATAGAAAATTATAAAACATCTAGGCATCCGACTATAACTCGATACAAAAATGCTGTTCGTAAAACTGAGTCTAGGCAACTGCATTTCGAAATTTTCTGTAAATCTCGAGCTTAGAAGAGTACACTTACTAATAAATGATTACCTCTTTATACTGCTTACAAATTTGCGACTGTAATTATTATTAAATGCGAATAATGAAACACTACTGATATAACTTCAAGTGGCGTATTGGATTGGTCGCAAGGACTTCGCTCTTTTTCAAACAGACGTTTCATAATAATTGTACATTATTAGATTGTTGGCAGAAGTAAAGACCGAAGACAATCGAAAAACCGCATAAATCTTTTCACGCTCCGTGCCCTCACAGTCGCAGGCCACTTAATGGTTTTAATAGAATTATGTCTCGCCTCGGGCGCCGTTCGTATCTATCGTAGTAATTGCAGTTAGATAGGCGTTTTATTATAAAAACGACATGCGGTATTAGAATTAATCGACGAGGTATCTAATAGATAAGTGCTTAATCGGATTTTCTCAAGCTCAAAAATGTTTATGTATTTTATAAAGATATAGAAGAGGAAGAAATGCTCACCAAAATGTAGATGAGATTTTATTTCCTTAAAGTGGCTCCGGGTACAAGAAGAGGTTGGGTAAAATAAAATCATTTAGTCCTTGATATTATAAAGTACATACAAAATGAGGAACAATAATTCTGCTATCAATCAATAATAAGTAATTCAATTGGATAAAAATTGCGAAGAGAAGTTTATGAGATAGAAATCGTTTATTGTAATAATGTAAATGGGTATGTATAGATTTAATTCTATCAATTACGTGAATCTACTTTAAATCGAAAATAATTTCATTGAAAAAAGAATAGCTTTGTTGTATGTGAAGGTTTTTTCGTCCAAATAAAGAAAATAACAATGATGACATGCAAGCATCGATTGTTAACTGTAAATAAGTTATTTCATAATGCAAGTCTGGCTAGTCGTCCTTTAAAAAATGGTTGATAGATATTAAAAAATTTAATAATTTGTTAAAATTGTGAGAATATTTTTTTCTGCTTTTAAAGCTGTTCTTTCGATTTCGCTTGTCTTACTAATTCTAAATTTGAATAATTTATTGAGATTCTATTCTAACCAGAGGTTATTTATATTCTGCATATACTTTTATCATCCTCTTCCTTAATTGACAATAAATTTTATGTTTTGAATAAAATATAAACGTCTACAAAGCATTGAAATATAAACAATATGAGGAAGAATACAATAATTTTAGTGATAGGCGGAAATATATTTTATATACTTCTTGATTGGAGCAATTACGTATAGATTTTTTTATTAAGGGCGCTACTTCAGGGTACTTTTAAATGGGAAAACATAGGTTCAGTAATTTTAGTAAGATTCTAATTTGGCTACGTCGATTGATTTGAATCGATTTGATTTCGATTGATTCCTATTTTTAATTTCACCTACTTTATTAGAAATTTAAGAAAATTGAAATCAAAAACTGCCATTTATTTGCAATCCTTTTTACCAATTTTCATTTTTCCAATTTTACCAAAATTCGGAATAGTTCTGTATTACCCACTGAATTATATATAATTTTTAGGGCGTGCTTTGGCGACATTAACAAGTAATATTAGGTGTATAAAGGGATATAAGTATGTACTTTTTGTTAATACTCTTCAACTAGATAAAGTTAAAAGTAAATTGCTAATTGAAATTTTTTTAGTGTCTTTGGAAATACTATAAATTTATAATAAACTGTGTGCATCTTCCTCATCATATTTTTTCAATTGTGAAGTATGTTTTATATTACCTGCTTATTTTGACCGCTTTTCGATGAATCTTCACTATTTTAAAGAAGATTGTAAATTTTTCGGATTCCTCAATGGTGGTTGCCTAAGTAACATATATCATCTCATATCTCAAACAAAAAACTTCTTCGTTTTTTTATTCATTTGAGGCCTAAGCTATTCCGTTATTAGGCGTAACGTAAAAGAAGTACAGTGACATTGACGTTTGAGTTGACAGATGTCATTATTGTCGTCAATTTTGTTTTGGCCTGAAAAGAATATAATCACAACACGCAATTTGTTCATAAGTTTAAAAAGGCAATAGAAATTAATAGAATATAATTGATAAATAAAAGACATGGGTGCATCTGAAGACGATCCGTACGCAGCAGCTGCAAAAGGTAAATTGAAACTCAAAAGTGATACGACGATCAAGAAAAAGAAAAAAAAGAAGGACAAGATTACAGTGGATCAAGTATCTAAAACTCTGGAAACTCAGGAAAAAGTGGAACAACCCAAACCTCAGCGAAACAAAACTAAAGCAGAATTAGCGTTCCTACAGCAGCAAGAGAAGATGGTAAGAATCATATTTATAACTATTCTGGAATGAATAAAATAGTAATTATTATTGATCAAAAATTAGGTCCATTGTGACATCGAGTTTCAAGTTATTGAAATAGAACCTGTCCTGTAGCATGTTTGTTATAGATAATGTTTCGAATAAGAACCCTTTTTGTTTCAGAAAATGAAGAGAATTCTAGAGAAAGCATCGCAAACTCACAAAGAGAGAGTAGAGAAGTTCAATCAACATCTAGACAGTCTTACCGAGCACTTTGATATACCTAAAGTATCGTGGACAAAATAACTTTTAACACTTGTTTTAGAATACAGATTAAGTTGTAAATTACGGATTTATTATATTTATAATTTTTATTTAATATAGGAGAAATAAAACCATTGAAAGACAATTATAAAACATTTATTTAAACAAAGTTAAGAAAAATATTTAATCTTTTTTACTACTAGGACCACTGCATAGTTTATCCAACACCTTAAAAAGGCTACTTTTGAACTGATCGTAAGAAAATTGCTCTTCCAACCAGCTTTTTCCCTTAATTCCCATTTCTTCGCTATTTCCATCGACGATCCTAGCCATGAATTCGGCCATACTATCCGGAGTGGGCTCGCAAAGATACCCCGTCACTCCGTGATTGACAGTCTCCCTGGGGCCCCCGCTGTTGACGGCAATAACCGGCTTTGAAACCATCATTGCCTCTAACGGAACTATACCGAAGTGTTCGTTGACCGGAGTGTACACGAGGCAAGTGCAGGAATTGAGTAATTCGGCTTTAAGGTTGTCGTTCGGGGACTTGAGAAACACGACCTTGCCTTCTAATTTCTTGTCTTTGGTGAGGTTGACTAAATCCAGGTAAGTAATGGCATTTACTCCGGATTGTGGATCGTACCCGCCTGCTAGTATAAGATAAGTGACATCCCAATCTTCCTTCGAAATTAATTGTCGCAACTTATCTAATGCTAGCACAGCAAACTCTAGTTTCTTAGCAGGATGATACCTGTTTATCGACAGGAATACTATTTTCTTCCCAGGTTTCTTGATTTCAGGCACTAAGCTCTCGATTGGCTTGGGTTTCTTTAATCTACTTACAGTCTTCTGATAGGAATCGGCTATAGTGGGATACAAAATTTGAATGTCATTTGTAAGTGTTGGGAATGTTGCTCGAAAAACTGAAGCAGTGTATTGGCTATTAACTAATATTACACCGGCTAATCCTGTTGTGAACATTTCCAGCCAGTTAATTGGCATCCTGTACAACTTTTTAAGGCTTCCACCTGGAGCACTGGCAAGCAAATCCGGATGGTGACAATAGTATACTACTTTCTCGTTGAACAGTCTTAAAAAGGCATTGGCAACTGGTATTAAATCTGTGAAGTATACGTCCGGTTTATGCTCGTGTTTGTAGAAAAGAAGGTACATTATAGAGAGGTAAATCATGCGGATGTAAGCGCAGAAGGCTTGGAATCTTCCGCATATGCTTCTCGGCAACCAATCTCCATATACTTCCACCGGGAATTCGCCCGTCTTCAGTTCATCAAATGCGTGAGAGGGATCGTAGTGGTTCGTTAAAAATCTTACTCGGTGTCCGGACGATTTTAATGCCACGGCTATATCCAGAACAAGTCTTTCCGCTCCTCCTATCCCTAAATCCGGGTGGATGAAGGCGATTTTCAATTTCCTTTGGCCGCTCATTTTGCTTCGTGGAATATTCTACTTTTTATGGGTTGTTTTTTGGTCTATTCCATAAGTTTTTCTGTTTTTTAAAAAGTGAGGTTAACTTTTAGTACTTGTCAAAGTCAAGTAGTCTGACGTGTCAATATGTCATTAGTGTCAACAATTTATAAATAGGCAATTCTTTTTACACTTGTTTAAGAAAAATCAAATGTACTAAGAGCACTAATTTTTAAGTTTTATGAGTAGGTACATTAAAATACTACTTAGTCATTATATTTTATTGTCATATTTACGTTTATTAACAACTATATAGACAAATATTTACAAAGAAAGAATATTTTAAATATGATAATAAATATAACATACTCATTGCATAAAGATCATTCATAAATTCCATAAAAACGAATAATGTATTCGAATAATGAACAAAAACATAATAACACCGTCAATCAGGTGGATTTTATTTTTCTATTATTTGGTGAAAGTGTCTTTTGAAGCTGGTAACATAACATTCGAATTTACAATTACAATAATTTGAAATCAAACTACAAACATTTGAATGTAATTGAAACTTCGAAGTTTATACAATTACGCAACCCAAATAACAATTCCATCATTGAAAGCGTCATTCTAAATTGTAATTTCTACGGAACTGTAACGCAGAGTAACCGTAACTGTAACTAAACAATCTCTGGCGTTCAGGAAACACGTTTTACATTAATGGCACACTCAATTATTTACGTACTCTTATTTATATTTTATGATTCGAATTTTAACTTGAAAATTATACATTGATCTGTAATGTCGAAATTACTGTACGTGGTAAATACAATTTATGGCACTAAATAACACAAAATCTTCAAGTTAAAATTCGCGTAACTTGCAACATTCAATCATATAGATATGTTATTATTATTATTATTGAAAATTTTACGGAAGTAAACATCGAATAAACAATGTAACTGTTTTAATTATTCAGAAAATATTTTTTGTTCAAAATGGTACTTAAATGGGTAATTATTTATTTAAATTTCCTACACTACAATAATTACACTAGTTTACAAATTTTACAGTTATTTTAGTGCAATTCTAAATGATTTTGAAGGGCTCTAAATGTTTCTGGAGCCTTCTAAATGGGTCTAGACTATTGTAAATGGCTTTGGACAGTTTTTTGCATGGAACCTTGTAAACCAGTGTTATTAGGTGTCCAGATTTTTTAAATATTTTCTGAATAAAAAAGGTACATAGGGAATTTTTATATGCATATGTGAATGAAACACCGAACTACTTCTACAATACGCACAAGATGTTGTGAATTTACTCATTTCAAGCTCTATCACTGGACGTAATGAAAATTACTATTGCACATCGATTTTTATGATTAATTAATAATTAGTTGTAGAGCTTTGTTTATACATTGAAATGTACTTCGAATTAAACAGGAATAAACATAAAGCGACTTGAACGAGATTCTAAAATACATTTCAAATTAATATGAATTTAATATGATTGTTTTAACGTGAGAATATTATTGTACCTACATTTCGTTTTAACCTTAATCAATTACAATTTTATTTAATTTTTGTCATATTATGCAGGTAATCAAAAATATTTTTCCCAAAATAGTTTTCTAACTCTTACAAAAAGTATAATATTGCCACTACGAGTTGATATGTCACCATTACGACTTATTTGCCATGGAAATTTTTTATCTTTTTAAAATTTTCAACTCATGAAACAATGATGTGACACGTTGAAACCCCCGATATTACTCCACAAATCACAATCCTCAAATCATCGAAAAACGGAGAGCGAAACGAACTAATTAAGTACAAAAATAAAATCTAATCAATATACAGGAAATATGTACAAAATCGTTTATAAATATCTATCTTGTACTAAAGGAGTTAATCGAAAAAAAGTCTAAATAGAAATACACAGGTCGTCTCGCAATAATTGCTTCGTATTTCTAAATAGACTTCACTAAAATGAGTTTTATGACGGTTTTCCATTAAGCGGACAAAACAGAAACAAAACCTAAACTCGTGTCGAAGAAAACAAAACTGAAATTTTTCGCAAACTTTTCGAAGACTCCACAACCTGCGGAAAAGACCAAAGCAACAATGTGGAAATAGGAGTTTTAAGTTTGTTTCAGTTTTATCAGTTTTATTTTTGTTCTCGAGGTTCCAGAAAACTAAAATAAAACCCAAACTCTACTGTCCGTATAATGGAAAACCGTCAAGAAACAGCTATGTTTGCAATGCAATTAAAGTAAACATCGTTTGCAAATTAAAGCTGTAAAATGAGCAATTGGAAAATAAACACTAATGATTTGGATTTAAAGATAATTTCAGTTTGGAATTTGGAACAAAAAAGTCCAAATTTTAGTTAAGAGAGTTAATTATTTACATTAAACACAATTAATATGCAGGTTGTCCCAACGAAAAGTAACCCATTTAATCAGCTTACAATATTAAATCGGGAACACCTTTTTTGTAGAATACCATGTACAAATAAAACATTTTTGAAAAGTAGAAGAGTATATCATTCAGAATACCTCTAAATATGGGGTGGTTAAAGAGCATTTTGATTAGACGCTCTATTGGTAATATAAAATTTCTGTGTCATTGTAACAAAATAAAACATATCTGCGAAAACCGCATGTTTTTATAATTAAGGATTTAATGGGACCTTTTCATCGGGACACCCTGTAATATTTAAAACCCAAAACTAAAATCCAAACCACTAGAAATGTACGTAAATCCCAATATTTGCACATAAACTTGCTCTCAATAATGGTTTAACGATCGTAAGTAAAGATTTTTTTAAACAATATAGAAAAATTAGGTATAAATACTGCCACTCCGAGCTCTAATAACTCGAGTATTAGCCCATAAAAAATAATTTAGTATTGACTATCGTTTAAAAAAATAGATGTAGACTATTAGTTGTCCATGTCGGGTTTGTCGGACAAATCCTCCTTGAGCCAATTCGGAATATTTCTGTTGCCGTTCTTTTTGAACAATTTCACCAAAGCCGTGTTGTGACTCAAGTAGTACCGTTGTAAATATTTCAGGGATTTCTCTTCCATCGGAGGGTACTGCCTGCCTTTACTGCGACCCAAGCATTTAGTGTGATCGCCGGTTATCACTTGGCAGTAGAAGCCCTTCTTCGGGTCGAATCTTGACGAGAAACAAATTTGTTAAGGATCATTATAAACGATTGGCAGATTAATCGAAATACAAGGTGCATTTTCCAAGTAATTTATCCAAATGATTAGGAAATAAATGTTCGGTTAAAATAAAAGACCCTAGGTAATTGAATGAATGCTCACTTTAAAATTAACATGATCAGTAAAAATAATAAATATTTGATCATAGATGCTTGGGTAATCAGGGGTAGGTAGGGGAGAGGAAGGTAGAAGAGGGTTATTTATAATAGTTACCGAGCATTTATATCATTTTTTCCAGTGCAAATTTTATTAAAAAATTTGAACGTTGTATTTGGATTTTTTAATAAATATACGGTGTTTTTCATTATTTTGCAAAATGCATTTTTCAGCTGAGCCCAAATTCACACCCATCCATTTATTGCTACATTGAAAGTACGAAATAAAATAAATCCTTTTACCTTAGATGTTCGGTGTAATTGAAAAACGGCATTATTTTCAGAAATTTTTGAACCTCATTCATAACTTCTACAGGACTATTTTTCAATTCCTCGCCATCGATGATATGGATATAGGTAGAAGGGAAGTACGTCATCCATCTTTCGAGATGTTGGGCGTATTTTCCAGGATTCAAACATCTATAAAAAATAGAAATCGTTTTCAATCGTATAGGTTTAAAATTTAATTCATTCGTTAACTACAGTTGGTGCAAAACAAATATCAATGCACGTCACTACTGTCGTCATACTTGCCAAGCATTCTGTCAAACTTTTAAAAACAAATACACAAAATAGATTAATTATAGTGAACCCCTGAATACGGAAGAATTAACAGTTTGGCAACTACGGTAATGTCGAACTGCCTGGAAATAACTAAAACCGAACTCACCTATTTCTAAGATCCCGAAGCGGCTTAGGAGCAGTATCGCTGGCGGTAATAACTTGATGAAAACTATAATTGTTCGCTATAATATCACCATGGGCTTTAGTGTGCTGGTACCAAGAATACGCCCTCTTGGCGGGCGAAATTAGTATGGTTATCAATTTAGCGCGAGGAAGTAGCGCGTGCACCCTTTTCGGTACTAATTCGCCGTCGAAGTAAGTAGCGCTCTTTTCGAAGTAATACCTAGCCGATGAATTCGAGTCCGTAGGAAAGAAATCCATGTACCTGGAGGAGAATTACAATAAAAAATAATTAAAGTAAAGTCTACTATACAGTGTATGCAAAACAAATTTGTCAATGTCGTCACGCTTGGCAAGCATTGTGCCCAACTTTTAAAAATAAATACACAAAATAGAATAGGTTTCATCCAAAGAATAGGAAATCATCCAAATATTCACATCTTGAAGTATCGGCACTCAATATTTAGGTGGCGTACTAAATTTGTTATGCGTAAACTGTACGTTCGTTATTAATTACTATTGCAGTTTGTAACTTACCAATCCAGTCCCCTAAGGTAATTGTGAGCGTTGAAAAATTGAATTTCTTCGAAAGTGGTAGGACTAGGTAAGTTACTAGCAATGGCCGGATGGAGGGATAGAAACGTATAAAGGGCCGTAGTGCCAGTTTTTTGGGGACCTATTACTAAGAATTTCGGAAGGGAATCGCACGATTTGTTCCTTGACCATATCTTTTGATGTCGGGGATCGTCGCAAGGGTTCTGGAAGATACACAAAAAATTAAAATTATTAATCCCTAATAAATTATGCCATCGAAAGCAACTCATTTAATTTTTATTTGTTTATCTAGAAAGTTTCTTGAGCACTTTAGAGTGTATTTAGTTAGAGCAACTCAAAGTTTCACGATATTAAAATGAGTACACTAGTTTACAAATTTTACACTTTTTGTAGTGCACGACATAAAATCAACTATTTTTAATATATTTTGACGTGCTTATTTGAAATATGCTATCGAAAAAAATTCATCACGTCTAGTGTCTTTAATTTGTCCAACATGTCCTTTCTATATGATTCTAGAGCGTTCTAAATAATTTTAGACAGTTCTAAAATGTTCTCAAACGTTATAAATGGTTCTATACAGTTTTAAATGGTTCTGGAGCTTTCTAAATGTTTCTCGAATATTCTAAATGGTTCTAGACAGTTTAAAATTGTGTGTTGGAAGACTATTGTTGAAGATTATTATGCAAAACCGATCCAAAATCAAAAATTTAATGCTTAGCATTTCTAATATATCCCATTATCCTAAGTTTTTTTTTTCACGAAACCTTGTAAACTAGTGTTATTAGCTAAATAGATAGGCTGTACGTTAGTCTGGAAGTTTTTCCAGAGATGATCGATCGAGATGCTCGCAAAAATTCTTAAACAATTTGAGTTACTTACGCCCCAAACTGGATCAGCTTCGACGGGATAAAGTTTAAAATAACTTTCGGCAAGTTGGAGCGGAGGCGCTGATAATAATCTAATATTCGTCCAGCATTGAATAAATTTAATGACCGATTCGAAGGTGTATAGGGCCAACCTGTCATTTCCGTAGTTCGACATGTGCGTCATGAAGATGTTGATCTAAAAACAGAAATTTATAGATATTAAAAGTCTCTAGTCCCTATAGTTAACTCCATAACAACAACGTACAACTGTTAAGTTAAAGACGCGACTTTAGAGTCACTCTAAATTTAAAGTGAGGAGCTGAATACGGGCCATTATATTTATATGAAGTTTATTTTCTTAAAATGGGTCCAAGAATCACACCCTTCAATATTAGGATGTTATTATGGAACACCCTATTTTCAATTAAAAATATTTGCAAGCTCATATCTCATCCTGAACTACATTTTCTTCTTTAAAATTAATCTATTTATAACTTTTTTAATTCATAAACGTTGAAAGTAAATACAACCTTAAATGAAATATTTAAAGGATTACAATTACAACCCGGCAACATTGCAACAGGCGGGCTCGTGACGTCATTGTCTTTTAAAAACGGACAAGCTTTAAGTACTTTTAAGTCGCCCTTGATACAAAACAAGCTATTTAAGTATTCAACTTACTGGATTATAAACGATAGTTTGAAATAATTCCCCGCCTTGTATGGATTCGTCCAATTTCTCCCGACCACCGGGATATCTATCGATGAACATCGTATGAGTGAACAACCCGCAAGTTTGCCTAGGTAGCACCATTATATTTCTGTGTATGAACCCTCGGCGTAATCTGGCCGGTCTTAAATGCGGATACTCCTCCGTGGACGTCACTCGAATGTTCCAGGCTTTTTTCCAGGCCGTATAGAGGATTTCGTGGACCGGATAGACTCCTGAATGGTGCGGGGACACGGAATACCCCGAATCTACTGGTATACCTAAAATGTATACGCTCATTTAGCTTCCGTAATCGAATTAAAATGGTATGGAATTTTGAATATATAGAAATGGTTAATAATGGTGTATAATTTTTTGAGAAAGCAATAATTTCCATAACTAATCACTCTTTTCGGAGAAAAGGGCATTCAAAAAAAATAATATTTAAAGTGGGTGCCTGAGTCCAACATTTTTTTCGGGGGGTTGGGGGTGGAATTTTACGCTAAAATTTTATAATCTTCAATAAAATGAGCTAAATTTTCATAAATAAAAATTGTTTACATACCTTTGTCCTTAGCGAAATTTTTATTCAGCATCATGTCTTCCATTAAAAGGGTCAAATTATCGTACAAATGCGGCTGTTGGTGGTTCCACATGTGCGAAAACCACATGAATTTATCGATGTTCTCGAGTATCGTATCATCACCTTTATCCTCTTCGTTGTTCCCATGATGGTAGTATTTTCCAGAAAAACCTGCATTGACCAATTTGTATAAGTCACATTTAATGATTTATATTTCCGAATTTTAAACGTGGCAACGTTGCTTATTTGAATATTGAACAAGATGAAAGTGAGGTTAATTTTTTGATATTCTTCTGCCATTTACAACGCTCCTGAATCATCTAGAACTGTCTAGAATCATTTAGAACGCTCCAGAACCATGTAGAACGCATCAGAATTATCGCATTATCGTTGGTTACAAAACCACTTGGTTATAAAAAAAACTTCTGAACGGGGGTATGTATGATCATTTCCGAACTCACCTAGATTAAATTTGAATCCCTGCACCATATTAGCCAATCTCTCTTGAGTATCGATCAGAGCACTGACGTCCTCCGGTCTTATTCTCGTTCCCACTTCGCCGACGAATATATCATCGATGTCTACCAAGAATTTCCTGTCGAGGGACAAACTGAGCTGGCCGTGACTGAGGAAACTCAAACTGTCCAGGAACAGAAGCCGATGGAGCCAGAATTTCAAACCTGAACCGAATATAACCCGCTGGATGTTGTCGTAGAGCCCGTGATCCTGGATGACTGTTGGTAGAGGGACTTTCGAACCACCTTCAAAAATATTATTATATATTATAAATTATTTTGCGTGATTCATTACAATAGTCCAATGATAAAATTGCCCAAAGATAAAGCAGTCCAAAGACAAAATAGTTCAAACTATAGTCCAAAGCTATTTTGTCTTTGGGCAATTTTGTCTTTGAGGTTGTTTGTTTTGGCGGTTTTCTCTTTGGACTATTTTGTTGTTGGACTATTTTGCCTTTAGCAGTTTTGTCTTTGGCAATTTTATCTTTGGGCTATTTTGTCGGAGTACCATTATTTTGTATAAAATATAGAATCTTACTGTCGTTCAGTTGAAAGTGATCGTTCCTGGTTGCCCATTCCAACGGTTCGTACGTCGAATGATTAGCTTGAAATACTGTCCAATCGTTACCGGGCAATTCTCCCCAAACTGTTTCACCGGCCCGGGTGAGCCGCAGTATTTGCGAAGCTGCGTTTAAAGCTGCATCCTACAAATATATTTTTGTCACATACATATTTATAATGTACAGCAATTAGAGTTAATAAATTCGACGTTATTCTAGGAAACCATTAACGAGTTAGCTCACGGATAATTAATTTAAATCGGATAAACAAATTTAATAAAACGATTAGTCGCTTACTTTCAATTTTAAATTAGTGTGAATGAACAATGGAAAGCCTTTTAACTGCGTGCCGACGAATGTTTCCTCTTCGGGCGTTATGAAACCGATGATGCCCACCGAGTATTCGCGGCAATATTTGTCGAGTAATTCCCGGTTCCAATTGTCCATTTGAAGGTACTTGTTAAAATTTTCAAATACAATAACGCCATACCGGCCTTTGTCTAAATTCGTGAGCACTGGTACGCTTTTACCGCTGACTTCTATTTTGTACCTAAAAAAACACCGCAATTTTAACAAATCTATTCGACAAATATGTACTAGGAGCGTCCAGAAAGTAAGTTCCGTTTGTTAATTTAAAAAATCATGTACAGGGTGGTCCTCTAAGAATGGCTCTCGTCTATATTTTTGACTCTATCTTTTAAAATAAAGTGGTGGGGGTTGTTTGGATATTGTGACAAATAAATGTTAATAACTTTTAAACGGCTGAACGATTTTCATATACTTACTTTCTGGACGCCCATAGTATAAAAAAATCGAATTCTTCGTGAGAGAAAAATGATAATATCGTTTGCTTACTTTAATCTGGTGTGGACCAGAAGCTCAGCGATACTTTTTCCTAATTGCGAATAAATAGTTTCTACGAAAACTAGAACTTTAGGGTAACTACGCAGTCTTGCATCGGTTTTGTGATCGTGGTTCTGTACTATTCTTGGACCATTCATCACGCCGCAACGAATATTAGGCTCAGGTCGCGTGGACCTTTGAATAAATCTATAAGAAAACAGAATTCAAGAAATGTAGTAATATACGGATATATACAGAATGTTCCGCATAAGAACCGACACAGAGCAGAGGTTTGAAGGGGAGCCAAAAATATGTTGTTTAAGCCAACTTTAAGTTAATACAGTCAACTTTTGAATTATCTACGATTTTAAGTAACATTAATAGTGTACAATGATGACCACTACGATGTCTCACCCCGAACTCTCGCTCCTTAACTATCTATATGAGTGGAGGGGTGTACAAGAAAAGGAACGTGAATCTCTGGCGAAACATCGTAGTGGTCATCATTCTACATGACTTTATTTTTTAGCGTTTTTCATCAAGGCTACAAAGAATTTTTAAATCATCCATCACGTTAAAAATTGTGTACCCTTTAAAAAATGAACCCTTTAGAATACATCAGTTGATGACTCCTAACTAACAATTAATGCTCTTAGTACACTCATAACTTATACCAAATTTATTTGTTTTACTGAGATATTAATTTTTCTTTTTAAATTTATAACTTCTCTTTGAAGACCTCTTAGGAAATATAACTTTGTATTAAGTTAAGATGGGTTAAACAACATATTTGTAGCTCTTCTAAATGGCCATCCTTTGTATCGGTTCTTATGCGGGACACCCTGTACATGAACACTCTGTATTACAATATGCCATTGTTCAAGGATACTTTGAGTACAATTTATAAACAAATTTCATATTACTGAATAAATTAAAATTCAACCTTGAACTTGATATAATTCTGATAAACTTGGCATGATCAAAGAAGCATTCATAGAACTTATTCAGGACACTTTTGAAATTTAAAATATTTCATCAAATGTAAAATAATATAAATAAATAGCATAATTGAATAATCTGCAGAAAGAAATGAATCATAAACTTGTACTTGCATTCACCATACATCCACGATACATTTAAAATCGTTGTTATCATAATATGCCCAAGTTAAAATTTAATTAAATGATAATGGTAAACAAGCCCAACAAGCGATTACAATGCAATAAATATAAAATTTAAACATCAAGTCTATTGGCAGTACATAAAATTAATTGCATATGGTCGTGTTACAATAACCTTTAATCTTTACAATTGATTTAACTTGCATAAGCGATAAGTAGCGCATAAATTCAAAAGTATGTCAAATATTTTTTCAAACAATTTTAATAAACAATGATTTATTGCTTATTAACTTGGTTTAATTAAACATTTTCATTATAACAGCTATTTCCCGAAATGGTATTTTTATTTTATCTCATTTCGAAACATTTTGGTGTTTATTAGTTTAAAGCTAAAAATGAAATGCACATCTGTTTCGTTAGGTAAATATCAACAAATGCTTATCTAATTAAAGTAGCTCGTAAATTGCATTACGTATTTATGGATAGAAAAATAAAATTATCAGAGATTTTTATAGAACATCAAGTCAATTACAGCTGTTTGTGTGGATCACTGTTTTTAAACTAGCTTTAAGCATGGAATAACTAATATAATGGCACGTAGTAGAATTTCCAATTAAAAAAATGCCAGAATATATACACAGTAACTTTAAAATTATTGCAATAATTTATGTATGTATGTATGTATGAATTCCTATTTGAAATAGTTGAGATTATTGAATGGACATGTCAGGGACAAGTTTACTTTACAAAATATTGACATATATTTGGAATAAATGTATTTTAATAAACGTTTTTATTACAATTGTTAGCACACAAACAACTCTGGCAGTAGTGTGTAATGAGAATAAATAATAATAAACGTATTTTCCCAAATGAAAAACATGATTTCAAGTTATAGGCCTTTAAAGGAGTTATTAAAAAAAGTAATATCTTAGTAACACTAAAACTTATAACAGCTAAATTTGGTTATGAGTGTACTAAGAGCATTGATGATGCTCCCTTAAAATGTTATAGCATTTTTTTACCTGATGGATGATTTAAAAAATTATTATTTCATTTTAAAACTTTTTTATTCTTCTTGTTTTTTAAAATTCTTTTTCGTTTTGATGAAAAACCGCCGAAAAATCGTCGATAAAATTCAAAAGTTGACGGTATTTAGAGTTAAGTTGGGTTAAACAAGATATTTTACTACACGCCTCTGCTCTGTATCGGTTCTTACACGGGACACCCTGTATAAGCAACGACATTAATAAATTATAATTAACTGTTAAATTAAATTAAATAAATAGTGATGAGAGTTAAGTGTAACTCAAATTCAATAAAACACATGCAGTTAATAATAGATTAAACTACGTCAAAAAAATCGTGAATTTCTAAAGTATTTCCTTATTTTAACCTGAAATGTTGAGCTATACTCGTAAGATAAGCAATATAAACAACAGTCAGACTTACTTGGTTAAATAAGGTGAGCGAGTTTGTCTTGAATAAATAATAATCAGGATGACTGAAAAAAATATAATGGCAAAAACGCATTTTCTTAAAGCTGAAGGTCTAAGTATCCAGTTGTTCTTCTTGCGAACTCTCTGATGGAACGAGCGAAATCTGGAAATTCCGCCGGCGCCCAACAGGGGCCTGGAGTCCTCAGCCATCCTACACTGGATTTTAATACTATTGTTTATTTAAACTTTGGTTATTTTAATATAATGTATGATTATATGGCACACGAGTGGAATGTAGCGTTTTACTAATTATTATCTGCGCTTATCAATTGCTCTCCATTTACTGTGCTTCCAAATTTGCAAATCAGTACACACGCATTTTCTTGCCATCGTCAAGGGCCTTATCCAAGATGCCATTGTAGCTTTTAAATAAACTAACGCATTTTAAATACATTACTTCACGCTTCTCCAGATTAGTAATCTAAACCTGAAAAATAAAAATGACACATTTAATCGGGTAATCGATGTTCTGCGGTTTTGTTAATTTATGACTAGACTTGCATTTTAATTATATTGTTATTTATTCTTTTAACGATTGTTTTAAATGGTTCATAAGTGGATTAATAAGTAAGTCTAGTCTGCGGTCTACCCTACCGTATCTGGTTTAATATGAGGTCTACCCAAATTTATTTTATACAAAGTGTAACAGCAATATTTCGAAAATTGACCCTTCTTTAAGCAAAAAAAGAATTTTACAGGTATTGTATTACATTTATGGACAATTTTGGAAGTATCAGAATTATACAGGGTGAGTTTTTTTCGATGTTTAGTACCGGGATGATCTCAGAAACTGTACGAGATAAAAAAAAGTTTAAATGAACAAATATTTGCAGTTTTTTTGGACATGTTTACAACCAGTCTTCAGTTTTGCAAAATATGACACCTGTCAAAATATTTAAATGTACTTGGGCGACGAAATATGTTGGTAGACTGCAAATATTACGGTAGACCGCATACTAGACCGGCACCAATAAAGCTTATAAAAATATGTACATCCCAATTTGTTTAAAAAATCGATAAGTATTTAATTTTGTGTATAAATATGCAGGGTGATATACAGGGGATAATATACAGGAGAATGTAGAGGAGCCTTAAATAGGTATATTGTTTAATCCAACTTTAACTTAACACAGCCAACTTTTGAATTATTGACGATTTTAAGTAACATTTATAGTGTAACTACATGACATTATTTATTAGCGTTTTTCATCAACACGGCCAGGAATATTAAAGAACAAAAAGAATGAAAAGTTTTAAAATGAAATTACCTTCAAAATGAACAAAAATTTTTTTAAATTAACCATCAAGTACAAAAATTCTGTAACATTTTAAGGGACTATCATCCCTGATGAACCCTTTAAAATACATCAATTGATCTCTCCGAACTATCGATTAATGCTCTTAATACTTTCATAATGTATACCAAATTTAGTTATTTTAAGTTTTAGTATTATACCGAGATATCAAGTTGATTTTAAATTTGAAACTCCACTTTAAAGCACTATAACTTCTCAAGAGTATAACTTTGTATTATGTTAATTTGAATTAAACAACATATTTTAAGCTCCCCTACATGTTCCTGCTTTGTGTTGATTCTTATGCGGGACACCCTGTATATTTGCTATAAAGACTCATCAGAGTCATCCCACAAATACATATTTTAAACTTGTGTATGTGCAACAGACCTTTAAAGTAAATATAAATCCAATTATTAAGATTCTGCCTTGGAACGAACTTTACTCAATTATTTCGATTTAACATAGAGCACATGTTGACACAATACCGAAACGTTCAATACTGAACTGAGAACTGAGATTCACAAGGAATAAGCAACAATTTATTTATCACAATAGTTGTTGGAAGATGAACATAAGCGGAATTTATCAGTTTGTATCTGGAAGTCATGATTTCGTTTAGAACGTGGTGCGAATAAACTTATTCATTAAATCATTGTATATTAAGTACGTGCGATGCAAATAAATTTATTGTTATGCAGGAAGCATACAAATTGATCAAAATATAACCTCTTGTAGGCGTAGAGAAGACACTTACTTTCGGATAA
This sequence comes from Phyllotreta striolata, assembly GCA_918026865.1. Lineage (NCBI taxonomy): Eukaryota > Metazoa > Arthropoda > Insecta > Coleoptera > Chrysomelidae > Phyllotreta > Phyllotreta striolata. Next base: position 7,426,323 of record OU900095.1, read on the forward strand.
TGTTAGAAACTTCACATATTGAGTAAACGAACTTCGAAGCAATGAAACGTGTTTGTTTAGTTAGAGTCGATGCGTAACCTTCGAAAGTCTTTCGCTCTTTTTTCTCAAATCGTCAAATCATACACTTCTGGACACCACACATTTTATTTATTATTCTAAAATTCTTAAAATTCTACTCCATCTCTCATCTCTCTTGCACATAAAATATTTGACGTATCTGTCAGTAGTGTCAAGTGTCACCACTATTCTTTAGAGAAATCTGAGAATTTAGCGTTCCATGGTTAGAATAGAAGATGGCAGATGGCAGCAGTCTCGACACTAAAGTTTCTTATAGTCTATGGTCTTACTTCTACATTTTATTTTCCAAATTTAAATTTGATTATGCAAGTATAAGTAGAATTGTAAATATTTCAATTATCTAAACAATATTCAAGCAAGCAAAAGGGTGAATGAAATGTGTTATAAATAATTTTATAAGTAAATTTTATTAAATTCTTTAATTACTTTTAAAATAAATAACAAAAAATTATTGTAAATTGCCAACAAATAAAAAAAATACTGATAAGTACACTGTTAAAACTAGAGTTCCTTGTAACATTGTGTAACTGTGCAAAACAAAGTCACTTGCACGTCACCTAAAATTTACTACCTCACAAGTAGGCATTGTTGCCGAACTTCTAAAGAGTTTACAAAAACTAAGAATTTTCTAAAATTGTCAAAAAATTGCAAAATGACAAGAACAAATTGAAAATTAGGGGTTCATGTATCACGTTCTTAAACGGCGGACATGTTCAGGAGCTCACTATACTTAATCATCAAATTTCTTTATCTGAAATATATTTAAAAGTGCGAATGAAAATTTTGAGTATAAATTGTCGCTTAAAAGTGTATACATAGTGAGATTTTTGAGAAAACTTTCGTAAAATCTGAAATATTTAGTGCTCAAATTGTGTCATTTATGCAAAGATTATTAAAATAACAGTGGTTAGAGTGATACAGTTGCAATCCCACAACATCACTTTTTCTTTTCCTTTATGTATAGGACTAATGGAAGTTGTCTTTGTTGCACCCATAGACCAAATTGCGTACAATTTTGCACTTATGTGTAGGCGCATCATAAAAGTTTGTAAAATGGCCATTTCTATGAGTTGAACAAAGAAAGTTTATTAAAAAACAGTTAGAGTGAGACATTTGCAATCCCCCACATCACTGTTTTTTCCCTTTTATGAGACTAATGGAATTTGTCTTTGTTGCACCCATAGACAATATTGCGTGCAAATTTGCACTGATGTGTATGTGCATGAAGGTTTTTTATTTGTAATATGGTCAATTCTATGAGTTGAACAAAGAAAGATTATTAAAGCAACATTTATTAGAGTAAGAAAGTTGCAATCCCACAACAAACACTCCTTTTTTCCTTTATATGAGACCAATGAAAGTTGTCTTTGTTGCGCTCATAGACCATATTGCGTACGAATTTGCACTTATGTGTACCTATATGTATGTGAAATTATTTTCAATATTTAGCGTACGAAACGTGCGCTTGAAATCCAGTCGTAGGATGTGCCGAATATCTAACTATTCTAACGAATCCATCTGGTTGGAGCACCCTGTATTCGCCGTGAAGGGTATCACCGTCCCTTTTCTCACTTCGAACGTGAGAATTCTTGGATTTATCATCGTGGACTCCGTAACTGAAGGAATAGTCTGGCTTCCCCTAAAACGATTAAAATTACCGAAAAGTATAGTTCGAGATCATCAACTTAGGGAAGTTTGGGAAACTTAAAGTATTCTTTTAAAATTTACCACATAGTCTACAGTATTGGTTCCTGATCTCAATGGATTTGTATTGGGAATTATAACCTTCCTTGCTTCCCCAATGAACGGTCTATCCAGCTTGTGATAAGAGAAGCCTTCTTCTCCTTCTTCCGCTTCATTTTCTCTTTCTCTTTCACTTTCATCATTATTATGAACATCTTCATTTTCATCATTATTTCTTACATGATTCTCTTCTATTCTCTCATTTGATAATTCCCCATCTTCCTCGACGTCTCCTTCGATTTCTGGTTCTGATTCCGACTCTTCTGCCCATACCAAATGTCTCGTTGTAAGGAAATATGTTACCTAGTATAACAAAAACGTTTGTTTATCGAGTTCACAAATTTAACAAACAACACTTACTAGTAACACCAAAACTACGCGCATATTGATGTGTTGATGGCGGCGAATTTAGCACAGGTACTGGAAGGTTATACACAAACCCAATAATTTTATATAAAAAATTTATGTAACATTTTCCGGAACCAATAGCATTCGCCACACCATTTGATTTTTCGAAACTGTGGAAAAACTAGCTGGATGTTATCTAATATATGCTTGGAACGTGACAGAGATGGCAATCTAATAAAGTTAATAATTTCATAATCTATAAACAAAACCACATAGTTACGGGTGCGGAATACGAAATTAAGAAATAGCCGCCGAGTTACAACGACCTAAGTTCGATTTAAGATGTGCCTGTTTGGAGTAAAATTGTACAGGGTGTCCCAATGAAAAGTAGCCCATTTAATCAGCTCATAATTTTTAAACGCCTAATCATAAAAACAAGCGGTTTTCGCAGATATCTTTTATTTTGTTATACGTTTTGTTACAATAACATATAAATTGTATATAACCAATAAAGGGTGTTTAATCAAAAATCCTCTCTTTTCAATTCACATTAACCAAATTTTATCAAATGGGACACCTTATTTTGTAGAATAAAATACAAATAATACAATTTTCGAAATGTAAAAGAGTATATCTTACAGAATAGGTACTTCTAAATATTTTTTAATTAATTGTGTATACCTATAAAGTTTTTACCTAATTGTAATAGATCAATGAGCTTCTATCAATAAACTACCTAAATAAGGGACACTGCAATGATTAATAGATATTATAATGTATGAAAATATTGAGGATTTAATTAAATAACAGGATTATCGGGCCGAGTCCGTTCCGATCGAAATAAATATTTTAAGACCTTTTTCACTCTTCCTTTTGGTTTGGGTCTACTCCAATAACTCCACCACATAATTAACTTTGTACCTATCTCCATCGGATATTTCTAAAGAAATTTCTGTAATAAATAGATAAAAATTACTTATTTCGTTAATAGTCACAATCGATTCGTTATGGACTATTTTCAGTAATGAGATACAAAACCGCAAAGATGGTAAAACGATAGGACAGACTATTAGAACTTGTATCAACGCATTTATACCTACTCACTATAGTGTAACAAGACACAATGAACTTATTTGTGGTATTTTTATGCTAGAAAATGTTTAAAAGACTAATTTAACTGCTTTTCCTTAAAGTTTTATGTTTTATTACACGTTAGACCATTTAAGATATTTATTATTATACACGAATTTTAAGTAGGTAACGCATAAAATGTATGGGTGAATAAGATTAATAAGATTTTAGTTTTTAGAAAATTCTGCGTAATTAGTGCCATTCGAGTTGAATTTTAATATTCATGAGAGTGTTTTCTGAAGAACTCATTCGGTAAGTTTTCTTGAATTAAAAATGTAAATTTTCGTACTTTTAAATTTTTTTCAAAATTGGGATCACCTGTTTATGTTTATACAGGATTTTCCACGGTGGCTGTGCATTAGAAACTGTATACAGATTGCTCCATTTTTCATTGCAACATAGGCTATGGGTGTAACAAAGACAACTTCAATTAGACATTTATAAAGGAAAAAGAAAGAGTGATATTATGTCATTGCAACTTTTCACTCTGACAACTGTTATTTTAATCATCTTTCCTTGTTCAACTCATAGAAATGCCCATATTGCAATCGCGAATGAAGCACGGTGTATTACCTTCGTAGTTATGACATCGAATTGCCATCTAGATACATAAATTAAGAGGAGTATTATGACTCACCCTGTATTGCATTTTTTTTAAATTTATTTATAATCTTTTATTTTAAAGTTGCATAATAATATTTATCTCTTTAACGGATTGTAAACAAGCTAAACTATCTGCCCGGGTAGCTCAGTCGGTAGAGCATTGGACTTTTAATCCAAGGGTCCAGGGTTCAAGTCCCTGCTCGGGCGATCTTTTTTATTATTTATCTGTACTACATTTTAAAAGTTCTGTTCTAATTTACTTAATTTTTTAATTTCTAACATATACGAACCAGATTTATCTATTGCAATAGGAGTAATCCTTTATTTCCAAATGAATATTTATGATAAATTGTTTGTTAACCCACTAAAAGCATATGAACACATGTGGGACTAATTCAATAGCTGTAAGTATTTATAAATAACTAAATAAAACGTTCGCGCTCATGACAAGACTAGATATACAGCGCTATAAATAATTTGCAATTAAATAATTTGAAAAGCGTGTCTAAAGCAAAGGATAAGTTAGTACCTGCAGTGGGTATATTTGCGTTAACCAGCTGTTCGTTGTGATAAACGATTATTTGCAGGTTATGAATAAATACGCTTTTTTATATAAAAAAACTGATTACATATATATTTAAATAACGATTAAATAATAACATATCGATAGAAAAACAAAATTCAGAACAGGTGATCAGTAATACAACAAGAGCTCTAAAACATCAGTCAAATAAGGTTTCAATATTTTCCAAGCCTTCCCTCTAATCCGCCGATTTCTCCAAGTCCTCCGATTCCTCCCAGTTCTCCTATTCCTCCAGATAGATAAGTTTTCGAAATGAGAGGTAAAGCGATTTGCTTTTGAACGACCTGAGGGTGAGACGCTTTGCCTATTCGTTTCACCACTGCATTGAATCCGTTAACTTTATCAGCCGTATATTCGACCACGCGAATCGTGCCATCGGGCTCCACCAATGAGTATTTCCCCTTAACAACATCGCCCACGCGCTCCTCCGACTGCTCTTTGTTGTCCCCTGTTTTAGCGTCTTTTACGCCGTATTTAAACTCGTATTTTGGCACAGACTGGAATAGAAACAGGCGGTGACAGATGCTATCAAATTATAAGCTTTATTAACTTACGTATGAGTCGATAACTTCAGCTTTCGCAATTGGTACGGATTGGTACGGAATTGGTACGGATTTCAAAGCGATGCCTCCCAATTCGAGACCTCCTAGTCCTCCTCCCAATCCTCCTCCAAGTCCTCCTAGTCCTAATCCGTATTCTACAGCTGCACAGTGTGTTGCTGCTACCAGTAAGACAGCCAATACTGTTACCTATTAAATGAAATTGGTGTGTTTTATGGGTGTTGCAAAAAGTTTGGGACAAGGCTTAACTCCTAAGACGATAAGATCAGAAATCAAATTCAATGTAATAAATATTATAAGAGAAATTGTGGTTGTGGTTGATAATTTAACTCAAAACTGCCTATATCCAAATGTAGTATACTACCAGGATGTAGAACTGTACAAAGCCATTTAAAACTGTCCAGACACATTTAGAACCATCTAGAACAATCTAAAACGCTTCAGAACCATTTATTTGGTTGAATTTATATAGTACCTACTAATTTGTATTCACATTCACTCTCAAAATCTTGTTTAAAATAATTAGAACTTGTAAAATTTTGTGTTTATGACGCAGCTGATGCAACTTTTCAGATAACTACAGTAATAAGCCATTGATACCGATGGATAAATTTGAGAATTTTTCATGAAATCAAAAAAAGTCAGGTCAATTTTTGGTAAACACATGAAGGTTTTGTAGATAACAAAATGAAATCTAATACTTTGAATTTGATTTTTTTAATAAATGAGCTTGAATTTGGGTACCTAGATAAGTATTAATTCAAAATTTGTTTCGTATGAATCTGATCAAAATTTTGGATTTTTGATGTGGCTGATGCAATACTTCAGGTAACATTAATAATAGAGTACTTTTTGTTATCTAAATTGTTTTACCTAAATATTTTTTTAATTTATTTTATTTTTTGAATATTAAGTTTTGAAAATAAAGTAGGATATCTTAAATTTATTTTTTGCTTTAGTAAAAAAAGAATTTAGTTAGGTCAAGTAAACGTAAAGATATTTTGGTACATTTTTAATAGTTATTTTTTAGATATTTCTAATAGTAGAGAACGGACATAGGCCTGTGAAAAACTACAACTTTTGATACTCAATTATCGTTGTCTTTTAATTATGGACACTCTGTACAATAAAAAAGCTTTTAGCAAACTTAACTTAGCTGAAGTAATTTAAAAATTTGTAACATATTTCACTTACGTGAGAAATCATTTTTTGGTACTGTGAACACAAAATTTTTGTTTTGAAAATGCGTGTGTACTTCACGGCGGGTACTGCAGTAATTTGACAAACTCGAACCCATTTGGCTTTATATATGCAATCGCAGGTGGTTCTAAATGAAAAATTGTCGAATTACCTCATATCAAGAGAGAGATTTGATGTGTTAGTTAAAGCGGCGTATGCGATCGATATGGCGATTTAAATGTATCGGTTGCATCAGATTTTCAGTGAACATAAGGATACTAAAATGTCTAAATTTATTCAATTATTTGAAAATTTAACGTTTTTAGAGAAATAACGAGTGCAATTATGGATGTAATTATGCATTAGCACCAAAATATCTTTGCGTTTACTTGACCTAACTAAATTCTTTTTTTACTGAAGCAAAAAATAAATTTTAGATATCCTATTTTATTTTCAAAACTTAATATTCAAAAAATAAAATAAATAAAAAGAATATTTAAGTAAAACAATTTAGATAACAAAAAGTAGGTACTCTATTATTACTGTTACCTGAAGTATTGCATCAGCCACATCAAAAATCCAAAATTTTGATCAGATTCATAAGAAACAAATTTTGAATTAATACATATCTAGGTACCCAAATTCATGCTCATTTATTAAAAAAATCAAATTCAAAGTATTAGATTTAATTTTGTTATCTACAAAACCTTCATGTGTTTACCAAAAATTGACCTGACTTTTTTTGATTTCATGACAAATTTCTCAAATATGTCCATCGGTATCAATGGCTTATTACTGCAGTTATCTGAAAAGTTGCATCAGCTGCGTCATAAACACAAAATTTTACAAGTTCCAATTATTTTAAACTAGATTTTGAGAGTGAATGTGAATACAAATTAGTAGGTACTATATAAATTCAAGCAAATCTGAAAATTTATATCAGTATTCACTAAAGTCTCTTGTAGTTAAAGTCAGTTGTTTCACAGAAAATTTTCACACAGGAAAATGTTCGCTAAGGTAAGTGATTGATCTAAATTTATTATTCTTTAATGAAGTATTCAATTGACATTCCTGTTGAATGATTAAGCTCGGGTTATATACAACCTGCAATTTTTGAGTAATTTTTGGCGTATTTACCGAAAAAAATAGCGAAAAATGAAAATGAAAAATTTAGAATTTTAATGAAAATATGAGCTAAGAGCCCTTTCTAAACGTTACTTCACTTTTTGATGCAAATTTCATAAAGATTGCGAAAAAAATAAGAGTGAAAATTTTGAAATGCTCAAAAAAAATGAAAAAAGGTCCTTTTGATGCAAATTTCAAAATAATACCGAAAAATGAACGTGCAAAATCATTGCATTATTTATATTGTTAATTTTAAAGGTATTTCAATTCTTTTTTTAATGCTGACATTTTTGGTCTGTGTTAAAATTAATTTAAAACATCAGTTGGTAGTGTCGGTGAAATAAACCGAAAAAAAAAGTTTCCAAACAAGTTAAATAAACACATTTATACTTCCATGCAGTAATAAAGTCTTTGTTCATCATGTTCTCGAACATGTTCTCAACATGTTCCCGAACATTTCGGATTATTTCTCCACATGCTTGGACTATTAAATGGGCCTCCCTGTACTTACATATTTGTCTATTTTTAAGGTGTTAAAAATTTTTAGCTAACCTATATTTCAAGCTTGAATAATGAAATTTTGTACGTAGAAGTTTAAAGTTAGGTATATTATTCTTTAATTTCCCAAAAAACGATCTGTCTCAAATATGTATTATTAATTTTTTCTATTTTTTATTTATTTATATCTTACTTTATGTAACAGGCTTGGGTAGTACTAGCAGCTCTTTTAGTAACAGTCCACGGAGGATTACTTGATGAAGGAGGTTATGGAGGGGCTATATCTTCAATTGGAGGTTCTGGAATTGCTCTTGCTGGAAAAGAAACTGTAATTGAGCGGATAGTAAGTAAATTTTATATTTAATATGTAATGTGTCCCTATTCCCTATCCCCTATGAAAAGTGTAACAAAGTTTGTTGTATTTTCTTGTTCTAAAGATTTGAATTATTTTATTAAATGTTGTATGTTCTTTGATAACAGGCACCTCCAAAATACGAATACAAATATGCAGTTAAAGATCCTCACACCGGCGATTTGAAAGAACAATCCGAATCTCGATTAGACGATTTAACAAAAAGTCAATACTCGTTGGCCGAAAAAGACAGGAAAATCTCCGTATCAAGAATTATCAGTAAAAGCATTCCCTTAGTGGCAAAGGGTGGATACTCGAGTGGATATTAAGTTAACAACCATCAAAAATAGACTGCTTTGTTATGTATCGCGATATAGATTTTTTGTTGAGCTTATATTCATGTTTTTACTTATTTATAGTTTTATAACCGCATACCTACCTATAATAAACATTAAAAAATAAAATAGAATGTTTTAATCTAAAGTCTGCAAATTTTCACACTGGAATTTTGCATTCTCTTTATTATTCTTCGTAGTTCCTTAAGGTATTAACTGATCAATGATAATGATGATTTTTGAACTCAATTTCCTTAATTGTCTCGCCTTTATCATTGTCTGAAGAGGTCGAAAACTGATTGAGAAATCTCTCTAATTTTTTGCATGCTAATTAAAAACAGTGTTACCCACATAGAGAAACTTAAATAGTTAAAAATATTAAGTGCAGCTAATTTATATCCGAATTTCCGGATACTTTTTTGTCACAGTGTTATCTAAAACTTTATTAAATCGTACAATATTATTCAATTGTATTCAACATATTAGTTTCTCTGGTATTTAACTCTCTTTTAAAAATCCTCTAAATAATAATTAAGAAACTTTATTCATTTAAATATTATATCTAACGTTTAACAAACGTAATTGTACAAAAAAAGCTAACAATAATTGAGCAATTCGAAGTACCATTGACACAGAAACAACGACGATAACCAGAAAACGTGTGCGCAGGCCGCAGTTTTCTTCATTCACATTTCGAAAAACGATTAATTCTACCATTTCGCTATCGGTATGGGCACCGCTCCGGAAATTATCCTGTTCACCGATATCTTCCTGTCCTTTTCGGCCACGAAGTAGTTGCTCTGCGTGAAATCGTGCTCCCTCTTTTCGTCCTGCTCCTTGACGTCCCCAGTATGGAGATCCTCGACGCCGTACTTGAATTCGTATTTTGGAGGCGCCTGTACAAGAAACCATTTATCAACAAAACTGTACAGTAGGGTAAGTAAAGTAGGGCGAGATTATCTAATTAATAACTTATTTTCAGGCAACTCAAATTGTATGGAAAATAATGCTTACATGGTGTTCAACGTGAGGGTGAGATTTGTGGTCAGCAATAGCAACGCCATGTCCACTGATATAGGAAGTAGCATGATGATGCCCTTCGAGACCTAAATCTCCTTCGTGCCCTTCTCCAAAATACCCTGCTTGCGTCATTACCAAGAAAGTAGTGAAGAATACAACCTAAAATCAATTAACAATCTATTAACAATGTCTTAAGAACGTATTAATATAAAATAAATGTATAGGGTGACGGGTGTACCAAAAAGGGTTCAATGAAATGAACATTTCAAAAATTTGGGTTTAAAAAATCAAGTCATAAATATTTATCACGCACCCTTGTAAAATAACAAATTAGTGTATGAGAAATGTTATCACTCTTAAACATGAACAATGACTTTACTTTTCATTTCATCTCTCCTTTTCTGTAACAAACTGTAGAAAAATAACGTTTTCAAAAATATTCACTAAAAAATACTATTTAAATAACCGGTAGGTATTGAATATAAATAGCATAAATATTTTAACGCAACCCTCTTATTAGATATCGAGTTATCAACGTACCTGCGCGATCATTTTGTATTTGCACTGCAAAATAAGCACTACCTGTCTAAACTGATCCTAACCCAATATCCATCATGCTTTTATATGCCCAGCGATGCAAATTGCATATTGCAAACGCCCCTTCACTATTTCCTTCTGCTCATTATTTAAAAATACCGGCAATGATTTTTTGAGCATGGAACATGAACACAACACAACGCGCAACCACCCAATGATTTTTTTTTCGATCGAATGAAATTGGCCGGATAACCACGTAAAACATTCACATACTTACCTAGTTTTCGTATAATTTCTAACAAAATTAGGAGGTGATTATGATCGACGATACGGTTTGATGGATCCAAATTATATATATTTTTGTATACAGGTGTTAAAAAATATCTGAAGAAGTAGAATATTAAGAATTTTGTGTTTAAAAATGTATAAGTTCATATTGAACAATATAATATTTCGTATAGGGTATTTCTTTGGAATAACACATGCATCTTCAACCTTCTACAACCTAATTAATTTGCTTATTTATCAATAAAGCACCCTGTATAATATTTCACCTAGACGGTTGATAACAGATTTTTTTATTAAAATTATATTTGAATTAATGAAAATTAACTAAAAATACGCCTTTTGTATCCTAAAACAATTACTTATAAAAAGCGAAAATATACATATTTCTACATTTCCTAATATCCCTCGTATAGTTACACTATTTGCTAAATGTGCGTTAAAATTTCGTGTTACTGATTAGGCAAGAATATTATTTTTTGTAGACACGCATTACGTGTTAAAAATTTCTTTTTTTAATAATTAGTTTCAATTATTAGATATTTATGCATTGATTACTACCGACATATACATATGTCATAATCGTAAATCATGATAGTTCCTCAAATATTTTCACACTTTACTTGATTTTACTTGATTTCTATATACAGATAAGTGTAAATTTTTACTCAATATGATCTATGGGTACAACAAAGACAACTTCCATTAGACACTTATAAAGGAAAAAGAAAGAGTGACATTGTGGAAATGCAACTATCTCAATCCAACTACTGTTATTTTAATAACCTTTCTTTTTTCTACTCATAGAAATGACCATATTGCAAAAGATTTTGCTTTTATGGTACATATCTACCAATAATACCTTATAAAAGATTTAGGTGTAAAAAATAAATAAAACTAGATGAGTTTGTTTCTTATAAAAAAATAATTGACCGATCTTTAGCAGCAAGTAGACGTTTCGCTTAGAGAAAATATTTTATCGGTAATTATATTGTTCATACAATGCTAATTATATTGGGCAAAAGCTATTTACTCGGGTTGATTTGAATGAGCCCATTGCATAATAAAAAAATAATAATTACATAGTAGGAGAACCCTGCTTTCAGTTTATAAGGCTTTCAAGGTTTTAGATTTCGATGGAAATCAGAGTGGCTTTTAGACTCATTACTAAAGATTGTAGGTATATTATGATCTATAATTTAATAATTTTCCCTTAATAAAAGTATCATTGGATAAAGATATCGAGTAAAGCAACTCAACAAACCATATCAATCATAAAAAATATTTATTAAAAAAAATGTAGGTACATAAATACAAAAATCTTAAGACTGGGATAAGCAACGATGGGTAAGCAAATATTTTTTACACTTAAGCTATAAATATTCGACAGAAAAAGTGTTCATCGAAAACCAGGTACTACAATAAAATCGATAGGTACAGTATACAGCATAATTAAAAAAACTGATCATATTCAAATTTGAACGCATACTATCAAACTGGAATTAATGCAGTCTCAAATCCAAACCCAATCCATGAGCAGAAACCAACGTTGGAGCAGCAACAGCCACGGATTTACGAAGGATTTGCGGATGGGCTGCGTGTCCCACTCTACTCACAACAGCGTTAAAACCATTATGCGGATCCGCGGTATATTTCACAACTCGGATCGTACCATCAGGTTCTGCCAAGGAGTATTCCCCTTTAACTGTATCGCCAACTCGAGATTCCGATTGTTGCTTGTTGTCTCCTGTGTGAGGATCGTGCACGCCATATTTGAATTGGTAGTTCGCTGGTGCCTAAAAATTAAAAAAATGCTTGTTAACCAAAGTATGATGAATAATTTGGTTATGACTCACATGAAGATCTACTGCAGGCTGATGAGCAATGGCAATAGGTTGATGAGCGATGGCAAGAGGTTGATGAGCAATGGCGAGTGGCTGGCTAATAGCTATTGGCTGGTGAGCAATAGTTAAGGGTTGGTGGGCAATGGTTATGGGTGACTGTGAAATAGAGAGTCCATGGTCGAGGAGATCGTCATTAAGGAGACCATTTCCAAGATTTAGTCCACCGCCTGCTACCGAAATTGCAAGTCCATTAGCAGCGGCTACTAACAGGGAAATTGCTGCAATCTGAAAGAATTATAAAAAATACCTAAACACATATTTCTGCATTTTCCCAATTATCTACAGATTCTTTATTATGTTGAATTTGCAAAATAAATTTAATAAATTAAATACATAAAAATTAAAGCTGGATAACTTACCTTAGCAAACATGGTTTTGTTCTTGCTATATCTCACCAGATACTGTTATCATTGACGCGATTTTCCGCTTATATATGTAGTACCTGGTTCCAAATTTGAATAAATACCTTCACTACATTATTAATAGATTTGATAATAAATAAGTGCATTGTGGTTGTTAGAAAACTTGATCAAAACGAGTACAGACATAGGTGGCTCGAGTCAATAAAGGCGAGCGTATTTAGTTTTTAATTAACGCTAAATTATCATATATTCTTCAATAGTCCTTTGCATCTTAATAAAAGTACCCCAATAATATAAGAGGTATGTGAAATGAAAGCATACGAATGAAAAAAAAATCCATTCGTTAATTTAATAACTTCGACTCTTCCTTCTACACCACTGGGACACTAATATAGTCACATAATAAGAACTTCAAAACAGGCTGCACTATTTTTTTGGTTTCAGCAGGTTTAAAACCTGTAATAATTTTTCGAAAATGTGTAACAAGTATTTGATTGATTTTCAGGTATTACCTAATAGTTAAGTTTAACATATCGGCTGTGGACGAACGTGTTTTAAAATACATATAGAGTATGTTAATAATTTGGATTTGTAATGCTGTTAATGGGATTCTAGTTTAATTAGTGATATAATTCTTGGTCTGCCGTTTGTTCTGGATTCCAGATTAGCAGACTTTTTTGTTGTTTAATAAATTGATAAATTTTTATACTATTTGCTAATTAAATAAATAAGTTCATACCAAACGTTTAATTGTTATAAGTGTATACATGTTATTCAATGAATATTTAGCATCATTCTCATCTTGAAATACATCTTTGGTAGAAAACTCTAGTAACATCCTCCAGAACTCCACTAAGAATCTCCAGAACTCCTTGGACGTATTAAAATAAAATTTTAAATAAAGGTTATCACATCACAATAAAATTAATGCAAGGATTCCTCCAAACCTAAATACTCCGCTAGAATCGGTACAAATGGTTTTTCACTGCCAGACCCGCTATTTTTTTCGCTGTCAATCCTCTTGATAATTATCATGTTGCTTTGATCATCTTTCACATACTTGACCATTCGAATATTTCCATCCGGCTCAATAACTAAAAACATGTCTTTATTAGAGTCCTCTTCCGATGATTTACATTGTTCCTTGGTATCACCGGCATAATCATTCTGCGAGCTTCGCGGGATGCCGTTATCATCTGGCGTCTACAAATAAGCAATATTCAAAATATTCAACAAATAACAACACTCATACATACTAAGAAGTAATCTCGCACTTCGCGTTTCTTTATTTTTCCGTGTGCCAGAGGAGTATAGGTGGGATATTCCGGCTCGCCATCGTTTTTTAGCTTGAGGATGCTACGAGTAACCCATCGGAATATAGGTTTACCTGAGGCTAGTGGGAAGTTTTGTCCATAGTTTGAATACCCGTCTGTAGTAGACTTAATATAAGATTCAGTCTCGCTGTACACTGTTGCGCACAAAATAAGCACCCCAATGACCTGTAAAATATACACACTAGTTTTATATGTTAAATATTATATAAAATGTCTTACTTTTGATATCATTTTAACTAATTTGCTTGTTGTTATAGACCTTTGGTTAGTTGTCACAGAAATACACGAATTGATATGTGACTGACTTCCTTTTATATAAATATCGAACTTGCAAGGAACTCCGAACGCGTTTAATAAAATGGATTGATCGAATATCAGCAGTTTAAAGTTCCAAAGACGCCTATGCGATTTAGTAACAGGAACAGAATTCAGATTCTATTTTAGATTCTTTGAGTTTAGTTTTTACACTAACACCATTATTATTTAGTTGATTTAGATACTATTTAAAATGTACTGTAAATTGTTGATTATTAAATATTTAATTATGACTTAATCACTAATTTTATTATAAAGTATGTATCAAATGAAAGGAATAAATTCATTATAATGAAATTGGTTGGTTTTTCGAAAAAACGCTCGGACAGGTCAATTTTGTTAACTAAAAGCGCAATTTTTCAAAAAGAATTTAAGTTTCCTCCATTTACCATTCTTGGGCAGTGACGTCATTGACGATTTTTTTAAATAGTAACCCCAATTTTTTTTTTGATTTTGATACATCTTGCATTTTCCTACTCGGAAACATATTATTTATGTGTCCGATTTTTAAATGACTTTTATTCAAAAAATTGTTATGCAAGATATTGCAAATAATATGTTTCCGAGTAGGAAAATGCAAGATGTATCAAAATCAAAAAAAAAAATTGGTGTTACTATTTAAAAAAATCGTCAATGACGTCACTGCCCAAGAATGGTAAGTGGAGGAAACTTAAATTCTTTTTGAAAAATTGCGCTTTTAGTAAACAAAATTGACCTGTCCGAGCGTTTTTTCGAAAAACCAACCAATTTTATTATAATGAATTTATTCCTTTCATTTGTTACATACTGTATAAAAAATGTGAAAAATTCATACCTATTAATAAATTTATTAATAAAAAATACCTATTATTAATAAAAAAATAATTTTCTAAAGGATTAGTAAGTACTAGATTCGTTAACTATAACACTGTTTAACACGTAAATGAATGCAATTTTTAGTGTTAATTTACTACAATTTAATTACACAAATAGTATTGCAGTTAATTTAATTAAAAATGGTGAGATAGTTAAACAATAACTTCAAAGAGAGTTCAGTGTGTAATCAATGAATGTATAATAGCTATCCATTACGTAATATAGTAGTTAAAAATAATAGCATTAAAACCAAAATTCATTTTCTACGCTTCAATGGAGCCAATTTAAATCTTTACTGCTTACCTTATTTCTTGTATCTTGTTTTTAGCAAAAACGAATATCCTACATCTGGGTATGCTATCATTAAATTATATAATAATTGAAGGAACTATAGTATTAATCAGTTTGATTAATTCTTATATCCTTATTATTTATCTGTTTATAAAGTACTTGTACATACGTATATTTTAACTTTTTTGGGAATTAGAAATTCTTATTTTTATTACCATTTAAAAATAAGAATAAATAATACAATATTTTGAAATGACCAATTAAGAATTCGTAATTAATAGTTAAAATTCCTCCCTAATTTTATACAATAAATTAATATTATTATTACCGATTTCGTAAATCAGATTGTACTATATCTTAAGAGTAGTTTCAAAATGTTCTAAGGAGAAAGTACTCCAGAATTATTTAAATAATGTTCACAATTCAATAAATCGTTTATACTGTTACATTGTTGCTTACAAAAGAAGTAAAATCATTTTTATTTATCGAAATCAATCTACTAATAATGAAAGAAATTGACAAATATTTTTAATATTTCTTCACAATGAACGAAATGATGGGATCTTGGCTCAAAGAAGTCTGCAAGTAGTGCAAACAAAGATTGATAACAATTCCTACCCAAATGTTCTACCCCAGTAATTAATAATGTTAATAACCGTAAAATTCTTGTGTTTACCAGGCTATTTTGTAATTGCTTGTTGCACGGTCTTACTGTCATTAGTTAGCTTACAAATTTTCATAAATTGCAATATAATAATTGATATTGACCTTATTATTACCATTCACATGTTTAATTGACGTGTAGAATTATTTGTTAAAATCGCATGTCTTAATGTGCAATTAACAGATTTTAAATGAAAAATAATATAACACCGTTACATAAATCACCACATTTAATTTGAACTACTAGCCGTGAAAAACATTGTCATTCTTATCCTAGTTTGCGCTAACAAAAACTTTAATAAAACCACATTAACCTTAGATAACAGTAGCGTGCATTAATGGATATTACTTCCTTAAAATCATAACCAAAATTAAAACAAATTAAAAAAATCTCAATATAGTAGTTTGTAAAATTAATAAAATACAGCTTCTAAATTGGAAGTGGCGTTTATATGATAAGGATAAAGGCAATTCATATGTATTAATATTTGAGCTACCACTGTTTCTCCTCTGCATATATTCAATGATTTGGGTTAATATTTAATAGATTTTTTCGCTGTGTATGTTGGGTAAACATTCAAATTAGAGAATTCTCCTGTGATCTGTGACGATGAGTTTTTTTGACTCAAATTCGTTAAAGTTTGAAGGTCTAGGGTGAACGATATGAAATATAAATACCAGGAAGTTGTAGCACTATTTCAGTACAGTTTATTGCTTGTTTTACGATTGACAATTTTAAGTGCAGAAAAATGCTGGCAAAAGTGAGTGAAAAGTGCAATTTTCTAGTTAAATTAGTGTTTTTACAATCATTAATTGTTAGTAATTTTTATTTTCTTCTCAATTTTCAGATATCTTTAATTGTAATATTCTTTGTTATGTGCGAAGCTGAGTATATTCCTTATTACGGTGCAGCTACCTCATTTAATAAAATCAATAATGGTTATTATGGTTTACCTAAATACGAACAAGGCGGTAATTACGAGGATTACGATTATGGTTACAGACCGGCCAGTTATGGAAAACAATATGATGAATACGTATGTAAAAATGTTTTAAAACTTAGCTATAGTACTTACTTAGTTCCTTCATATCCATCGTTCATTCCTAATATCTACCCTTGTTTGTACTTCTTGTTTCCTTCTAATTTGTGAGTTATTTTAAGGGCTACCCAAAGTACAAATTTTCTTACGGTGTCAACGACCCACACACTGGAGACCACAAGTCTCAACACGAAGAAAGAGACGGAGACGTAGTCAAGGGCTACTACACCGTAGCTGATCCTGATGGAACTCTTCGTACTGTTCATTACACTGCCGATGACCACAATGGTTTCAACGCCGTTGTCCAGAGAGACGGAATCCCCATTCACCCCGAACCTGTTGGAAAAGTATTCCTGCAACCCGTCGACAAAGTGGTTCTAGAACCAGTTTATGAAAAAGTAGTTTATGATAAACCTATTTACGAGAAACCTTACGGTTATGATTACAATAACGCGTATGCAGGGTATGGGCCACAGCACTATTAAAATTAAAAAGTTTATTACCAATTATAGTTGTTTTATGCAAGCAATATATCTAATATATCGTTTATTATTGTATTTATTGTTTCTTTTACGCCAAATACTTACCACAATAATATACCTTCTATAGGAACATCTAATAAAATTGAAAACTCTATGAATAATTGCAAAAAACTATATTACAAATAAATAAGATACAACGCGACAAATACAACTTACAACAGTAAGCAAGAACAAGAGAGATTGAGCGACTCAGACTCTAATCTCTAATGATGGTAGTAAGGAGCCGGAGCAGCGATGGTCTTGATCACCGGAGCAGCGATGATGGCTTTGGCTGGTTGAGCATGAGCGGCGTGTCCGGACCTTTCGACGACTGCGTTGAATCCGCTGTGCTTGTCAACGCTGTATTTCACAGTCCTGATGGTACCGTCAGCCTCGTGAAGGGAGTACTCGCCGTGGGTAACATCGCCCTCCCGGGATTCCTTGTGGGAGTGGATGTCGCCGGTGTGGTGGTCTTCTACACCGTAGGCGAAGTCGTATTTAGCTGGAGCCTATAATCCAAATGAATTCATGACAAACACTAGCACTATCATCAAATATTTATATAGCAAGATGATTACTAGGATGGTTTACTTACGTATTGTTCTTCGTGGTGGTGGTAGGAAGGTCCAGCGATGACTTTGGCTACCGGGGCAACGAATTTAGCAACAGCGGGAGCGGCGTAGGTCGAGTAGGAGTTGTCGTGGTAATGGGGAGCGGCTACGGCGACCTTAGCTACCGGGGCGACGAATTTGGCGACCGCGGGAGCGGCGTAGTGAGAGGGGGCGGCGTAGTGAGAGGGAGCTGCGTAGTGGTTGTCGTGGCCGAAGCTGACGCTGGAGTAGGAGCTGGCGTGTCCATGGGCGGGAGCCGCGCTCTTCAGGAGCACGGGAGCGGCGACTTTGACGGCGGGCGCCGCGTAGTGGACGGCCGGGGCGGCGTGATGGGAGTAGTGGGCGGCGGGTGCGGCGTATCCGTGGGCGGGAGCTGCATAGGCGGATTGGATGTG
Source organism: Phyllotreta striolata (assembly GCA_918026865.1). NCBI lineage: Eukaryota > Metazoa > Arthropoda > Insecta > Coleoptera > Chrysomelidae > Phyllotreta > Phyllotreta striolata. The sequence continues at coordinate 7,444,991 of OU900095.1, forward strand.
GTGGACGGTGTTGTGGTTGTCGTTGAATACGATGGATGAGGTGGCTGCGTGTCCGTCGTAATGGATAGCTTGAGCACAAGCTACGAAGAGGACTAGAGCAATTATCTTTGAAAAAAAAAAGAAAAAAATGATTAATATAAATCAGATTATAGATTTTTAAATAGAAAATTACTTAGATATTCAAAAATAAAGTACAAATAATCTTAAAGAAGGCGAAGAAGCTTGAGTTAAATGGATTCTATAAAAATAAATTGCTTTCCCTAAAAATTTCAATTCGTTTCATAATTAGTAATAATAGAGAAGAAAACAAATTTAAAGGGAAAATTCATTGAGAAAATAAGTATAAACTATGCAATAAATGATGATAATCTTACAAGTAAAATCCTTAAATGGATTGTGAAAATTATGAAAATTGAAAAATAAATTTCGGAAATTCCAATAAAAAGTTTAAGTACAGTAGATAATATAAAATATAATTCTCACCTTACACGCCATTTTTACTAGTTAATATGATATTATTAGGCTAGTACTAAACTAATACTGATTAAAAAATTGTCCAAACGCATTTTTATATTGATCGCATTAGCATTCACCGACAATTGGTGGTAATGAAAAATCGGACACCCATGGGCAAAACTAATCACATGGGTGTTGTCCCATTCCGGCCGCACTTATGCAATTTATCACCGAAAATTGTGACCCTAATTGAAATATTCGGAGCAAATTTGATAGATTCGGAGCAGTGTTATAACATTGAGCAATTCGATTTTTTCGATAAAGTACCGCGCTGTTACAAGTGTATGCTAATTAAATTTTAAGTAGCTCGTATTACAGTCGATAAAAAGTTCTAAGTACAAACCCATTATATAATTAATAATTGCCATGTCTAGAAGCAGTAAAGCAGATTATGTTTGATCTAGATTTTGGAGATTGGGAATAGTTTATTAATACAGGGTGTTAATTAATTGAGTGCCGGATGTGAATATTTGGATGATTTTATGAAGAAAAGTTTATATTAATTTATGTCCTTAATCTCTTAGTTTTTGGGCTACAGTGTGTTACAATTTTAGAAAAATAACTTTTTTTATCATAATTTTCTTATTATTCCAGATATCTTTATGAAATTTAGTGAATGTCACTGGTAATAGTAGAAAATTAATTTTGGCCCTCAAAAAAAAGTGTTTCCATGCATGGTGGGCGCCTACCAAATTTCAACAAAATATCAAAGCAGTCTCTAATGAAGTTGGGAAAAAATGCTGGGTTTTTATTTTTTTATGCGAAAATGGTGCGTCATACTTACGAAGTCTTCTGACCGAATTTGCTCCAAAATTAATGAGGATTATAAAAATATTTTTTTGTTTTTAGAAAAAGCAGTGGTGTACCATTTTTTCTTTAAACATATTCAGTTCAAACCTCGTACGGACGTTACTGGTAAAATTTTTTAAAAATCGTTTGCCTCAAAAATGCTCCTTAATAATTAAAAAGTGTGTACAAGATTTCATAAAAATATCTGTAGTACCTAATAAGAAAATTATGATAGAAAAGTTTATTTTTTCTAAAACTGTAACACCCTGTACCTCGAAAACTAAGATGTTAAGAGGTTTTCTTCTTAAAATCATCGAAATATTCACATCCTGAAGTATTGGCACTCAATTAATTAACACCCTGTATATTCAGTATAGTACATTGTATAATACATGTCTAGTTCATAGGATTTATAGAATTTTATAAAAATCTGCCTCAATTCTCATTAATTTTTCGTGTAAATTGCTTTATCTTAAACCTACATTTTTTATTAGACACTTCATCTTATACCTACCATAATTAAGTAATAAGAATTTCTTTTTAATTAGCCTCAATTCAATTTACATATAGTGGCAACATTTCGTAGGAACTATAAATATTTACAGCTTTAATGAACGCATTAACCTTCCTAAATCTCTTATTGTATATATCATTTTTATTCGACATCGCCTTCTACTTTGCACTCGATTTTTCTCGTTCTCTCAATTCTTTCCAGAATGATAACATTAAAATTCCAACACAAGTAGAACAACCTTTGAACAATCCGATCTGATTTACAGTATACGCTTTTGATGGCCAATAAAGCAAAACATGCGACAAGCACACCTCCACAAGACACACCCCGTACCTTATGTAATCGTCTCGATATTATAGTATAGGTTTTAACCGTATAGAATTATAGTACACCTCATATAGCAGTCTAGTTAGAGGTCTGTAACAAATTTTTACACTTTTTTACACATTTTTACACATTTTTACACCTACATTGGAACGGTATATCAATTTATTACACAGCTCGCTTCGTGAGCTCGACGTTCCTGTACTGTTCCTGTACTGTTCCTGTACTGTTCCTGTACTGTTCCTGTACTGTTCCTGTACTGTTCCTGTACTGTTCCTGTACTGTTCCTGTACTGTTCCTGTACTGTTCCTGTACTGTTCCTGTACTGTTCCTGTACTGTTCCTGTCCTACTTTGCATCTGTTGGACACATAATTACTCATCTTGTTTACTCGTTAATAAATTATAAACTTTAAAAAATTCTGGTAAAAAATTTCAGAAAAATTTCCTGAGTAAATGGCAAATTTGCAGCAAATACCTACATTTTAATTAGATTCCTGCTTCTTAGTGGGACGGACTATTCGTGCAGTTCTCGTTGCATTGCATAATAGAAAACACAAAGAGATCGTTTAGATGTAAACAATAGTCTGTCGTAGTCCTTATGTGTGTATGCAAGAGATGAATGTAGTAGAATTGACCTTCTGATGTGAAAGAACGCTTGTGGGAAGGACGACTGGTAGAAAGATGATAAATGAATGAAGATGATTTTACTGTTATAGAGTGGTAGATCAGGTTTTCGATTTCAGTGGATAGATGTAATTTCGAAGAGTCACTGTCAAGAACGAATTAATTAATATACTTTCTTCGAGTTAATAAATATCTACCTATAAATATTATTACAAAAGTGTCTTAAAACATAAAAATGAGTTTACATATGGGAAAAGGTTGAGTTGATATTTTCCGTATTAAATTTATGAGAATAGACGTTGAAAAAGTACTTTGATATTATATATATTTTTTTTTAAATATCGCAGATAGATTTTTTGAAGAATATTTTAACTATATTAAATTTTTGTATTATTGTTAATAATTTTAAAAGGATTATTTTTATTGATGTATTTTTTAAGTTTCTCACTAATTAGGTATAAGAGGTCTAAAACAGAGGGAATTTATCTTAAATGAAGAAAAATCTCGTTAAAATAAAAATTCCGTATCTTTCATAAAACCAACATAAATATAAAAATCAAAAAAATTCTATTTCTATTAAATACTTCCCTATTTCTTAGTAACCATCAAACCAACCCTTTAACAAATTCACTAACGATTTTCAAACTATAGGTATATTTTAAAAAACAATTCGAATTTTAAGTTTTTTTTTATTTATTAAAAAATCCTTTTTCTATCTACGTTTACATTATAAAACAAAAACAAAGTTAATAATAATTATGGAGATCAATAGTAAGAGTTCTTCTGATGTTTATGTTGAGGATGTCCCGATTTTTCCACCACAGCGTTAAATCCGCTGTGTTTATCGACGCTGTATTTAACAGTTCTCACGGTACCATCGGGTTCGTGCAGGGAATATTCCCCTTGTGTGTGGTCCCCATCGCGGGTTTCCTTGTGAGAGTGGATGTCACCCGTGTGGTGATCTTCTACGCCATAGGAAAACTCGTATTTGGGATTAGCCTGTAACAAAAATTAAAGTTATGTTTATGCTTATGTTTATTTCCTGTTATGTACCTACGTACGGATGGAAATGTTGAAAATTAATCAAGTGTAACAAACAAACGGAGTAGATATGTTGCTGAATGAATTTTTCCGATTAATATGATATCCATAAATTGTTTTATATTTGTATTACGGAAATGAATAATTAATGAGATAATTAAATAAAATACTTTCTTCACTTTCACCTACCAAAGACCGCTTCAGTAAAAACTCCATGTGAACTAGTTTTGTAATATTAAAATGTATCTTTCAACATCTCCATAAATTAGGTAATAACAACGGTTTTAGTAGCTAATAATGTTTGTTCGTAATAAAATATTTTTATAATTTGTTTTGTACGAGTATAATGATTTGAAAATTGAGTGCAAAAAGAGAATAAAGTTGCTAACTGCAACCTGCTAATACAATAGATAATTATTATGAATCGACAACACAAGGCATTAAATTTCCAATTAATTATTATACAGGGTAGTCAACCAATGATATAACGGGTTGTTAAAAATGTTACACAAATACGTGTTCATAAATATCACAAAATAAGTGATAGGTATAAAAGTTACGAAATAAAAAAGATTGTATACTTACATACTCTTCACCATGGTGACCTGAATTTCCAGAGTAGTGACCATTACTTGAATGGTGCAAAGTTGAAGAGTACTGTCCATTTCCAGAATACTGAACACCATGTTGACTCACCTTCGACGATGCTGAATCGTAATTTGGTGATGCATATTGTACTCCGTGAGGTACCGGTGCAGCGTACTGCACATGTTGAGGTGTGGTGTATTGGAAATGTTGATCTGCAACTGGGGAGTATTTTACACCATGAGATGGTACTGAAAATTGCTGGGGACCATGGTTATCAACTGGTGTAGATGTGTAGCGTACGGAATGGTGAGCTGACAGTCCTTGAGATGGTGCTGAATACTCTGAATATCCCGCTGGCTTTGAGTACTGTTGATGGGGTGCATTATATTGATATGGAGCAGTTTTTACTTGCGTATTGTAATGAGCTGAGATACTGCTTTTTCCAACCGTATTATAATGAGATTGTACATGCTTGATTGTATTATGGTATTTATTGAAAGTTGTATAGGAAGTAGGTATATCTTCTACAGCTAATGAGTATGCCACAAAGAGAACAATTCCTACCACCTTAAAGAAATACAGAAAAAATGCACTTGTTAATAATCGAAGAATACAAATTTAACATTAAAATTAATAAAAACTAAAGCATCTTAAACTCATATTTTTACCTTAATAAACATGTTAATTTTTTAAAAGTTTCTCACTAAACGATCGACACACACTGGTAAAAAAGTGACATTATTAATTATATTTATAGATAAATTTCTCCTATGAGGAAGAGGGTCGACACCCAGCCAAAATATTTTTGTATCCTATTAGCATGCATCAATTATGTAACAGAATTATCTCCGAAGAAATTCAAATAAATTTGATCTGAATATGTCTAGTTAAAAAGAAAGATCTATCAATTAATTACGAGTAGTAACAGCATTATCTGATTACATACATGTTTTTAATTATGCGAAATTTAGGCGTTTGTAGTTGATCCAGTAACATAGTTGAAACTTACATAAAAAAGTTAAGTATCTATTTAACTATTAATTAAAACATAGGGTTGTAAAAAATTGCGATTATTTATTATACTAGTGTTATACAATACTAATTTATTATAAATATACATTCACTTAGAATATGAGATAAAAGTTTATACAATTATTTATATTCATTTTTTATTAAAAATAATACACGTTTTCCCAATAGGTATTACATGAGCTCAACATTTTGCCCTGCTCAACAAAACATTTTTAATGCAAAACGTATACATTCGATTATAATACTCGAAAAATTAGTTTTACATATACAAAAAGTCCAATTTTACTTCTTGTTTAACTGCAAATTGCATTGTGCTCGATTATACCTTACTAAATCTTATTCTCAATGTCCATAAGAAACAGACTCATGTCCTGACTTATGAACGATAGCTCTAAATCCGTGATGAGGATCAGAAGTATATTCTACTGTCCTCAAGCTTCCATCGGCCTCTATTAGAGAATATTGCCCTTTGACCACTTCCCCGTCTCTTATTTCATAATGGTTTTTTGCATCGCCAGTATGGGGATCTTCGATTCCGTACTTGAATTCGTATTTCGGGGGATCCTAAAATGCAAGAACACCTTATAAATTACTTAATCATTTCATCTGCATACGGTCGCCTACACAAGTAACAATTCAAATATCAATTTACGCGAGATATTTATTATTTTTTTTACTAATTAATTGTCCACAACGAATTTCTCATTGAAGATAAAATGAGCATTACTAAACTCTATTACTAAATATTCAACCTTGGAAGCTATATGATCAATCTTTGGTTGCCTGTTTGTTAGAAATTAATAAATGAATTGATGAATATCTATTATAATTAATAGAATTTATTAATAGAGTATGGTTTATTGAACCTTGAAATGTAGGCATATTGAAAAACGTTTCACAATAGTATAATACAAATTGATTTAGGTAGTACCTAAGGAAAGAGAACCTAGAACTTTATAAATTTTTTCATAAAAAATTTATATTGTCATAATTGAAAATAAAATGGAATATTATTTCGGGAAATTTAGTATTTATTTTTTAGAGTTCTTTTTCGAAATAGTCAGAAGATGCTGACTCATTGACTATCTGATGCATCAAACTTTAAACTGAGATTAAGATAATAGCAATAACTAAATATGTAGGTACAAATTTATAATTCAATTCGCGTTCTTATCGTAAGAGAAATCAATACAAGACAATGCTGTAATTAGTCTTACAATTCTATAAAAAATGAGGTCGAATTGATAAATCACTGTAATGATAATTTGGTTAAGTATGATATTTGCATTTTTTTATTCAGTTTCTTATACAAATGAAGTAATACATTTGCACTCTCGCATACATTACTACTGAAACCCTTTGCTTTATTAAGTGTACATATTTCTTGATACAATAATGTTGGTTCAATAATAATTATTTGGAATTATCAGAAAAGTGACTTGTCTAGAACTTACGTGATAAAATTGGCTCTCATCGTAACCTCCATGATCGTTGTATCCATGGTAATCCACTAAACTTCCGTGGTTGCCTTCGTAACCCGTGTGATGTCCTGGCCCTTTACCATATGAACCGTGGTTAACGGAACTGTGAAAGTAAGTGTTGGAGTACGAATGTCCTGAGTGAGCCCCTCTGCTGTAACTTTGGTGGTTCCTGTACACAGGGGGTGTATGATGTGTCACATAAGAAGTGGTTGAAACCACACCTTTGTGGTGGTCCACATAGCCCGCTTTGATCGAGCAGGAAAGGCCAAAAACCAGTAGGGCCTAAAGTGAGATTACCAGTAAATAAGCAGAGAAAACAAAATCTTTTCAAAATATCTCTAAATTATAATCTAAACCATTTTGCAATTATTTGGATTATTTTTATTTGTTATTTCGAATAGAAAAAAGTTTCCCAAAAGCTTTAATATTCGCAGATTATAGCTAATGATGTACGAGATAAATATTTTGTCATCACAATTTTCTTAAGATGTGTTGAAGGATCTGTCAGGTTTTCTGACAACTTGATGGTTACTAAAGGATTATTTTATGCAATTTTCAATGAATTCAACTTTTACAGTTTACAGTTACTGTTTACATCATTAGATATCATTACAGTATCGGATTTCTGAACCTGATGCAATCATAAATTCCTGAAATTTTAGCATTTGAATAATCCTAATCTCATAATTATCTATATTGAAAGTAATTTAAGTGAATGCTAAAATTGTATCACAATAAAAATGAATTTCTATGGATTAATCGCCAGTTTTATCGAAATTTCAAAAATCAAAAATATAAAAAAACCAACCTTAGTTATCATATTACAATGCTTGCTTACACTTTTTAACAATAGATCACTAAATAAACTAATTTCCATAAAAACAACAATCTTATATAGGTACTTCGGGCCGTTTGAAACGCAACATTCTCATACTCTAATTCGATTATAGAAATAAGCTTTTATGTAATTTTCTTCTAAGCAATTAAATTAAAGACACAGCCACATTTCTCAATTCTGTCATATCTTGCGAATTAACGAGCATATCCAACTCCTCTTCAAGACTATTCAAATCGCTGGGAAATGTAACAATTTAACACATTTCTCACTGGTTCTCTCAATGGATTGTTGCAAATTTGCCGGCCGAATGAACTAACATTTTAGCGAGAAGATGAGAAAATTTTAAAATTATACGTTTAGAATAAAACAAAGTGTTACCTATACTGTAATCCTTACATAGAAGAGTATTTGATAATAGCCAAATAATTTGTTATTTTTTTCAATAAATTAAGATAAGAAATTATGTAGGTACTTACCATTTAAAATGCTTCTGAGGGATACCTACTTGATTATCATATTTTAGTTCTACATACTATATACATATAAATTGCATAGACAAAATAAACGCAGAAAATTATGTAATTACTAAAACATTTATTAATTTATTATTTATTAATTAATTTTATTAATTTACTGTAATACATATGAGGATAGTTGACATTTTTTAACCAAATATTTTGACGATTTTTTTTTTGGTTCTTTCAGATATATAAATATAATAAACTACTTACCTTGTAAAATGCTTCTGTAGATTACTCTTTAACCATATTTCAGTTCTTAATGAAAATTATCCATTAGACAATATTAGTAAATATAAATTATATAGAAGAAAAGAAACGCAGAAAATTCTGTAATTACTAGAACATTTATTAATTAAAATTTCACACAAGAAATACCATCGAATCCTGCATTAAAAATTACACGAGAAAAAAATTACACTACAGAAAAAAAGAACAACTTTAGTCTATACCATAACAATACAAAATACATTTTTGTTTTTTACAATAAAATTTGTTTTACAATTTTTTTATAAAAAATTGTTTCACCGTTTACATGATCCAATTCCAGATTTAAAAGTTACAGTACAAATTTCAATTTCCGTTTACATGATCCAATTCCAGAATTAAAAGTTAGAGTACAAATTAATTTAGACAATAATCCAATTGGCAGCTGAGTTGAATTTTCTCCATCGGGAGAAAATCCAATTCAGTGTTTTCGTATACAATATGAGTCAATGCAGTTTCCATGTTATACAAAGCAACCTTAAGCCTAATTTGTTTGGGTACAATTTCCCTGTGCGCAAATTTAATTTTCATCTCCCAACCGTTGTCTTTGGCAACAAATTTTACAACAGCATAAAAAGGCATAACAAAAACAACGAGTTGGAAAACATTTATAACTTTATGAACAAAAGGTCTGAGATCAACAGTGCGAAATGGAAAAGTGTTGAAAGGAATAAAATGATCGTCACGCAAATGGTAACCTAAATTCTTGTAAGTGTCGGATACCTCGCAATTTAAGAAAGGACAAGCATAACATTCGTTGCAGTCCTGATCAAAATCTGTTGATTCAGATACACTGTAACAATCCATACCGTCAGGATAGGTACCTCTCAAATGCACCAAATTATTGCTGCAATACCCGCCATAATTGATCATATTGTTTTCCCTTTTTTCAATCAAATAGCAAACAAAGCACAAAAAGAAAGCATTACCATTAACTTCAGTAAACCCACCTAACAATGGAGTGTTACAAGTGTTTGTAAAGCATTTAAAACAATTCATGAAAATTTTGGTACACACCGAATTTTCAAGTAGCGTTACGTACAAAAAATCATCGTTCATGAACATGTTATCGGGTAAAAAGGGTACATCGAACTTGAAAGGCCAAGCAAATCCAAGTCTGTTGCATAAAATTTGAAAATTCTCGAAAAACCTTACAATTCTCAGTTCCTCCATCAACTCCCGGGATTGCGACAAAACTTCATTCGGACCGAGTTGAAGGGGTTCGTAAAGAGGCGTAGCAACAACATCATACCTGAATGTAACGATGACAGTCTTCTCGAAATCGGACTCCGGGTCAAACTTCCGCTGAACGGCCTGCTCATTAGCCGGCAAATGCAGTTCTTCCATGGGTTCAACCACTGTTGAAGTTTCCATGGAGATATCGAAATATTGCAAAACCACCGAAGGATCGCCCACTGGAGTACAGTTCGCATCCACTAGGCCCGTCTCAGGATCCACAGTACAATCGATGAAAAACAAAAAATCGTTTAACTTGTACAAAAACACGCGGAAAATGAAGCCGTAAGAAATACGAATCACGGGCTTATCCAAAACACTCAGGCTGTGGGACTGCAGAAAATGCTCTTCCAACAAAAAAGACTGCAAAAACAACCCCGGGCAGTAGGGACATGGGTAAAAGTATTCCTGGCAGGTTTCTTCGTGGGCCCTCACCTGCGAGCTGGTCAGCAGTTTGCGACATCCGGCGAATCGGTTGATGCATTTGAAGAGATGATTTTCATCATAATTATTCAATGCGCAGATAACGCCACCGTCGCCTTCATGACTGCACCTCCCGCACTTCACTATGTCGCCGTACATTTTGATGGGTTTCACAGATAAAACCTTGCTACATACATCACAGGTCAAATCTTCTATAGGATGATTGAAGGAGCTTGCAGTAGCCATGTTTAACTTGAAACTCGCAATACTTTGATGAGCACTTTGACGAACACAGACTTTGCTTGAAGATCGTTGTATCACCTCGGAGCGGTAGAGCACTAATGAACTTCTGTTGAACGTCTGTTGAAATAATTGCAACCCTTAGAAAGAGTGCAGTACTTATTTATGTTTACAATCCAATTTCTACCAATGTGGAAGCGGTGGGCGTTACTTGTTGTTTGAGTGGCTACCCCTACCTGTGAACCCTAATGAGTCTTTGATGGGTTTAAAAATCCAGGAACCGATCAACGTATGGAGACAGCAGAAAATTCGTCAATAATTTAGATTTTAAGAAGCTAAAATTAACAATATTTTTAGCTTTTTTTTTAAATTTAACTTTTTTAAGTAATATTTAAACTTGGTTTCTTACGTGTGATAGAAGGGTTAACTTTTTCTATAAAATTTTGTACATTGAAGTGTAAATGAATACGTGAGCAAGTATCAAAGTACTTTGATACTTGAAAAAAAATGCTAAAAATTTGAAAATTCAATATATTGAAGCTGTTCACAGAATCAATCTTAAGGGATGGTGTAGAAGGTCTTTGTTATTAGCGTCGATAGATAGCTATTATAAAATTACTTCGAAAAATTTCGAAATTTTATAGCTTATATTCATGCCAGGATTCCGAATCTTCAATAAAAAAAAAAAGGGTTTTCATTAAAATTTTTAAAGTAATTCTTCCCCCGTTGCGCCCTTAAAGGGTGGGGTATATATTTGATATTGGTATCAATGGATAGCCCTTAAAAAATTATTGGATACGTGTTTTTTCAATTTTTCATTTTGTCCATTTTCATTTGCCGGAAAATCGACCGTTTTCATACTTTTTGGACACCCTGTACATATGTAATAATATTAGTTAAGTATAATAATATTAGGCACTTTTTAAATGAGTAATAAAAATAAACAATCCCATACTTCGATTCAACATTAAGAAATTACTAGAATATTTGCGCGCGGTTGTTCAACAGCGATATCTGCTAAATATCTAGGTCGAATTTCGGGTATTAGGTATTGCAAAGCGACGTTTCAACCTTAATGTTGATCTAATTTGGTATGAAAGGAATTAGCGAATGACACTGCTTAACTTTTACTATAAAAAGCTCGCAACAATTAGTGAATTCATCATAGTTTCATAGCTGCTTCGACAGTCAATATCAAAAAATATGTACTCCAAAGTAAGTATAATGAAAACTACAATAATTAGAAATTTAGAATATATTTTTTGAAGTACTCTCCAGATATCTAAAAGGGCAAAATCGACTCGGGTAACTTTTAAAACCGTTAAAAAATGAAAATAGTGTAATAACAATGAAATTAGCTTTTAATTAATTAATTAAGAGTTAATTAACAAGTTCAATGCATCTGACAGAATACCAAAATTTAATTGAATAATATCGTTTTGCAGAAAGGTAATAATTAAAATATCTATCACTTTTTTAGTGTCTTTGATAACTGGATAGTAATTTAAAATACATGAGTAAAAGACCATTTAAAATAATGTGTATTTGATACAGGTTCTATCCATATTTGCCTTGGCTGCATTAGCACAAGCCGGTGTTTTGGACTACGGTCATGCCAGCTCATATTCATCATCTCATGTAGCATCCCCAGCAGTTCATGCGTACTCCGCGCCCTTATACGCCAAAGGAGTTCATCATGAAGATTACAATGTATGTATATTTACCCTCTAGAGAAGTATACCCTTTAAATTTATCGTGCTTGAACCTCGGTACGATTAGGAAGATAATATCTCATTTAGAACATTTTTTTCAACATTAGGCTCATCCTAAATACGAATTCAACTACGGTGTAGAAGACGGCCACACCGGAGACCACAAGTCCCAGCACGAATCGCGAGACGGAGATGTTGTTAAAGGGTACTACACCGTTGCCGAGCCCGATGGTACCTTGAGAACCGTGCATTACACCGCTGATGACCACAACGGTTTCAACGCTGTCGTGGAAAAATCCGGTCATCCAGTCCATCCTGCTCCGACCCACGGAAAAGTTATTGTACCTGTTCCCTCTCATCACGCTCCCCATGACTACTACCATCATTAATTTAATGGACTATCAACGATTGATTAGTTATAGTTAAATTATTGTTGAAAAATAAAAATATATTTATTATTGAGCTAAATATCTTAAAAACTGGAGCTTTAAAAAAAATCTTGAAATTTGAATACCCTGTAGATCGGAACGAAGCGTTTGCGGACCTATGTTTATATGAATTTTTAGTCATGAAACGAGCCAAGGAATCACCCCTTTTTGGATGTGCACGATGTTTAAGAACAACCTGTATAGAACTATTCTGAATTTTTATATAAAAATAAATATATATATATATATAATCTATAATATAATCTATAATGAATTATTTCTATAATGCATAATCTATAATCTATAATGAAAATTTTTCCATTATAGATGGGAAGAAAATAGTTTATCTAGTAGATATTCCGTGTTTGATTACACTTAACATAAAATCAAACGTTCAGCAAAGTAAAATAAGAAGTCCTTTTCAGATTTTTTTCAAGTTCAATTCTTTCTGCAATTTGAAAAGATAAAAGTATCTTTAATATTTTTTTGTAATTTTTCGAACAACGTCTAATTTTGTTTCCTGTTCTACGGATGGTCCATATATAGCCCAGTTAATTAATTACGAATTACTGCAAGTCCCAGAAGATTCCAAATAAACATAAACATCACAGTGAAAAGCTTTAACTTACTACTAGGTATTTCATTAAAATTTGGATTCATTTTTTTTAATGAAATCAAAAAATTTTCGTAATTATTTTCAATACTTTACTTGATTTTTTTATTAATATGTTTATGTATTTGCTATGTTTTTTTCAGGCGATGCCCATCATAAGAGAAAAAAAACACAAAAAATTATTTATAACAACATTTTATTAATCAAATAATGGCATATGAAAGAATAATGTTTATAACATAATTTATTCAATAAAAAATTATTACAATCTAATTACTGTGAAAATTGAATTGAAAACAGATAAACTACATGTATACAACATAATTACGATACAGTACAATTATTTATTTTTCACATATTCTAATTGGCCGCGAATTTTCGTTTACAATATGGGTTAACTGCAATTTCGCATTGTACAATACAACCTCTAGCCTAATTGGTTTAGGTACAATTTCTTTGTGCGCAAATTTCACGTGCAATTCCCAACCCTTTGGTTTGGCCACAAAATTTAGGATAACAAAAAATGGCATTACCAAAAGAACCATTGGGATAGCACTTGAAATTTCGTGAATATCAGATCTGAGATCAACGAGCTGCTTCGGAAACCGTAAGAAATTAGAACCACGGGCTTCTTCAACAAGTACGTGTAGTGGCGCTCTAGAAAATGCCGTTTCAGCAAAAACGACTGCATAAACAGTACCGGACAGTAGGGACACGGGTAGATGTAGTCCCTGCAGGTATCTTTGTGGGCCCTCACCTGGGAGCTGGTCAGCAGTTTGCGGCACCCGGCGAATCGGTTATGGCAATTGAACAGTTTATTTTCGTCGTAACTGTTCAGCTCGCTGAAAATTTACCCGTCATCTTCTTGACTGCTGTTGGAGTAGTTGCCCATTGTAAACAGATTTCTAATGACATCTAACATTTAATATTCTTATGATTAAAATGGCTATTATTAAAAGGAAATTTTTCGATGTTTGGTATTACCTACAAATCAGTTTCTAAAGTTATTTCCAATTTCAAAGATGCGTTTTAATATTTTTTTGTGAGCAGCTATACTGAACGAAATCTATTACACATATCAGTTAAATATAAATAATATTAGGCACTTTTTAAATGAGTAATAAAATTAAACAATTCAATACTTCGATTCAACATTAAGAAATTATCAGAATATTTGCGGGCGGTTGTTCAACAGTAATATCTGCTAAATATCTAGGTCGAATTTCGGGTAATATGTATTGCAAAGCGACGCTTCAACCTTAATATTGATCTAATTTGGTATGAAAGGAATTAGCGAATGACACTGCTTAACTTTTACTATAAAAAGCTCGTAACAATTAGTGAATTCATCATAGTTTCATAGCTGCTTCGACAGTCAATATCAAAAAATATGTACTCCAAAGTAAGTATAATGAAAACTACAATAATTAGAAATTTAGAATATATTTTTTGAAGTACTCTCCAGATATCTAAAAGGGCAAAATCGACTCTAGTAACTTTTAAAACTGTTAAAAAATGAAAGTAGTGTAATAACAATGAAAGTAGTTTTTAATTAAGTAATTAAGAGATAATTAACAAGTTCAGTAAATCTGACAGAATACTAAAATTTAATTGATTAATATCGTTTGGCAGAAAGTTAGTAATTAAAATATCTATCACTTTTTTAGTGTCTTTGATAACTGGATTGTAATTTAAAATACATGAATATTTACAGGCCATTTAAAATAATGTGTAATTGAATACAGGTTCTATCCATATTTGCCTTGGCTGCATTAGCACAAGCCGGTGTTTTAGACTACGGTCATGCCAGCTCATATTCATCATCTCATGTAGCATCCCCAGCAGTTCATGCGTACTCCGCGCCCTTATACGCCAAAGGAGTTCATCATGAAGATTACAATGTATGTATATTTACCCTCTAGAGAAGTATACCCTTTATATTTATCGTGCTTGAACCTCGGCACGATTAGGAAGAAAATATCTCATTAATTTTTTTATCAACATTAGGCTCATCCTAAATACGAATTCAACTACGGCGTACAAGACGGCCACACTGGAGACCACAAGTCCCAGCACGAATCGCGAGACGGGGATGTTGTTAAAGGGTACTACACCGTCGCTGAGCCCGATGGTACCTTGAGAACCGTGCATTACACCGCTGATGACCACAACGGTTTCAACGCTGTCGTGGAAAAATCCGGTCATCCAGTCCATCCTGCTCCGACCCACGGAAAAGTTATTGTGCCAGTTCCCTCTCATCACGCCCCCCATGACTACTACCATCATTAATTTAATGGACTATAAACGATTGATTAGTTATAGTTAAATTATTGTTGAAAAATAAAAATATATTTATTATTGAGCTAAATATCTTTAAAACAGATGGAGCTTTAAAAAAACAAAAAAAATCTTGAAATGCCAATACCCTGTAGATCGGTAACGAAGCCTTTGCAGACTTATGTTAACATGAATTTTTAGTCTTGAAATGAGCCAAGGAATCACCCCTTTTCGGATGTGCACGATGTTTAAGAATAACCTGTATAGAACTATTCTGAATTTTAGTAAAATCTTTCCATTATTATAGATGGGATGAAAATAGTTCAACTAGTAGATGTTCTGTGTTTGATTACATTTGACATAAAATCAAACGTTCAGCAAAGTAAAATAAGAAATCCTTTTTAGATTTTTTTCAAATTCAGTTCATCTGCAATTTGAAAAGATAAAAGTATTTATAATAATTTTTCGTAATTTTTCGAACAACGTCTAATTTTGTTTCCCGTTCTGTGCTGGATGGTCACTAATGGTTTCTAAGAAAGTTAAGAAACTAATCCTTTCTTTTACATCCTTGCAAATTATTTTTTGAATAGCCCAGTTAATTAATTACGAATTACTGCAGGTCTCAGAAGATGCCAAATAAACGTAAACATCACAGTGAAAAGCTTTAACTTACTACTAGGTATTTCAGTAAAATCTGGATTCTTTTTTTTTAATTTAAAAATTTTTGCAAAAAGTTTTGAAAGATTTCAAAGAATTGTCAAAGAATTTTTACTTGATTTTTTATCAATCTGTTTATGTATTTGCTATGTTCTTTTCAGGCGATGCCTATAATAAGAAAAAAAAACACAAAAAATAATTTATAACTACATTTTATTATTCAAATAACGACATATGAAAGAATAATGTATATTACATAATTTATTCAATAAAAAATTATTACAATCAAATTACTTTGCAAATTTGAAAACAGATAAACCACATGTATACAACATAATTACGATACATTACAATTATTTATTTTTCACATATTCTAATTGGCCGCGAAATTTAAATTTCCCCATAGGGATTAAACCAGTCTGAGAATTTTCGTTTACAATATGGATTAACTGCAATTTCGCATTGTACAATACAACCTTTAGCCTAATTTGTTTAGGTACAATTTCTTTGTGCGCAAATTTCACGTGCAATTCCCAACCCTTTGGTTTGGCCACAAAATTTAGGATAACAAAAAATGGCATTACCAAAAGAACCATTGGGATAGCACTTGAAATTTCGTGAACATCAGATCTGAGATCAACAGTATGAAATGGAATATTGTTTAATTCAACACCATGAGCGTTACCTATGTGAACACTAATTTCCAGGTACGTTCCGGAAATTTTACAAAGCAAAAACGGACAATCGAAACGTTTGCTGCTGTCTTCAATAAAATCTGATAATTGAAGAATACTGTAACAGTCCTTACCATCAGGAAAGCGCACGTTAAAATTCCTCAAGCTGTTGCAGAAATATTGTTTGTATTTGATCCTCCTGTTTTCCTTTATTTTTATCTGACAGCAAATACAACACAAAAAGAATGCGCTGCGATTAATTTTGACGAAAACGCCCTTCATCGGACCGTTGTAAGAGCTGGTAAAACATTTGTAACAATTCAAGTAGATTTTCGTACTTATCAAATTTTCAATTTCCGTGATGTAAAAATAATCGTCGTTCGTAAAGATGTTTGTAGGTAATTCGGTTACATCGAAAGCAAAAGGCCAAGCAATACCGAACCTAGCGCATAAATTTTGGAAAATTTCTAAAGATCTTACAATTTTCAATTCCTCCAGCAACTCCGGAGGTTCCGACAAAATTTCATTATTCGGATCGAGAGGAAGAGGTTCGTAGAAAGGGATATCAACGACATCATACCTGAATACAACTTTTAAGTATGACTTTAGGTCTGCCTTGGGATTAAGTTGTAGCTGCATAGCCTGTAGATTCGTCGGTACGTGCAACTCTTCCATCGGTTCAATAATGTTGGAAGTTTCCATAGTTATGTTGTGGTATTTTAAAGCGACTGATTTATCGCCTACCGGAGTGTTGAAGATATGACATACCCCCAAAGCCAGGTCCACTTTAAAAACGATCAAAAACAGAAAATCGTTAATTTTGTAGAGAAACGAGCTGCTTCGGAAACCGTAGGAAATTAGAACCACGGGCTGCTTCAACACGTACGTGTAGTGGCGCTCCAGAAAATGCCGTTCCAGCAAAAACGACTGCATAAACAGTCCCGGGCAGTAGGGACACGAGTAGATGTAGTCCCTGCAGGTTGCTTCGTGGGCCCTCGCCTGGGAGCTGGTCAGCAGTTTGCGGCACCCGGCGAATCGGTTATGGCATTTGAACAGTTGATTTTCATCGTAACTGTTCAGCTCGCTGAAAATTCCACCGTCATCTTCTTTACTGCACCTCCCGCATTTCAGTTTGTCGCCTTCGTAGACTTTGATGGGCTTCACAGACAAATACTTGCAGCATGCAGAGCATTCCAGTTCGTCTATGCGATACCCTTTATTTAGGGCAGCCTTGGTCGACTTTGTACGGGATATATTCATAACTGGATACAATGTTGAAACGCAAATGAACTGTATATTGGTAATGATTTAAAATTTTTAGTTTAAATAATTTCAACCCTTGGAATTGCATAAACCGATCAAAATGTTGTCAACCAATGGGGAATTACTAGGGCGTTACCTGTTGTTGGAATAGTTGCCCATTGTAAACAGATTTCTAATGGCATCTAACTTTTAATATTCTTGTGATTTAAATGGCTATCATTAAAAGGAAAATTTTCGATGTTTGGTATTACCTATAAATCAGTTTCTAAATTATTTCCAATTTCAAAGATGCGTTTTAATATTTTTTGTGAGCAGCTGCCCTTAACGAAATGTCTATTACACATATCAGTTAAATATAATAATATTAGGCACTTTTTAAATGAGTAATAAAAATAAACAATCCCATACTTCGATTCAACATTAAGAAATTACTAGAATATTTGCGCGCGGTTGTTCAACAGCGATATCTGCTAAATATCTAGGTCGAATTTCGGGTATTAGGTATTGCAAAGCGACGTTTCAACCTTAATGTTGATCTAATTTGGTATGAAAGGAATTAGCGAATGACACTGCTTAACTTTTACTATAAAAAGCTCGCAACAATTAGTGAATTCATCATAGTTTCATAGCTGCTTCGACAGTCAATATCAAAAAATATGTACTCCAAAGTAAGTATAATGAAAACTACAATAATTAGAAATTTAGAATATATTTTTTGAAGTACTCTCCAGATATCTAAAAGGGCAAAATCGACTTTAGTAACTTTTAAAACCGTTAAAAAATGAAAGTAGTGTAATAACAATGAAATTAGCTTTTAATTAATTAAGAGTTAATTAACAAGTTCAATGCATCTGACAGAATACTAAAATTTAATTGAATAATATCGTTTTGCAGAAAGGTAATAATTAAAATATCTATCACTTTTTTAGTGTCTTTGATAACTGGATTGTAATTTAAAATACATGACTAAAAGACCATTTAAAATAATGTGTATTTGAATACAGGTTCTATCCATATTTGCCTTGGCTGCATTAGCACAAGCCGGTGTTTTAGACTACGGTCATGCCAGCTCATATTCATCATCTCATGTAGCATCCCCAGCAGTTCATGCGTACTCCGCGCCCTTATACGCCAAAGGAGTTCATCATGAAGATTACAATGTATGTATATTTACCCTCTAGAGAAGTATACCCTTTAAATTTATCGTGCTTGAACCTCGGTACGATTAGGAAGATAATATCTCATTTAGAACATTTTTTTCAACATTAGGCTCATCCTAAATACGAATTCAACTACGGCGTACAAGACGGCCACACTGGAGACCACAAGTCCCAGCACGAATCGCGAGACGGAGATGTTGTTAAAGGGTACTACACCGTTGCCGAGCCCGATGGTACCTTGAGAACCGTGCATTACACCGCTGATGACCACAACGGTTTCAACGCTGTCGTGGAAAAATCCGGTCATCCAGTCCATCCTGCTCCGACCCACGGAAAAGTTATTGTACCTGTTCCCTCTCATCACGCTCCCCATGACTACTACCATCATTAATTTAATGGACTATAAACGATTGATTAGTTATAGTTAAATTATTGTTGAAAAATATATGCATTATTGCCATTTTTTGGTTTTTCTTGTTTAGTTTTTCTTTGAATTCGCTTTTAAAACCAGTGATAGGTTGTATTGTTCTTAACTTGTGTGCCCTTCTAAAAAAACTATCATCTCTTCTACAGTACTTTTTTAGAAAAAATCTAATAACTTAAATCTATTATAATCGTTTGGCTCAGGTTTTTGGAAATGTTCATTCTTTAAGTTCGTGGTTTCGTTGAATTTTGCAATTTTATCATTACCTAGTTATCTCCGGTGCTACATGGGTGTTCCATGTTTATGCACGATAGTATCATGAATCGAACTGATTTTTACTCTTTGCACAATAGCAAAGTCATAGTTGCCAAGTATTTTTATGACTTTGTCCATGAGAAATTTAGACGACGCCCACATACAGTTCCTTTCGCTCACTTACCAAACGAATCTTAGGTAATACATACTAAAATTTAAAAAAGTGGGTATATAGTATGTATAGGAAAAAATGTCATATTATAATCATTATTTGTAGTTTCTTTTGGGGTTTCGTTTATTTTTAAGAATTTCATTAATAATAAGGGATGTTATTTGGGATTATCTGGAGCTGGCGCGCTTTTCAATACAAACGTTAATGAGGAATTATTTTAAATAGTCCAGTAATATGGTATTAAAAGGTAGAGTTGGGTAGACAATGCAGAATCTCCCATTGTTTGAACGAACGAATTGCTTATTCTCTAATTAGGCCATTTACCTGGCTTATGGGGTTTATTCAATTATCCTTTCTTACTAAGAAATTCAATTTCGTCTGCCCAAGAAAGGAATTTTCAAATTCCTGAAACCAATCAAAGAGTTATTCAGGCGCCATATTAAATAAAGACAAATATTTAGGTTTTGAAATTTAAAAATTTTTCTTTGTCGGTACATCTGTTGGTATATTTCTTATGTATAAGGGGTGTCCATTTATTTTCCCATTTTTTAATTGTATATGACGTTATTAACAAGCAATTATTCTCAAAATGTCATCTTTACAGGAAACTAAACATTTTTTATTCTAAAGTAGTTGAATAAATAAAAAACAAAAATACCTAAATGAGTTGCTGAAAATTTGTAAATTGGATATAAATTAATTTCGAGTAGAGCAGAGTAGAATAGAGCAGAATAGAGTAATCCGGTGAACGATATTTGAAAAATAAACTTCTGTTACAGAAATTATCATTAATGTTAGTTTTGACAGTTTTTGTTCATGTATTATCGAACACATCTTAAAGTTCCACTTATTCGCTTACAACGCAAAAAAGTAGTACCTAATTTCGAGTAGAGCATCAGAATAGAATAGAGTAATCAAGCGAACGTTACTTGAAAAGTAAAGTAACGCTTCTTTTGAAGCAGTCGTTACTGCACCTCTATCCAAAAAATTGTTTCCCACCTTTATTAAATTTCTGTCATATGATATGTTATTAATGTCGGTTTTAATAGTTTTTGTTCCTGTATTATCGAACGCAAAGACAATACAACTAAACGTAACACTGTAAAGTCCTACTTCAATTAAAAACTCAATATTGAATGAAACAAAACTTTTTCAGTCCATTGCAAATTTTTCAAAATAAATATATTACACACAAATCATAATTTCACAACAAAAAACAAATATATCAATGGCAACATCATTAATTTCTTAATGGTGGTAGATCGGAGCATGATGGTGGGCGGGAGCGGCCAAAAGGACCTTAGCGTGTACGGGTGCAGGCGCAGGGTGCACGGGGTGTCCGGACTTTTCCACGACAGCGTTGAAACCGTTGTGGTCATCAGCGGTGTAATGCACGGTTCTCAAGGTACCATCGGGCTCAGCGACGGTGTAGTACCCTTTAACAACATCTCCGTCTCTAGTT
Source organism: Phyllotreta striolata (assembly GCA_918026865.1). Taxonomy (NCBI): domain Eukaryota; kingdom Metazoa; phylum Arthropoda; class Insecta; order Coleoptera; family Chrysomelidae; genus Phyllotreta; species Phyllotreta striolata. The sequence goes on from OU900095.1 coordinate 7,466,520, forward strand.
TCGTGCTGGGATTTGTGGTCGCCAGTGTGGCCGTCTTGTACACCGTAGTTGTATTCGTATTTGGGGTGAGCCTACAAAAATCGCATCATTTAATTAATAATTTTCTTGTCCTTTTTTCCTGTTGTTCAGTTTTATTCCGTATGGTATTTTTAATCGGCTTCAACAAGGGGTAAAAAACTTACGTAGTAATCTTCAGCGTGGTGAGCGGATTTGATGAGCGCGGGGGCGGCGTAGCCGTGGTGAGCGATCGGAGCGGCGTAGGCATGGTGGGCTACGGGGGCGGTGTAGGCGTGCGCCACGGGGGCGGCGTAGGCATGGTGAGCGAGGGGGGCGGCGTAGGCATGGTGAGCGATGGGGGCGGCGTGAGTTATCTGGGAGCCGTGGGAAACGTGGGAGACTGGAGCGTGATGCGAGGAGAAGTCCAGTAGACCTGCGTTGGCGGCAGCCACGAAACTGGCAATAGCGAAAATCTGGAAAAATTATGGAGAAATGTAAAACTGGGTACCTACTTAATGTGTGAAAACTGATAAATTATCCGAATCCTAATTTTCTTTTAGTACTATTTTTTGAACTTTCCCAAGTTTTATGTTGTTTATAGTAAGTTTATCAGTAAAATTGGAGAATATTGAAATTACTTTGTAAATATTTTTTGAATGAAATTTTCTATAAATAAACACACTTGAAACAACCCCAATTACCTTACACATTAATAATAAAAATTTTAATTACAATTTTTCATAATTGAATAAATCAACTGTACTTACTTTGGAGAACATTTTGATACTACTAATTTTAATATCGAGATTAGACTGATTTGCACAGTGAACACTTTGTCTTTTTATATACGGCTATTGCCAAAGATGGGAGTAGTCGGGACCACAAGACATTAAGAGCTCGATGCCAAAATATTAGAATGAATCGACCTTTATTATGAAATAAAAGAATGTGACCCCGTTTCGGTGCTTGGCTTATTAGTACCGCACAATGGACAAGTGTTTTGGTTATCACGATTCTGGCCATCTACAAGGGCGGATTTAATTACCGTTTTCGCGGAAAAGGAAGAATACCGACGATGAAATCGATCATTAAACGAATTAATGATACACGTTATGTTGATCTGTTATAGTAGATAGGTGCTATTAATTACGTATTCGATTAATTAGCTAAATTCTTAATGCATTTTCTAATTTGAAATTTGCATAAAGATTGGATTAAATAATTTTTTGTTGCAATTGCAATACTACTAATTAGGTAGTTTTTTTACTCTGTACTCAAATATGCGTATCTACTTAGATTACTTATAAAAATAAAAAAAATTGTTACATTTTCTTCAATGATTATAGGGGAAGATTAATAAATAGTTACACTAATAAAGTTTTTAAATATCTATTCATAATTTAACTTTAACTTTCAAAATTAATAGTTTTCTAAGGTAGCAAAATTTCCTCTTTGATTTCCGACAATTATACTATTACGCTTAACGCATTCCTAATTATTTGCAATTAATTATGATTAATTCTACGTTATTACATGATACATAGGTATGTATTTTTCAATTAATGTGCAGCTTACGATAGAAATATTTCGATAATGTTTCGGTCCACTAATCACATTTTTAAGAATGTATCAGTGTCACGGTCAAATAAAATATTGTTCAAGACGTATGCCTAGAAGACTTTCGCCATAATTATGTGATTAGAAGATAAAAAATGTAACATTGTTATTAAAATATAATTTATAACTATAAGAATTTGATGTTAAAATAAATGATTGCGTAAATAATACAGAGTGTATACCAATTTGTAAGTATAAGTAATATTAATGTAAAGCATTGACTCCTGTGCATATATTCCAATTTAATTTATTTTCATAAAAGAGTTTTGTAAGTGTAATTAGTACAAACAGAAAACTTGGTTATTTTTAAAGACAATTATTCATATATTTGTTTTGATCCGAGTCTGGCTTACAAAGTTGAAGAGCTATAATATAGAATGGGGTAGTAAACATTTTATTCAAGCATCGATAAAACTAAGTTAAATATGCGTCCAATTTTTTTAAATCGTTTGCTCCATTTCCGATTGCAACATGGTCATTTCTATGAGTTGTCAGAGTGAAAAGCTGCAATGACATAAATGTTATTCTTTCCTTTTCCTTCATAAGTGTCTAATGGAAGTTGTCTTTATCGCACCCATGGCCTATATAACCTATGTTGCGATCAAAAATGGAGCAACCTGTATATTTAATCAACTTATCTAATGCTACAGTTTCATTTTTACCAACCTTTTTTGAAATGAAACCTTTTTATCCAACTCAATTTCATTGTCACTGTAATTGTCATTAATAATGACTTCAACAGTTCTAACTATTCAAGACGACGATCCATTCGAAAAACCCACATTCGTAACGTATCACCAAAAGACAGTATGGGGAGCTCTGTGCGATCTAATCGATAACCTAACACCATCGTCTTTGCTCCTATTTTGGATAATCGTTCAGATTTTGTTCTATATTCTAACGCTAACCATAGTCGTGACGCATTTATCAGCCTTACTCAAGTTCCAATGTTACAGAGATTTCCATGAAGGCAACCAAACCTGTCCTCATTCCCCTGCTCATGGAGACCACCCCGTTGAACACCACGATGCTTCCCATGAAGAATCACGTGTACGAAGTTTGTCCAAAACGACGATACCATTATGGATGAAATACAGGCAAGATTTAGAAAGGAAGATCTATTAGATATATTCAATGTTCTTGTTTGTTGGATGTTTAATAATTGCGATGTTAGAGGGAAATCAACAAATCCATTCACAATAACGATAGTCTTTTATTTGAATACAAAAAAATAATAAATATGGCGAAGATGAGATACAATAAATGCTACAAAGAAGAACAACACTAGCAAAAAACAACTTATGAGGTATGTACATTAATGAGCAACAGATTCTATAAGCCTTCGAGATCATCAATGGTAGCCGTGTCCGTGTCCGTGTCCAAGGGAAAGCGCCACCGGGGCAACGGCGATAGCTTTGTGGACCACTTGAGGATGTACGGCATGTCCAGATCTAAAAAGAAAAAGCGAATTAATTGTTTGATTTCCAAACGTCGAATAATTCTAATGTAAAAATGGCACCCACCTCGTTACTACTGCATTGAAACCGTTATGATCGTCGGCGGTGTAATGGACAGTTCTGAGGGTACCATCGGGCTCGGCGACGGTGTAAGAACCCTTCACGACGTCTCCATCGCGCACTTCCTTTTGGGATTTATGATCTCCAGTGTGGCCGTCGGCTACTCCGTAATTAAACTCGTATTTAGGGTACGCCTGAAACAAAGTTTCCCGATAAAATAAAAGATTTACAACGTCTATTAAACGGCATCGCCCGTTAAAATTAATGGGCGCGGTATACAAAAACTGTCAATTTAAAATCCATCAATCCAAACAAGTGCCCCGTTAAATTAAACGGCTCTAAAATACAAATAATATATTTTTAACGGGCGTTTAAATCCTTTCAATAGGCATTACCCAAGCGATGCACCGCTGCGCTTATGTAATTGCGATACAGTTAATTGAATTCATTCAGTACACGATCCGAAACGTGTAATTGCCCTGATTGCTATCTTCCTTTTGACTGTGCATTTAAAGAGCGCTAATCTCGGTAGGAAATGCACTTTGGCGATTGCGAACGTGCGACCTCCATTCGGCAGAATTTAAATGCCTCTTTAAAATCGTTCAGTGGAACGATTGAAAAATTTCAGGCGTTTCCTCCAATTTCGCAACCGGTGTTAGTGAAGTGTTATTGAGGAATTTAGGTTTTTATTTCAACGCGGTATCAAAAATAATGATGTTATTTGTACGAAAAACTAATCATAATCCTTCTTCTTTAAAACTCGCTAACAAATAATAGTTTGTGCTAATTTTTTGTATACTTACATAATAATCTACAGTTTCGTGAACAGGTGCATGTGCAGCAACTGCAATCGGCGCTGCATGGGCTACTGATATTGCTCCATATCCTAGACCGTGCCCTCCGATTAATCCTGCACTTGCACAGGCGACGAAAGCGGCTAACACTACAATCTGGAAAATTATATTTAAAATCAATTAAACATATTGGTTAATTTGCTGGTTACTAGGGATGTTGAAATGAATATGCACTATAGGTTGAGGTAATCAAAATTCTATGTGAAAAGGGTTCTTCGGCAATTTTTATCGGAAATAAATGAAATTTATTAAACTAATTTATTTAAAATGCAGTTAAAAGATTTTATGAAATTTATTTGAAAAAATAAAAAGCATTTCAATGATACATTGAAGTAAGTTCAAACATCACTAAAACTGAGAATTTTTGAAACAGTATTTACACGAAAAAAATTAAATTATAAAAATTATATTATCGATTGAATTTATGAGATATCGCGTTTCAAATTGCATCGTAACGACGATATAAGAAAGACAATAAGATTAAAGACTAAATCATGTTCCAAAATGCCATTTTATACTATTTTACCAATTATCAATGCCAAAAAATGGCAAATTATCATAAATTAGGGCGTCATCTAAATTGTAAATATTTTAAACGATTATGTAGAGAAATGTTCGATGCAATTTAAATTTTATTGATATTGATTCGTGCATTTTTTATAATATTACAACATATGTAAGTTACCTTTAGGCAATTTTGAGTTAGGTATTTTAGTACAATTCCTTTTTTGTTAAAATCATTAAATTTTTATTAATGTTATTTCTAGCTCAACGCAGATTTAATTAACCTGATAATTATGTCAAATATTTCAAAATGATTTTTTTTTATAAAAAACAGTAATTAATTCCCGCAGATTATTTTAGAAAATAGCAAAAATTAAAAAAAAATATGCACTAGTTCGACTAATTTAAAATTGATTAAATTAGACTATTTCCACAAAACACTAATTAAAAATCCAACCCTTATAATAAAAAACACTATTACACACCTTGGCGAACATAATTGTTAATTACACTTGTTTACTGTTGTACCGGTGAGTACTATATGCAATACTAACCAGGGATCGAAATCTCCAACTTTATATACTAAATATCCCTTACCAAGTGCACGTTCACCACAATTATAATGTAAAAAAATAGCAATAGTTAGTACCCACTAGTACTATTATGTATACAAAGCATGCTCGAAAGTGTATATTGCGACAATAGCAAGGTTGATCTGCAGCAAATGTGCATTTTTTGCAGTGACTCGGTACCCGCCTACCGGCTTTTTTGGTACCGAATGTTCACTCGGATGGAACCTAATTGATGTGTGGACTGCTCAGCGCCGCGGTTAATTTAGTTTGTTTCGGATTGCAGGGAAATTAATTTGCGGTTGTTTTAAGAGAATTTCAACCATTATACTTAAGTAGATTTATAGCAGGTCAGCAGGATCAGCTGTTTGTAGCTCGTTAAATATGGAATAGTAAAATTCTATAGTAAGGAAAAGGAATATTATTAGTGCAATTTTTAAAACGCTTTCCTATAATTTTCATATTTTTTGTAATTTTAGTTTTTTTATTGAAAATTTGGTAACAAAAATGGGGCTTTAAAAACGACAAGAATTTTTTATTTCTTTATATGATTTTATGTAATAATTTTTACTACTTGATAATTTAAGTATTTTTTTAGTACCTACTTAATTTTTTGTAACAAGCTTTAATATTGATACAAATTTTCGAAATATTTTAATTACATAATTATTTTTTGGAATTGTTTTAAAGCTAATTTTAATAAATTATATTGGGTAATGTAAAAAATTGTTGAGCAGGAAAATTTTGTTAATTTTCGTTAATTTCTTAATATAAATTTTCTAATATTGGTTTACACATCTCTTATTTATCTCATTTTATCATCGAAAATTCGCTCAACGTAAAAAATAATCTCCGGTGTTATTGAAATTTTACACTAATAATCGGAGAAAACGGTTCAATCTGTTTGGAAAAATCTTCTATTCCAATTGAAATCCTCATTATTATTCTAATTGGCAGCTAATGATGTAATGCGGTTGTTTGCGAAGGTTTCTGTTGTTTCTAATTTCTTAATGAACCAACCATGCGTTATAAGAGGAAATGATCATTTTCCGCTAGAAATCGATATTCGACAAGTATTTTTTAATTTTTGAAAATGTCTTGCTTATTCGTTACCGGATTAATTAGACGCTTTTGTTTACTTAAGGTTTGCTTAAGTTACTCATTGTAGGAAGAACTAAGAAGAACTAAGAAGAACTAAGAAGAACTAAGAACACTAGTATTATACTCGTAATTTTAAAAGTAAATGGTAAATTTTTCATATCTATTATAGTTCATTCATTTTAGAGAAATTTCAAATTTACCTAATATACGCAATAAAAATAATTCATGTTTTAAATTGCTTAAATTGGTGGTCAATATCTTATGACGTCATAACCACATTGACTTCAACACACTATACAAAGTATCTCAATTAATTGGTGTTTTGCAATGCCTACAGCAATGATCGTTTAGATAAAACGCCGTACACAAAGAGGGATACTTACTAACTACATAATAATTGTTTTCACGGATCAATCAAAATCTCGGAAGCAATTTAATTAGTGATACACCATTAACTGGTAGAGCCATTAATCCATCAGACAAAGAATTAACAGCAGTTCAAGGTGTAGCCGCTAATTAACCCCATAGAAATCACGCAACCATAAAAAATAATTGGGTCAGAAGGAACTTTTAATTCTTTTAGAATAGGTATAGCACCTACAATATTCGTGAGTAACCTTTGAAATATGTAGGTACTTTTAGACAGGATCGGACTGAAAGTTAGCTGCCCTTTTGGTAATGAAATTTCCAATTAAATCTATAGATGATGAAGTCTACTCACACTACTGAAATTCGCTATAGTTCTAGTAATCTAATGAATTAGTATGAATTTTTTTAAACCAAATTTTTAATTAATTTTAAAGTGTTTTTTTGAAGAGATTGTTGTGTAGAAAATGCGTCCCTGGTGTTAGAATGTGAAAACACAAGGTCTTAATTTTCAAATCGTACTGAAGCACGTTCGGCCATCTGACTAACGAAATAAATTACGTTCTTAATGTCGTTAATTTTTTTTCGATTGATCGAAAATGATCAATTCAAAGGTGCTTGTTTAAGGCGAAACGGGCGTGACCCCCACGAATGGAATCCATTATAGGTGGTAGTAATGGCGGTAGTAACAGATCAGAGTTCCTTGAGATGTTTAAAAATCCAAATTATGAGGTAATAGTTTTGAAATTTATCGTTTCATTTGCTTGTGTAAAATCCTTCATCAAAAGTTCCCTTAGTATAGTGACTTATAAAAGTTATGAAAGACGTTACGGATTTTAAGGAAATTTTCCTGTTGAGTAAAAATTTATGGCTCCGAATTAGAAATGTAGGTCAATTATGAAAATTACATTCAGACACCGAATTTTTGAAACAAGCCAACTTTTGCAACCTAATCATTAACTAAACAATTTAATTGTTTTGCCAGAATATTGAAGAATGCTTTTCACGGCCTTCCTGGTGTGTGATAACACAATGAATATTAAACGATTTCTTTATACACCTTTCTCATTAATTAGGCAATTATATGCTACGCATTTCAGCTTATTATTGCATTTTGTAACAACAATTAAAATCATTTAATTGGACTAAATTCACGTACGCATATCCGTTACGAAAAATTAGTTTTAAAATATGCTTTCATATCAAATTTTTAACATATTTAACATAATTTAGTAAAATTACAGGTGACAGTCTCACGTCTATATTCTAATTCTGTGACCTATTCGTTGATATTTAACTTTTTGCGACACCTGCGCATTGTTTAATGTAACAGCTTCAATTCTTCAAAGTTACAGTCGTGATGTAGTAAAATTATGAAGTTATTCATTGTGTTTTTTACTAATTTAATGTTATAATATCATGATACATTAATATTCTAATGGCGAATTGTCTGCATAAGAATAGTGCCATAAATTATAGCCTACCAATATCGCCATTTCGTATTAGGGAGAATATAAGAAGAGAATGTTGAGACATTATAATTCCCCTTAAAAATCCCCATGTAATATCTCACGTAATATATTAATTATAGCCGAAGCAATTTGCTGGAAATAAAAATTTGGATCCAATTTTGAAATAATAATGTCATTAATGTGTCTAAATACACAAGTTATGGTTGCATTGTGTTGATAATGTTAAGGAACAAATGAAACGCTTCATAGATCCATAATAAAGAAAAATAACTGTTCTTGTAAAGGTAATTACTTATTAGAGAATTATACTCAAATACGTGTAATTATTTATAACAACTTTTGTTGTATTCTTTACAACCAGTATCTTTACTCCAAGCATCTTTACTTCAAATAAACATCTTTAGTTCAGCATATGATAAAAGTTTGGATGTTTGTAATTCACAATCATTGTAATGATGTGACTGCATTAAATAATATTTTTGAATACTGGCTTGAATATTTATCGAGTTCAAAATGCTATAATTGCCATATTTCCATACTGCTGCTTTCCATGTGATAATGGTTCAAATACTTGCCTGTAGTGCCTCTACCTATATTCTATAATTTAGCCCAAGTTAATAAATAATTTACAGTATAACTTAAACATTATCTCAGCGAACCATTTTCTCCTATTTTACGTGAAAGTAAATCGATGCAACGAAGATATCGGGTTACTTTTGATCATTATCTGCAATAAAGCATTTCGATTGACAAGGGACTCACGTGCGCGTCAAACGCTTCACTTGCTCTCCGCTAATTCTGAAATTATATAATCCCGTAACTTAAATAGGTACTTGTGCAAAGCACCTATCGGTTTACTTGGTCATTTGCGTATTACCTACCTCAGAAAAAAAATCGAAAAACTACGTAACGCTCGGATTGAATGAAAAATACTTGATCTTAATTCGATTTAGATGAGATTGTAATAATACACAAATTTCATAAACAATGTTGGCTTTAATTTAAAATTGCCAACGTGATCGACTGCAACCTAGATTTGTAACGGATTCTACATAGTTTTTTATTAGCAAAACAAAATATCATTATTCTATTAAATAACACTGGGGAACAGAGGTTTTGTTTTATGAAGTTTCACAGCTGGTCCTAAATGATTTTAAGTAGATACATTTTCCAACAGCGGCTCTACTTTTTAAAATATCGAAGGTAGAAGATTTTAACAAAAATACATGAATTGTGAAACTAAAATCTTTTAATAAACAAAATTTGGAATTCAGGCATTGCTGGTAACTTCTAATGGCATCTCAAAGTAGTTCTAGTAGACTCAATAATATTAGACACACTTAATAAAGACACACATAATATGTACTCGGCCATAATTTGAAATTTTAGAGAACACCAAAGGACGTACAAGTAAACAATATTTTGTAGGTTAATGATCATCTAGAAACAGTTAAGTTCATCTATTAAAATTGCAATAGTAATTAATCTATTTCAAAATTCAGGAAATTACGTTCACCATTTTCCCTCTTAAAAATATTAATATCGATTCGCCGATCGAGCATCAAATCATCAAAGCTTCGTCTATTAGACGTTTTGGAAAGTAATTTTTTTCGACCAGATTTTCATTTTCGTTTCGCAAACTCGCGTTACATAAATTCACTCGTACTTCCCAAACTAGTTTTTTGCTCGGAGCTTTTTATTCGACGTTTACCGGCATTGTGCGGACCAGTACAGGTGCCGTATGTAACGAAAAAACGAGCAACAGCTAGACGCCAAACGAGGTATTTATTCGTAACGGTTCTCGGCGAACAACAGCCCGCAAATGCTGGAACGCATAATGGTAAATGAAGCATGAACTTCATATCTTGATTGCGTAATCCCTCTTAACGAATGGAGATTACTTTCGGTTTCGGAATCGGCGCAGACGACGAGGAGATGACCGCAGGTAGGTAGGTACTTATCATTCAGCAGGTTTACCATATTTACTGCGATTTTATGTAAACCGAGTGTACGGTTCCGTATCGAGATATAGACGATGAAAGTCGTGAAATGGATTGATGAATTGTAAAAGTATATTGTATAAAGAGAGCGAATTGATACGCATTTTTCACCAGTTAGATGATTAACCACTATGGATCTTGACCATTTGATTTTGTACACGAATATTAAACATGTTTTTTTTAATATTATCTATCCACATCACGCATCTATTGATATTACTACAGTGTCGCAAGAGCAGGAATATATTATACGAGTACACCTCAATATAAAATTGATTCGATGGTTTCTGCAATATCCGCTCCAAACATAGTAATTTTCTCCAGCGATTTGAATTAATTATTGAAATATCAGATCAATGCCTGTTCAATAATGGCATAGCTTATGCGAGAAGTTCATTGCGGCTCGTGCAAATGAGCACACAAAAGCATTTATCATTCGCTAAATTCTAAACGATTCCAAATATGAGTCGCAGAATTGCATGTTAAGGTGATGTAAATTGCAGCTTAGCAGGATTCAGAATGTTTATGTCCAAAATAATGGATAATGTATACATTATTTCGCATACATGTCTATTAGACTAACCTGTGCTGTATAATAACTCGATGAAAACTACTTATGTATTTCTCATTGCCGTTAGTTTGATATTATCCTGGTGAATTCGGTGAGAGGAACTTTCTCCCACAAGTATTATTCTATTTTGATTTTACAAAATTTTGATAGTTAAAGTTTCCTTACTTTGATATTTGGAAGTGTAAATACATTAATATTGAATTTTAATATTATTCAGGATTATATTACTTCGCTTACTTCGCATTAAAATTTAATAGCAGAAATAAACCAAATATTTAATTAGATCTACAAGCACCAAGAAAGTGAAAGTGCAATATTTTCTTTAATTGCCTTTTAATTTTAATATTTTTACTAGCATAAATTAGAACAAATTCTACACTGGAACTTGTATCTTGTTTACTCCATTAATTTCCTCACAGGTTTTCGAATTTTAAATTAAAAAAAACACGCAAATAATGCAATAATAGTTGTACTACTATATTTACATACCTAAATATTACAAGCACGCAGACGAACAACACACGATATATTTTAAAAAAATCACTAATCATTTGGCATAGCGGTCGTATCCGTAAGTTATCCATCCAAAGAAAAAAACCTAACGAAGTTTGAAGTAAGAAAAATGAGCGGCTCCAATCCTCCGTCGGTTTCCCTGGCTTTTCGAGAGGATGCGCATTCGGCACTAAGCGTGCTTTTACCTTAATGTAAGGCAAAAGCTCGCCTAGAGCTTTACAGCTGAAGAAAGCAGTTAAATATGGCAGTCGAGGCTTCGGTCCAGCTGCAACCTCAAAGGCAATGCACACTTATTTTAAATCGCTGGGATCCGTTTTTAGCCCTTGATGAGGCCATAAGGGCTTCCATAAGCGCCTAGTCCATGTCCTAAAACACAAACACGTAAGCACATTCATAAATTTATAAAAAAATTGTTTGTATTCATCAACTAACAATAATGTTATCAATACTATTTGTCATTAATATTTGTAAGTTTAATAATAATTTCTTTACCTCCAGTATTACTATTCCCAATATGAGTATCATTACTGTGTATGTATCATTAATATCCAATACAAACCCTCTTAGGGGTTGCACGTTTCTTTACTTCAAGTATCTTTACTTCAAGTATCTTTACTTCAAGTATCTTTACTTCAAGTATCTTTACTTCAAGTATCTTTACTTCAAGTATCTTTACTTCAAGTATCTTTACTTCAAGTATCTTTACTTCAAGTATCTTTACTTCAAGTATCTTTACTTCAAGTATCTTTACTTCAAGTATCTTTACTTCAAGTATCTTTACTTCAAGTATCTTTACTTCAAGTATCTTCGAGTTCCTCTACTTCGAGTTCCTCTACTTCGAGTTCCTCTACTTCGAGTTCCTCTACTTCGAGTTCCTCTACTTCGAGTTCCTCTACTTCGAGTCCTCTACTTCGAGTCCTCTACTTCGAGTCCTCTACTTCGAGTCCTCTACTTCGAGTCCTCTACTTCAAGTCCTCTACTTCGAGTACTTTTACTTCGAGTACCTTTACTTTCATTACCTTGACTTTCATTATCTTTACTTCCAGTTTCATTATATCCAATATTTGTATTTCTAGTAGTATCTTTACATCAAGTATCATTAGCTTTACTGATAGTTGGTGAATAACAGTATCCTTTATACCAGCATACCTAAGCAATATGTAAATACTTCTTGAGCATTTTTTGAGCACTAACCTATTCCAATTGGCGAAGCAATGGCCGGAGCGGCGACAACCTTCTGTATATAAGGCGAAGCCACCACCTTGTGAGCGACCACGGCGGGAGCAGCCGGATGCACAGCGTGTCCCGATCGCGTCACGACCGCGTTGAATCCATTGTGGTCGTCGGCCGTGTAGGTCACCGTGCGAACGGTACCGTCGGGCTCGACCACAGAGTACTGCCCTTTGACCACGTCCCCGTCGCGAACCTCGCTTTGGGTCTTCTGGTCCCCGGTGTGGCTGTCCGCTACTCCGTAATTGAATTGATACTTCGGATATGCCTAAAAATAGATAAGACAGTACTATTTCTGCATTCAGATATAGTAAAAAAATGTTTGGAATGTGCAACGAATAAGGCCTAATGGTAATTTACAACAAGCGCGCAATTCTTTATATGGACAGCCAATAAAATAGAAATCTGGTCTACAATCAAACAAAATAAAGTTGTGCATACACTATGATCCTAAATAATTATACGATACATGTTTTTCTATTGCTATTTCGCGCCTATAAAGCAGAAAAGTTTGCGAAACGGTGCTTAATTTTAGATTCCAAATTATATATTTAAAAAATGTGAACTTACCACGTAATCAACGGCAGGAGCGGCTTTGACCACGGGGGCGGCTTTGATGATGGACGGAGCGTAGGCAGGCAGGGCGGGAAGAGCTGGAAGAGCGGGAGCGGCGATCGCGTGCGTCGCTATCGCCGGCGAAGCGTACGATATGGCAGGGGCGGCATAAGCGGGAGCGGCATAAGCAGGGGCGGCATAAGCGGGAGCGGCATAGTGGGCGCCGTATGCCGGCGCAGCGATAGCGGGCGCGTGCGTTTGGATCGTTGAATAGGCGGACGGGGCGCTCAGGAGGCCCGCTCGAGTCGACGCGATTAAGACAATTAAGACTAATAACTGAAATGTTAAGGTTTATTATAAATTAATAGGAAATCTCCATCGCCTGAAAATTTATTAATTTTGTTATACTAACGGCCATATTCACCAATGACCAATGTCTGTTAAATTGCTAACAAAGAGATAAGTTCTTATTTTATAGATAAGTCAATATTTTTACGACTATTTTACAGTGACATTTTAATTTTATACCTGTTTTATATGATGGAATTAATACAATTTAAAAAAAGGTTCAGATTGAAGAAAAATTCCGGTTAGATGGAATAACCGCTGTAATACTGTTATTTATTTCTGTTACTAGGTATACAAATTTGACATTTATACTAGTTAGGAAGTTAGGAACTACATACATATAAGGTAATATCAACTTAATTTTAATTATTTTTATTGAAACTGTTTACTAACAGTTGATAAACCGAAATTGGTGAATATATGCGTAAGTGGGTACAGAAAGTGTGTCCCGATTGGTAATTTAAAAAAATCATGCAGAGATACAAACAAAAATTATTGCACAATAATCTGATCCCTAAACTATGTACATTTCTATTCAAGTCCCAACATTTTTCAGGTATTTTTCAAAGCGTGGCACAAGTTATTGTATGCGCCATTCTCATGGATGTTTGCCGCCTGTTTTTAATTATCAGCTGCAAATAAAGATTTTCCACTAGCATTCAGTTTACAATTCATTATCTTTCTATGATGGAATTTTCACAAATCTTTCCAGGAAAACTAGTTCATGAAATTGTTTGTAGAATCGTAGATTATTGTGCAATAATTTTTTTCTATATCAGTACGGGAGTTTTTAAATGTACCAAACGGAACTTACTTTCCTGATGAACCTATACTACGATATAAGGCATTATGGATGGATCGTTACAATCTAATAAAATTAATTGAGATTCTTTAACTGCAGTTTTGTCTCAACATTTACTCTATTTCATAATAAAATTGACTTAGTTTATGGACTCAAATAATAAACCGAGTCAAGGTAGATTTCTCTAATGTCATTATTACTAATAAATGGTCAATTACAACCTCGTTATAATTCCATAAGTATTTGTTTTAATTAGATGAATTTAATTAATAAAAATTATGTAATGTCATTATCAAAACGTTCGTGTGTTACTGCAGTTTCCTTATGTAATATGCATAGTTGGTAGATTAGCATTAACATTAACATTGGTAATTTCGATTTAAATTCGCTGAATAAATTGGCACTCTTATAAGAGAGTTCATTGATTGATTAAAATTTTTAATTTAATTTCTTTCGACTATACACAAGCTCAATTATTTCTAGAATTGAAACTAACAACTTTGGAAAATAACTAAAAAAATATTCAACTATCATTATTCATCATCCTATTCTAGACTGAAGATGATTGAATTCAAACTAAAGTACTTAATAATACGTAACCAAACAATCATTATACTATCCTACACTGAAGATGGTTAATGATGTTGTTGTTGTTGTTGTTTTTATGCGGGCGGTCTTCCCAGCCCCGTGACCACCTAGATCTAATGATCCTCTGTAGTTTCCCGCTGTTTCCCAAGGTCATTGATTCTGCCAGAGGTCGCAAGTATTTGCAAACCTCAGCAGTTCGGATGCCCTTGTGTTTTTGAGATCGCTAGGATCTAATGAGGTCCTTCCCCAGGTATTATACCTGCGCAAGGATAATGCTGGACAGTGACACAGTATGTGTATGCTGTCCTCATCAGCCTCCCCACATAGACGGCATGTTTTCTGCTCTACTATTTTGAGGCGATGGTTAATGATAGTATACAGAAAAAAATTCTAAAATCTAATAACAAGCAAAAATATTATCTAAGGGTCAATTATAAATGCCCTATACTGATCCTTACGCATCACTATTTTTTTAATTAATTATCTACAATTATCAATTACCAATTACGTAGAAGCAAAGAGATTTTTCATGCCTAGTAATCATACAATCAATCACACACCAAACAAGTTTCATTCATAAAAAATACAGGTAACAGCACGCGAATATAAAGCGATCGAATTAAAAATTCCGCCAAATTCTAAAAAATTTTCTCGCACATTTTACGTAACTTTTATAGCCCTACCTTAGCTAACATTGTGCAACGACACTGACGTTTCAACTGCAACTGAATTCTAACGTGCACTGGACAAACCCACAATCCCATCCTATCTTATATACACAAAAGTACCCCATTAAAATCGGCAATGCATATGTATCCATCAATCGATAAAAAAAACCGTTCATTTACCATGTTCGATTTTCAGGGGAAAAAATCCGCTCCGTAGGTATAAGGTATACGGGTGTAATATCGAAAGTTGAGACGTTAAAATGGTAGCAAGGTCGCGCAATTTTCATCGCACTGGAGGCTGCTGACCATTTTTCAACTGTGCCGTTGAAATCCGTCTTGGGCGTGTCTTTCATTTTGTGTTTTATTGGCACGAATGTGGTACAATAGCGATATACAGTTTGAAAGTGTTTTTTTTATAAAATTAGCATTTTAGATGCAGTGAACCAATTTAAGAAAAAAAAAAAAAAAAAAAAAAAATAATTTAATTACGCCCGTACCGTGTAAATTGCTAACTCAATTGTAAATATACATAATTACAAAACAGTATTTGTCCATAAAAGATTTGTTTAACTGCTTTTGTTTAACTGCTTTCGACCCAAATCTTAAACATCTGTATCAAATATAATTAAATCTTTGGAAAATATCAAAAATTGGACAAAGAAATTATTACGATATATGACCAAAATATGTTCAAAATTAAGCAGTCCAATTCAAATTTTCTAAAATCCTGCAATTTCGTTAACCATCAGCGTTCTACACTACATGATTCTTGTTCAACTCTAGTTTTGTAGTAATTTATACAATTCAGTTTTAATTTAAGTGAACAATTTATGCCCGGTTAAATATTTTGACGTTTTACCAACACTATTATATTTGGAGTTTGAGATTGAGGAAACGTGATTTTGAAATTGATTTAAAAGAATCAAAAATTACTTGGAAGACGAGAAGGAAAATTTAATAACGATCCTTCTGTCTAAAACAATTCGAGGTCGTCTATGATGAAAATCTTCATCAGATGATGTTGAAGATGGTGGCGAAGATGATGACGAAGAAGATGATGAAGATGATAAATCTAAAGATCTAATAGATAAATTTGAAAAATATTGAAATATAACTTAAAAATTACATAATATCTATGTATTATCTTACCTACCTGTTCTCAAAAAATTATTCTCAAAAAAACTAAAAATACACATAAAATGCAACCAATAAATTAAAATAAAAATTCACAATCAGAAAAACACTTGCAAAGATATTATTAGAGGTTAGAAAACATCAAATTAAACTTAACTGTCCAAATTTCGTTGGTTAATTTAAACGAAGATTTATCGTCGACCATATTATTTGTTATTGGAACAAAATTGTGTATTTTTATTGGGCAGTTAAATTTATTCATCGAATGAATAAATAAATAGGGTCTTATTTTTCCTTGGTGAAACCGGATGTTAGTGATTTATTCTATAAATTCTTACTTGAATTAATTTTTAATGCGTTTTGCAAGCGCAACAAGGCACGACTTCCTCTTTCGGTGGCTCGTCTTTTATGGGTTCGCATTTAAGGGGCTTTTCGGGTTTACTCTGCTCTTCCTTGCAGCACGGCTCGACTTTTTCCGGCTTTGCCGGAGCTTCAGTCTCGTCCTCTTCCACTATGCTGTTCCGGGGAATCTTGCACGGGTTCTTCTTGCACGGTACGTTGCACGGCTCCCAAGGAGCCACTTTTGGCATATCCTTGCATATTAACCTTCAACAAACGGAGATAATTTAGTCAAAAAGTTGAACTTTAGTAATCATTAAACCTTGGACAAGTGTCCTGCAAGCCATTTTTCTTGACGCACTCGCATCCCACCATCACGCCGGACCTGATTTCTGCGCCGCGTTTGACCAAAACTTGGCTGGCCGACTTGGCCCTTTGCAGCTGCAATTTCGGGTCCCTCTTCGTCGGGTCCTTGTTCAAAGTGTCGATTTTCACCGGCAGGTAAGGGTGCTGGCGAATGTGGTAAAAGTAATCAGCCATAGGGTTTTGCGGCGGGCAGGTAACGCCTTTGGTGTACGCGGGCCATTGGTAAGTCGGAACGGGTTTGATGCAATCCAATTGGTTTTGGACGCCCGCCGGGCAGGGAGGAATCTGCTGCATTTGCTGCATCTGCTGGAGTTGCTGTTGCGTTACCATCGGTGAATCGCCGCACGGTGAACTTGGCGGCTGAACCATTACCGATGCGGCTGTGATAGAAAACATTGTTAAAACATTTAGAGCTAAATTTGAACTATTCGTGTGTACCTGACGCTGGTCTCGAGCTTCTGGATGATTGTTTGCATTGGGCGCAGTTCGGTATACATACATTTTGCCCAATTTTTTCTACTAACTCTTTCAATTCACATATCGCGCAATGTTCCTGTTTGGGAGCTATTACGGGTTTGACCGGGGGCATGACCCAGTAGGGCGGCGGGTAAGATGGTTGGTGGTAAACAGGCATATTGCTGATTGTTTTTCTGCACGATGGATTTAAAAACAAAATAAAAGTGAATTCAAATACCCCAAAAAGATTCCCTTCGACGACTGATTTAAATATTCACCGTCATTGATGTTTGACAAAAATAATTTGGATTAGAAATGACTAGATTGGGAATTGTTTATTTATTTTTGTCGCATTTGTTATGTACAGGATGTTGCGTTTTAATAAGATTGAGCATCAGTTTTAATATTTTGAGTCTTATCTGCCTACTATCTTCTAGTATGTACATGCATAAGTGATACAAGGTTCCTCTCTTTTATTTTCTACCTACTATTGTCTTGTCAATATTATCTTCCTACGAGTATCGATCGATTGAATGGATAAAGAGATTTTAATCGTTCATTTTGAAACAATTTTTTGTGAGTTTTCAAGACGCACATAAATTAAGTTGTGATTCAATAGTGCCACAGAGCAGTATCTGGATATTCGAAGGAATTTCAAATTATCGTTTTTTATACATTTATTAGTTATCAATCTTTCTTCGCCTATGAACCGAGGCGTGGTTTTGGCATTATACAATTCGAGCACACACAAACATATCCACTTTGGACTTTCACTGAATCCGCTCGCATTGTGATTGTGAACGAGTTGTTCCATATCTGCGGCGAGTAATCTGAATTCGAGCCGTGGAGCCCGACTGCAATGTGCAATGCCGATTAAACAATGATTTTTTGTTGTCGAGAACGGCCGATAGCGGCGAGATCAAAATTAATATTTCACTGTGATTTATCTGATCACCGAGAAATATTGGTATCTAAGGAAAATCGGTAATAGAGGAAAGTCGGGTTTTTGTTAGTCGAGAACTGGTTCTTTACCGAACGGTGTTAAGTAATAAATTATATTAACAAATTGTTTAAATGTTGGTGTAATATATTAAAAGTATGGATGTACAGTTAACGGTTAATGAGATTTATTGGGCACTTAATAAAGGCATTCGAAAAGGCATTCATTAACTTTTAACTGATTTTCCACACCAACCGATTCCAGAGGTGCTGAAAGACTGGTTGTAAGTCGTAAGAGAGTATGATGCATAATAGTTTATATTGTACTATTGGTTAAAATTGGATAAAATTGGTTTTTAGAGAGTAACAATTTATAAGCATTCCAAAGCGTTGCGTTTATTTAATATTTTAATTTATCCATAATCCATATCTTATAAACGGAATCGCTCGGGTGAGTTAATTTGAAATAGATTTTTTTCAAAGGAAATTGGCAGATTAGTTACGATACATTTTATTAAATTTTCTAAACACTTGTTTGACTTTACTCGTGCACCTAAAATGAATAGTTAAAATGTGTATTATTACGTTGTATAATGCACCGAACGATTTAGATATTACATAATTGTTAGCAACCTAAGCTTCTATTAAATAATACAGTGTGTTCCATAATGACATGTTAATATTTAGGGGGGTGATTCTTGGATCCATTTTAAGAAAAAAACTTGAATCTATGGTTGTAAAATTTTCTGAAAAAAAATATTTTTTATAATAACTGTGATACTATTGTAGATATCATTATGAAATTTGGCACACGTTTTCTATGATTCAAGATGCATTTTCTGATGTACAAACAATTTTATTATTTTCAACAGTGGCGTCCGTACGGGTATTGCATTGAATATTTTTTGAGAAAAAAATGGTACGCTACTGCCTAATCTTGAAATAATAATTATTTTTGGAGTCCAAAAATCATGGAACACCGTGTATATCTTATATTAAAACGAAAATAATTTAAATAACTTCATTTTGAATATGATTTATGCTTTCCCATTTGAAATAAGCAAATTATCATATTTGTATTGAAAGCATTAAATCAATAAGCATTCTCGAAGTCCGATTATTACAAAATCTCAACGATTACATAGAAATGGTATATCATTATAAAAAAATTGTGATTGATTGTCTAGATAAATCTGGAGCTGAATTATATTGTAATAGTCGACGCGCTTACAAGTTGTAATTCCAATAAATCTTTTGGCTTTAAAATTCACGAATGATCTCGTTTACAATGACATTAAGTACCTATTTCTTGATGTGAAGACAAATCAGACAATTCAATCAGTTCAATATTATAGAATTTTGTATAAAACTTTACTTTATCTATTAAATAATAATTATTTGAATTGCCTTTATTTAAATTAAATTCAAATAAATTCTCAGCGGTATTCATACGAGTTCATAGACTATAAGGCAGCCAATGTCGCATTATCTACTAATAGCAATGCTCCAGTTTAAAGGTTTAAAAATCGATGGATTTGCCATATTAGTCTCAAATTAATAACTAATAATTGGAGGCGTAGTCATAAAAAATATTTCACAATTATAATTCAATGAAATCGATTTGACTGATTCAAACCAAGTTCAAGAAAATGTCTAAGCACAAGCAATGCCAATTATCCCTTTTACAATGCTTCTTGTAGGTAGTTATTCTCATTGTAGATACCTATAGAAAGTAACGCAGATTTATAACATTTATAAAAATTTAATACTTTGTATACAAAACAATCACATTCAATAAATAAGATACAAAAACGTCCAAAATCGAAGTAGTATAAGACCTACTAATAATGGTGGTATTGTCCATGGCTGTAAACTTCAGGGTGTACGGCGTGTCCAGATTTCTCCACGACAGCGTTGAAGCCGTTGTGATCATCAGCGGTGTAGTGGACGGTTCTCAAGGTACCATCGGGCTCAGCGACGGTGTAGTACCCTTTAACAACATCTCCGTCTCTAGTTTCGTGCTGGGATTTGTGGTCGCCGGTGTGGGGGTCCTTTACCCCGTATTCGAATTGGTATTTGGGATGGGCGTAGTAATCCTGGTGGTCGTGAGAGTAGTCACCGTGTCCAGCGTAGGCGACCGGAGCAGCGTATCCGTGAGAGACGATCGGTGCTGATAGATGGTTAGAAGCGTAGGAAGTCGAGTAGCCGTGGTCTAAGTAACCTGCTTGGGTGGCTGCCAAGAGGGCTGAGAGGGATAGAATCTGGAACGAAAATAGAACATAATAAGTGAGTGAGGATAGTAGTTAGAGAATAGAAGAAAGAATAAAATAGAGAAGTATAATAGATGAGTTGGTAGAATGAATGGAATATTGTAAAGATTAGGTTCAATTGACTTTAAACTGTACAAGCAAAGGATGTACCAAAATTATGTAAAATGTATAAAGTTATGTATTGTTCGTAATTGACTGTAATTGCTATTGAGAAATCACGAATTAGGAAACAAATGTTAAGCGGAAATAAGTTAACATATTATGTAAAAGTCAATCGATTGAGAAACCGATCGATGTGTGTAATTTTTTATAGGTCGACTCGACGAAGTGACACCCCAAAGTCTTCAATAATCTTTTTAAATAAGTGTAGGATAACTAATTTATTATAAAATCAAAAATGGAAAAAATATTTTTCTGGCCTATTTTCCAAAAGGGCTTATTGTACTGCTGCCTATTGCTGTCTCATCTTTTACAAATAAATTAATGTCAAAAAATATCTAATAATTAATTAATATTTTCGATGATTTTATATGAAATAAATACTTATTACAGTTAAATAATTATGGCAATTGATAATTACATTATTTTAATTTAATTTAATTCAAATATTTAAAATAGTCATTCATGTACCATAAAATATTTATAATAGCCTCAAATAGCCTTAAATAGCCTATAATAAATCATAATTTATGCTCAAATTTAAAATAATTAAAAAAATACATATTTTCAGACATATTACTGAATTAAAGACAGTTATTTATTTTCCTAATTCGAAAGCGACTCTTTTTCACACTACACTAATCCAATCCGGCGCGAAATCAACACGCAAATAATACGCTCGTTAATTATTCAACACTATGCATTAATGAATGAAAATTTACACACCTTTGCAATCATTTTTGTATTGTTACAAGTTCAGTTATAGAACACAAACTGAATTGTTGTGAGCAATTTTTGGCTTTTATATCATTGCAATGGTTGAGTTGAGCTCCCGTGTCTTTCCGTCCAAAATATCATAACAATAACCGAATAACATAATATTATGAAATTGTGAGTGTGTTTCAAAGCTTGGCCTAGAATTTTTTTTACCCAAACGCAAGAATTTGATATATGACACAAGGACGGAGGTGCTGGAAGGCATCAGGAAATGCAAGGGTCGAGATAAGGACAATTTTCTTCAGGAAACGAGAAAAATTGTAAATATGTCTTCGAATTGTTTGTGAATTTTATACCACAATTAGCAATTAACTTAATTAGGACTTTTTGTTGAATAACTTTACAATTGTTTAAAAAAATGTATGCACGGTCTAGTGATTAACAAGATTTTCATGATTTTTTTATACAATTTGTTTACTTAATTAAAATTTACAAACCAACAATTTTGTTAAATAAATGCATATTGTATTTATTGAAGTATTACTTGGTATGTACTTGTACACTTCAATTTGAATAATTTTCTTCCCTTTTTTATAACACTTTCTACGACTATGATAAACGACGAATTATTGTCGAAATTACTCCTAATAAAAAATCCGTTATACTTCATTGATTTTTTCATTGTGTTATAATTTAACGGGTTTATCTGATTAGAGCATAATTAATAATTATGATCGAGTGTCTGGTTAGGCAAATTTCAACAATGGAGTCGATAAATAATTTCATAATGTGGCATAAAAGTTTGGAGAAATGGAATGAGGGTGGGCCTAATTCGCAGGATTGTGACAAAGTTTCATAATTGTTCCGAAGCAGCATTTAAATACATATAACAAAAAAGCTATCAAAAATAATGGAAAATTATCCAAATAAGAAAAATATTCCTAAAGACGATATGAGAAGATAAGAAATTAAAAATAATGAATCAGAAACTTAGTTGAGGAAGTAACTTTTGATATGTTGTGTGAATTTTTATATTCCCTCTACCCTCCTCTACCCCTCCCTACCTCCTTCTACCCTACTCTACCCATTTCTACCCTGAAAAGGGAGATAATTTCATAATTTTATCTCAAGACCTACTCGCGAGTTGTATAAAAAAAATTGTACTAAACATTCAACTTTGGAATCAAAAATTCCGAAATAACTCGAAAATTGACTATTTTTTCGAAATTATTCAAATTGTAAAATTGTCGTATTCAAATCCGTTTAACTATTAACATATTTTTTGAATGAAAATATGGGCTTGAATTTTTTATACATGATCTAATTAGATTTTTATCACGTCTAAGCCACTTAACATTCAACGAGATAATAAGTTCAATTCGAATTAATGAACTAATCGACACTTCGTCGATAACCTTAGGTATTATTAGGAAATGCAAATTAATATTGGGCAATGGGCAATTCGAAATTAGCTCGTATCGGTATCGAGGAACCGTTCAAGCGTTCAAATCACTTTGCCGTAGACACCTAAATAATTTTTAATAACTAATTCTTGTGATTGAACACTTCGCCTTGGGTTCATTTTCATTAGGTCATTTGTAGGAAGCAAAATGGCTTTTGTTTTTTGGTAATGTACGCGTTTCACAAATAATTTCTGATAAAAAATTAATTGGTGGCGATTTATCGACTTTCTTGTGATTGTTACTTAATACCACATTTGACAAAAACACATTAATGTTCTTGACTTACGAAAGTTTAACATATAAGCGAGAAAAAATAACCTTATATAAAAAAAGTCTAAACTCAATAATTTTTGTCTTCTTCTTCTTTCTCTTATTTCATCCTCTGGTTTCTTCCTCTTGTTTGTTCCTTTTATTTCTTCCTCTTGTTTCTTCCTCTTGTTTCTTCCTCTTGTTTCTTCCTCTTGTTTCTTGCTGTTTCTTCCTCTTGTTTCTTCCTCTTGTTTCTTCCTCTTGTTTTTCTCTTGTTGAAATCTATTTCTAAATATTTAGAGCAGCGTTAGAAGGACCTAAATTATACCCCTACTATAGATAAAATTAAACATCTACCTATTATAGAAAATTATTGCACCTAAATATTTTTGAATTCAAATTTCATATTTCACATTTAACACTAGGTAAGTACATAATAATCTGCAATACAACCGATTTTTAGGAAGTTATACAAATAAAAGAACAAAGACTGGACTATTATAGCCCAGCTAAACACGCTAAGTGCGATAATATTTACTTTATGATCAGAAAGTATCATGTAAAATGCCCAGTTACTGCCGTATTATTACACCTACGCTGAATAAAATTATATAACAAGTCCATAAACGAATTTTCACTTAGAAAATGATACGCAACAGCTAATACTAAGTACAATTTAATTTATAATAATGCTGGTAAGAAACATTCCTGAACATGTTCAAGCGTGTGATTTAAAATCACGAGAAATATACGTCCAGTGAAAATTTTTTTTGGAGCAAAAGATTTGGTTTTTTTTAACTTAATTGAGCAAATATTACGCAATTAGTTCTGCAGGATAAATTCAGCTTCCTTTAACGTAACAAGTACGTCCCTGAATTTAATTGAAACCCATGTAAATCGCAGCAAGCAGCTCGATATAACGGCTTACCGTGATTTATTCTTCGGCATGACAACTGTTAATTAACTTTTTTATCGGCGGCTTAAGAAACTATAAAAGTATTGGACAAGATATACATAGGTGAAAAATAGATCAGTATAAATTATTTTGGAAAGAAAAGTTACGTTAAATAACACCAGTTTACAGTAGTAGTTATACATGGTCTGGAGCGTTCTAAATGATTCTAAACAGTTCTAGATGGTTCGGAAGCGTTCCAAATGGTTCTAGACAGTTCTAAATGATTTTGGGGCGTTATAAATGGTTACAAACAGTTCTACATGGTTCGGGAGCGTTCTAAATGGTTCTAGACAGTTATAATTGTTTCTGGAACGTTCTAAATGGTTCTAGACAGTTCTAAATATTTCTGCAGCTCTCTAAATGTAATTGTAAGCAGTTCTTAAAAGTTTTAAAGCTTTCTTTGCACAAAATCTTGTAAACCAATGTTATTGTTTATAGACTATAGGGGATTATTACTTGAAGATATATTTGTTTAAATATTCAACAAGATCGAATAGAAGAAGTTGTATAATATTTGGAGTAATAATATTTTCACTCTGACAACTGTTATATTAATAATCTTTCTTTGTTCAACTCATAGAAATGCCCATGTTCATCGCGAATGAAGCACATTATTAAGATTAGGACAGTAAGTTCAGAAAAGTGAAAACCAAAAGAAAATTCGTAACAACCGCAAACCATAAAAAAATTGTAAAATAATGTCTCTATATAACAATATCCCGTGTCTTCACGAACGTTAGTTACGAATTCAGTATGGCGACCAATTGCGTGCAAACTTCCTCAATTAATAACGGTCGCAATTATTGCCATATACGCACACCGAATAAAGAACAACGAAAAATTCGAATTTCCTTAAGCACATATAATTCAGGGAAAGTTGCGTAAAAAATGGCGCAACCGCGATGGCCGGCGGCTCGGCGAACGTCCTTGTTTGAAATGCGAGAAGTCGCCGAACTGTATCAAAAGTGTATTTTTGTTTTCTTTATTTGGATCTTATTATGTTTATACGTTCTTTCAAGGTTAGAATGTACAATGGAATATTCGCGTTGGGCAATTGGAATTGTTATATTGCTCGGTACTTGTGTTTTATGAAAAGGAAAATAAGACCAGCTTTGGGTGCCTATTAGCATACTGAATGTAACTTAAAATGTTTATCATAGGTGAGGCCTTAGTATTTTTCTTTTTTCAATGATGTTAGGTAATGTGTTCAATTGATTAGTCGAATAGCACATTAAAATGTAACGAAGGAGATTATTATTTTTTATTCAAGTGCGTATCGAGTACCTACACACTTGATGGTGTTTTCCAGTGAAAGTTAAAAAGCTTCTGGACTAATTAGAAGAGCAGTGAGACAAATGGGTGGGTAATGGAGGAAATGTATAGTATAGCCAATTAGCAAATGCAAATTGATATGTGATAAGAAGGGATGATTCCTGAAGGATTCAAGAAATTAATGAAAATTTAAATTAGACATTTCAGGGCGCCCTTGAATAACAATAATCAAATGTGTTCAAGGCAAATAGATGAAATATATATGGAAAATGTACACATTTTGTAAATTTTAATCCTTGATGTTAGGTAATATGTTGTTTTCGTTAAAATAAGATTTCCGGGGAAACACCGAGTTTCTAAAAATCTACTGTGGTTTATAATAACGTAAATACACAATGTTGAATATTTGAAATTTATTCTATAGTGGAGAATTCTAAGTGAATTCTATGAATATTATATAGAATTAAAAAAATTAAAATTAAGTTCAGTGGCGTACCGGGGGTACCTTATAGCGAAATTATTGGAAACAAAATGAACGTACGCCACTGACTTTTTGTAACTTTAATCTATTTAGGGCTAAATTAGCCTCTTAATACAATAAAATAACATTGCCAAATTTGAACAGAATCAAGTAAATATTTTTAACATATTAATATTTTTGTATTTAACATCCTGTATCTTGAAAAGTCTCCATTTCCGGACCCATGATTATGTAAACATTTTTTCATATTTTTTAACGATTTTATAACCCTCTAAAATTCCGTCTAAAACTCCGTTTATTTTATGAACACCCCGTTTAACTACTTTCTTTCTCTATAAAATACACATTGAAAAGAAATTTAGAAATTCAGGAATTAATGAACTCCAACGTTTAAGGCTAAAATTATAAAAAGAAGAAGAAAAATTATGACGTTTGGTATGTCATTTTCCTTTCTGTCATTGTCAAAAACAAAAACATAACCAAATTTCCAGTTGTTTCGTAACAGCCCCAAAAGAACATTTTTTATTACAAAAAAAATGTCGAAAGCAGCAAAAAATATTCGAATACACGATGTTAATCCATTTTTCCAAAGAATTCGAGAGTTTCTACTAGGACGAAAACATACTTTAGCTCTAAGGTACTTACGTCATTTACACACAAAATCGCTACCAACAAATTTACAAATAAAAATAATGTTCATTTTTGTGGGGTAGATTTCAGGATACCATAGCTGCCAGAACCCAGCCTGCGCCCGCCCTACCGGACGGGCCTGCCCACAAATTAGCTGCGAATTACTATTTCACGAGAGATGCCAGACGGGAAGTTGGCCCTCCAGAAATAGTCGCACCGAAACCCAAAGAAATCGGAGCCGGCGACAAAACCGAATCCCTCAAACGTATCACGCCCGGAAATGTCTACCATTGGGATTAGATTCGATACAATTCAAATTTAGAGCGTGTACATAGAAAATACAAATACCCGTTAAAATAAAATTTATTTAATAATTCAATTCAGTTCGGTTACAATGTATATATTTGTCTTTATTGCTGCATTTTACAACACATTTTTATTTTCTAATTTTCTCCAAAACGCTGTGATTAACAACGCCCGGATACGTTGTGTACTCGCTGCTTTTTCCAGTAAGCGCGATTATTTGCTCGGATATCTCCACCGCGACCCTTATTTGAGCCTCCGCGGTGCTCGCCCCTAAATGGGGAGTCGCCACAACTTTCTCGTGCTGGATGAGCTCCAACGTGATGGGTTTCGTGGGCGGTTCCTCTTCGAACACATCTAACGCAGCGCCCCCGCATTGCCCGGACCTCAAGGCTTGCAGTAAGTCCGTCTCGTTTATTATCCCTCCTCGGGCTACGTTCACTATTTTAACGCCTTTTTTGCATTTCTTGAATACTGATTCGTTGATGAGGTCTATAATATTCATAAATAATTAATTTTGTAATTGGTAATTTAGGTGATTCGTTTTAAACAGAGTGTCTCTTATACAGGGTGGCCCAGAACTCACGCCCCACCGGGAAATGCCTTATTGAACAGACAATGGAGATGCCAAAACTGCAGTCAAAAACATGAAAAAGTTTTTCCTTTGGTAAATATCGACCAATCCCAGTACGAGTTCAAATCAAATCGAAACATTCTATGTCCTTTTCACTTTCAGGGTTAACAAAATCTGCCAAAATCAGTTGTGACTCTTGATCAAAGTCATATTGAAGTCATGAAGATTTGAACATAAAAATGGTCATAAAACGAGCAGAAATTGAATATGAAATAAAAATATATCATTGCCTTTAAAAAAAGGTATGTTTGGTATGGCTTCGATTTATGGGCCATTCTGTATATTTCGAAATAATTTTAAATTATGCGCCTAAAGGTGCTTAACATTTTTCCTATTTTCAATTTTCTCGTATCTATTATAATAACTGAGTAAGTGAGCTTTACCGCACTATTGCGACACCCTGTATATATAAGGGACATCCTGTATAAATTGCAACTTACTCCTCGTAGCTGGTATTAGAGGAGTGTGTACAGTAATGTAATCGACTTGCGGCCAAATCTGTTCCAATTCTAAGGCTTGTACGTTAAATTTCTTGGCTTCCTCTGCTGGTACTATTGGGTCGAAACCGATCGTCTGGAAAATTTAATTTCTTGTTATAAAATTTAAAAAAATGTTTTCCAATTATTTCGATATTACATAAACTTTTAGGTAATTCGTGTTGATTATTGGTGTAATAATAACAGATAATGTACGATTAATTATTTATGAATTTTATCTGCTTTAGGCAATATCTATGCGCAAACAGATAGAGCGTTGAAAAATATATTTCGAAAACATATTGTGATGTTTTTGACTTTGCTGGGGGCCACGATAAGATAATATTTATGCATGGAAATTAATTTTTATTATTACACTACTGTTGTAGAGTATCCCTACTTACTCTCATTCCCCAAGATTGCATCCTGAGCGCGACCTCTTTTCCGATCCTTCCCAAACCTAGGATTCCCAGAGTCTTGCCATAGAGCTCATGGCCAGAATAAAGTTTCCTGTCCCATCTTCCCGCCTTCAGGGATGCTGCAGCTGGAACAACGTTCCTAGCTAGAGTCGTTATAAGGGAGCATGTTAATTCGCAAGCACTGATTGCGTTGCCTCCAGGAGTACTGGAAAAAGAACAAAAATGTTAGTTATCATTAGGAAGTCTGTAAGTATTAATACTTACTTTAGTACAAGGATATTTTTGGCAGTTGCAGCATTGATATCAATGTTATCCACTCCGGCGCCAGCTCTACCGATCACTTTGAGATTTTTACCAGCTTCTATAACATCTGCTGTAACTTTAGTATCCGAGCGAACAATCAAAGCATCGTAGGTCTAAAAAATGTTGTAGGATTGCGTAAAATATTGTAGAAATCATTTTGTGTACAAGGAAAGTAGGACTTACCGCAATTTCGGCTTTCAATTGGTCTTTGGGCAGCTTGTATTTACAAGTCACTTGTATGGAAAACTTCTTTAAAAGTTCAACGCAAGCGGAATCGACCGCGTCGGCTACGAAAACTTTTTTTATATCCATCATTCGGTGTAGTTTTTCGCTAACTTCAACAAATACAAGTAGGACGAGTTGATTTCTCTTCGTATCGGTCGAATAGACACGCACACACTATGGGAGGTGATAGGGATTTTAAATATTTGTACTCGCTAAATAATTTATCGGAATAATGAATTTCAAATGATTATTTCGTGTTGTTGACAACATTTATTGAACTTGTTCATCGGCCTTTGAACTTACGTGTCCCCTACTTTTCATTCGAGTGGGATATTTATTTGGTACACGTCGTAGGGGAAAGCGGAGTACTCATTAATTGCACAAGTACTTCCATATGGTATATTTAATTTGAATTGGGCACGTGAACGTAATTAATTTTTCACCGTTATGTTGTTATCTACCTAACATGAATATATCATTTGATGAAGGACACTGTGTGTTTAGGTTTATACGTACAGAGTGAATTAACACAAGCTGTACAATTTAAGATTATTTTTATGACGGTACCCCGTCAAAATAGCTTTGGAGAAAAATATAGTAACCCAAGAATTATCACAAAAAATTAAACGGATTATGTACAATATTGCATTGAATAAAATGAAATAAGAAATTTCAAAAGAAGGCAATGATGACAGTATACAAAACCATCTACAGACCGATAGATACTAACATATTATTAGACATTATTTAATTTTTTTCAATAATTTTCGAAATCTATTCTATAATCGATATCTCTAGTATTAATACAACTAGAAGTTTGTTATTGCATTAAATAAAATGATATTATAGTTTACCATAAAATAGAACAGAATGAAAAAATGTCTTAGAAACTCTAGAAATCTAATAAATATTGCTTGCTTTTAATTTTAGGAACTATTTTGTGTTTGGACTTCTGTCTTGCGCGATTTTGTTATTGAACTATTTTTGTCTTGGGCATTTGTCATTGGACTATTTTTGTCTGGGCGATTTTGTCACTGGACTATTTTGTCTTGGGCGATTTTGTCTTTGGACTATTTTTTGTCTTGGGCGATTTTGTCTTTGGACTATTTTGTATTTGGGTTGTTTTGTCTTGGATTACTTTATCTCTTTGAGTAATTTTATTATACACCCTGTGTATTAATTTTATTACATAGGGTGATTCGTTTTGTAGCACACACTAAAGTTATTTTATAATGATATACGCGGAAAAATTAGCATACTTATGTAAAATTTTCTTGAATGAGAAATCGCCAAGTTTATGTAATGTTAAGGTTGTTTCAATCCATTAACCATTCATCGATTCATTGTATTTAAATTTATATGAGGCGTTTGAATTTCGAGTAAATAAGATTTTGAATTAGATACTTTAAGATAAACAGATGATTCTACAGAACTACAATTTTAGGAAATTCAAAGTACAATTTTCTATATCTATATTAACAAAACCTATAATACATATTTATCGTAATCCATGAGCTACTTTTATCCCTTCTTCTAACTCCTGCCTCTGCTTCAAAACGTCTTTGTAAGCTTGCACTCCCAATTCTAGTCCGGCTTTCTTTTTGGCAAAATTCTTGATGTATTCTTCGATCTTTTCTAAATCATTTGAAGATTTAAAATTGACATCGTGCAATTTCGAATACAAGTCTAATAATTTACTGCCTTCTTCGATGTAAGAAGTTTCGATCAAATCTAACAATAAATTGTCTATATTTTTGTGCCACGCCAGGAAAAATACCAGAGCACCGAAATGCCTCGTTGACCTCAGCATTTCGAATCCACCTTTATCATTTACATGCTGATAAGTTATCGAGGTTACTCGTTGATAATCCGGATCGTTCGGCTCGAATTGCAAACACGCCCTATCTAGTATAAATTCGTATTCTTTTCGTTCCAGTAGACTCTCGAAATATTCACCGAAAAACATTTTAGGCGGTTTTAGCAATCTTCCTTCTTTAGGAAAGTACAATTGGTTCATTCTATTTTTAACATCCCATTCGGCTTCTTTTAAAATTCCACTAGGTTCTCTTACCACAATCAATCTATCGGAATCTCTAATTCCGAAAGTAATATCGGTAAAGACCATCGTTGATTGTTCTAAGCCTTGCAGGGCGGGATCTTCTGATAGCACTCGGTTTATAGGCTTCCGTACAGACACTACCGGCGGTATTTGCAACAGCTCTTCTGACTTCTTTATCGCTGCTTCAGTGGCCTTTTGCAATTCTTCATCAGTCATGAATTGATACACCGGCTCTTCCAATTTATCAGATCCCAACCGTTTCCTTTTGTTAACCTTGCCCAAATCGATCCTGGTGAGGTCTTTGAGCAGCGACTGGACTTCTTTATTGAAAAATTTCGGAGAAGGATCATGTTTATCGTCTAAAAAATAACCTCAAATAGATTGATTCGAGTTAATTGGAGCGATTTGTTTACCGTAATCGATTGAAGAGTAGTTTAAAAGACGGATGCAAACTGAGCATGTTTCCGGGTTCGGTCTAATTTCGGTTTTCAGAAAATTCCTTAGTAAACTTTGAGAAATGTGTCTCAAAGCGGCCATGTTTTTGAAATTCTGACGTAAAAAATTGACTCTTACTTATCGGTAGTTAGTAATATAAGTAATTCATGAGAAAAGAAGAACATCTGTCAAGTGTCAGAAAATGTCAATTGAAAAAACTTAACCTATAAGTACGTAAATTAATAATTAAATTAATATTTATTCTAAAACTCACACCACAACTAAATAAAAAATGTCGTTGTACGACGATTACGATGTAAAAACAACAGCACCTGAAAAAGTCCAAGGTTGGTCTTCCAGCATAAAATTACTGCAGTCGCAATTGCAACTAAAAAAAGCGACTGTACCCCCGCCGAAACGAGACCACATAAGAAAAACGGTCAGTCTAGCGCCCGTAATAGATTTGAAGGCTAAACGCGAAGAGGACTTTATCCCGTTCGCCAAAACTAAAACCGAGTCCAGGCTACCGATCATCAGTTCTGCAGCTTTTAGCAGCGAATACGACTGGAACGTCGTCGATGAATACGACCCACTATGGCCCAATGAGTACGAAAAAGTGGTGAAAGAACTCCGGGAACATCACAGGGATAGGGACAGGGAACCTCGAGAGAGTCGCGAGTCTCGCGAAAGAGATAGGAACGATAAGGAGGAGAAGAGAAGAGAGAAAAAGAGAAAGAGCAGGTTTAGTGATCCGGAGGAAAGTATGTCTCCTCCTCCGGCCCCTCAAATGAGCCAACCTCCTATCGGCAGTGGATTTGCAGGTATTTTATTAACGAACAGACACTGTATATACTAATTGAGATTAATAAACCAATTCTTTAGGCAGGTGGGCTGATGAAGACGATGAGCCAGTACAGAAACCAGCACGTCCCACTGGAGGAGTTGCTATTGCTCCACCTCCTAGCCTTCAAGAACCGGTCGAGGTAGCTCCGATAGTACCGAACAAACCACAGCCTGTCAGCTCCTATGGCGGTTCTGTGGCTGCTAAAATTATGGCCAGGTACGGCTTTAAAGAAGGCCAAGGATTGGGAAGATTGGAACAGGGTATGTCCAGCGCTTTGCAAGTTGAGAAAACTTCGAAAAGGGGTGGTAGAATTATACACGAGAAGGAGATTTTGCCGCCTCCCACGCCCGAATTGCCCCAAGTTCAACCCACCATTACTGAAATTATGAAGAATCCTAGCAAGGTAATGTATATCTTTATACGATTTACTTACAGTATTTAATTGTGGAGAATTGTAGATTGTGCTACTAAAGAATATGGTGGGACCGGGAGAAGTAGATGATGATTTAGAGCCAGAAGTAAAAGACGAGTGTAACACTAAATACGGCCCTGTGGCTAGTGTGATTATCCACGAAATTCCTCATGACGATCATGAAGAAGCAGTGAGAATATTTGTCGAATTTTTGCGAATTGAAAGTGCTATAAAGGCAGTCGTTGACTTGAACGGCAGATTTTTCGGAGGAAGGCAAGTTAAGGCTACATTTTATGATAGCGAGAAGTTTGATAATTTACAATTGGTAGATTAATTTGTTGTTTGACTGAAATATATATTTGTTTTTTCGTAACTATACCCTGGTTCCAAAATAACCGGCAGTGACTCATTGTTCATCTTTTTGAAAAATGGTGCAAGAGCAATCTGACCAGCGATATTTTTACACCTTGCTTCTGCACAATTATCCTATAATTGAAAAATGAGCCACTGCCAGTTATTTTGGAATCGGGGTATAGATAAGTAATTGGGTTAAATACATTCTTCTGTCGAGAAGATTGAAAAATCCATTTTTATTTCTCCTGTGCTATCGTTGGGACAAATTGAATAAAACAATGTATTTTATTGAAACAAAAATATATTGGTAACAATTTCATAAAATCCGTGCCCGGGTGTAAGCTGGCTTGTTACAGGAAAAAATCGATGACTTTATGTAGAATAATGTAAAAAATTAATATAAATAATTAAAAATACATTTTTAAATGATTGCTACTAATTTTGTTTTGGAGCATGGAATATTCGAATGATAAATTCCAGATGAACAACACTTTTAATCAGTAAAAAAAATTGGTTCTTAAAAACAAATTATTCTAAGATTACTTTTCTTTGTTTAGTGCTTGTATAAATTCTTCTAGTCTTTCTTGGATTTGCCTGACTCTCTCTAAAATAGAATTTTGTAAACGAACGAAAAAACCTAAAATATTGTGAAAATACTTACTCAATTCTTCAGCTAATGTGACTCTTCTGCCAGTAAGCAATTGTACCTTCTTTTCGTTATCTTGACTATAATCCTCCAAGACCTCTTTAATTTCTTTATCTAATCTTCTAGCTGAAATTGGAGGAAATATTTTGAATATTTCAACACAAGTATTATTATACTACGTTCAGATGCTAGTTGAAATGCCTTTATTTAAATAAAACACCTATTTGTCAATAAACTTTATTGCTTCAATGTAAAAATACATTTCAAACGACATTTTACTAATTATTCAACAAAATCCGTTTTGAAATCATAACCGTCAGAAGCGTTTTTATCATTGCCCAATGAAAAACTCTCTAAACCGTCAGACAATTGTTGCGACACTTTTTCGCGTCTCCTCCTGTCTTTCTTAGCCTTTTTAAATTCATTTTTCTTGATTCGGTTGAGTTGTCGATTACCTTCCAGCTCCATTTCAGGATCTACCTTTTTCGTTCTCGCTTGAACTGCTGCTTTGGTTTTCTTACCCGCCGCTTGAATTTTCGTTCTGGTGCTAATTAAATGTTCTTCTTCTACATCTTCTTCCATGTCTTCGGTTTCGTGATCTATCGAATCCACCAAACCGAAACTATCTATAACGAATGGTTTTGATTCATCTGCTGATTTGGTTTCTTTTTGAATAGTATTCAAAACATCGGTTTCCATAGCCTCGAAATTATCCAAATCGAATTCTTTTGCTATTTCGCTAACAATCTCGGAACTTATGTGTACTGCACTTTGGTCTTCCTCGGGCGGTACCGTGTAGTATTTAATTTTACCGTTATTCCAGTCTTCTAACAAACCCCTGGCTGCGGCTTCGATATCGGCGACACCACCTCTCTTAAATTTCCCGGTTCTAGTAGCCTTAAAATTGTAAAATTCTTCAGGAGTACTGTAATCGGGCACATTGTACATTTCCATCATTTGGGTCTTCGAAACCCTTTCTAATATGGCATTAGCCGGTGTAATTGGATCGCTCAAGGTGGATATACGGACGGCGTTCCTCAAAGAAGCACTGCTATCATTTCCGGATGCGAATACTATTCCAGGCGAATCGAGGAGCTTTATTTTCGAATCCAACTGAACCTCTTGCATGGCTTTCGTAACGCCAGGAGTGGCTCCCACGTTGCAGGCCCTCGACCTTTTCAAACTGTTGATAATCGAACTCTTTCCTACATTGGGTAATCCAACAATTCCGACTGTAATGGCGGTTTTAATCCCCTTGTTTCTGCAATAATTGGCGAGGAGAGTCATTAACAGGTCTGCCCCCACGCACGTTGAGCCCACTAAAGCTTTGTCTGATTTGGAAAACTTCTTTTGCCCCAGCTTTTTACTCTGGTTTTGGGTGGAAGCTTTAAAAGCAACGGCCGGCACGGTTTTCCGCAAGTATTTTAACCATTGATCCAAAACATCCCGAGGCACCAAATCGGCTTTGTTTAAAACAACAACGAGCCTTTTACTCGATTTCAAGTCCGAAACTGCTTGCTCTACTTGTCTACAGCGCGTACCGATCGGATCCCTGGCATCCACTACTTCGAGGATGACATCAGCGGCCTCGATGACTTTCTTAAATTCTTTGTAATATTGTTTCAGCGATTGTTCGTTGTTTTTTTCGTAAAGCCTTTGCGAAGTATCTGGTGTTAAATGTTCGTGTAATTTGTTTTTAATTTCAGCGTTTTTAACTAATCCTTGCAGCCCTTCGGACAGCTTTTCCTGTTTCTTCTTCTGCTTCTCCAACTTCGCCGCCTCGCGTAACTTTTGTCTCTCCTCCTCCTTTTGCTTCTTAAGAGCTTCTACTTCTTTGAGAATGTCCTCTTTAAACGGGCAAATATTCGGCACTTGGATGATCTTTTTTCCCTTTTTCGGGTTTTTCTTGGCCTCTTTCTTCGCTTTTCTGTTGTGATCTCTTACTTTCTTCTCTATTTTGTACCGCAAACGGGCTGGTTGCCGTTTGGATTGCTTTTTCAAATTAAACTTTGCCATTTTTTGATATAAATTATGGAAAACGTGTTCGAAAAATTCACAATTAAATATAACCTACAAAATCTTAGATATGTCAAATGTCAAAAGTCTACTTACTACTTAGACTTTCCTTCTTATTTTTGGCACTTGTACTATATTGGTTATTCATTCTCATTTATGAAAACATTTTGATTATTTAATCATTACAAAAGTGAAAAATAAGAAAAACTCTATAGAAAACGTTGATAAACGTGTAGAAACCGCACGAAAAACTATCTAAAACGAACGAAAAACGTAAAACCTACTAGCAAACTTAAAAAAAAACAGGAAAAAGACAAAAATCGCTGGGAAAGTCACAAAAATAACAAATTGTAGTCAAAACATGAGAACTACAAAGAGCGGAATTTTGAGAGTAACGGTATGGCAACAACGTATCGGCATTTCAACCGCGCATCGTAAAATTCCCATATTCAAATAGCAGAATTAACATTGGCACTAGGAAACGTAGAATTGCTTTTAAATAACCAAAAATACGTGATTGTCCTTTTAGAACGAATAATCTTTAGTTCTTACTCGTATCTTATTTAAGATAATCTATTTTGAAATAAACAAGTTACAAATCACTCACCTTCTCTATTAGTAATCTGCTGTCGAAGAGCATTTGCAGTAACTTTCATCATTTGCTGTATCCTGTGGAACAAAACCACGTCCGAACAATCCACGTCGCTGGCTTGCTGATGATACAGGAAAAACGCCTTTTTGCAATCGTACGTTTTCGACAAGGATTTGTTTAGGAAATGCCTTCTGTACACGGCGTCCCACACTTCTCTGATCGATTCGTTATCGGTTTCTACATTCGAACGTTGAAGGTTATTTCTTATGGTTGTCAATTCATCGTAACTTAAAATGGGTGGATGTTTCTAAAATTGATCAATTCCGGTTACATACAATCTAAGATATGAAGCGATAAAACTCACATCATTAGAATATAATATATTGTCTATTTCGTTTTTTATGGTTCTTCTTTTCGCTTGCACATCGCTTTGGTACATCCAGTATAACCATCTTTCTTTTCTCGAAGGTCCTAGTAAATGTCTCAATGCCGTTTCACTCTCCTTTAATTTTTCTCTAATACTGCTCTCCAAAAACTTGACGGCTTGATCCCAATCGCGTTTGTCTCCTATGGTTCTATCTTCGAGAGTATTAAGTTGTATAACCTGCGCAAATGCTTTAAATAAAAAATAATTCAAGTTACAATGATGTGGAATGAACCTACACGAAGCATTTCCGATGCTTTATTTTCCCATGAATGACGTCTCATGGCCTCATTCACCACGGATTCCTTCAGCTGATCGAAGAGATCGTCGTGATAGGGGGTTTCTGCGGCTTTAGCCATGAAACT
This sequence comes from Phyllotreta striolata, assembly GCA_918026865.1. Lineage (NCBI taxonomy): Eukaryota > Metazoa > Arthropoda > Insecta > Coleoptera > Chrysomelidae > Phyllotreta > Phyllotreta striolata. The sequence goes on from OU900095.1 coordinate 7,503,729, forward strand.
CTCGAATTCCGTCTTGAGACTTTCCCAGCCGGATTGAACGGACTGCGATGGAAGAACCGTGTCGGCCCATTGGCGGAGTTTGATGTCCACTGATGTGTTGAAGGTTTCTAAAAAAGTGTAATCGCTCGTTTAATACCCGAATAGAAGAGGTATTTAAGGCCGCCAAAGTCCGCCCTCAAATTCATAATTGAATGGGTGATTGGTCAATAGATAAAATTCCAGTGAACCTTATTTTTATATCTGAAAAACGGAGACCACTGGCAACGTTGTTGCTAATCAAATTAGCAAAATTGTTCTGTGATTTGACATTTATGTCAGGCGATACCATAATTTTGCAGTAATCTATCATCATCATTTGCTAAAATGCTTTAATTCGTTTTTTTTTATTTAATACAGCCTGTGGATCAACATAAACTAAGAGACTTCGTTCTTTAATAATTATTCTTCATCCTACTAAAATTATTCACACATTCGTTCGATGAAACTCGAGTTTTACTAGAATTACGTTTAGCCGTTTAAAAAGCATTGCAAATAAATTTTGCAAATAGATTTTGATTTTATTTTCTTAAATATACAATGAAGTAAGCGAGATTAAAACTAGGAGATATTGCTTGTAGTCTCTATATATATTAGGAAAAAAATGATTCAAATCAACTGAAGAACACAAATTTGAATCTTACTGGAATTACTGAACTGATGTTTACCCATTTAAAAATACCCTCAAGTGGCGTTTTAAGAAAAAAAATATACCTGACGTTCCAGTTTGTGCGGCGGGGATGTAAATGTTTTCGAAAACGTGCGTCGAGACTTTTTCCCAGATATTTTTCAACAAAATTTCTTCCCAATGCCTCGGGCTGACTTGAGACAAATTGACGATTTCGTCTAAAATTTCAGTGCGCGCCCTTTCGAATAGTTCGTCTCTGTCTTGTTCACGAAGCCTATCACAAAATAAATGATTTTAAGTTTTATTCAAGTTTACAGTGATAATTAATGAGATACCTGGGGAAATTATTTTTCCATTCAGTTTCCAAATTGAATCTTCTAGCTTTAAAAGAGTCTGCTTGTTGTTCGACGGTTTCCTTCACCATTTTCCAGAAACAATCCGCTACGGCGAGACTCAGATTTCTGGTAGTTACTTGCGTAGATTTAACAACGCCATCCCTAAAAAAAAATAAGACAGTAACTAACTAGTTTACAAGGTTTTTAACAAAGAATTTAGAATAATGGGAGTGATTTTTGGTTAACGAACAAAAATTTGTAGAATTACAATATCGATTTGGAATTGTCTAGGATTCTAGAACCATCTAGAACGCTTCAGAATCGTTTAGATCTGTTTAGAACCATTTAGAACGCTCCAAAACATTTAGAGCTGTCTAGAATCGATTAGAACGCTCTGCAAAATCATTTAGAACGCTTTAGATCCATTTTGAACTGTCTGAAACCATTTACAATGTTCCAGAAACATTTAGAAATTAGATTTAGAACTGCTGAATATATTTTGTCGGCATATTGACCTGGTTAACTGGTCTTTCAAATAATTAATTCATTTACTTGAACAATTTTGATCCTTGGAAGAAATTCTCCTCGTAGTCCTTTATGGTTTGTATAGAATCGTCTTTTCTACCTCTTCCCGTTACGACCGCGAAGTATCCCAATGCTCGCATCGGGAACAACTTTCCGGATAGTATTTTTCTTATCTACAAACAATAAATATTGTAATTATACCGTAAAGTTTACTGCAACTCGATCCTTACTCTGTTAGGATCAGCTAGATTTTCTTCTGCCATATCAACCTTGGTCAGAACGAAAATTGTTCTTTTACCCTGCGGATCGCACTGAGCGACCAAATCGGTAACATTACTTCGTTCCGCATCAACGGATCCATCCTAAAACAAATTGAACTTTATTTTGCATCTATTTTCAAAGCTGTTATTGCACCTACTTGTATACATAATATTATAGCATTCGGATTATTCATGTACGTTTGAGTCATAAGTTTGATGTTCTCCCTTGTATCTGCCGCCATATCCGTCGTTTGTGTCTAGAATTCAGGTATTATTTAATATTAAAATTTCGATTAAAGAGTACAAACTCACAGATATTATTCCTGGCAAATCTACCAATACCATTCTCTGCAAACCCGGACCTAAAAATCGCAAACAATAAAAATTTGTCACCTAATTCTATGTTATCATTAATACCTTTGACAGTCATCGAAATCACTTCTGACGAAACTGTTTTTCCACCTTTAACGCTGTTTCTCATTCTCAACTCCACTTCGCGCCGTAAATCGGCCAGATCGGATTCCTTGGTCAAATCGAATTCCCTCGAGGAGTCTCTAAATTGCGCTATGTGATACGGGCCTTCCGACAACGTAACTTTAACAGGTGCTCTGTAACGTTAAGATAAACTATCAACGCTTGAACATTAAGAGATTAGGAAATGTTCAAATATCTCTACAAACTTTTTTACCTTGTCATCATTTCCCCGGCGCCACGAGGGAAAATTCTAGCTTGTGCAATCATTTCTAAGACGGACGTTTTACCGCTGCTTTGATCTCCCACTACGACAACACGAGGAAGTTGATCCTGAGTGTTGTAACCGGTGTCAAAATCGGCCAGCTCGTCCAATACTTCACTGTACATATCGATCAGGCTGCGTTTAATTTTCCTAGTGACCGGTTTTTTGCCTTGCTTCAACAGCAAGTTCTGCTTTCTCAATTCTTTATTTTCCTTTTCCAATCGCTCAAGCTCCCGCTGGTATTTGATTTGGGTTTGCATCATTTCCTCTTGAATGGTGTTGATTCTTTCCTGCGCGTCTTTCCTCGTCCTTTCGTCGTTCGAAAAAGGATTGGCTGCTTGTACTGTAGCCTTATGAACAATGTCGTTTTTTACTTCTGGAACGAAACGAATTAAATCACTAAGGGGACAATCCAGGGCTTCGGAGGGAAATCGTACCTGAGTACAGTCTGTATAAAAACTGGGGAACGGCAGTTAACGCACCTAAAGAAAAGAAAAACAATAGCAACATATAAAAATGATAAAGATTGTACTCAGGTGTACACTAAATTGTACCTTGGCTGTTCGCGGATGCTTCTTGCAATTCTGCTGCTGCGATTGCATCGTCGAGTCGCTGATCGAACCAGTTTTTCAACTCTTTATATTTCGCCTCGGTCACTGCTTTAATTTTAGGATCTAAAAGAGGATTAGTAAGCGAATTTCAAAACAAGTAATTAATCTTAAAATACCTAATTCAATGTTGTTTTTAACATTGTCCTTAAATTCAACCAGGTTTGTTCTCCATTGATGCCACTTTTCGTTATCCGGCAGAACGTCATCTAACCATTTGAGATCTGGTAGTCCATCCTTCCAGTCAGTATATCTCTGGAAAATGTAAGGTGTTTCATAGTGTGCTTATTATTATTTTTAAATCTTGAATTAATTGTACCTTTTGCAGAGCACTTCCACCGGCAACAGCACCACCAAGAAGCAAGTAACGAATTTTTAAAACACCACGAAGTGCTTTAACAACTAGCATTCCATATTCTCTCCTTTGGTAATAATATTGCTGTTTTAAAAGAGGCTTAGACCTGTCCAGGGCTCTTCCACTCCAAGTGCTACATATCCCTCTCTGGCAATGCCTTTGGGACCCGTACTTTAAAGGTGTATAAGTACTTATTACGATTCGACTGAAAAAAATTATACACATAACCTATGTTATAAAAAATTATCATGACACCTACCCAAAATGTCCTCTGAGTAAATGCTCCATATGTATTTCTTATTGTTCGCCTTTTTTCAGTGTAGTCGGTATTATTTAATACATAATATGCAATTTTTTGGAAATTGAAAATTAGATAACCAAATAAATGTCACTTTTATTTCAATTTGACATTTGACTTGACATTGCCGGTAAGTAGGAAATTACAGAACGTACAAAACGCCGTTCTAAGAAGTGAAGTTAGTTACATTTTTTTTTAATAATAATTATCAATTATTATTAATATAATATGTTGCCTATCTTAGTTTTATAATACATTGTAAAGATTAAAGTAAGAATGATTTTCAAATTATTTCAAGAACTGTCAAGAATCGTGGGGAATTGGTAACTGAATTCTCCCAAGGTTTAGTCCATTTAATAAGAATTATTTGAAATGTGTCAACTGTCAACGTCAAAATAAGTTTAAAATTTTGACGTTAGCCGTTGGTTTACTGTTCAATTTTCGTCATTTCTCTATTTAATTTGTTTTAAAATAATTGTTGTGTGAGACTTTTATTCTGTAAAAGTGTAAAATAACATTCTGAAGATCAGTGTGCAAGGTAACAAGCCAACCATGGATTCCAGTCACATGAATGTGGAAGAATTTCAGAAAGTTCTTCGTGAATTAGAAAATGCCAAACAGGAGTTGCACGAGTGCAAGCTAAATTTGAGATTATCCGAAAATATTCAACTAGAATACAAGAATGAGTTGGATATAGTGCAAGCAGAATCTGCGGATAAGCAAAAAAAATTAATGGATATGTTGAAAAAACTAGAGGAAGAACAAATCAAAGTAAGAATGCATCATATGGATGAGAAACGCACGATGGAAGATTCAATCCAAAGTATGAATGTGAAAATAGAGAAACTACAAGAAGAGTTGAATGTCTACAAAAACCACAGTCCCAACCGATCAGTTAACGGACACATCAATACAACCGATATAATTGATGGTATTTTAAATAACACAGGCACCGATTATTACCATGAAAATGAGGAATTAAAAAGTAAACTAGCGGAACTTACACAAATCAACATAAATCAAGATAAAAAATTACAGGTAATTTTATAAATTCAATTATTTTATTGCAGTTTATCCAATGTATACCAATTTGTAGGAGTTTTCTGAAGAAGTCCACGATTTGAGGAGAATGTTAGAAGTAAAACAAAGCGAATATGATGAACTGAAAGCGAACGTTAGTTTCCTAGGGGAAGAAAATATGTGTTACAAAGCCGAATTGGATACTTTAAAGAAACCAATCGCTAATGATAATGATGGCCAAGGAAATTCATTATTTGCAGAAGTTAACGATAGGTAGAAAATTACTTTTATTATTAATCTATTGTCTACAGTTTTAACAAGATATATTTTTTTAATGCAGAAGAGTATATTTGGAAGATAAATTAACTGAAATTCAATCGAAATATTTATCCGCGATTGAAGAAAAAAAGTCGTTTCAAAACGAAATTCGCCAATTGAAATTAGAAAATTTGAACCTGGTAGAAAAATGGCAGATTGATCTCGATGCTGTGGAACTGGAACAACAAAGATCCCAACGTTTTTTAAGGTAACGAAGCGTCATCGGAGATTTTCTTATCTACACAGGGTGTCCCGCATAAGAACCGACACAGAGAAGGAAGTTGTATTAGAGTCCAAAATATGTTGTTTAACCCAACAGATTAATACATACAACTTTTGAATTATGGACGGTATTAAGTAACCATTTATAGTGTCAAGGGTAAGATGAAAAGTTATCTGCCTGATGATGAATTTTAGACAGTTCTAAATGATTCTGGACACTTTTAAATCATTCTTGATTGTTCTAAATGATTATAGTCAGTTCTAAATGATTCTAGACAGTTCTGATTTTTTATCCCATTCTCTAATGTTCTACTAAATAATTTAATCTGATAGTCGGCATTGTGGCCCGGTTGCTCGTACGTGGATCAAATTTTGATCCGGGATTAAGCCGAGTTTGATCCGGGATCAAATATGGCCGCCGTATCAAGTGTTTCTCAAACGTCAAAAATTCGGAATTTAATCCGACTTCGTTGATCCGGGCTTAAGCCTGGATCAAATCACATTTTGCGTTGCTCGAAACAAAAATCGCAGGATCAACTCGAGATCAATTAATCCGTGGCCAAGGTGGGATTAAGCTGGCGAACTAGCGTTGACAGCGTTTATTTTCGTGATTTTGACTTACATTTGTTGGTGCTTTTGAGGTTAAATTAAACGAATTCCGGTTATTATTATCCAATTTGAAGATTAAAGAAAAGGTTTCTAGTAAACGTAAGTAAATTATATTTATTTTATATGTAACATAATTAATTACACACGAAATTATTTTAGAACATGTCCGATTTATCAAATTTCTCGTCTTTGAGCGACCTCGAAGAGCCTGCACATCGAGTGAGACGTCGTATTCTTCGCCCTTGCCGCAATCCTTTTAAATAATACTAAAAAATAAAAAAATATAATTAAATTGTACTTGATAATAATTGGTTTTTTTTAATAGCAATTAGGCCTTTAATAGGCCTTATCCTCAATAATATGTTTATATCTAAGCAGGAGGGAAAAGATGTGATAATTAGGAAGGTATTTATCTAGATATAGGACCGTAGGAAAGTCATCTGGTAAAGAATTAACGAATTTAAACAACAAAATACTAAAGTATCTGTAAGAAATTTGTATGTACTTACTTTTTAACTAGATCTAATAGCTGATTTTTATCCGTGAAGGAAAAATTAGTAGCTCGCTTTGACATTGTTACAACTTCCAACGGGCACGTTCACGGCACGATTGTAATTACGTAGAATGCCAAAAAGGCATTAATTTCAGCCGAAAAAACCGGGAATCAGGAATTATAACAAATAAAATCGTTTTATTTGAGGTTATGAAACCGTTTTCTTCTTTTTAAATGACTTTATTAAGTTAAATTTTAAATTTTGTTGTCTAGAAATGTCACTTCTGCCATTTTTCATTCGATTAATCGAAATAATAGTAACAAAATAATCGAATTATGGCTTAAGCTCGGGATCAGTTGATCCGAGATCAAAAAAGTTTTGTGCAACCCGAGTAAAGAGTTAATCCCGTACTAACTTTGATACGAGATTAGTTGATCCCGAGCTTGATCCGCGTACGAGCAACCGGCCCTTAGTGTCTTATCTTTTTTTCTAAAATTAGTTGTTTTAAGTTTGAGTATTACAGAGACATTATTTTTTTAATTAGTAATTCCACTTTAAAATCAGAAATGTACTACAGAACTTAAGTTGGGTTAAGCAACATATTTATGGATCCTGCTCTGTGTCGGTCCTTATGTGGGACACCCTGTATACATAATTATTTGTATAATTATTATTTGTGTCTTGCTGATTTTAGAAGTCGAATAGAAGAATTGGAAAATACTGTAAAAGAATATGAAACAGAACTAGCTTCGTCAAAGGTGCCAGTTAATATGAGTGTAACATCTCTTAAAACTAAATTGGAGTAAGTTCATTTTAAATTCTGTTACTTATATTGTCTGATTTTATTCTATTTTAGAAAGGAAAAGAAAGATTTGATGCAAACATTGACGAGAATCACACGAGATAACGTGATGTATGCCAAGTGTTCATCTGAAGCTAAATTAGAAGTTCTAAAATGGAAGAGAAAAGCTATTATTGCTAAATACAGTGCAGAAGAAGGCACCATAAAACAAAATGTTTCTACTAAACAAGAAAATACCATCACTCTAGATGTTTTTGAAAATTCCTAATCATTGATAACCGAAAATTCAAAATTTTACTCCATATAAGTTGTTTTTATTTTTTGCAATCTCTTACTCTGTATTTTCAATGTCGTTTAATTAATTTGATAATTATTTGTATTATTCAATAAGATGTTTGCAATATTTAATAGTCTAATTTTTGTATTTTTGTATAATTTGCTTTTTAACTCTATTAAGTTTCCCATTCTTGTGTAAAAAAGTTGCGTATTCAACTATTTTTGCAGTTGCTACCAACATGTAAAATGAATTGCCTATGTATCCTAATCAAATACTTCATTCCATGGTCGTATATAACAGGTCAGGAAACTCGACTTCTGGTGTTACGGATGATGTGACCCATAGAGAAAGAAAGATGAGAGAGTTCGATCTCTTACTAAAAATTGGCAACGCGTAGATGGTGCTGTTCCTAGTGGCTGGTCCCACGAACTAATGAAATATCGAGTAGATTTCTTCTATATTTCAAAATTAAAAATGGGTTATATATTCAATTTTATTTTTATAATATTGCTATATTGCAAATTAGAAAATAAGAACAACTTTTGTTAATAAGAAATGTATTTATTTAAAGATATAAAAAATTGAATACATACATATAACCTAAATAGACAATACAATACATACAATTCAACATTTGAACATCATTCGACAAAATTAATAACATTTGACACTAATAACAAAAATATAAATAGAATACGTATATAATACATGTGGAATAGAAAATATAATAGAATAAATAGAAACGTAAAACAAATACAACCTTGTTACTTCGAAGTCAGATGAGTCAGATCCCTCAGTTCCCAGGGCCTACAGCGTCCAATTCTTGTAGAGCTAACTAAAACAGAAAAAAATATGAGCAGCATCTAATTTAGGAAAATAACAAAAACAGCGAGATGTATTAGAAAAACATAGAAATCAAATATTATAAGTAGATAGCTATGTAGAAAAATGATCTTCACAGAGTCTCATTTGTTTGGATGAATGAGACAAACCTATAAATAATAATCCTATAATATCAAACCATTTTTTCTTTCACTCAAATTTGAAGGGAATTTAAAAAAAACGCTTTTGAAGATTATCTTCGGGGGGACAAATTTACAAATTTTTGCATCTTGGTGATGCACATTTACGAGCCTTCCTTCGAATTGGTGTTGACATTTTAAATTTGCAAACAAATATAAATATAAAAAATAAAAATACTCACAATTTAGGTTAAGCACTAAAATGGCGTCTACATCACTAACGAAACTCACTTAATTAAAACAACGGACGGGCGACGACCGACGACCCGCGATCGCGATCGTTTCCATACGGATCTCATATAAAATTAGCCAATCAAAACAATCGAAATTCATTTAATTTTTCGATAGCAGCGCCTCTAACGGCTGGTCTTCGTTCTAAAGGCATGTTGTCGACTCTGTCCTATGCATTAAACAGTCTCTTTTATTTTGTCTATGATGTGACCCATAGAGAAAGAATGAAAATTATTTTGTCTATGATGTGACCCGACAGACGACGCACATAAACGCTACATTTCTATTCTTTTATTTTGCCTTCCCAATTTAATTTGACAATGCTATATTCGCGTATCGTGTCGAAGTATGACACAGTATAATTTAAAACACAGGAAATCCAAAATTAACCATATCCGTCAATAGCGTTCCAAGCGGAGTCCCCTTGAACCCTAGGCCCAAAAAGCAAAGTTTCCAGACCCGTATGTAAGACCGTATTTCCTTCCAAAGTCAATGTCAAATATAGTTGAAAAAGAAGATAAATTTCATAACAACAATTTAAAATTTAACCTCAAAAATTAAATAATCATTTTGCCAGTGTTCTGTTTGTTTGGATAATTACAAATTTATAAATTTCGAATTTGTTTTAACATCTAAAATTGGAGGTAACTTAGCATAAAATACTTATATTTCTATGCTTATATTAAGTTTACAGTTTTAATGTCCTTGGTTTTGTCCTACAGTCATGGTTCAAGGTTTATAAAAAAGTTTAATATGTAATATGCGCGCCTCAAAGCTCGTTGTTCAAGTTAAATAAAGTTAGTAGTGCGCGTTGGATATAATCAAAACTATTGTTACATCATTGTAGCGGATGAGTAATCGAGATGGAGAGGAAAGTTCTAAATAGCAAAGATCGATTGGTATCGTTCTTTAAAAACCAACAGTTCGTAGATTGTACATTCAAAATAGACGGCAAAGAAGTTAAAGCACACAAATTAATTTTGGCCTGTAGTAGTCCCGTTTTCGAAAAGATGCTCTTCGGCGACATGTCGGAGGATACAATCGAGATACCCGATATCGATTTGGAGGTGTTTATTCAAACGTTAGAGCATATTTATACTAATGATATACACATCAGTTCAGTGCTAAACGCTTGGAATTTATTCTACGTTGCTAATAAATATTTATTGGACGATCTGTTTTACAAATGCCTGAAGTACGTAAGAAGTAATTTAACTATGAATACTTTAGTGTTGAGTTACGAGTACGCCGAAATGTACGATTTATCTAATATAAAAGAGAAATGCTTTGATGATATGGTGAAGTATATAAGCGGGCTGTTTTTTTGTGATTATCATATGAAGTCTTCTACGCTACGAGCTGTTTTGGGGGAAATCTCCAGTCCGAATCTTGAGTTGTTAGTGAAAATAATCGAATGGAGTCTTTTAGAATGCGAGAATCGCCAAAAGCAAGTTTCTCCCGGTACCGCAGTTGAGCTGTTGAAGCAAGAAAAGATTATCGAATTCTTCAAGAAGGACTGTCTCGATTTCCAAAAATTTCAGCAAATCAACGATAAATTAATAAAGGATATTTTAATTCTTCTTGGCGATCAATTGGAATGGCCCAAGGAACCCTTCGATCTCAGTATATCCCATGTGATTATCCCCAAATTCTGTCAACTTCGTAAATCATTTAAAATCGCTTCAAGAATGGACCTCATGCCAAACGAAGAATTTACTTCCGATGTCAGAGTTAATAAAAAAATTATGATCTTCGGTTTGTCTATAAACACTCCAATGGTGCCTTCTTCGAACACGAAAAATGTATTCTACGATGGTGAAATATGTATCAGAATCTGCCTATTGGAATCACAAAGAGATGTTGTAGAGCCTATGAAATTTAACAAGTTAATACCTTACAATTCGCCTGGTGTTTACTTGAATTTCTATAATTTAGCTGTACTTGAACCTGATTTATACAATTTCCGAATCTCATTTAATAATCCATCCGACAAAGGTACCACACCTTTGCATTTGTGTTACATGAGTAATGAATTATTAAATGAAAACAAAGATTGTTTGTTAGCATTCTATGAGGTCTATGGTACTATAATACAGGGAATATCGTTTTACCCCTATTAACTGATAAACAGTATTTAGAATTTCATTGTACTAATAGCTGTTATTGGAAAATGTGATTTATAATACATTACTAAAAAATAAATGTGATAATAATTAATTGGGTATTACTAATACAATTGTTAGTGAATCTCTGTTATGTATTGAATATTTGAGTAAATTAATTTATTTTCATGACGTTTTTGTTAAATAATTGAAAAACCACACATCCTATCAATCCTTCATATGATATGAAAATTTCGGTGCCGGTCTACTATGCGCTCTACTATTCTATTTGCGGTCTACCTACATACAGGGTAGCATATTAGATTAAAAAACATCATTACAAAAGTTGTAGATCTTTTAAGCTGCATATTTTAAAATTAGTAACATTTGTACAGTGTCCCGTTTTTCCTTGGTAGACCAAAGTTATGCTTTTTTAAATGGTGCACCCTGTTTTTTATTCAAAAATTAAATTTAGCGTGTTTTCAGCTTTCCAAAAATATACTATAATGTTATACTGAGCGGTTTAAAAAGTTATGACCACTTTTTTTATGAAAGTGGTACTAAAGTTTACCACTATGTAGAAACTAAATGGATTGAATTGAAAATAAATTTCAGGTTTCACTAAATTGTATCGTGAAAATGTGCAAAATGAATATTTTTCGTCAATTTTAATCATACTGCTTACAGGGTGGATCCAAACGCAAAAGTAACATTTTGTTAGTTATTTTAAATGGATCACCCTGTATTTCATATTATTACCAGGAAGTATTTTTGAAGTACTTTCATTCTTATTAAACATTCCCCATATCTAATGATTACACTTTTCGAGATATTTCAATTTAATAACAAAATAGAACGTAAAATTGAAGAAAAAAAAATCTTTTTAATCGAAGTACACGTTACAGAAAGAAGTAAGAAACGTCAATTAAACACGATCCGGTCAATAATAATAAAGGGTCAATTTACAAAATCTTGCTGTTATACTTTGTAATAAATACTTTGTATAAAATATATTTGGGTAGACCGCATACTAAACCAGATGCGGTAGGGTAGACCGCATACTAGACCGGCATCAACATTTCTTTTGTAGTAATAATTTTGAGTTATTAAGAAAAATCGTAATCGTCTGGTGTAATTTTTATATTATACATAATTTAAAATAGATACAAAACTAATATAAGGATCTCGAGTAGAAAAAGAAAGTTGGAATTTTTTAAATATTCAAAAAAATGACCAATTGTAAATTTTCCACAAAATTAATACAGGTACATTCATACTCATAAATTGATGTAATACAAAAATATAGTTTCTCCGACATAATCAAATCACATAATATAAATAAAATAATAAATTAGTTGTTACGTGATTTTTTTGATAGTTATTTCGTATTTTTGGTCATTTTGAAGGTACCCAGTGTTTATACTAAAACTACGGAAAGCCATCGGTTTATAGACGTATTCCTGGGTTTCTGGACGCTACGAAGTTAAGGAGCTCCTCACTGTCTTCGCATACGAAGGGTTTGACGTGGTGACAAGCCACATCGTGCCATTTCAAACCATCGTTGTAGAAGTTGTTGAGTATAGAAAGGCAAGATTCATCGTTACCCTGCAATAAATAATACAGATTGAGATCAATTCTATTCTACACCATTCAAATTCCAAAATCTTGTCTCTTAGCTTCTTTGGAGGTTTACCAGAACCTCTACGTGTAGTCTACGACTGGTAGGATCTAAAATCTAGTTTTTTACAATCATCTTTACCTGAGCAGCTTCTCTGTTATCGGGCTGAGCCTGTCCAAATCCGCCGGTGAAACTCCAATCTCCAGTATTCCTTTGGGTGGTGGGCCCAATTTTAGCTCCGGATCCAGACCAGAACCATCCGTTAATGTTCGGGGGTTGCAAATCGGCTCTTTCGCAACCTGCGAAGTTACATTTCCTTCCTGATGTCCAAATGTAACGCACGTTTCCTGCAAATTCAATTTATTATTTGGATATATGGACATGCTAGGGCTGCTTTGGAACTACCAAGGAGTAGGTTAAAAAAGATAGCGGGACTCCTAACAAGACTGGGGCAACTGGAGGCGACTCGAGGATGACTGAGGCCTTCGTCTGCTCCTTTAGTAGCAGTATAGTAGTAGTAAATATGTTACATTAGAATATTGCAATGGATATTGAGAGTGAAACTTGTGGAGTTATTTAAATTGGACCACTAGCAATTTTGTATGATTGAATAGGTGATTTTACCTCTGGCTATCCTCTGTTTGATAAACTCGTTCTCTTGGGGTGTTTCTAAGGAGACGGCGTCCATGCAGTGTCTTCTGCAGATGTTCCTGGCGTCCAACCAGTCGACTTCCAGTCTGCTGGTCGGTCCGTGTTCCCAGCTGAAGAAGTACGAGTGTGTCACACCTCTGGCGTCCCTGTAAGAAGCGTGGCGCACCCCTGAAATTAACGAAAATTATACACTCTAGCAGATATTCGCCGCTTGATACAAAACTTACTATTCACGCAACTCCTGGGATCCGGCAGAGCCAGTCTCCTTTGAGCCATTACCGCAGCGGCTCCTATAAGGAGCAAGGTGAATTGTCGCCACATGTTTTGCGCTGCAAACAAGAAACGACCGTGAAATGTGGCTCGAAGGAAACACCTGGGACCTCGGAATCGGAGTTAGAGCCGGGGATTTCGTAAGCGCGCGATGCAACGAAATTTCGAACATCTTAATTGCTATTCGAAGAACCACCGGAGAAAAGAGACAAAAGTGGAGTGACCGTGAAAGCAGCCGATTGACTTGGCCTGAGGTCAATGGTTGACCCAGATACATTGGTAGACCGAGCGACAACGACGCCGGCCGCAGGGGCGCGCTGATAAGATTTTTGCGCACGATTTTTAGCGCGAGATTATGGATAAGAGAAACTTTCACTCGCAATTAGGCGATATGAACGTTACAATACATTGGCTATTTATCAAAAAATTACATGAATATCAGAGGGTGACTTATAACAGACTTAAAATTTAAAGCACTCTAACTTTAATACTTTAAACAGATATCAACCTATTAATTTTGTATGCATTTTTAAATGTCTTTTTAACATAAGTTTGAAACGCTACTGATTTGTGGAATTGTAAACGAGCTCCTTCCGCGATCCGGGCCAGTCGGGTGGAATACCAGATCTACGGTTGACACGGAATAATGAAATAGTCCGACCGATGACCAAATAATAACCAAAACACCTGTTCTTTGTGTTACATGACCTAATGGAAATTAAAATAAATTAAGCATTTCGGTTCGATATGTGAACCAGGTAAAATTGTTATTTATTTTTAGGAATCGGTTGTACATCATTCGAAGATGGTTGTATTAACGCAAGGTTGACGTATTCAAATTGCAGTGAAATCATTGAGGTCGAAATTAATTATGTAAATCGGTTAGAAAGGTTTCCCAAACGTATTGTATATCCGGGAATGCCAGCAGACGTATTCTACCTAATAGAATAAATAAGCAATAAAATTGGACAAATTGGATTAGTTTTTTAAAAGAGAGTTTCCGGAACAAATTACTACAAGTTTTAGTTTAAAAATTAACTAACTCTGCTCGAATTTTTAAAGAGTTCATCACAGATATTAATTTTTTTGCAATATTTAGCTAAATTTGAAAGTACCATAAATATCAAAGTACCTTCATAAGCGTATAGTGCAGGTAATAACAATGAAAAATAAAGTCGACTGATTATTGAAATAAAAATTGCCTCCATAAAAATGTGCATACAAAGTACCAGCGAAGAGAAAATGATAATAATTCACTTTCCAAAGTAATACAAAATTGATGCAATTTGAATGTACCTACTAAAATTTATCCTAGATAAATTAGAATAAAAAAAAGCGAAGCATATGATAGAAACAAAAGGTTAGCACTTTCTACTAATTGTAAGGGAATCTTCAATTATTACAAAAAATGACTTAATAAGAATATATTTTTATATATTTAAATCTTTTATTATTTAAAATGTATTTTGTTGTTAATTCTTTGCGTAAATATATTTTCAATCCGCCCATCTCGAAGAAAACTTTCACAAAATACCTTCCACCTTTGACAATGTAAACTTATCCGTTTGACATTGTTTTGGTATTTGGCAGTGAAATCTACGCGATTAGTACCGACTTGGACAGTGCTTTAAGTAAATTGTTTCGTATTTTAATTAGTGTAAGTGATTTTCAACAGAAGAAAGTATTTAGTTCACCTTGTAATTGAGATTGTTAATAAAAAGTAAATGCTTCTCTAACACTTCTTTAGCACTCAGTCGTGAGTTGTCTCGTGGACTGAGTATTAAAAGATCAATGCATTCGAAGATACAATACATGAATCTTCAGATTCTCAATTATGAAATAAACCTACTTTCACTCTTAATTAAAAGATAATTAATCTAAACCGAAAATTGTAAATTTAACAACAACTTAAGTACCGCAGTTACGCAAATCAAATTAAGATTCTCACTATAATGTAACTTTTCACCATCCTAGGCTATAAAACAAAATCCCAGCTCTTCCTGACAGATATTATACCGGTGAATTAGTACCATCATCTACGTCGAGCACACAGCATAATGCATGGGAAGTTACATCACGTTATCTCATTGAAAGCTATTGCGAATCTCAAATTGATTGCGAGTTCAAAAAAAAACAGTCGAAGCGGAGTGTTGGGAAATAAGTATAGTACCTAGTGGTCCATGTTATGAAAATTAATTGCAAAATTCAATTTTTCTAGTTTATGTACTAAAATGGTGACTAAAAAGCTTTAAAAATCACCCACAAAAAGCTTCAAGAAGCTAATCTCTTATAGGAAATACGTGTTGTTTCAAAAGATTTTCTACTTAATACAAGATTAGTTGTGATATGCTGCTCTCAATATCATTCCGAAAGAATTTAAATTTGTTACCAATATGCGCTCAAAAACACCCCCACGTACTAGGAATTTAAATTTGTTACCTAAATCCATTGCAATATTACAAAAATATATCCTTAGTTACAATCCGTTACATAAAACATACAGAAGCCAATGGAGTTTTTGCTCGCTCGCATTCGCATTGTATGCCAATCACTTAATCTTCCTATAGTGTGCATCAGTTTAATAACCCGCAGAAATGAACGTTTCACACAATAACCCAGTTTCACGTTACATTACTTCATTACGTAACGCGGAATCCGTTGTAGACTGCACGGTGATGTGCTTCTAAGACTGGATTTAACAGTCTAGGTCGTCAATCCTGCTGTTTACTCGAATTTGAACCGTTCTTGAGCCGTTACGATTTCAGCTGGACGCCGGATGACTTCGAAAATACCTATTTCTGCAGGTACAATTATGAAATGAAGTGTCGTTGCAATAAATGCTTAACAATAAAACAACCAACAAAAATTAAAACCCACGCTAAACCTTGTTTTTAAAACGCGTTCTTGCAAAATCCTAAATTAACCTGAATTATATCCATTATATTATTTAAAATTTCAACCCGTTCGAAATTAACGCACGGTGAATAGCGTATACGAATATTATGCAGGATGTTACGGCAAGAGACGTATGTAATTGTTTAAAATCAGGAAATCGTGAAAACACCCGCATTATTTATTCCGAAAGGACTTGCACAACGTCTATTGGTAGAAAATAATTTATTAATTTATTATAAACATATTGGCTCAGAAATTGGTACAATAAAATAAAATTCGTAAAACCGGTAATAAAGTTACAAATTGAAAATAAGAGAAAATATTTTGGTGGAAAAAACAAATTTCATGAAAACAAAATAGCGCAATTAATGTTCAAGCCTGCGGTATATTACTTGATGCACTATCTCCCTGCAAGCGTTAAAGAGGAAATGGTTGTTTTGTAATTTTAAATACGCTAATTTCAGTTATTAAACGCAGATTTTTCATTTAATTGTGTTGAAATGAACAATTATTTGGTTCGAAAGTCCTCATTACACGGCGATTCGGTTTCGTAATACCGCAATCGCCGCACTGAAAATTATATTGAATTTCTAATGGAAGATCGAGATTTAGTGGAAAAACGGTTCGATGCAAATATGCAAAAAGGAACGCTAATGGTCGGTACAAGAGTTGAAGAAAATGAGAGTCGGTCATGTACGAGAAAGTGTTCTTAATTATATTAAAATTAACAGTGACCTCAAAGGCGCGATTCCACTGAAATGTATATCGATAGTATACCGGATATTATTTACAGGTCATTGTTTGCAAAGTATAAACAAGTTTCTATTTGCTGTAAATTGGGACAAAGATTTTTGAAAAAATAGACGAAACACAAATCGATATGTGCCTTATTAACATGTACCACTCGGTATTCCTTGTCCTTTATTAAAGCTTCAATTTAATTAAAGACTGGAAGCATAAAATAGCTTCCAATCAAATCTGTAACTTTTATTGGGACAAGCTATACATTTTTTAGCTAAGTTCCCTTGATATAGCAAAACATAAATACAGGGTGAACTTAATGATAGAGGGATATTGAATTTACAGTTAAATAGATATAAATTTAGCAACTTTTATAGACTAAACTTTGGTAATTTCAAATTAGTAGATACATAGTTAATTATTTTTTTCTCATTACCTTCGTCGAATCTAGGTAAATCTAGCAGGGCTTTACAACACTCTTTTAGCGAATAATTTTCCTATGTCCTTGTTTTTTCTTAAATACAGATGCAATTGCCAGATATTCCCATGGCACTTATTGTAAACATCTGTCGCTCTTTAAATGTTGCACAATTTTTTGAAAAATTAACTGCAAAGTGCGAACAAAAGAAATAAGTTAAATTGGCTGTTAACAAAATCATTGCGAAAGTCATCAAAGTGTGGCAATAGCAGATGATTTTATTTGTTCGTTAAATTATCTCCCAGAGAAATACTCATACTCATGCATCATCAATGATTTTTGGGGAGGTTAAACGCTGTTAATATTCAACTGGTAGCTGCAATAGCATTAAATTCGACTTGACTCAACTTTCTATTTTTTAAGCTTTAATTACAAAATAATCTATTGAAGTGACAAGTCATAAATGATGAGCATGAAACGCTAATAATGAAATTGTTAATAATGATAATTCCGCAACGAAGTAGGCATTATTCTCGAAATGAACATCATCATTTGCTATTTTAATAAAGAGTCACAGGACTATAAGGATAAATTCATAATTAATAAAATATATTACTTCAAACTAACGCATATTCATGAAACGATCGGGAAAAGAAGGAAGAAAATTAAAGAATTGTTTCTTTAAAACAATAAAACTTCAGAATAAAATCCCGATTTGCTAAAAAAACTGTACTGATTCGTGTTGTGAAAATTTAAAATTTTAATTATATTCAGTAGGTAGGTAGATATGGTAATTTGAAACCTTACAGTAAATAACAGAAGAACCGCTTTTTGACACTAACTTTAACTGTACAAAGCGATTATATACGGTAATAACAATTAAAACAATTCTTTCTGGATATTAATAGATACTGGAAATGATATAAAATCTAGTAGATGGTTGGCAATATTCATCAATCGACATTTTAGTTAATTTTGAAATTAATTTCTGCTTGCAAAAAATCGTTTAATTGACTATTTATTTATAAAATGTTATGTACCATATTGAGTTTATAACATCAAATATTTTAAGTGCTGTAGGTACTGTAATTTTTGTTACATGTTATTAATGTTATTATGTAGCCCATTTTTAATTTTATTTATGAAACATCAATTGTAATTAGCATAAATTATAAAATCAATCGAATTTTACTCTAAACCTTACTAAAGAAAAATACGAAAACTTTATAAAACACTTGATGTTACAACCAAATATTTTTTTAATAAAAAATCCCCGCGTATAAGTACATAAATTCCATAAAATTCACTAAGCAATCAAGCCACGTAATCCGATAGCACCACTTCACTTTCGTGGAAGACTCTCCGATCATCCCTCGTATAAAAAAGGATATCAACGATCGCGCGGACCAGTAACCTCTCGCCTGCTCATACTCCGTTAAATCAAAAGCGAACAGGCACTGTTAGATTCCGAGGCACTCTATGTTGAACGTGCACAAAAAGAGAACTTACCAATTGATATTTCTACCGTAGACAGCGAAGAAGCACTTTTAAATAAACTGTCAGATCGACTTGGCAGCCGCGTATATAGTCGGCCTACATCCCCACGGCTCTCTAACCTACATAGAGACGTTTGTGCCCCAGGGGGAAGAGCCCCCCACGCTCGCCCGGACCGGGTCTTCCACTGGGCTTCGACCACTATCACTATCGTGCTTTGTTTTCGTGATGTTGTTGATGGTCAAGTGTGGCACTCCGGCACCCGATGGCCGCCACCGAGCGTATTTCAATTCATCTCATTTTTATTTTGTAAAATACTATACGAGTAGATAATTTTGTAGCAGATGATGGAAGTATTCGTGGCATTATTGTGTCAAGTTTGAAACTTGAGGTCAATATTTTTTGATGGAATTCTAACGAGCTCTTGCAGATTATTTTAAAGCACCACTCTATTAGTTTATTTACTTAAAAGATAAGTTTAATATTTATATTTTTTATTTATCGACCTTCCTGAATGAAACGTTATTACCAATGTGACCTAATATTATGGATTTTCCTATTTTATATCTTAGCACTATACTGGCAAATGTTCGGTCCATCAAGGCTTGCAAAAATTATAAATATTCACTAGTAATTAATTTTTTTTTCATCTGAACATTTTACACCACAATAAACGAAATATTGTTATTGCATAATTCCCTCATTATTTCACATTAAATAATATGTACCTACCACATGTATAATCCTCTACTACTAATTGTAAATGGTTATCTTCATAGGAAGTGGGTCAAAAATTCATTATTAAAAAAAGTGTCATTAAGATTATACAATTACAATTACTTTTATACATCCACATGTAATGATGGTGTTATAAAGTTCAAATTTAATAATCCTACGTGTGGGCTAAAATACTTTTGTTCGATTGAATGGAAAGTTACCACGAAAGTAACAGTAGATTCTACTTATCGATTCTTACATATTTTTTTTAAGAATAATTGTTAAAATTGTGTGTTAGAAACTTCGATAGGGAATCTATGATGTGGGTACAGGTTGTTACCTGTAATTTATGCGTAGGTATCTCAATCATCGGCAATAATTTTTTGAAATATCGAGTATTGTTATTTTAGAAACTACTTATCCAAGATTTCCGATAGATTTATAAATATAGGCTTGTTCAATTATTTGCTTATAAAAGTGTTGGATATAAATAAGAGTTTTAAGCAATTATCTTCTTCTGTTATTACAATGTGTTGTTAACTTTTTCTATATACTAAATAATGATAAATGCTGAAATGCTGAAATGCTCTTTTCTCTTCTGTTGTTTTGTATTTATCTCGTGTGTGTATATTATAATGTGTTGAAGAGAATAGTTTTAGGTTTCCCAATTAATTCCAAATTAATATTATGTTGTAATAATGCAATAAAATTTAAATGTAAGAAGTTAAAAGAATATATACTTTTTCAAAAATCTTAATATGTATAAAAATAATATAATATATGAAATAAATCCTCTAAAAAATAAATAAATTGTTAAAAATATGTGTAGATGATTTAATTGAGAAATGTGATCGAGTAACCTCGTTTCTTCATTTTGAGAGGTGAATGAACAGGACGCATTTTTCTTCATAGGCACGCACGAATTTAATTTTTTTATGATTTGGTGAACTAGTTTTGTTTTTGTTTTTATTAATCACACTATTCCTGCTCATCTTTCTACTCAAAAAAAGCTATTTTAAATTTATTTTTTAGGTATGATAAAAACAAATTTTATAACTTACAATTAAATAAACGGTTACAATAAAATAACATAAGTTGAAAGTTAATATAAAAAACAACCATTTTTCGAATAGTCTAATTAAATTAATTTTTCGCAGAAGGCAAAAATATCACTTATCCATCGAAATAATTTACCCAATCGCTATAGTAATTAACAATTACTTTTAATTTGCGATCACCATTGATCAAATTAAAATTCCTTGTAAATTGTAATTCACGTTTATCCAACCATTATCTATTAGTAAATGAACACCACTTATTTATAGAGTTGAAGACCCTGTCCTACAGATAAGATGATCTCCGATGATCAAGTAACTCGGCACTGGGTTTGGTTAATGTCGATTTTAACATTGGATGATCGTGAAATACGAAAAAGAAAATCAGCAGATCCGGACTGGAGGAATATTTTCAACAATTAAGAATGAAATATAAAAAAAATACCGCCAAATCACAAGAAAGTAAATGTATACAGGTCGTACGAATTATTCCGCTGCAAGCATACAATGAGAATAATGAGATAACTAATTGAACTTTTGCTATGTAAGGAATAAAGAGAGCTATTCGCTAGTGGACGAAGCGAAGCGAATTGACGAATTCTAATATCGGCCGGCAACCGATAAACAAGTTTCTGTTCTTTACTATCTTATAGTATTGATTGAGATTCTAATTCTAATGCTTGCAGCGGATCAGTTCGTACGACCTGTATACCTAATATTAGCAGAACTCCTCTTTTAGACCTGGAGCTTATAAATGAACTTAATACTTCACTTTGCCTAGCTAGTATCTAATCGATTTGTAGGTAATTAGCATTGTTTCTAATTTTTATCCCACACGAAAGCACATATTTAAGTTGATTCATTATTGTTAATATAAAATCGATTTCCAAATTTTCTCTTGTGTGTATCATCTAAAAAGTTACCGCTCTGAAAACCATCGCTCTATCCTTCACGAGGATGACAAGGCTGAAACCATGATTAGTCTAATACACATTCCTTATTTGATTCTTCAGTAGTGTAGCGGCTCTCAAGGTATCAGGTAATTCAATTAAACCAACTATATGTAGATCTTTTAAACGAATTTTTGTGTCAATGATGGTGTTTTTCCATGTTTCGATTGCGACAGTTTAAAACCGCTTAAAATTGTTGAGATGAAGGCACTACTTTGATGTGTATACAAGGTGCAATGTACCTAAATCTTTCTCAAATCAATATTACAAACCAATCTAATGCACAAATAAGAAATATTATAACCTACAGTGTGACAAATTTAAAAAGGAAAGATTATATCAAAAAAATGCCTAAAACTATTTCTAGGATATGAATGGGGAACTAAAATGACATAAAAGAGAACTGACCCCCATCGACAATCTTTGCCCGACTAAAAAAATTTAAATAGCAAACCGCTACTTGTGACACATCATTAAAAAGCTTTTAAAAATACTATCTAATAATAGTATAAATAATAATTATACAAAGGGTGCATTTTTTGTTAGTGAGATATGACCCATTGTAAAGGTTTAAATTGTCACACTGTATGTAATAAAATAAGAGATAAACATAAGAATAAATTAAAAAATCAAAAATTGAAGGTGCGAATCTTTCAATAGATCAAATAGAAATCAAACATACCTATACGTACACAACAAAATATTGAAAGAGTATGGTTAATAAAAAGTTTCATTTAATTACTTAGCAAGCTTAACGTAAACCAAACGTCTTATAAATTGTCATTTAATGCAATTGTTTCGATTAAGTTTCTCCATTATTTTATTACCTGTTAGCGTTTTAAAAACGTTAATTGAAGTTTAGGGTATTTGTTTTTAAAAATCGAAAGTTGCGACACGTGCTAGTAGAATAATAATTATAAATAAATATATTTTCACTTAAGACTATCCTTAAAACGCGTACGTGGTCTAAGAAGGGAAAGTCTTCGTACAGGATTCGGTATTTCAAAATACAAATTATTTAAAATTTCAGTCACTCCTTTGTTCCAACATTATTTTACCAAAATAAAAAGAAATTAAACAAGATATAGCGTATATACCATACATTAGTTTAATTTTGTTCAAGAAATACATCGCATTTTATTCAAGTTCTTCGGGTAAAAATGTCTGCACAAGTATATCTACAAAAAATGCAAAATTGCCATAGATAAGGCCGACTCTACAGAGGAGTCTAGGGCATTAGCAATTGCTCACTTTTAATTCACTCTTCCTGAAACTTTTCTTATAGGTTTGATACATTGTATAACAGTAAATATAATTGTTTTTAAAAACCTTATATTTCGAATCGATAAAATGTAATTCGCACAAAACTGCTGAATCCCCCGAGATAAATCCCAATAGAAGGTCCTAAAATTTTTCTAATACATTCGTTCAGGCCTTGCAAGCTCATTAAAATTCCACGCAAAACATTTATTACTCCAACTATGTTGTCCTCGTTTATTGAATCATCACCAATCCATTTACCCATGCTGTCTATAATTTTATATCCAATAATTATTACCGTTTAGAAATACGTAGATGTTTCTGTACCTACCTACGATTAGCATTCGCGCTTTTTTATTGCTTCGAGATTTATTACTTTATAACAACTTAATATCATCGATAAAGTGCAGTAACCAAGAGAGTAGTTAAAAAGTATGTCTGTTGAAACTACATTTAGGAATTGCATTTGTTACAAAATTAAATGAAATATTTTCATTAGCAAAAGTGGAAGAAGATGCGGAAGGAAACGAATATAAAAAAATGCAACAACTAATACATTTAGGACAGATTTTTGGCTAATGAACAAACATTTGTAGTAAAGAATCTGGCACGTTACATAACCGAAATATAGATACTAATAAAATCATTTGCTTTACTGGAATTTAATATTTATGCAATATGCATGAAAAGAATCTACAAATTAGATATGTTGGGCATTAAATTTTTGTTTTTTTTGTATGATTTTAATTTTTGATATTCAGTTTCGCATATTTAGTTTCGCGTATTAATGTCCAACAACAGGTCTTCTAGCACACCATTTAGAACTGCCTAGAACCATTTAAAACGCTGCATAATCATTTAGAACTGTCTAGAAAGATTTAGAATGCTCCAGAACCATTTACTCGTAGGCAGCCAAAGAACCATTTAGAACTGTCTAGTCTAGAAACTTTTAGAACGCTGCATAACCATTTAGAATTGATCATTGTTTGTTTTTAATACAGATGAACTATAATAGTGTATATCATTTGGATGCATTAATTTGTATTAAAGCATTGAAACCAGACCTGCAATACTACAGAAAACCGTCTAAAGAACGTGAGAGTGCGAGTATCTATAATAAATTAATTGAAACGCGTCGAGGAAATAGAAAGTTAAATTTTCATGAGAACGTTTAACCATAAAGATCTGCTAGAATTCGGATAATTTTACGGAGTGGCTTACAATAATTCGATTCATGGAGAAAATATAAGAAAGTGTATAGTTTGTGAACATTGAACGTTTACTGTCCATTGAATATCGTGTTTTATCTGGTCACCAATAAAATGAACGTCTAATTATTATAAAATAGTTTACTTGAGAAAAGAAAGGTTCAATTAAGTGTAAAAAATTTTGCGGTTTGAAAAGAAAACAATGATCTAATCGACATTGCTGTGCGAAATTAATTTATTTTTAATTTTTTAGATTTTGATTAAATATGAAAATGTCTACAGTAGAATAGTTTAGTATGAAATTATTGTATGGTGATTTTCTTTAAAAATTTACAAAAATTATGGTCTAATCAAACAATAACAAACCAAAATAATACAAAAACAACCGCACCCTTGTGAACTCTGGGATTGGTTTTGAAAACTCAAATATTAGCCAATTATTTACATTGATGAATAAACACAATGTACTGTAAGTACATCCTGGCATTCTTTTGTTCGAAATCCAGTTTACAATTTACAACCAATCATCGCAAGAACAGGATTTGTGCAAATTTTCTATACATGGTGTCCCAAAAGCTTACCTTTAAAGAAGAGAATTTTTTAAAGTGCTTTTTACGGGGTCACCGCGTCTGCAGGTAGACTGGGGCAAATGTAAAAATGGGGTAAATGTAATATTTTTACCTATTATGTTAATGTTTATTATTATTTTTATAGTTCTTTTGTGCATTAGACAGGGTTTGTTTCTTATTTTTTCTTTATTATTTTGTAGCTCTGTTATTTTTTGAAATAAATAAATAAACAGCATAATAAATTTTATAGGAACCAAATATGTATTTACAATTGCCCCATATGTTTTTCTATACATATAATTGTATTGCACTTTAGAACTGTTTGTTACATTTACCCCGTACCATGGGTTAAAAACTTTTTAATACCTCGATTCTGTAATTTAGGAAGTTGTGAATTTAATGTGGTATCAGCATTTCTAATAAGAGAAAAAATAAAGCCACATTTTAGGATTTAATTTGAATTATACAAATTTTACAACCGACTTGCCCCAGTCTACCTTAGTAGTATGTGTATAATTATGTCTTATCTGTTTCCTGCAAGAAAATTTTCAAAAACATTATTTAATATCTGGTTCAGTCTGGTTGATTCTCATTTTTTCATGGAGCATAGGGATAAGTGCATAATTTGAAGGTTTTTTAGTGCATATTTGCATGCGTATTTTGCTATTTTTTAGTTCACATTTTCCAAGCTCTAGTTGTAATAAATAGTTTTCTATATTTGTATGATTTCTAAAATCCCTCAAGTACATCTCCCCAATATTTTTGATGCTTTCTTTTCTTAATAATCGTATAAAAATTTCTAATACCGCAATTATTTTTTGTCACCTTTCAAATTGAATTATTTTGCACTTTAACTACAATTCAACGGAATATAATTTGCGCCGACTTGAGATATATTTTACACGTTTAACAAACTGTGAAATTGGAAAAAATGTTCAGTTCTTGTACATTGTAATGTGTATTGCAAACTAAATGAAATGAATAATAATGTGGGTTGCATATATTCCATCATTCTTAATAAAGATATCATTAAAGCAATTTAACCGATTTAAAATTATAATAATTAGGGAACTAATAGAGCAAAGCATACGTTTTAGTAATAAATCTATGTTTAACATCAAAAAATATTGAATAACTGATACAATCTGATTGAATCAGCAGTCTCCTGTCAAAGGTTAGTAAAATCAGTTAAGAATCTCCAGTATTTCTCTCTCTTTCTGTTTCACTTTTCACTGTCATGTAATCAATACCCGTGATAACATAGGAGAAACGAAGAAAGAACTATAGTATAGAATTTAAAGGGGGAAGGAAGGTGAAGGTCAAACAGAAATCTTTTAAAATGAATGTCACGCTGACAGCAAAGGGACTTCCAGCCGGACTTTTGAAAAGACATTTGAGTAATTTCACAAAGAGGTTCTTCCAGACATCTTCCGCAAATATGGTTCAAGTAAGTGTTTATTTTATTATATAACTAGTCCAATTTACAGGTTAGAATCTGTTTATTTGCCGATATTGTTAGTTAAGTTAGTTTACATGGTTTTTACTAATTTATTTGTAGGTAGGCGATTCCGTACCCAATGTAGATCTCTTCGAGAATCTACCGACAAATAAAGTTAATCTAACGGAGTTGTCACAGGGAAAAAAGGTGGTCTTGTTTGCTGTACCTGGAGCTTTTACACCCGGATGTTCCAAAGTAAGTTGCATTCAAAATCTTAAATAAAAAAATATATAGGGTGTCCCGCATACGAAGCGACATCGAACAGAGGACTGTAGGGGAGTCTAAACTATGTTGGTTAATATAACTTGACTTACAAAATTACATTCCTGAGAAGTTACAGGCCTTCAAAATGGAGTTAATAAATATAACAAAAAGTAATATCTCAGTAATACCTCAAATTTAAAATAATTAAATTTGGTATACTTTATGAGAGTACTAAGAGCATTGATCGATAGTTAGGAGAGATCAATTGATGTATTATAAAGAGTTCATCAGGGATGATACTCCCTTAAAATGTTACAGATTTTTTTACCTGATGGATGATTTAAAAAATTATTAGGTCATTTCATAGGTAATTTTATTTTAAAGCTTTTTTTACTCTTTTTGTTTCTTAAAATCCTTTGTCGTTTTGATGGAAAACGCTAAAAAATATTCATATACACTATCAATGTCACTTTAAATCATCGATAATTCAAAAGTTAGCTGTATTTGGCTTTAAAGTTGGCTTAAACAACGTATTTTAATCTCCCCTACAGTCCCCTGCTCTGTGTCGGTTTTTGCGCGGGACACCCTGTATATTAATATATGCACGGATAAGCAGGCCTTGACGATGCCTTTCTTTGCTTGATTTGCGATTAAAAAAAGTGTTATTGAAGGTTGTACTTGCTATAATTACAATTGATAACTGTATAATTTAATAACTATAGGTTTATTTTATTGGTTTATCAACTGAATAAGTTAATATATTTTTTAAATGTTTCTCTATTTGAATAGACTGTTTAATAAATGCAAGTGAAAAGTGTTTGTTATTACATGAGAAGAGAAAAAATGTACCTTACCACTTTATGAGATTGTAATATTCACAAAAAGAAGAAATATTTTTATACTCCCATTAGTTCAAAAATTGTGCAATTTTTTATTGATGTCAGATTCTACGAGTACCTACACTATGCTAGGAATATGCTAGGGCAGCTGTAGACCTACCAAGGAGTAGGTTAAATAATATAGCAGGACTTCTAACAGTGCACTGCTGTCTGGGAAAATACCTCTATAACCTAGGTTTAGAGGGAAGGCTGCGGTATGGCTAATGAAACATCTGACCATGTCCTCCTCCTAGACTGTTAGCATTGGACTGTGCTATACAGGAGAATCTTTGTCCTGTTAGTCCCTGTTAGTCCCTAGGCCTGAGCCTGTCTTGGTCAAGGTTCTACGCCTTTAACTTAATAGTTAAATTAGTATTAAAATAAATATCTCTTTGCAGACTCATTTGCCTGGCTATGTAAGTAAAGCCGATGAAATGAAGAAACAAGGTATTAGCGAAATCGTGTGCGTTTCTGTCAATGATCCTTTCGTGATGGCCGCCTGGGGAAAAGACCAAAAAACCGAAGGAAAAGTCCGAATGCTGGCTGATCCGTCAGCTTCTTTAGCTAAAGCGTTGGATTTAACGGTTGAAATTGGCCCATTAGGTAGATTTGTTTCAACTTTATGCTTCATCTATAGATTAATGTTTTTTTTTTGTTTTATTTTTTTTAGGCGGAGTAAGAAGCAAGAGGTACTCGATGGTAATTGATAATGGTAAAATCACATCTCTTCAAGTAGAGCCTGACGGCACTGGACTTTCCTGTTCGTTAGCTGAAGCTATTAAGATATAAACTGTATTTTTTGATCTGATGTAATTTTGAAGATGTAAACTTTAGTTGTCGTTGTCTTACATACATTCGTTAGTTTTGAAATGAGAATTCCATTACTAAATTACAATATTATACTCTATTCGCTAACTGTTTAAAAGTTTTATAAAAGGGTCAAATATTAAATAATCTTAAAGCCGAATAAAATTGTGAGATAATTATCTAAAAATAGTTGAAAAACATTTTAGAAAGAATACTTTATGATAAAAAAGTAGCCGGAAATTCTCATTTAAATTACCCACACTTAATATTTTTAACTATTTCAAGTTTCTGTATGTGGGTAACACTGTTCTTAATTAGCATGAAAAAAAAATTAGAGAGTTTTCTCAATCAGTTTTGTTGTAGCAGCTGATTGAATCAGTTCATCTCAGTAGTGCTCTGCCAATTATGCAATACACAAAAATAATTAGACAAAAATAACGAACAAGGAGTATTTTGGGTTTTTTTTATCAAAGAGTATAAAATGCTTCGATGAAGTTTTAAAAACCCTACAAATGGACAAAACAATGTTTAATGTAAATTTTGTTTTTTATATGAAACTTTACATAACAAATTTAATTACTTTTTACTGTCAAATAAGGAGGAAAAAACACTGCACACTCATAGTTACTATTCAAATTCAACTATCGTTCATTAACAAACAAATTAATATCCGCTTTTGTTCCTCCGTCTACCACTACTCCCGCCCAAAGAATTCCCGGTTATTAACACGGGACTCCCGGGCGCCGCCAATCTGAAACTCCCCTTAACGTTCGGATTCTTTTTCCCAACAGGCGCGAGAGGGTAAGACCCACCCTTGGGCTTGTTTTTGTAAAGTTTGATGCACTTCGGCTGACGCAAATGCACCTTAGGCGCTTCTTGCATCTTTCTAGCCAGCACCAACGAATCGTTGTGTTGGAGAATTTTTATTCTCGTCGAACTGTCGTTTTCGTTGTCCCCCGGAATCAGCACATGCGACTGTTGTTTGTTCGCGCTCAGAACCTCTGCGGATGCGGTGGAACGTACGCAGTAGGTTTTATTGCTGCTCAAAGATCGGTTGGGTGAAGATGGATCTTGGGCTGTGTGATTGTAGTCGCACTTGTCTGTTTCTGGTCTACATGGCATCGGGCGGTTATCTTCGGATTGAGTGCTGATGGAGAAATTGGATTTGGCGAAATAATCGATTAATTGGGTGGGTTCTTTTTCCGGACGAGGCGCTTTATCTTCCGTTCGCTCTTTTTGCTGTCGCTTGGTTTTTCTGTTAATCGTCTGCGGTGATTTGATTTTATTTGGTTTCCAATTGGACCAATATGTCTCCTCCATCCTGTTCAATAGTTTCTTCGGATTCTGCAGGTACGTGTTGAGCGAAATCGTGTTGTTAAAAAGGCTGGGGTTCAAATTTGGTATTCTTAAGAAACGGTGGTTGTATATCAGGTGAGCGTTTTCGTTCGGCATTGGTGGTTTCTTGTACGTATTCCACGTACCCGCTTTTTTCCTTGCTCTCTTTATACTTAAAATATCAGCCCAATCATAATTAATATCTTTGTATTTTGCGTAGCCTTCCCAATCCTGCGAAAAGCATTATTGACTAATGGTGTTACATTCATCAGAACATGAATTAGAACTTACGGATTCCTTGGGACAGTAAAGAACTTCATGAGGTTTGGTGTGCAACGTTTTAGCCATGTTTTAACTATTCAATTTAAATTTAAACCTATATTTCTCGGTTATAGCACAAATGTCTTTTTAATGTCAAAATTGGCACACCAATATCATTAATTTCCGGTAAAGGGTGTCCAAAATTGACCGTTATCGCTTGCAATAATTTTGTATTGCTTGCAATATATTGCACCGTGTGAAAATGCTCTAAAAGTTTAGAATTCTTCAGAAAAATATCACCTCCAACAGTTTGAAACATTGATAGATTGACCTCAGTAGTAGAAAGGGAAGTATTTTATTCACATAACTTTATAAATATTCTTAGATTAAATTAAAAATAAATTGATGGTTTTTATTTATCTGCAGTTAAAATAATTAAAGCGATGATTGAATCACATTTTTTGTGTTCACTTGATATTTTCCGCTCTTGTTTGGAGAACAAATTTCGAAAGTGATTATTACCCTAAAAAAATAATAGAAAAGTTTATTTTTAGAACTTTATCTCCGACCACATACAACTTTTTTTCATGTTTACGATACGCTCTTCGAAAGAAAGTTTTCCCAAAAACTTGGAACTTACCCCACTAAAAATATTGCGAAGCAATAAATTAATCCGGCCAAAAAATTGTAACTTCCCGGATGTATTTGAATGGTTGCGTTGTAGATCTTGGTAAATAAGTAAGTCGATCCGACGCTTACTGAACCACCGACGCCGATTATTAATGCAAATATTTTGCCCATTTCCTCTGCTGGAACAATTTGGGCCACGCGGGTTCTTAGCATAGGGCGGGATATTTCCGATAAAACGGCCACTGCTATTCCTAAAATCATAGTAATTATAAATAATAAAATATGTACACTTAATAAAAACATTCCTATAAAATAATTTATATAGCAATAATAAATTGCTGCAATAAAATGCATTTTGTGAAAACGCTCTATATGGTCTGAATATCAAGTAGTACTTACCAACATAAATGTAATAATCGTTTGTTGCAACTCCCCATAGAAAGCAATATGCTACCGAACTGAACAATCCGATCAAAGCTATTACGGTTTCTTGAACTTTAAAAAGTTTATTCAATATCGCAGTACCTACAATCGTTCCTGAAATAGTAATTACGTGCGAAACGCAATTGAACCAGTTGAATTTCGGCAGAGTCCACGAGAATTGTTCCCTCAAAAATTGAAATCTGACTATATTGGATCCAGTCGATGTAAAATCGATAATCGTGATAGCTAAGAAAATGATAATAATGATCAATCTGTTCCAATCTTCTCTTTTTTTAAACACTACTTTGAACATGTCTACAACATAACTGCAATTAATCACATCTAGAATTTTTCCCTAAAAATTTAACAAACTAATATAACTGGCTTTTCAGACTTTAGTAAAATTACCTCATATTTTTCTTTAATACTGACGGACTCTTTTACAAAGAACATGGTGTATAAAGTGCCTAAAGCGACCAGGCACGATCCTATGAAAAAAACCAATTCGTAATTGGTGGCATAAAGTAGAGGAGCACTGGAAAGCGACCCTATTAGAGTACCGCAAATTATAAGGGCTTCGAATATAACCATTCTGAAAACAAATCCTGCTAATTATTTTGTCACGTTTCTCCATAAGCCAAATTTGCAACTTGCACTTTGCAACTATACAATCAATATTTGGTTTATTAAAAGATTAAATATAAAATAAAGGTTTTTTTAATGTGAAAATCGATAAAATGAGCAAATTGAAATGTAGCCATACGGAATAGGGTAGGTACATTAAATTTGTAATAATATAGTAAAATAAATTAATTACCTTACAGTTCTGGTATCATCTGACGAAATATCGTTAAGGTACGACAAAACAGCGGTAAAATATGTTGGAACACTTCCAGTTAGTATTGCAGGAATTGATGCCAATAAAAACATCCATGGTGAAAGATTTTTGAAACACAGCAGTAGTGATAATAATGCTAAACTAAGCGTCAATCCTGTAATTTAATTTACGTAAATAATTTAAAATAAATTAAATTTATTTTAATAAATAATAGTAAATAGTAAATAATTTAATTTAATTTAAGTAAATAAGCAAATAACGTTTTCTTACGAATTATTTACTGACAAAATTAATTGGGTGGAGAGGCACCTATGACATACACTGTATAATGTATGGTTCAATTCCACTTATTTTTGTAAAATTTATAATATTTAATTAGTTCGTTAGGTTCATTTTAACTATATTAACCAGTCAGGAAGGTACCTATTATTTTGTTAGGTACCTATTTGTTCGTTGCGAACCTAGTAGGTACCTATCTATGGTATTTTTCATTTAACGTAAAACATTTATAGATAAGACCTAATGATAGATTAAAAAATGTATAGAACAGTACTTATACAGAGAGGCCCAAATAAAACAGTCCACCTGAAATATTTTCGTAGGAGAATTTTTTGGAAAATCCCCGAGGCAACTTTCAAGTGACATTTTATTTTAAAGGTATTTCAATTCTATTTTGAAAAATGCTGATATTTTTGGCCTGTGTTAAAATTACTTTAAAACAATAACAGTGCATGGGAGTGTCGATGAAAAAAATCGAAGAAAAAAGTTTTCAACCAAGTTTTAAATCAATTAAATGTTTAAGTTGCCAAACATTTCGGATCATTTCAGCGGTGTCAAATATTTCAGGTGTACTGTTTTAAATGGGCCACCCTGTATAGTGTATTAAACATGCGAAATAGTAATTCATAATTAAACTAATATACATATCAAAACTTTTAATTGCGATTTCTTTAAGTTCAGGGAGCAAATATAAGTAATTTTATAAACTCACCAATTAATGACATTAACTGAAGGGGTAAACGGCCATATTTGTCAGACCAAGGACCCGCAAAAATGCACACGAATATAGGTAAAACGTTAAAAAATATTTGAAACACCAAAGTAAGAAGATTCGCCGCAGGTTGCACTATACGTTCCAATTCCTGCAACTCGTCACTCGTTTCCTGCCCTAATAAAATGCACTGCGATTCATTGTAGCCCAAAGTAACATAACAGGTGCGGTAAATAAAAAGATTGATAAACAATGAACCTGAAATATAATAATTATCGTGGAACAATGTATGCAGTTTCTTTTAGAATTATTTATCTTATTTTCTATAAAATAATTTACAGAATCCACAAAAAATTATGGCAAATACTTCTTATAGAAATTAGTTTATAGGAAAAATTATTAACTACATACCCGTCAATGTAAAAGCTGTATAAACTAATAACAGCGGCAATTCTATAGTAGCTTGTTTAAAAAATAACATATTTTTATTTAAACGAAGCGATATAATAAACAACCAACGTTTTTCAACGAATCGTAAGTTTTAACTATGTACAGGCAATATTTATTCTAATAACTTTACTGATTAAGGAATAGTACTTACATTTCTATTATTAAATTTTCGTAATGATGTGTGAATGTTAGTGCAATGTTTAATGAATTTAAGTTTCGTTAAAAACAACAATTAAGGCTTACCTACATATATTTATTTTTATCTTAAAATATTTTGATACCTTATTGTTACACTACATCTACATACTATGTATGTGGCTTTAATGAATCGTTAATTTTTCAACAAAATAAAAAATTCCAAAGTTACTTATAAAATTTTATTAGGTAAGATCTCATAAAAAACTCATAACTCATAAAACTCATAAAAAAGTTTTATTCTACATAATAATATTATACATATTATTATACTTATACATAAAAACTTTCCTCTAAAATTTTACGAAAAATAAGGAAAGATTCTTCGAATTAAAGTCAATCAGTCAATTACTATTTTAATAATTAAGCATATCTCAGTCTGATTAATTAATATGTGCTTAATTTTGTAAATAACTCCATTAAACTTACACTACAGTTCTTAAAATAATTCGTGCAATTATCACTACTTTTTCCTAATAATTCGGCATTAGTATACTCTGAAGGTAAATCGATATTCTTCGATGATGAAGGCCTGAAAATAAAAAAATTACAAAATTAAATACATGTTTGTACTGGATGCTGTTATACAATGGTTCTGGGCCATACCATATAATCATAATCAATTCGGAAGCAACTTACGATAAAAAAATCTGCAATAAATCACCAATGAGTCCATTGGAATGCTGCAAAGGATAGCTTGCTACTTCACAAATCGCTCTTAATAAGCATTCCTTGCCCGAATATCCTTTTCTGTAAGGAAAGAGTTTATATAGTATAGCATTTTCCATTCGTGTTTGTAACTAAGGGCTTCCCAAAGACTAAGCATGGATATTATGTTATAATGAAGAAGTGCATAAGGTGGCCAAAAGTACCCTCAAACTTACTCTTTGAAGAGCTTACTTTTTAATAGCTGTATAATAAAATAATAAAAAATATTATAACTTACGATTTGATTCTGTTTTCTACAACTGTGTAAACGTGTTTTCTATCAATTTTATCCATTCGCCCTTCCAACACAGGCACCGTGAATTGAGTGTTGTTGTCAGGTAAGGGATGGATTGCCTCAAAAAACCAACCTAACGACGCTTCGCGACCAGGAAGATCTATGGGAAAGACTACGGCTACGTAAATCTGTTAAAAAATATGAATTTTTATCCAAACATAAGCCTATTTTTTATGTTTTAAGTGTATAAGATGGTATAGAGGGTGTATTTTTATATTATTGTTTTCTATTTTGAGATTTTTTGAGATTTAATTCGCACAAAAAGAAAATTTTGAATGTGATATGTCACGTAATTTGCACCTGCAAAGCTTGCATGCAAAGCTTACATAGGGGCTCAATCGACATGTAATAATAATTTCTAAATCCCTGAGATTTTTTCAAAAAATAATTCTGCTCGTTGACAACTTATTGATTGATGTATATTTATAAATAGTATAGGCACTTACTCCCATTGCACCACCGGAAGGAAATCTGGTTATGAACGAATCCGGACTTTTGAACGTTTGGCAGTTACACACTAAAATTTGACACAAACCAACAAAAAAACTTAAATAAAGCATTATTAGGTACTACCGAAAATTGGACGTCTTCTTCATAGTTTCGTCACAAGCACGGCTAACCGTAAATGTAATTTGATTAACTGCAAATGCTTGGTTAACGTTAACTACGTCGTAATGAATTGTTTATATTTACGTTTCTCATAAACATGATGTGAAGTGAGTAAATTAATTTCGTTTAGGACCTTCTGGTTTTAAGCATAATTTAAAACAAATAGTATGAATGTTTGTTTTTTTGATTTCTCTTAATTTTTCACATGCTTCTTTTGAAATATTTTTTTCCTCTACTTATTGATTTTACTTCAAGTTGAGTACCTATAAATATCAATTGGGTTATTGATTTTACTTCAAGTTGAGTACCTATAAATATCAATTGGGTCTTCCTGTTATGATTTCGTTATTGTTAATTACATACTTATAAAAATTGCATTATTTTAAATGATCAATTGTGATTTTTAATTGCACAAATTCGCCGTATTCGGATGATATCGTATAATTTGAATTCAACTCCCGACATCATGCAATAGCAATAAATTCCAACTAGGTAGAGCATCCTGTAAATAAACCTCCAGGGCCGCTCGCTACATTTTTCGACCTTCCCTTCAGCCTCATAGCAACCTCAACCTGTTGCGCATTACCGTTGAGTCTGAATTTTCACAGATTTTGCGTTGCATTTTCTCAGTTCAACGCCAAGGGTTTCCTTCCTTCCTTCCTCATTCGCTACCGGGCCGAACGCGTTTTCGGGACTAAATTTGGGCGAATAGGCCGGATCTTTGAACTGTGAAATATAGATTTTACTTTACGGTTTAATAGAAACAGGTGATATATTTAATTTGTAAAATGTATGGAATGCTATTGGAAAGTGTGCAACACTTTGTACGGGTAAGTTTCTGTTTTGTGATTATTGTAATTTTATTAATAAATGTTTAAGAAATTTAACATTTTACTTCAGGAGGCTAAATAAATTAAATTTTTAAACCGGGTGCATTTTATTTGAAATCGTTAAATTGATTGCGAATCTTTTATTTTATCGATAAAGTTCTTTTAAATAAGTATGTAGATAGTAGGTAGGATATTTAAGGATAATTTAAATTCGTAAGTATGGACATCTTATTATGCACAAAATACAGTTTACTTACATTATTAATGTTATCAATTTAATAATAACAAATATGTACAGGGTGTTAATTAATTGATTGTCGATACTTTAGGATGTGAAAATTTGGATGATTTTAAGAAGAAAAGTTTATATCAATGTATGTTCTAAACCTCTTAGTTTTCAAACTACAGGGTGTTAAAATTTTAGAAAAAAATAACTTTTCTATCATAATTTTCCTATTACTCCAAATATGTTTATTGATCATGCGGGAAATCTTTTAGTTAGAGTACGGAGAAGATGTCTGGCAGAAGACATTAACAATGGCCGATTGTAAATTTTCCGTTTTTAACACTCACCAAACCTATCCAGATAGCACAATGTCTTCGCTAGCTTCAGCTTTAGCTTCAATTACTAATCAAACAGCGGATGACACGATGATGTTCTTTGGCAGATGCTTCGTCAGATTTTTCAGTAATTTCGGGTAAATGTTTTTCTTACGTTCAAATTTGGAAATCTTAATCATGCAATATAGATTGTTCAACAAAAGAAAATCCTTTTTTCCAGTTACGATGTGACAATAAAAGCGACCGGACGTTATTTTGCGGATTTTCTGAACAGTATCGATAACATTCATTCGCAATTCAGGATATCTTATCCAAAAATGAAAAGCCCCTCGATGTATTTGACGGATATCGACAAAGGCGGTTGCGTGTTGATGTATAGAAGTACAAGGTCGGGTTTAACACATTACGTTATGGGTAAATAAGTCCAAGTTTTATAAAGTTTTTTTGGCAACTTTTCTTCTCATTTTAGGCCAGCTAATGCAAATAGCCAAGGATTTTTTTGATTTGGAATTGGAAACGAACGTGATAGAAAGTAATGAGAAAGTCTCAACAGAAGGAAAACAGTTGATTATTGTAAAATTGCGATTAAATTTTGATAATACCCAATACGTAAGTTAATTTACTGGTAATTCTAAATTGTTTTGAATATGATTTTAGATTTTCACCTGTTACCTACGTATTAGGGAGTATTACAACCAATTGACACAGAACACGAATGTGAATTAATTGACTTGAAAAATAGGTATCATTAATTTCGTGAATATCGATCAATATTCCAAGTTAATATCGAAAAAACAAATTTTGTTGTTTCAATTTAACAAAAAATGATGCCATTTCTTTCTGACTTTTAATATAACTTTGATTAATAATAAATTTTAATTTCTAAATAATGAACAGCACAAAAGAGTTAATTACTTCACTTTAACTAAATTGTAAACTTTACTTCATCTTTCTGCGAAAGTAATTATCGGAGATCGGCCTTTTAGGAATTTCGGACGATGGAGGGTAGAAACCGCTTCCAGAGCAATACTATACACACCATTAAATTCGGGAGCTTAGAATTTGACTCTAATTCTGATCGACAGTGATTTATTGAGTTTCCCTTTTTTCCTGCCATCTAATCCCCTAATAGGTATATTTTTCAATGTACACAAAATCTCTCTACAACAACGATTTAGGGTTGACACAAATTTTCTGTATATACCTAATTAATCCCCAAACCATGTTTCTCGTTTTCCAAGGTTTCTCATTCGAAAACACAAATGCGCCGGATGCTGAACAATCTCCAACAAACAAGAATTAATGATTTGCGATTTGCTATTTCCTACGGATAAGGTAACCATGGAATTTCTTTCAGATGGCAACAAAAAAGGAGGCTAAAGCGAACGAAATCAAATGTGATCTTCCGCCGTTTGAATGTAGTTTGTTAAGGCAATTATTCCCGTTTACCGTGTTGCTCGACTCTACGCTCACAATAAAAGGCATCGGCGAAAAGTTGGCGGAGGTGGCTGGAGGAAAGGAAAAGTTGGTAGGCCAACCTTTCACGAAATATTTCAAATTAAGGACTCCCAAAGGCATATCGCTAAAGTGGAATAGCGTGAGTATTAGAACGAAAAAAAAAAGAGAAATAAAGTAAAAAGTTTTTTCATATATTTCGCGCGTGACAATGGAACGACATCAACTAGGCTGAAGGAAGTACATTTGACGCACTTTCTCATAAAACGCCTTTATAACAGCAATATACTTATGTGGTAAATAAATTACTTAACAGAGAAGTGTGGAGCTGTTAATGCGTTTAGGCCAGTACAAAAAATAAATCAAGTGTAATATTACAATCTCCTCGATACGAAATTTAACGAAAACACTGGAATTCTAATAAATAAGCTGTTTAATTCCAGCTGTACTATCTCAAGTCTGTCACGTTCGAAATCGAATTTCTGCGATCGGAGTTGATGAAATCGAACATGAAATCGCTACAAACGCCCGAAGAAAGAGAAAAAGATGATTTAACAACCAGAGAGATAGAAATTGATGGAAAAAGTATTTCCCCGTACGCCTTAAGAAGGGATAGCCAACCGGGATTACGAAATATCCTTCTGAAGGGACAGATGATGTATTTGAGCGACGCTGAACGGATTATTTATTTTTGCAGTCCCGTGTAAGTAAAATGTAGTGTCATAAGGGATTAGAAAAATAATCGAATATTGTCTTAAGACATCGAATTATTTTTTTATACTCGTTTTAGAATTAACGACATTAGTGAATTACCAGACCAGGGTCTATATTTAAACGATTTAAACTCCCACGGTTTGAGCAAGGAAATGGTTCTGGCAGGATGGCAAAGCAGTTCGAGGTAATTCTATACTCATTAATACTGATAATTTTGAAGTGTTGGACTGGAATTTTACTCCATTTCCAGATTACGATTGATGTTCGACAAAGCGGAACAAAGGGCATCCGAGCTGGAAAACAATTACGCACTTTTGAACGTGTGGAAGAGGAGAGGAGACGATCTGCTCTATTCGATGCTTCCTAAGCCAGTGGCAGATTGTTTGAGAGCTGGAAATAATCCGTTGGATACTTGCAAGGTAAATTATTCGTTATTTAATTCTTATAGAGAATTCAATTTTCTTTTCAGAGTTTCGATTTAATAACGGTCATGTTCTGCGAGTTAGTGGGATTCAATTCATCGACGGCGGAAGATGCTATGGAACTGGTTAGCACAATGAATGCAGTTTTTTCTTGTTTCGATTCCTTGATGGACAAATTTAATGTATACAAGGTAATGTTGAACTAATTATTGCTTATTGCAATTAGTTTGAATTTTTCCCTAATAGGTGGAGACTGTTGGACAAATATACATGGCTGTTTGTGGAGCACCCAATAAAAATGACAACCATGCTTCAAATATTACTGATGTTTCCTTAGAGATGGTGCGTCACGTTCGGCAATTACAAATTCCTTCTGGAAAAAAAGTTGATGTTAGAATAGGTATATTAAATAGGTGTTTTTAAAACATTTAAATAATAGTTTTTAATAATTTTTAGGCATACATTCAGGTCCTGTAGTAGCAGGAGTAGTTGGGATTAAACTGCCCAGGTACTGTTTCTTCGGAGACACAGTAAATACGGCTTCTAGAATGCAGTCTACTAGCGAGGTTCGCTAATTATTTATTTATTATTACTTAATCTTAATGCGAGTTTTATCAATTTGTTTTTTTTTAGCCTGGCATGGTACATTTATCAGAAACTACACGAAATTATTTACCAACAGGAAGATATATTTTAACAAGTCGAGGAACTGTTAAACTGAAGGTAAGTATACTTATTAATCCCACGTTCTGTAGTTTTACATAATATTTTTATTAGTGAATTATTTTTAGAAACAGCAATTTTGTTAAATCTTTCTTAATATAATTTTTTAGGGCAAGGGAGATATGCGAGCTTATTGGGTATTCGAAAATATTTATCACGATGAAGATGATGAAGAAGAAGAAGAAGAAAAAACTAATGAAAAATAAATTAATGAGTAGATATTATATTTAATCTACACACTAATAAAATAGTCTATTGAATACACATTTTGCCTTTTAATTAAATATCTATTTATGTAATTACCAATATCCACGCACTCTGTTAAACTATGCCAACCAAGAAACCTAGATAATATAATTCGTGGGTAAATAAAATGACTCATTCCCTCTTCTTCGACAGTAATTAATAATTTTGGTGACTTAAATGAAACGCAATTCATCTAATGATATGTTATTGTCCCTTTCAATTAAGTCCAATTTTTATGTTCTTCCAGCCCTGCGTGACAAATATTAATAAAGCTATTTTGCCACGAACAGGTACACAGTTAATAATGGACGTAAAATTTTACTAAACAACTGTTGCAGGATCTTCCTTCAGTTGATTACCAAACTCTTGACTTGTAGGGTGCTTTTCAGCCACCACTGAAAATTTATTTGCATTATTAATTAAAAATCTTACCAAATAAGTAAGTAAGTTAAGTTACCTAGTAAGTACGTATTTTTACCTAGAAAGTAAGTATTTTTAAGATCTTAACACGTCTACTTATACTTATAGAAATGTATGGAATGCTTCTTGAAAGTGTTCATCATTTTATGCAAGTAAGTTTTTATTTTCATTCTGCAATTACAACAACTTATTCACTAAAAATAACTAGACACACTTTTTAAATGCACAATCATTCGTTGAAATATGGTATGTAATTTATTGCCTCAGGTTTTTTGCTTTAAGAGCTGCTTATTTAAAGTGTCCTTTAATTTTGCGATCTGCTGATATATCAAATAATTTAAATATTGCGTTTGAATTTATAGATTGAGTACGGCGAAGAGATATGGAATGAAATAAAAAAAGTAGCAGGATGCGAATATCAAGTATTCAATACTCATCAAGTGTATCCTGATAATCTCTTAAGTAATCTCGCTTCGGCAGCGGCTTCGGTTTTAGGGACATCTTACGATAGTTTTATGAATTTCTTCGGTCGTTGTTTCGTCAGATTCTTTTCCACTTTAGGGTAGGTATGAAATTAGAATAAAAGAATACTCATATTCTCTACTTATATTGCTCATTGAGGTCTCATAAATTTAATAATGTAGGTTCTAAAGTTTCAAGAAGTTCAATAATTGCCTAATTTTGTACGTGACTAAATTAATATTTTCATGAACATTAATAACGCTCGTGCTTTTAGATATGACGTTATCATAAAAGCCACAGGTCGTTATTTTACTGACTTCTTGGAAAGTGTGGACAATCTTCATACACAATTTCGGTTTACTTATCCAAAAATGCAGAGTCCCTCTATGTATTTAACAGACATCGATGCGTACGGTTGTGTTTTGGTTTACAGAAGCGGTAGACATGGTTTCACGCAATACATAATGGGTATACAATTTCGAAACATTACGGTCTTTATGAAATATACGTTGAAAATTTTTAGGCCAATTGGTACAGATAGCGAAAGATTTTTTTAAACTATCGCTCAATGTTAAAGTATTAGAAAAGGCTTCGTCAGCTAGCGGACCCAAAAATTACGTAATCGTTACTTTTCGACTCAATTACGACAATAGACCCTATGTAAGTTTACAAAGAAATACATTTTATTAATCCATATACTCCATATATTATTTCAGATGCTTCACAAGAGCCGCAAAGAATCCTTTCACAGAAGTGGAATCTTGACTCCTTTTTCCAGCGAACTTCTTTTGGACCTATTTCCATTTTGCCTCATTATCGACGAAAACATGAATATCATCGCTTGCGGAAAAAGGTTTTTGGAAATATGGAAGGGAAAGGAAAATTTTTTCGACAAGCCCATCGCGAATTATTTTCGATTGCGGAGACCAAAGGGAATTTCGTTCACCTGGAAAAACGTAGATAATAATTTAAATGCTTCCTAAGATAGAGTTCAAAATAAATCTTTTAGACTTTGAATCTCCAATCAGTCATGTTTGAAATGGAGTGTAACAGAGGAATAGAAAATTTTAATGAAATCACCGAAGAAACGAACGCTATCGCTGAAAAGGAAGATGCCAGGGCTTCATCGCCCCAAGAATTAAAAAATATTCTACTGAAAGGTCAAATGAAGTATGTCAAAGACATCGAAGCAATTATTTTCTTATGCAGCCCAGTGTACGTTAAGAATATTTAAAAAGTACTAAAGACCTAATGAGTGTTAAATTTGTAGCATAAATGATTTGGAAGATTTAACAGATCAAGCTTTATTTTTAAACGATTTAAATCCACATGGATTAAGCAAAGAACTAGTTTTGGCCGGATGGCAACATAATTCAAAGTACGTTCAATAATCTCCTAAATATTTTGCAAATAAAAAAATATATTGATAATGATTTGCAGGCTTGAAGTAATGTTTGACTCAGCCGAACAAAGATCTGATGAATTGGATAAAAATTATCAACTATTAGAGTCGTGGAAATCCCGAGGCGATGATCTGTTGTATTCGATGATCCCTAAAACTGTGGCAGACAGATTGAGATCTACCAAATTCTCAGTCCTAACTACTTGCGAAGTATATTTTTTATTATAAATACACCTATTGAACTCTTTTAAAGGATTAGGGATCTAATTAGGAATTTTTTAGGCGTTCGATTCGGTTAGTATTTTGTTTTGCGAATTAGTTGGTCTAACATCGAAAACAGTCAAAGAAACAATGGTAGTAGTTTCAACAATGAACAAGGTATTTTCTTGTTTTGATGAACTGATGGACACCTACCATGTTTATAAGGTACAGTAAATGGTAACAAAAGTTAAAAAAAAGTATATGAACGATTTGTCAGGATACCTGAATTTGAAACTTATTTATAGTGTGACAAAATAGCCCCGACAAAGTAACCCAAAAACAAATTAGCCCAAAGCCTAAAGACAAAATAGCCCAAAAACATAATAGCACAAAGACAAAATAGCCCAAAGACAAAATAGCCCAAAGACAAAATAGCCCAAAAAGAAAATCACTCATTCTGTCGCGGTTATTTTGACGGGATACCGTTTTGTAGGTAGAAACTGTCGGCCAGGTTTACATGGTGGCTAGTGGAGCTCCTGAAAGAACGCCTTTGCATGCCCAAAATATTGCCGATTTGGCCGTCGCTATGTTGGATGAAATAGCAAAATTGAATGTGAAATCCACTATAGTCGAAGTAAAAATAGGTAAAACGATATTCCATTGAAAGTGCTCGCTTCATTTTTATTATTTAGGTATTCACTCTGGGCCCGCTGTGGCTGGTGTTGTGGGAATCAAAGTACCCAGATATTGTTTCTTTGGTGATACTGTTAATACTGCTTCGAGAATGCAGTCCACCAGCCAGGTGAGTTTGAGCTGCTAGCTATATAAATTAGACATCGATAATTATTTTACATACATCTGTATTATGTTATTTAAACAATTTTTACAGCCGGGAAGAATTAATATTTCCGATTCTTTAAAAGAGCTGTTGCCTAAAAAATACAAAACCCAAAGCAGAGGACTCGTTACAATTAAGGTAATTCTAATAATATATCTCCAAAAGACATTTAATTTTGAAATTTACTTTTAGGGGAAAGGCAATATGAAGGCTTACTGGTTGACAGAAAAACAAAAGTAAATGAACTACGAGTGGAAGAAGTTATACAGGTTGCTCCATTTTTGATCACAACATAGGTTATATAGGCTATAGGTGCGATAAAGACAACTTCCATTAGACACTTATAAAGGAAAAGGAAAGAGTGACATTTGTGTCATTGCAACTTTTCACTCTGACAACTGTTATTTTATTAATCTTTCTTTGTTCCACTCATAGAAATGACCATATTGCAATCGGAAATGGAGCAAACGATATAAATATAATTAATAACTGTTAATTAATGTATTCAATGTGCTTCATAATGTAAACTCACCAACATATTTATTAACCAATTAGATGAATTGAGTGGTATAATAGAAGTAGTAGTATAATAAATGTAGTACAAATTTATTCACACAATTTTAATGATATTTTTTACATACATGTTCATTCGGTTTTAACATATTTGTACTATTTCATTGATCGATTCACATCGATTTACTATCATCAGATTTGCGTGTATCAGACTTGCTTTCCAGTTTAGTGAGTACAACTTGTTCACCTAAATGAATGAGTTTTTTCATGTATGCGGTTGCTTTTTGGAGGCGTATTTCTTCGTCCCGATTAATCGAAGGAAAATGAATGGAAGATACCCCGTCTTTACCTGCAAAGAATTAATCATTTGAATTTAAGACCAAATGATTAAATGATATTAGTTATCCTAAAAGTACTCAAATTATTTACATAAACGAACAACGGATGTCATGTAAGGTAAAATTGTTTCGATTTTTCCAGTCTGCCGAACGAAACAGCATTCTATGCAATTCTCATCGCCTTGTATAGCTCTCAATAAGGTGTTTACAAATCTTGAAATACCCAAAGCGTGAGCTAAGGACATCGATTCTTTTCTATTGTGAGCGTGTAGAACATCGTCTTCTGCTCTTGAAATTAACTTCTGTGTTACTATAGTCTTCTGCAAAGCAATGAGTAATAATAAAGTCATAAAGTACCTAAAACCATTGTGCTTACCAATGGCAAATTTTTTGGTCTAGCTTGCGATAAAACGCCTACAAGGCACTGTGAATTAAGACCGCCTACGATAGGGCATAATACGTTGAAAGGATTTTCATTAGTCAATTTAGCAATAATACTATGCGATATCATCGACGCTGTGGATGTGACGCCAAAAATGTTTTTACTACCATAAATTCCGTTCCTTGTAT
Organism: Phyllotreta striolata; assembly: GCA_918026865.1. Lineage (NCBI taxonomy): Eukaryota > Metazoa > Arthropoda > Insecta > Coleoptera > Chrysomelidae > Phyllotreta > Phyllotreta striolata. The sequence continues at coordinate 7,548,270 of OU900095.1, forward strand.
ACTCCTTAAAAAATATAATAAATACATCTATTACCAACAATATCAAAATAATTCACTTACCTTACAAACCATAGGCACTAAGGCCTCTACGGGCGGTCGGGCAACGCAAAACATGCCATTGGGATTGTGTTTAGCCATAAGTTTCGCCGATTCTAATACATCCTGCCAATTTTTCATAAATAGAAATTCTTGAGTTTCGCCAGGCAATCTTTTGTCGCCTCCTACAGTCACGACAACATCTGAGTCCTTTAATAATAATAATGAGCGTGGGTACTGTTTAATTTTCTCGTTACTTACAAGTATGGAATCTTTAAGAACTTTCGCTCCTTCAAACGAACTCACTTGCGCGCTGGTATCAATGTGACTCAAATCTTCTGCTATGTTACACACGCTGCATTTATTGTCGAACAGTCGGAGTTCTCCAACGTGCGGACTTTGCTTCAGAAGCAGAGAGAGGTACGTGCCCGTCGAGGAACACGCATTTAATATCGTTACCTTCGTGTCTGCTACGTATCTTTGATGGTATTGTCTGCACCATGTTTTTAATGCAGGTCTAAATTGAAACATTACGGGGATTTTAAATAATAATCGAAGATTATGTTTACATCTAAATTGGAAATTTATTTTGAAGGGTCGTTTTGAAGTGTCAAGAAACGGACGTTTGGCTATAGACAATTTTTTACAAATTTAAATCAAAATTTATAGGGAAAATCACTTAAACACACTTAAACTTAACAGTAAATTAGTGAATGTAAATTATGTGTTGAAATTAGAAGAATCATTTTGGTCGATGGTTTAGTAATAAAATTCGTGGTTATTCCGTTGATAATTTATTGCAGAAAAAAAATCTGAGCAAGCTAATTCTAAAAGCACCTCTATTTTATAAAACTTAAATTATTTTCTTCTCCTTCATAAAGGCTTTCAATGTAACTCCCATTTGTGACAACGATGGCGATATTCTGACTCCGACTTTTTGCAGAGCCTTGATTTTGTCGACGGCCTTGCCTTTGCCTCCCGATATAATGGCCCCTGCGTGGCCCATTCGCCTGCCAGGCGGTGCACTAAGGCCTGCAATGTAAGCAACCACGGGCTTAGCATTATCTCCTCTGTTGTTCTTCAGTAGGAATTCCGCTGCGTTCTCTTCCTGGTCGCCTCCGATTTCCCCTACAATTTTTATATACAAAATAAACGATTCGCAAGGAAGGAATTTTGCTGAGAAATATGCTATTCGTTCAATGAAGTGCTCTGCAGGGCTTTAGGCAGCCCACTAAGGACATGCTGTATAATTACCAAGGAGGTAGGTTAAAAAAGATAACAGGACTCCTAACAGGGCTGTCTAGGAAAGCATCTCTATAACATAGATTTCGGAAGTTCCCTTTATAGCTACTGCGGCACGGCTGAAAATTCTATTGAACGAACTTAAAGTTTACCTATCATGATAATTCCTTTTGTATTTGGATCCTTCAGGTAGACATCCAAACAGTCGATGAAGTTGGTACCATTGAAAGGATCTCCGCCTATTCCTACTACGATAGTTTGACCTAAACCTAAGGCTGTTGTTTGATCAACTGCTTCATACGTTAATGTACCAGATCTGGATACTACTCCCACCATACCTAATTAATATTTGTTGAGTTTGTTGAATTGACCAGAATGTATACGTGATACCTGCTTTATGTATATGATTCGGCATGATTCCGATTTTGCATTTTTCAGATGCAATTATTCCAGGGCCATTCGGACCAATTAATCTAGATTTGTTTTGGCGCAGCAAGGCATGTTTGACTTTAACCATATCGTGTTGAGGTACACCTTCGGTGATGCCAACTATCAGAGGGATTTCTGCTTTGATAGCTTCCATTATTGCCTTGACATATTAAGTAGTAAATGGTGAGTGAGCAATGGAAAAAAAATCTTACCTTTGCTCCGGCAGGGGGCGGTACAAATACAATGGTAGCGTGTGGATTGAGAGCTTTCTTTGCTTCAACAACAGTCGCAAATATCGGCAAATTTAAATGCTTTTGACCACCTTTCTTCGGATTAATACCTCCAACTATTTTCGTGCCGTATGCTAAACACAGCTTGGCATGTTCAGTGGCGCTTTTACCAGTAAAACCTTGTACTATTACCGTGGTATCTTTACCTATAACCATGTTCTTACGTGTCGAATCATATTGATTGCCTCCTTCGCCTCCGCCTTCGCTGCAAGTACTGTAGCGCTTTTGCTCGACAAGTTTGATTGGTTTTAGGGAAAATAGTCGTCTTTGTAGGATTCTATACATATTTAAAATGTTACTGTGCCTATTTTTACCATAATACAAAAATGTGAAATTTGTAGAGAAAAAAAGTGACAAGTCAAAATCAAAATGTCATTTCGAAAATGTGATTGATATTACAAAAATGTTGTCATACGAATATGATTAAACTGGTGATGTATCTAGGGTGCCTATTTTAACAGAACTTGAAATAGTTAAAAATATCAAGTGCAGGTCATTTAAATCAGAATTTCCGGGTACTATTTTGTCAGAAGTGTCCATAAAGCGTTAGTTTTAAATTTTGGATAGATTTTGGAAATAAGTAAGCTGTTATTGTACAATAATATCATTTATTATATGATTTTCAAAGCAGACAACATTTGTTTTAAAATTTCCTTTTCAACAGAATCAACATTTTTATTAAACATGTATGTAAATTCAGGTTTACTCTACACCCAGAACAAACAGTTACGAGAATTTAAAATAAATATATGTGTTCAACACATTTATATCATTTGTTAAGTAATTGAACATTTTCGACAAGTTCAATATACATTTTTCGCTAAATTTATTATAATAAGTTTTACTACAACATTCATTACAGTACCTACATAATATTAATTAAAACAACAGTTTATCTACTCCATTTATAACAAGAACTATCTTCTGTAAAAATAAAATATCATTTTAAACAAATTTCAAGTCATCAGCTCGACATCAATCACAAGAGCACAAAGTAACACATCAAGCGAGGGATATTTATCAAATTCCCTTATTTGTACTTGTAAATGTTGTAGTAAAAAATCACCATTTCCATTCAAAGAGAAACAACGATTCATAAAACAATTTCAATGTGCGTAACACGTGACAAAATATTTTTGATTCTCTATAATTTATCTAGGTTTGTAATATCTATCAGAACCGCAATCAAAAGGCAAACGCAGAATTTGGCACGAGCCTGAATCTCATAAAATATTTTATACATTTATTACACATAGATTAGATACACAGCAATAATATTAGGTGTATCAATATTAATTTGGTCGTTTTATTTTTTTTCCTAAATAGACACCATCATATTAAGAACCAAAGGAAATGACATACCTATTTAAATTAGATGTAAAAACATTCAAGGTAGATTTTAGACGTAAAAATTAGACAATTTTATAGGAAAGAAATGTCTATTTATTATTATGTGTAAAATACGCCCTGAATGTTCTTTGTATCATTCTGAATATTAAATTTGCGCGACTTATAATTCCTTTATAATATTTATTTATCCTAATTGCACACTTTAAACAATTACCTAATTCACTTCCCTCGATAATTAATTGTAAGTTAGAATTTACCTCAGTTGCAGCATTGATAGATATACTTCAAAATTATATTTCCATACATCTAAACTCGACCTGAATATAAAAATAGAAACACTTAAGGCTGTTATATATAATATATATTATTTATCATGTTTATATATATTTAGGGAGATTGTCCGTCCATTCCATTAAGAGTGCCAATAGTTTAAAATTGAAATTAAAAGAAATAATAATGCCAGTGTTATTCAAAGGATAAAACACTAGTTGAAAAAATGTATTTTCATTATCATATCAATGAGTTAATCAATGGAATGAGATACAAAATAATTCTAATTTCTAAAATTATCTAAAGTTTTATTATCAAATTGTATTCGCTCTGATATGTTGTATTTTTGATATTACCACCCAAACCTTTATTTATTTGCTTTATAAATATTGTTCTTTAACTATTCCTCTATTTAAAATTATAATTATAATTTTAAAAAATTAACAGTTTTTTTCTTTAATAATAAAAAAATATTACTTAAATTGTAAAAATTGCTTAGAATTGCCTTATTTGGAACTTTTCATATTGCTAAACTTTTATTGATTAATTTCAAATTTAACTTTAACATCCCCATTAAAAATTCATCCATGATTAACCCACAAGTTCACAATTAAAAATATTTAGTAACACATTTTGCGCTTAGATATATTTTTGCACTAGTGCTTTATTCAATTCCTACCAGTTAACTAAACACAGTGAAGAAGGAACATTAAATAAAAATATAAAGCCGTGGAAGATTTAGCCAAGTTTCGCGTTAGATAAATATATTAGATCGAAACCAAAAAAATGTACGCGTTTTATACAAAAAATATGAATGGAATGATTGTCTTTTATACTAAATATGTTTAGTCTTAGTTGCTGTAATCGAACGACTCCATTTCTGAAAATCGGGAGTCTTGATGTTGCAGTCTTTGAGTGCATTCTTTCAGATATGAATCCTGAATCCTGTACATGCCCGAATTTGCTTGGAACATCAAAGTTTCCAAAATTCGCTCGTTTTTAATAGCTTTCGATGGTAGCACAACCTATCATAAAAAACGAAGATGATGATAGCAAAAATATCTACAAATTTATAAATACATACCTTAATCAGCTCTTGTGGGGTAATACGGTATAATTTGAGATCCCTAGCTAATCTTTCCATGATACACTTAAACTCTAATTTGGCATCGAGTTTACTAGAAGTCTTTGTTCGAATTTTGTGCTTCGCCCATGCAAGCATGGCCTCGAATTTTAAAACTTCAGCTACTTCCAAGTTTCTAGAATAATAAGGAAATCAAAACAGAATAAATATTTAAGTCGAATATTAAGACATGTTTCAACACAGACTTCTTTAGGATTTTACTTCTTGACAAAGCTCGTTCCGTGTGTGTAAACCTGCAACAAATAGAATTTATGCCGGGTAAATATTTACCTGCACATAATCATCTGCACCATCGATTCGCTCAGGTTCAAAAATTCGCTGGTTTGGAACAGAGCCGTAGACCTCGTTTCCACGAAAGCCAGTATCATATTTACCAGCTCCGAAGCCGACGTGTACCTCCAGTAATAATTCTCTAACGAACACAACATACAACATACAACTTCTATCCTTAAAAATTGCTTGGCGTGATGGAAACACGCTTGCAATAACTCAGGTAGATCGTAGTGCTCAGCTGCGCATATCAGACCCGGTATCGTTGAACAAGTTAACGGACAAGATCCCGTGTGTAGATAGTCTAGGAGTATTCTGAAAGTGTCCGCGTCGAATTCTATTATGGAAAATTCCGTTTGAGCTAATTTGGCTCGATCGACTTTTTGAGCGTCCGCGCAAACGCTCAAACGCGGAACGGGGAGTTGGCTCAGTGACGGCTTTTCCTTGCCCTCTTTATCCTTGCCGTCCTTATCTAGAATTACAAAGAACCAGTTAGAATGCGATTGGGCACATTGGAAAGGGAATACTTGAACAATCTTGGCTACTGGCCCATTTCTTTTTATCCTCAGCAGACAGCGCTTGGGCGTTGTGCTTCCTTATGGATCGTCCCCAACCGGCTGTGATCGTACCGAGTCTAGTAAACGCTCTTTTTACCATCGGCGAGCTGGGCACGCTCTTCGGTCGGGGAGTTTCGATATCGGGAACCTGCAAGAAGTTGCTACTTTTGGGGCGCGCTTGTTGGGGACTGAGAAGAGTGGGAACAGGACGAGCTAGTAGTTCCGCGACGGGTACTTGCGGCGAGCCGAAGCCCGTTTGGATTCCGTACAACATCTCTTGGAAAACTCGGCTTCGGACCTAAGATAAGATAATCGCTCGTTTACTTGTTGCTTCTACAACGCATTGGCACTTACCCCTAGTATGGCCCGAACACCAACCAGTTTAATTTTTTGCTTCGATTGACCTACGAGGAACGATACGTCGAATAGTTGTGCATTAGCTAAAGTATTGGACTCTGTGTTCAAAAACATCTTGGTGAAATCTTTGGCGATTTGGTCGTAATCTTCGAATTGATCACGAACGCTATCTAACAACGGTGAAGAAGGACGCATGTGCCCTATTGGCCTCCAAGAACCTGAAACGTTTTAGGTAAAATACATGCATGAAGTTATAGGAAGGTCTCTAGAGAAAGTTAACTTAGCTGGGTAAATCCGGAAATACGAAAAGAAAATAGTAGAAGCTGTTGTATTAAAAAAACGCAATAAAAATTTTTGTGTACGGTTGTGTGAAGCTATAAATAGGCTTTTGAAAGATATTATAACTTGTCAAGAATTACCAAATATGCAGCAATAACAATAACCAAAACACTAGTGCCAAACGTAGATGAAGTGCTTGCTATAAGTTTTGTACAAAAGCAGCCACCTACAAAGAAAAACCTCTACAGATAAAAACATGGGCATTTGAAAAGAAACTCTACGCTATGGAAGAAGTGATTACTTAGGTAAGTACCTACATAAAAATAATTAAAGGGACGAACAATAAGCCTGCTTTGTAGACTGTAGGGGTAAGAGCTAATTATTATGTTAATTAACCTCGTCTGTAAGGCTTCGGTATTTGTCCAGTTTCGGCGTGATTCTGCAGATTGGCCACAATGTCTTCCAACATTTGGGATCTAGTTCTTTCCTGCATTCGAGCGAATTTCGGCGCTGAGTAACTGGCCCTTTCGCCGTTTACCACCTTCGTCAGCAGCCATTCCCTGAACATGGGCCCCTTGTCGAAGACACTTTGCTCCCAAAGGTACGGCTTGTAGGCGCCCACTTCATCTCTTGTTACAACCGATACCTCGTAGTGGGTGGGTTTTCTTTTTATGCGCGGTGATGTGCGTACTGAACATAAAAAAATTATTAGATACTTGATATGAACTACACCTCACCAAATGTAGCTTGGAAATTTGCATTAGACGCGCAAACGAGGAAGAAAGATTTTACACAATTAAAGAATAAATCAGTTTCTAACCACCCGAGAACTGCACCACTGGCAATTTTGTCATCTTTACCTAACTTCTGTTCTCTTTAATTTTTGCATCCAAATTCCAAATTATTCCAACTACCAAACAACATTGGTTGATGCATACTTAGCTCGAAATCAATTATCTGACATCGAATTACCTAAAATGAAAGTGTGCAGAAAGTGGCTCTTTATGCAAGCCGGCGAAAATGAAGTGTTGTCCGCTTCGAGGAAGACCACGCAAACGATGTCGTTGCCGATGTGCCGTTTCCTTTGCAGTTTCTGCGGATCGTGTCTTTCGTACGGCAGCAAAGTGCTAACGTGGAACATTATTTCGATGTTTCTCCAATTCGTGTACACCGAGTACAGTCCGGTTAGGTCGTGGACGGTGTCCAATCCGCCTTTGTACCGGTCGAATCCGCGCAATCGAACTTTGTCGCCCAGTATTTGCAGGAATTCTTCGAAAAGGAACGAGTTGTCATTATTGTCTAGTATTTCTTCTTCGGTGTATTGGCCTTCTTTCACGTAGATTACTCCGACTTTCAGTTCGGATTTGATGAACACCTGAAAAAAATGTCACACTGAAAAGGGCGTAAATAATGATTTTATGAATGTACCTGATCGAGTTTAAGCAATTCCTCGGGTGTATCAGGCAGTTGTCCAAGAATAAGAGGAGGATTTATGTTGACTTCCTTACCCAATGATCTTACCACTTCTTCTCTGTTGTAACGATCGGCGAAAACGCAGCTGGCCGGAATTAATCCATGCACGGTGTAACTAATAGCACGCACCAGTATCCTAAAATACGAAAGCCATGCATAACAGAAGATTTTGAAAAAACCGTTCGAATAACTACCTGAATTGATCGCGCCCGTTGAGCGTTTCTTGTTTTATCGACAGTATAACTGGTCCCAGATCTTCATCGTTCGTAAAGTAATTCCAATGTTCGGTTCCGTAAAAATATTTCTCGTACGTTTCTTGTTCGACACTCGTTAATTCGAAGCCTTGATTCTTCTCCCATTGCTCCTCTATTGTCGTCTTCTTTTTCGGCGAAGACGTGTCATCTTCATCGTCTTCGAATAGATCGTTACAACCTATAATTCATCAATATAAGTTTAGAGATACTAAGCACCATTGATCACGTACTTCTATCTTTTCTTCGAAATCCACTGGAATTATCGTGATCCATGCCGTTGTTGTGAAGTTCCTCGTCCTCCTCGCCTTCCTGAATTTCGTTGTCATGTTCGGACTCGCTTTCATCCCAAATGGTATCAGAGGTGATCTTCTGCCTGGAGCATTCTATCCAATACCCAGGTGTGGGGATGAAGTTGTGCGGGAATTCTTCGCAAAATTCGTCTGGAAAATTGAAAGGCGCATAAGACGAAGATGAAGAGAAGAAAGTACAAAAGATTTTATGCACACATTTTTGAACTCATGATCGATCGTGCATGTGGCAATGATCTAACATAAATATCAGAATGGTTGGAACGTTTGGTACGGATGACGGAGGAGAGGCATGCAGACACGTTGTTACAGAAGGTTTATATGAGAAGATGAAGAGGAGGAGAAGATATATAACAAGTACAATATAGTAAAAGAGCGGAGAATATACTTTTCCAAAAACCAGAATATACAGGGAATAAAACTGATAAACCAATGCTGTTAATATTTGGTACAGAAAAGAAGATTTATCATTCCAAATGGATAACTACTAAGGAAGACAACTACCGAAACAAAAAAAACAAGAAAGAGAAACGGTGCAACACAAAGAGGATGATGAAGATTTATAATGGAAATAACACGAATAAAAGTAATTAATTATTCTTTTATTAAAAACGTGATAAGGAATATACAAAATCTATAAGTAAACAAAGCTAATTTCGAACAGAAACGAAATGTTTCAGAACAACATAATTATCCAAAGAGGAATATAAATTGCAGATGCGTTTACCTTTACCACAAGGTATATTCAAATTTTTACGGAATAGGAGTATATCGAGATAGAGACAAATTTGGTGAGTATGAGTACAGTCCGCTCACTGTAAGGTAGAACACCAAACGAATAAACTCGGCTTGGTGTTCAAACTTAGAGTGACCCAACTATACACACGCCTAATTTTCCTCAAGTATCCGTTTTCCAACAAATGTTTCAACGAGGCAGGGTAACTGAAATGAAATTAAACATTAAATTGTTCATTTCGCAACTATCCAACTTACCATTAGTTCAATCGTTCACGATTTAAAAAAAATGGAATTTGCAATGGGTTTATAATGTCACTGAGGGAATTAAATTTTATGTGTATAAAAATAAGGGATTTTATTAACAACTAAAAAGTTGTTTCCGGGGAGAAGTTCTGCGAGAAGTTCTTGAAAGAATTCTGGGTCGAATTTTATATGTAATGTACTTAAAGTAGCACCTAATTCTTATTACCAATTATCTATGCTACTTTTGTTTTATTAATAAATTTACCTACAACCTCACCGATTCTTCCATTAGCAATGAAACGCCTAGTATATTTTAAAACAAAATTAGAGCCCTTTAACTCGAGCTGATTTGGGTCGAACCTTAATTAGGACCACATTATGAACTACCTAGCTTTATTTAACATTTTATGTCAATAAAGTTTTAGGTTCAAAAAACACATACACACACACTCAGCTGATAATTTTCTAATAGCATGTTTCTTAATGCACTAGGTGCGTCCAGAAAGTAAGTTCCATTTGTTAATTTAAAAAAATCATGTACAGATATAGAAATTATAGCACAATAAGCCTCTTAGTTACAATTTACTTTTCAATCATATTTTTCATCATAAACGGAACTTACTTTCTGGAGGACCCTACAACCTTGATTGTGTTTGTTGTTTAGGAAAAGTATTACTTCAATTTAACCTATTTTGATTATGGTTTTTTTAAGAGATTAAATCTAGTAAGAAGAGACAACTCAGATAGAGCTGCTCCAGTTATCCTAGATATTAATGCAGGTCATAAAATACTGATAAAAAATCCTACCTGAGCAGGCTTGGGGGGGCAAAGGAAAGATGAGCGTCGTCGAGGACTTCCTCCTGGCGACGGCGCATCCTAGTGATTGAGGCTTGAAGGAGCGAAGCTGCTGCATGAAATCGGAGCACTCCATGAGCGCCACGTCGGCGAAGTGCAGGTCGCAGAGGATTTGGTTCTTGAAACGGCGGGCCCGCTTCTGATTGGGGCCCGTCAAATTGAGACCGCAACTGTTGCAACGTAAGCATTCCTCATGATAGTGATTATTGTCGTACAGAGGAGACGGTTCTGGAAAACACAGCGTCTTGTGAATGGTCGCAAACGCCGAAACGTCAAAAAATATCTGACTCGATCTCTGGCCGGATTACTCCGGGCGACTCATTGGCGATCGAGAGTATTTTTTGATACCTCGGTGCGATTGTATGATTGTGCTAAGGGCGTCAATTATGCTTAAACTATCAACTATAAGCATTGTTTGTTATGAATTAATTATTTTGCGTTAATTTTTTCATTCTCGAAAGAAGCGATAAACAAAGTGAGGCTTAAAATAAAAAAAAATATGTTGAGTTCGAAATAATATGTTAAGACCCAATTGGATGATTGTAGGTGTAAGTATCCAAATTTTTGATTCTTTTTTGAAATATTAAATTTTAAATAGATGCTTCAACATTTAAATTCACATTTTTATAAAAATTCCATTACGTTTCAAAGGCACTTCGATCTGATTATGAACGTACAAACGTGTTTACTTGTTGAATATCACTATTGTACTTATACAGTTGGGCGTGTGATGCATTTTACTACACGATTTTACACGCAAAATTCCATTATAAAATTAAAAAGGAATTAGAATTTATTACCGATTGTTAATTTTAATCCCATTATTATTATTATGGGCGAAACGTTGTTTATTTAATTCGTTGATTAAAGGCTTCCTTTCTACACCTATACATACTTATAATACTCATGCATATTTGAAATTAAATACCCTGCACGAATATTTACATTATGTACAAATGTACAATTTAATGTAGCTTATTAGTAATAGATTGTACATTGTAATCAACTCGACGAAATTATTGGGCCGATATTAAAGGAAAACATAACCGCAAATTCGCCAAAGACACGTCAAAAGGATCAACAGGATTCAAACTCGCAGCAAATTGAATTTTAGCGTCATGCATATTTTAAATACTTCCTCTACTTAATTAAAATTCCAAACAATTCCACATCAACTAACCTTCTGAGACATCGGAGATAAGTCGATCATTTTCATATAATTCGAAACTATACCGAAATCGCCGCCGATAAATTCGTGTTCGTCATTTCGACGGTAAAAAATTAAATCGCACGCTTTCACATCGTCGACGCCCGCCCGATTTTTGGGGAACCTCGATTTTTCCGAAATGTAAACACCGTAAAACCGATGACGTCAAATCGTGGAAAAGCGAGTACACGTGTCGCGAAAGCGCCGAAACCACTGACTGAGCGCCGCGGACGTCGGGACGACGTGAAGATGCCCCACCCCCGGCATCGATTGCCGACCGACGACTTTGTTATCGCAAATATTGCCGAGGTGCTATAAAACTGATACCGCCAAGACGTGAAGACACCGCTTCGGCAATAAAACTAGCTGATAATAATCAGAACGATTGCCGTTTCAGAAATATGTACCTGATGGTTAGATGGAATAAATGATATGAAACTGCAATTTTGATCGATAGATTAAGATTAATAAATATCCAGGTGTTCAGTGATACGGTGGTAGATTTTATAGGACAGAATATTTTTAATTCCCAACGCGTTAAATTTAAATTATTTTTGATAATGCACACTTTATGTACAGGGTGTTAACCTATGTACTTTGTACTTTTCTATCATAATTATTTTTATTACTTTAGATATTTTTGTGAAATTTTGTACACATTTTGTAATTAATAAGAATTTTTTTGAGGCATAAGATTTTTTTAAATTTTTCCAGTGACGTCAGTACGGGGATAAAACGGAATTTTGTTGAAATTTGGTAGGCGTCCACCATGCATGAAAAAACTTTTTTTTTTTGGGGCAAAAAGGATATTTTTACTATTATCAGTGACGTCCATGTCCAAAATTTCATAAAAATATTTGTAGTAATAAGAAAATTATGATGGAAAGTTTTGTTTTCCAAAATTGTAACACCCTGTAGTTCGAAAACGATGAGGTTTAGGAGATGTATTGATATAAACTTTTCTTCTTAAAATGATCCCAATATTCACCTCCTGAAGTATCGGCACTCAATTAATTAACACCCTGTATCTACCGTTGTTCCTACGTAAATATAACCATTTATTTACAAATAAACAGTTCAATTATTAAAATTATTATGTACAATGTACACCATCTAGAGAAATTCTGTAATTACTTGATTCCTATCTAAATAATGTGGTTCGAAAATACAACGGTCGGAATTACAAGGAAGTGGTGTGTATTTTTATCTAATTATGATTAATAATGTATTTCCTAAAAATTGATTAAAAATGGAATTACTATTTTAAACAATGAATGTCAATGTAACTCGATAATCTTTGGACATAAATAATAAATATCTTAGAAAATATCTAAAATTGTAGAAATAAAAATTAATAGCCTAGGTAATTTGAATTTGAAGTAAAATGAGAACGATGCTAGATAAATAAATTATTAAGAACAGTCTTGTATGTCTTTTATACGGCCATATTCACCAATGTCTGTTAAATCGCTAACAGATAAGTACTTAAATCGCTACTACTTAACAGATCTCTAAAAGATAAGTACTTATCAATCTGTTAACGTCATATTTTGGCATTCACCAATGCCAGTTAATACTTAACTGTCGGATAAAAGTAACAAAACAAAATCGAACTGATAAAAGAAGTAACAGACTGATAACTTCAATCCAAATGTCGAAATTGTCAAAGTTTTTACGACTATTTAACAGCGACAAAAAGATTTTAATTTTGTACCTATAATACGATGGAGCAGTTAAAGAAAATAGAGTTTGACGAATTGTACAATTCATCTTCTGAAGATAGTGATAGAAATATTCCGAAATAAAATTTAAAAATAGATTAAATAGATTCAGATTGAAGAAAGATTCGGGTTAAAATGGGATAACCGCTGGAATACGGTTATTACAGTTATTTACTTTTTCAAATTTACAAATTTGAAATTTATAATAATTTAGTAATTTGTGGTTATGAGTTCCGCATGAAGTTAGGAACTATATCGTAATACCAACTTAATCTTGGTTATTTTTAAGAAAATTGTCTCTTTATTATCAGTTACTTCAAATATCGTAGTGAATAACAAATATTATTAACCGACAGTTAAATTTTATCAGACAGTTATCAGGTTGATAAGCCGAAATTGGCGAATATGGGCAGTATACCTATAAAAATCTATCTATTCTCTTCATTGACAACCTTTTCTAATGCACTAAAAACAACAAAATAGTAAGCCTAAATTCGAATGCATTAATCCAATGAACTTAATTATATGTATTAAAAGTAAAATTTGTATTTCTTAAAATTTTTAACATGCATGTATATTTTCTCATGCTCTCACGTGTCATGTTCGATTCTGATTATCTAATTTATCTTATTTAGCAACTACATAAAATTAATTTGCCGATTTATTAATGTATGAATTGCGCTATGCATTATGTACAAATGGAAAATTGGTAATTTATGTAGTTTATTTACTAAATATATTTATATAATGAAAATTGTACAGGATAATTTAAAATTCACGAAATGCATTAATTATATAGGAAGAGGAATCAAATTTATTCACTTAATATTAATAATAGTTATAAACATACGTTTTGCAAGGACCTGTATAATTTTCTTAAATAGATATATGTGCATATTTGCGTGTATTTAAAATTTGATGTGTCGAAAGCTGCAAAGCACCAAGCTCATAGCGGTTCCTGCAGGTTTATGAAGGAGCATTTGAAAGCTCTCAAATATAATTTCATAAATTTTCCAATTAATATAAAAATGTCGCAAACAATTAGAAAATTCAGTTCAGCTTACGTATTTTTTTAAGTTATTAATAATTAGGCTGTGATTTTTTTATTTCTTATATTCTGTTTGCATGTTTAATACGAATATTAATTATTTCCATGAATTAGAAGGTTCATTTTGTGAAAAGTTTAAAATTATTAATTAAATAAAGGTGAATTACTAATTTTATTAAAATGTAGGTATATGTTATGTAGCTGTATTATTGTTAAAATATATTCTCGTTATAATTGATATTAATGATTTAATATTTATAAAAGATCTCATAAATAACTAAATGGATTTTCCAATAGAAAATAGAGAAAGGGATAAAGAGGAATATAAAATATTAGGTTTTAATGTTTCGAGCTTTATTATAATATCATCGATGAATTAGATGCTAATTTTAACATTAACTTGACGGAATATGATAGATGAACCTTTCTTGTATATGGAGATCAATTTTCTCGAGTTAATTCAATTTAGGTAAAATAATAATAAAAAAAATCACAGCCAATCTATCGGTTCTTAATACTGACGGTCCCTCATAGCATTTTAATTATTTGGTATACAAAAATTATTCGGACCGCACGTCTTCCAATTATGAAATATATTTTTTATCTTTCAATGATCCCCTTACCTGTTTGCGTGCTAGAATCAAAAAACGTACTAGAAGTTTCTACCGTCATAGAAGCAATGGTACCGTCCAAAATTTGCGTCGCCGAATCCCTTCTGCCGCGGTACCTCTGACAGTCATCGCTTTGAGAACTTTGTCTTCTAAAATTTCGACACCTAAAAACATAAAATAATCATAAAAAATGTAAAATCAATGAATCTTGTTAAAACGGTAACATATGAACGTGAGAACAGGGGGTACTGTGAGAACTGTGGGTACTTACAGAATACCTACGGATTATAGCTGTAATGTACCTACCCAATATAGAAACTAATAATTCATCTTGTTCATCATTACCTAATCATCTCCTCGGTAGTAGATTGTCTTCTGAAACCCCTCGCTATTAGAATCTCTTCGGTGGTTGATTGTCTTCTGATGGCAGGCCTGTAACTTTCTACCGGTGGCGGAGCACCACGGTTACACGGACTCGGATCTCTGCTGGAGCAACTGAAAGAGTTAGAGAAAAGTAAGTTCCGAAATAGATTGGCAGGAAATTGTTCACCTTCTTATAGCAAAGATTTTACATCGCATATTCTAAACGATTCGATTGATTAGACAATATCAATTCAATTAGAATACCCTTACGTAATCCTGGCGATATTAAAGTGAACAATTTCCTATAACACGCTTAAGTACAACGCACCTAGAGGAATCGGGTGATTTAGGTCCATGAGCTCTGGCGGCCACGCTGGTTGATTGTCTTCTTAACGTTCTTCTTCCTCTTCTGACGGGACTGATATCGCGATCTCCAGATCTGTCTGGACTCAAATGGGATCTGCACAAAAAATTATTTTATATTTTTAGCAAATAGGACATATTCCCTTATCTATGGTTTACCTAGAGTCCCTTCTGCCTCCTCGGGAAGCCGTATCAGGGCTAAGGGAATCGCGTCTTGCCTTACGCCCCGTCTCGTCCACATCGGGACTCAAAGCTGGCTGCTGAGGTTGGCTTCCGCGGCGGCTCCAACTGCCTGGTGGCAAGCAGCTTTCATCGTAAGCGGTATTTTGACGTTGCAGCCGCGAATGCTTCCTTTCTGGGCTTGCGTGAGATCTGGAATCTCTTCGCCCTAAAATTGATTACATTTTAAATTTTATTCTTTATGTGCCTATTCTGTAGGTAACTGTAAAAATAGGTGACTGTAGGATGTTTCTGGAATGGTCTATTACCTAAGCGTCCACACTGAGTGGTGGAATCCCTTCGGGTCGTTAGAAGAGGGTGCGTTGGAGTGGTAGCAGTAGTTGTGGGAACAGTTGGTGAAGTAGCCGGTGGAGTTACGCTGGATGTAATGATAGTCGGTGGAGCTGGGAGTCCTTGGCAGCCCATGTCGTTTGTGGTGACTGTAGTCCCTAGGCCAGGAAAGCCCAGAAATTGCTGAGGAGCCGAATCAGATGCTGTAGAAGACGTTGAAGGGCGTTGCTCTTGCCTTAACAGTAATAAGTAGGTTAATTTTAGAATCAAACTTTGTAGGTTCGAGGCGAGAAGGAATTAAGGATTTTAAGGCAACATGTATTTATAGTACTTAAATATTAGTATTACATTGTTTCGCTTACCTATAGTACGGTGTTTCCGGTACAGCCCTGGAGCTTTTTCTCTTTTTCTTAGCGGCAACGATTTTTGGTGGAGGTGGAGTTATAGCAGCTGTAGAATCTCTTCTACTGTTTCTTCCACTTTCTCCAGATCCTCTTCTGGAAGCGTGATGAGAGTGACTCGAAGAATCTCTTCTACCACTTCGACTGGATTCTTCACTGTAATATGTTGAAGACTTTTTTAGTTTATACATTAAAAACTTTCCAGTTTAAGGATAGCCATAATCGATTCAAATATACATAGATTTTCAATTTGGCACAATGGTTGGCACAATGGGTCTTAAGTCTGTCTTCAATGAGATTAAAAGAATTCACCTGTCTCTTCGAGAAGTAGTTGGATAGCTGGCGCTGCTAGGACTGATGATAGTCGTGGTGACAGTAGTAGTAGCCGCTTCTTTCGGTTGCCATAATTTAGCAACTTCAGATCTAAAATCTGAAATAGCAGTATAGTGGGAGTCACGTCGAGACTTTGAGCCCATACTTCTTATTCCGGAATCGGCACTCGATTCTCGGCGTTTTCTAAAACACAAATTGGAATTAAACTTTTATAAAACAACAAAAGTTATGCTCAAAACCGGTCATCAACTTATTTGCAAATCGAAAAAAAAAGAAGAGTGAAAGGTCCAGAAAGAGCGAAAAATAATTATTACTAACATAAGCTATTTTTGGCGTGGTAGAAAAAATTTAAAAAATGTAAAAAAGGCCTACCTTTGAGTTGATATGCTTGGAATCGGTCCGGCCTCTGCGGTAGTTTGCCTTCCCCAAGGCAAAGATCTGGCCAGATCGGCCAAAGTTTCTCGCCTGCACAGTTGCTTTTGCTGCTTCTTTGTACTTCCGCCCCATTCTCGCAGAATGTCGGTCAATTGAGCCAAAGAACTGCGCCTCCTTCTGGTAGTACCCGTTGCGGGCGGTGAAGTTTCTTGAGTTTCCGTAGGTGGTGATATGCTGCATATTTGCGTGGCAGAATCGCGTCGACCGCCTAGCCTTTGACGTATCGTCGATTCTTCCAACTTAAAAAAACAATTAAAAACCGTTGAGTAATTAAATCGGGAGGAGTAATTTAGTACAGTTGCTCTTATAATTTACCACATCGTCAACTCGGGAAACAATTACAATTTTAATTAAAAGCGAGGTCCATTCGATCTATTGTACTAGTAGGTAATAATGAGCAGGTAGAGCAACATCTGTGTTGATTTTATGTCGTTCCCCTCGAACTCCGAAAAGGTGGTGCGAAGTTGTACACTAGGGCGTTAACAAATAACCGAATTAATTAGGTTACTGCGAGTGGTTGCTCCAACATCCTTTCGCTCTGTTAATGAAGCTGCCTATGTGGTGAAACATATTATACGTTTACGACAAACACTACATTATATTTAGATACGTTGATTCGTCTTAATTACATCGAATATACGAGTAGCATTTAAATGAAGTAAGAATTCTCACCTGTTCGCGTACTAGATCATCCCAGCCATTGCCCCCTTGCCACACTAGACCCACTTGGTGAGACAAAATTGGCAGGTTGCAAACAAAACAAATTGCTGTCATTGTCCTGGAAAAAAAGCAACGGTCACTTCTGCGTTTGCAACATTGCGTAACGTGCAAAGTGATCAAAATCAAATTATTCGATTGTAATGGTATTTTGTACGTTTTGGTTTTGATCTCTGTGCGATGACTGTTCATCTATTTTCAATGCAAAGCTTTTCACGAACACGTTTAATGTATTTAATTAAATTGTCGCATTGAATATAGATATGTATCTATAATAATTTATATTCCTGATTGTCAGGATATATTTCAACCGCAGAAACCAAAATAAATTGTTAACGAACAAGTTGATGGTTAATAAATGGTATGATCTGAACAATGCTTGGTGTCTCGAAGATGGCGAAAAAAGCTATAGCGGTGCAGAAGAACGAACGAACCAGAAATGCATGCTAAAAGTTCGCATTTACAAAAAAAGGCACTCATTAAAATAATAGAAGAACAGGCCGAGGTGTAGTAATCCTCCTGTTTAGGTGCATTTTTATAATCCTTTCTATTTAATACTTGAAAAATACTCGTGTTTTAAATTAAACTAGTGGTGCTTACCTATTTATTTTATGCAAGGAAATATTTTGAAAAAATTTGATAAATTATGATAGAGTAGGTATGTGTGTATAATGAAACTATGCTTTACCAACTAAGTTATATTCAACAGAAAAGCTGTAGTGAATTAATTTCCTATTGAAAATATTAATCATGTAGCTGTCAATAGAACAATAGGGAAACACCATTAGCGAACAACGCATTAAACCTAACCCATTCAACCCCCATTCAACAAACTTTTAATTGTACCCCGAACGCTATCCTTTCAAAAACGCCAAAAAAAGAATTATAAACATGCACGCAACTTCGGACCTGAATGCGGACCTGTAATGTCGTAGGCGCGGTGACGGTAACTGCGACATAGTTCATTCTGCTCGGATGGTATCTTCTCGCCGGGTGGTTTTTCAACGAAGTTAACTTTTTCGATAGGACCTTCTCTCGCCCACCGATCTTGAATTGATAAAACAAGCCGCTTGCTTTCTTTTTCCTGCTGAACTCCCGATGCTGCTAAATATACACAAAAACAAGTTTTGCCAATTTCTAGTGAATTAAACGGTTTTTTTCTGTTTTGTTGTGTGAAAAATTTTGATAAATTTTGTTGTAGTAAAAGTTTTTGTTTCGAGATTGCTTGCATATTTAAATGTTTTACTGCAGCATAGGGATTGTTGCAATGATGAAATAAATGTTCAAACATTGCATATAACACACATACATATGTCCAAAAGTTCGGAATATTGGATTTTTTCATCTTCCTTTTTGATTTTTATGAACATATACATTTTTCTGAACAATTAAACATTGTATTGTTAAAACTCACACCAACATTAAGTAAATCTCAAAGCCAGATAAACAATATGCAAAAAAATGATTTGATCTTTTGGAGTGAAAATTTTACAATATTATCCAAACTTTCGGACATACATACATATGTTTATATAAACATAGCATATACATAGATGATGACCTCTTTAAAATCAAAAATCGAACTACTCCACCATTTTTCTAAACCTGTAATTTTGACCCCAATACATCACCATGTGTTGTTTTAAAGAAAACTCTTCGGATGCAAAATCCAACATTTCAGCAACGAAAATTAAAGTCTCGTTTAAAAGAACAAGATTCTCAAATCGTCAAATTTTTATACAGAGTGTAGTGAATTCCATTAAATTTCCACTACTCGTTTGATAGATCGTGAATGGAAAATAGAGGCTCGAAATTGTCAGTGCCAATATCAACGAAAGCATCGACCTGTCCATGAATTCATCCAATAGAGAGCGTGAAGTAGGTACTCGCTCTTTTGTGTTTTTAATTTCCAAAGGGAATAACAAATTTCGGTTATGCGAGAGTGATGAACGATTTTTTCGAGATGTTATCTTTGGAACGACATTTCATCCCGTTCGGAGCAATCAAAGAGATTTAGCACAATGTGCTGTGCCGTTGCATTAATGAGTTTTCCGGGACACTATCGGGAAAAAGTAATCTAATGGAATGTTGAAGTGCCGTTTCATAAAATATCAATGCTGGTGTGTCTGTGACGCGTTAATCGACAAAAACCCGATAATGTTGAATTACTAAATTCCGCTCGATGTATTTATTGACAAACTCAAATTTATTGGTAATTGATTAACAGTCAAAGAGCTGATTTTATTAAGTGTTTTAGAAGTGTTGAACCCGGAGTAGTCGAGTTAAATTGAGTTTCAGTAAGGAATGAATTAGAATAATTTACAAAGAATCGATGAAACCCCAATTTTATTTTCTCAAGCGAGCGGGCATAGAAATTGGATTATGAAAGAAATAACAAAATAGCATTTATTAAAATAAAAAGTATTGCTGATGGAATAAGCACCGGCAATTCTTCAAAATGAGCAATCTGCATACTTAATGAATTAAATTTTTCCCTCAAATTATCGTATCTCTTTCATTTGAACCTCAATTTTGCATAGGTTCAAAATTTGCAACCATTAATCATCTTAAAAATACACTTTCAAATTATTAAAATGTTTATTTTACACTATAGGAAACTCTAGTTTGTTAAATCTATTTCGGATTTATTACATTATTTTATAATAGACGAAGAGATTACTGATGAAATGGAAATTTTTTCTTTGTACACTTTATCAGATTATCAGAAAATAATGGAAACCTACAACCAGGTTAAAATCACCATTTGAATCTAAGTGACACTTTGAATATACAATAAGTTCTTTTTGCAATTTTTTAATATGCATGAAATAATTATTGGAATATGAAACTAAAATTAAAATTCAATTTCATATGTAATCTCCCTAGCAATTCAAATGTAATTAACGCGAAGCGACGAGGAATAATCGTGCCTTGAGAAATTCCCTTGAAAAAAAAATACATAGATACCTATTACAAAAGAATATCTAGGTACTAGGTATAGAAGCTTTTAATGCACCTAAAACAAACTGTAGTAATTTTGTTGTTAAAAAATGCTCTAAATGGTTTTACTAAAGAAATTTTCTTGATAAACATGTGTTAACCGGTGAAAGTAATAGGCATGAATAGCTTTAGCTATTTTAAATCTGAATGTTTAGTCGATTCCCCAATGTATTGATACAAAACTCATCATCAAAGAAATTCGAAATCGGGGAACGAAGAGCCTCATCGAACGGCTCCACCTCAATTTCACACTTGAGCTCCGTTTAAGGAGGAGTTATGTTATTATTAAATAAAGTGATCGATTTTCCTGTGACGCGTCGTTTACTTAGCTGACCATCCAGACTGTAAAATTACGTTTTATTAAATATAAATTGCCTTCAGAACATTCGATTGGTCGTTCAAATAAAAGCCACGATCTCTTAATAGTATTAAATTTTTTGTTTTCTCCACTAGTTCATTCTTTTGTTTCCGTTCTCTCCATTCCCTCGAATCAAATATGAACCGGAATTTTCTTTTTAACACTCTCTAGATGAAGTGCGTAACATGACGTTTTGATATATGTTGCATGCGGATGTAAAGTAAAAGTGTTAGAGCCGATTGGATATTAGTACCATCATGTCTGAGCAAGAGGTGCACAGGTCTATTGAGCAACGCATTAATATTAAATTTCTATCGCGGAAGAGCATAAAACCTGCCAAAATTTTGTCAAGTAACTGCAGAGTTCCCTGGAAACATTCTTTCAAGAATTTAAATCCACGATTGGCAAAAAGATATTTGTGAAAACCTGGAGGAGCAGTCATGGGACAAAGCCAAGATTTGTTTTTCTGTTGGGAATGTTCTTGTAACGATTTTTTGGGATTTCGGGGATCACATTGCTCATAGTTTTTCTCCATTAATGACGTGCAGTTAATAGTGTGTACTACTACCAACTTTTTGATGAAGTGAAGCTGGCCTATCGACGAAAAAGGCAGGACAAGAATATTTGAAGGAGAGGAGTTATAGGAGAATAAAAGAGGAGATTACATTGGAAAATGTACGATGTATTTAATTTACTAATACATTTTTAAGGCAAAATTCCGGTTCATATTTGATTCGCCCTCATACCTACCGTTATAAATTAATATAGTGTTAGGGATTGTATTCTTCCTCCAATTATTACTATTACTTAGGTGAATCATTAAAAGAAATATAAGAGAATAGCGCTTTGTCCTAAATATCTCATACTAAGTAGTAGAAATTTTTATTTAAAAAGTCCTGTACAAATGTATAAAAAATTAATTTATAGGTGTAATTCCTACAACTGTAAGCGAAAATGGCAGACCGTATCCGCTATAAAACAAATAAGGGTTTGTCTAGTCTATAACTAAAATTTGGATCTATCTACAAAAGAATTTTATTGGTTTATTCTTTACCTGTCTATTCAGTTCACAATTCTATTGAAGATTTTCTTTGAAGATGAACCCCTTTGAACCTGTGCAAAATTTTAATTAAATTAAAGACAAAAGATAACCGAAAGAGTAAAAATTGGAAGGAAAATAATCTTTAAAAGGTATTACAGAAGTTCAGTAGGTTTAAATTGTAGGTGTATTATCATCACTTTGATAAATACTTTATAATTTAATCGACTAACCTATAACCAGCTTGAAATGTGTAATTTTATTTATTCTATAATCATTTGGTAATTCCTACAAGAATACACACTAAACCACTTCTGATTTATTAATTTTTCCCATTATTCTCTTTTTTATAGTGAGTCTGTACGGTTCTCGTTACCGTCCTCTCTATTCATTACGGCTATATTCAAACGTCTTCGTTAACACGAGCGTACTTCGTCGAATGTATCATCATCTTCTTTAATGTGGGACTATTCATCTCGACCGAACAGTAAACTCTCATATTTTACCAGACGTAAACAGAACATTTAGTTTGAGAAACCCGAACTGTCAAAGTGTTCTTATACGTGGCTTACGGCTTACGAAGTCGTCTCCATCGGACTGAAGTATTAATCAACATATTTCTGAGGTTGCAGGTATGTATAAAGTTTCACTCATTATGTAATCGCCTGCGGTACAGCCGTTCTTTAATAAACTCGTCGGAAAGTTGCAAGAGTGAAAATCTAAATGAAAAGGAATTTGCAACGCTGGCAAAAGGGATAGGTAAGCGTAGTTTATCACAGGGAATTAATTTAAAATTTCAGCAATCCGCCCACTTTCCTTAATTAGTAGGTAATTAGTTAGTTAGCGAGTAATATTCGTTGATTAGCTAACTCAAATCCACTCAAATCTATTCAAATTTGCAGTTTATTGTATACATTAATTCATTGTATACAGAGATTTGTGCAAATTTGTTTGCTATATTATCATTATTAATTCTATGAGTTGAACAAAGAAAGATTATTAAAATAACAGTGATTAGTGTGACGACAATGGAGATGCCAAAACTGCAGCCGAAGATATGAAAAAGTTATTCCTTTGGTAAATAAAGAGGCTTAAAATCGGCCAATCCAAGTAGCAGTTCACATACGCGAAAATGACGTGAATTAGCTATACACAATTTAACATTATTGAAGAT
Organism: Phyllotreta striolata; assembly: GCA_918026865.1. Lineage (NCBI taxonomy): Eukaryota > Metazoa > Arthropoda > Insecta > Coleoptera > Chrysomelidae > Phyllotreta > Phyllotreta striolata. The sequence continues at coordinate 7,571,645 of OU900095.1, forward strand.
TCTATTTCTTTTTGAATTTCAAGGATAACAAAAGCTGCCAAAATCAGCTGCGACTATTGATCAAAGATATGCACCCTGTACATATACAAGATGTAGGTATTAGATGTGCTTGTAATATTTTCTGCAATTTGTTCACTATATCAAACCAAAATGCTTCATACATATTATTTTTGTAATCGAAACTCTCGTTACGAATTGGAAAAAACAAGTTGCAAGATGTGATCCAATAACGGAGCAACGTATGTAGGTATATCTTGGATACTTTGAAACGCAAAACTAATTTTCTCGTTTCTGATGTAGTAGGACTTCTCAGTAGAACAATTAGCTCAGAGGCAATAACGTCTTGTGAACAGACCCTTTACCGTCGAAAAGGCGAGTCAACATTGTTTGATGCTTCGGAAATTCAGCCGGCACTGAGGATAAAACAAATGTTTACCTGAGGGCGAGGCACAAGCAAACAACGTTACTTTTTATAGATGCTAAATTATCTTATTTGCCGATGATTTTAAAGGCAATAAGAAACCGATACACCGAGAGATATAATTAAAATCGATCCACTTCGAATAGCGCACATGTTATAATACGGGCTAGTAAACAAAGAATATTAATATTGTTACGGAATTTCGCTTATACTAAGTTGAAATATCTTTGGCTAAAGCTGATTCCTTTGCTTTTATTAATTTCGCTGCTTTGAATTCAGCATAATAACAATTCGCTGCGAGCGGAAATAATGTAGGCGGGAAATATTGGAAAAGTCCCCGGGACTTTGGTGAGATATATGGCAGGGATCAAATTATTAAGTTTTGTCAATATCCGCTTTAGACGATACTCGGAAATCTGAATCAACAGACTTGTCGTTTTTTTTATTTCCTTTTCATATTTATTCAATCTATCAGCATTAAATCAATAACAAACAGAAGAAATTTCAAATTAATTCGTTGATATTAAAAAATTTACCGTCAACATAACCTTTCCTTTTTATTATAAAATTATTAGGTATACGGAAACGAAATCAAAAACAATTTAACACTAATTTTTAATCACTTTCATTTAATTAAATTGGTAAAAGGTTTCGTTATTGCGTAGAATTTCTCATAAACACCAAGAAGGACCACTTTACGAAATTGCGAGGGCCACCGGAAGTTTTTACGAAATGATTGAGTTTTCCTTTAGAAACTTCTCGTACTTAATGCTTCTCCAGAACGTAATTAGTATTGTGGAGGAGAATTTCACCGAAGTTGTATTTAACTTTAAAGAAAATTCTAATCAATAGATTAATTGGACTAATTGAATCTCGGATGAATGCGAAACAGGCGAACGTCGAAAATGCATCAATATATTAAATTTCAACCTTCTCATTATAAATAGAAAGCTATAATAAGAATAATCCATAAATTATGAAGAACAAACTATAATTTGAATTGCGAAGAAAGAGTATAGTAATAGTTAAAAATCATTATAAAATTTTCAAGGATTGTTTAGTAATTTTTTGGTTTGATAACAACTTAGGAGTGTATTAAAACGTGTAGGTACTTACATATAATCAATTTTATACCCAATGTAAAAATGTTATTAAATTTATGTATTATATTGGTGGAATATGGATTTTATCCTTTCAAGAAAATTCTTTTATAGATTTACCCATGTCCACATCAGCGTTGAAGCGTCCGTAGAAGTTGAAGATAAGGTATTTGATATTGATTTTGCAGGGTACACGATGAGAAAATTGATAAAACGAGGTAACAAAATATAAATCAGATACTATTATTCTGACAGAAACAAAAAATGATAAGGGGATAACGGGTAAGCGTGCAAAAAAGCCGGGTTATCGATTTTGATCGATAAAAAATTCACCGAGTAAGATACATGACGAGCCGAAAACAAATAAACGACGGAATTGTAGACGGTATTTCTTCTATGTATCTAATGGAAAGCTTATGAATTCGTAATAATAAGAATGGCAGAAACTCGCAGTCCGTTCGCAAAATTCCTGTCTATAAGATAGATACGAAACGATATAATGCCATTAGGGGATTTCGGTGTACGAACAGGTAATCGAAAAACCGATCCAATTAATGTGAGTTGCGTAGAGGTAACCACTAATGGGAGCAATGAAAGGTTTATTGATTTCCGAAAAACGTACGAATTTAAAATCGTGAATGAGTTTTACAGTCACTAAGTCATCACTGAAAGCGCTGGAAAATAAAATGCTCTCAGCACCCGGGCATATATTGAGTTCCTTTCGACGTTTGAAAAAGTATGGGTACGTTTTAGAGGAAAAGTACAAAAGATGCAAGTAAGTTTCAAATAAAATGAGGTAAAATGGGATTTATTTAGTACATACATAGGTACGTAGATACATTTAGGGTTTTGCAAATTAATTAAAATTATGATTAACATAAGTAACTCATAAACTGTAGACCAAAAAACACGATTATTCTGACTTTTGAGCCTTTTATGTGGATTTAATTATGATTAAGAAAAAAAAATATTTAGAAACCTAGGTAATTTATCACAAAAGTTTACATTTTTTTCGGCAATTACCATAATTTGACTTTCATCAAGGCAGTAATTGAATGAGAACTTCTAAATTTTTCTTTAGCATAATGACTTTGACCTACTAATCTACCATCTTAATCACCTAATAGATTAAGATAGTTTAATTTCCCTTCCACAAAATAAAACTCTATATTTTTCTTAAGTAAAAAAGTTCCTCCGCTTGAAGTAGTATCCAATATTGTTTAAATTTTTATTTACAATTTAAATAATCTACACTCATTACATATCTGACAACATATCTCAAAGGAACTGTATACATATATCTGCGTAGATGATACATTATGTAATACATACACACAACAATACGAACGTTTTACAAAATACCTACTGCAAAGATCCTGGCAACATCTGCGTCTTCCGAGACATAATAGTAATCACAATTGACTTCAAAAGCGACTTTTCACTTAAATGGAGATTTAGTTTGTAATAGGATATGACTTGGGGGAATATCACATAGAAAGTTTCGTTGAATGAAATTTCGTTTTTGCAAACAGAAAAAATACATTTTTCACTTAGTTATGTAACGTAGTATAAAATGTCATTTCCATCCGTTGATGCAAATTGTTCGAAAAAGAAACATCGAGATCGATACTTTCTTTCGTGAATAATACGAAGCTTTAAAGTGGATCTTCTGGAAATTTTCTCACCAATTACAAAATCGTTGATGAAAAATACTTAACGTTTCCTGACCCATTTGCCGGGTAATCCGAACTTTTAGGAACTTCCCTATACAAATTTAATTACTATTCTTAATAAATTACGACATTAATTCCCTCGGCACGGCTTCTCTTCACTAATAAACCGAGACAACACTAAGGAATTTATTGGAGAAGTTTAAAAAAAATCGCTTCCATTCTATTACTCACAGTCCAAGTCAGACGGCACTAAAGTCGTAAATTATTGAATTACCTATATGAGAAAGTTATATTGTTTTTTAATCTTTATTTTTCTTCCGTTTCTACCACATCTTTGTGTGTTAATTAACATCCTTGCAGAAAATTGAATAAAAATGAAATAATTTCATTCATTCTTTAAATATTGGTATAAATTTATTATTCGCTTTAGGGCAACATTTTAATGAAGGATTAAATATTGATTGGCTAGAAGATTATGGATTACAATTTAAATTCGAAGTCCCGCTTTGGAAATAAATCAAATAAATAAACGAGATCTGTTCTATTTATGAAAGCATGCTTAAATAAACTGAAAACTCTAATATAAAGTGAAATTTCTGATTGCTCGTGTTTCAAAATAGCTGAAATAGCCACAACTCGACAGCTGTTATTTGCAGATCAAATCAAGGGTATAAAAGCAATTCGTTTTCGAAGTAAGCGTTTCATCCCTGACTTCTGATTTTGTAATAAACGCTATCAGTGAAAAATTTCACTAATATACAGGGTGTCCCGCATAAGAACCGACACACCGGGACCCCAAAATAGCCCCAAAAGATCCCCAAATTCAAAGCGGATTACAAATTAAAAAAAAATATCTCAGTAATACTTAAACTTAAGACAAATAAATTTAGTATACTTTATGAGTGTACTAAGAGCACTAATCGATAGTTAGAGGAGATGTATTTTAAAGGGTTCATCAGGGATGATGATCCCTTAAAATGTTACAGTATTTTTTATACCTGATAAACGATTTAAACATATTTTTAAAGTTCTTTGCCGCTTTGATGAAAAACGCTAAAAAATAACACAACGTTACTTAAAATCGTCGATGATTCAAAAGTGGGGGTGTATTAAGTTAAAGTTGGGTTAAACAACATATTTAGGCTCGCCTACCTATACATATATTCAAAATAATTTTGGTAATTGATTTTGGTAAAAGGATATTGATTTTTGGAATTGATTTTGATTGAACACATCAAAAATCATTATTTCCGGCCATCCAATGTAGCCTTCCGATATATACTAAAACTATATTTAAATTAACCTTTAACCTTTTTAAAACTCTTTCAGATCCATCTTTTGTATTTTAATTTATGATTTTCTATGCTGAAGTTTTATTTAAGAAGGTAAACTGTACGAATCAATAACCATTTCAAACAAACTTGCGGTTAAAGGCAATTTTCAATTTTAATTAATTTTAATAAAATTTATGAAATTGTTCATTAAATCAAATATAGTCAAATATTGTACATTAAAAATTTTTGTAGGTATAATGAATTATTTCTGTATGTTTAATTAAAAATTTAATTTAAAAGCGCATTAGTTTGGTTTTAAAACAGACATAGGGCAAAACCGAGGTAAATTGAATTACCTACAAAATTAAAGGCTTAACCATCGAATACGCATTATTCATTAATTTCAAATTTAACGGCATTTCAACCACTACTCATCGGAATATTGTATTTCTATTAGACGAGACAGATTATGTAGGCAGACTGTTGCGTCTACTAACAGGTGGTTTTCCCGTGCTTTCCGACACTAAACCACCGATTTTTCCGATTAATTTCGCGTTCGACATGAATGAAACAACAAGAGAAAAATGTACTTACATATTCTTCCTGGACTCTTTTATCGATATGTTCAAGCCAAACGTTGTATTCTGTGGTAATTTGTTGCCATCATTGAAGATAAACTCACTGGATGATCTCGTATCTGTTCTGGTCAGGGGTTGTGGTAAAACTGGGTTCGAAAAGCGTTGGCTCCCGTCGGATAACGCTACGCGTCGCTTTTCCGACGCTGCTGACGTCACGGGCGTGGACGTTGATTCAAAGGCAAACGGTTTTTCGATTATGTGTAGCTTATCGGGTGTTTTTTTTTCTTTTGATACTTTCTGCGAAATTTCTGTGTGTTTTTAATAATCATGAATGCCTTCGAAGAAATACAAACAGAAGAAAAGCAAGGCCGGAGTTACGCCGAGTAAATCGAATTGACAGCAAACTTTCTTCCTTTTGATTGTTTTTATTAGCGTTTCTACACGTTGTTGTTCTACTATCTTATCTTCTGGTGGTGTTTTTTTAGGACTAAGGGTCGATCAGTTTTTAATCGAAATTATTACCTACGGTCGTTTTATTAAAGGTTTTGTTTTCGTTGGGATAAACCCTTTTACTGGTTTCATTAATCAATTGAATGGTTATCCATAATTCCAGGTAACTCTAAATGATGATCAATACTTCTTATTGAAAAGTTTGCAATACCTACATTCATACTAATCGACCGAACTTTATGAAAATGTTGATGAATAAAGCATAATAATACATATCTAATTGAATGGGTGATTGTTAAAAGGATAAAATTCCAGTAAACCTTATTTTTGGGAAATCAAAAAAAACTTTTATGCGGCGAAACCAGTAATTTAACAAAAATCATTACTATTGACCAACTATACACTATAATAAAGTACGTTTAATGCCAAAATTTTAACGGTACATTTTTCCAATCTTTTTGAAGTATTGGGGCAACCAGCTTTTGTCAGGTATATCTGTTACTTATACATTTTAAAACTTTGGTTTTAGTTTCTTGAGAAAATTTTATGTCACAATGCAAAAAACTATGACCTCGGATCGAAAATATTGATGAATTACCTCAAATCTGCCATTCATGGTCAGAGCAGTAAACAACCTGGTTAAAATGGCTATCTCACTTTAATTCGCCATGTTTTTGGAATTTTATTCATTTTCCAATCACCTATTCGATTAAATTTTCAGCTATGTATAGCTATCGAGTTATGTCAAAAACTATCATAACAAACTATCATAACAAATTATTGTAACACTATTTATATTTAAGCTTACAAACATTTTCTTTTATAATTCGATTAATCGAATTAACTTCCATATAAAACGTCCCTTTTGAATTTGTTTACGGCAAACTGAAAAATAGTTAAGTATAGTATTTTTTTTAACTTTTCTCAAACTCTTTACAAAGTTGATTGCAAAGTTTTAACAAGTTTTAATAATTTTGCAGAAACTCGTGGAAGATGTGTAGTCAAGAACTATGTAGGTATGTAAAAAGTTGTATAAATATATTCAAATCGGTGATAAAATCAAAATAAATCAAAAAGAAAATCAAAAAGATTTTCTTAGAAAGTTGTGAAAAGTTTATTAAAATGAAGATAATCTTTTTGAAAATGTTGGAATCTATAAAATATCGTAAAATTCTTTTACATTTCGAGATTAATTGAAGTTTTTTTTCTCGTAGAATAGAAAAGTCCATTAAATGTGTTCGAGAAAAGTGGAGTTGTAAATTTAGGAAAATTTGGGAAACAAAAACCTTTCGCCTGGGAGAAAAAGAAATTAAATTCTTTTTCTTTTTCAAATAAAACATATAATTTTCAATAGCAACAGTCAATTCGGAGTTGTAGCTAAAATTACTTTCTTTGCTTTGTTTCTCTTTTGAAAATGTTGTTTTTCGAATTCAATGTAACGACGTTTAAAATGAAGCAATTTTCTTTCGCGCTGGAATTCTTAAAAAAATATGAATTGTCGATTTTCATCTAAAATTACTTCAAAGCACTATTAACGTAAACCAATGGTAGAAAGAATAAACCTAAACTCAGTTGGAATAAAATTAATCAATCTAAAATCATTTGCTGATACGGTCAAAGAAAAACGACCCAAAACCCAAATCCTCAGTCGAAAATAATCTCTGGCTATCTATTGAATTCCTGTTTACTCTTGAAGAAATTAGAATGTTCCAGAAAATCAAATTAAGTACAAGTAAATTCTGCAGTAAATTTACCCCGTATAATGTTGATTAATTCAGCTGAGCAATCCAACAATATTTGCTTTCAATTTTTATTTTGTTTCTAATAAAAATACTCAAAAATTGAATTTCCCTTGGAGCCGTTAACAATCAACACAGAACATATCGAAATTATTCAATCGGCTTTGCTGAGCCCTTGGGCTCAACACGGCGAAATTTAATTCATAACAAAAGGCAAACTGGGAATCGAACAAAAGGCTCAAATTACAGGATCTCTGCTCCCAAATCTTGGCCTAATGTCGAATGTTGGAGCAATTAAATTTCACTCCACAGGCTTTTACCCAAAGAAAATATTTTGCATCCATAAACTTTGAGTTAAGCTATATAGAACAAATACTTTGTGCAGGTATAGTAGTATATTTATGGGATTTAATACTTGACCTACTTTTAAATAATTGGAAATATGAAAGAAAATGTTTGTATGTGTAAGTACCGACGTACATAATATTTTCAATGCAGCTCTTACTGTAATATTCAAATGTATTTATTCAAGCGAACATAAATATGCTGTATGGGACATACAGCAAACGAAATGGTTAAATTCAAATATAACCCTAAGTTAGCAATATAAAAACCTATTTTCACATTATAATCTTTATTTTGCCAAAATGGTAAATTCAAATTATTTAAATCTGTACACACTTTCAAATCATTAATAATTAATGTTTATAAATGCAGCTTATAATACGCATATATTATTAGCATTGCCACAAGCAATGCATTTCTGCATTTTCTACTCTGACTTTGTTTCCACAAAAAATAACGTCTCATATAAAGTAATGGAAGGAAATGTATCCTCATTAAGTTTACGACGCGACCTAAGTAAATACAAAATAGCGAAACCTTCGTCTTGTTCAATTCTATCTTGTGAAACTTTCACATTAATGTCGACATGAAATGCAATATACCCGCCTTTTTCATACGATGAGTTACGTAATTTTTTAAGCGAAAGAACGTGCACAGAAAGGGTCAAAAGAGTAGGTTGGTTGATGTTACATTATGATAATGCTCTTTACATTATTATATTATATCAGACAAAAAGGGTGACAATATCCTGCAGGTCATTTATTTTTCTGATTTTAGCTACCCAGAACATGAAAATTTCATCAGAAATCAACTACTTTTCGTCGGTTATTTTTTATAAGTTGGTTATTTCCAGACTTCTGATTTTTGAATATTTATTTACGCAGGATTTTATATACGCAATTTGCAAGACCCGGATATTTGACCCTTCGATGTTACCTTTCCACGCTATTCGACTTGACCCTTGTTAAGTTAAATCCAAAGAGGGAACTTTTTTGCGACATTCGAAAACGATGAAAACGTATATCAAAATTGAAATTAATATTTAACGATAGAAAATGGAAGTTTGTTTTTAACGCTCGAACGTGCTCAGTGTATAGTAGGTGAACACTCGAATGATTTATAGGAATAATTTCGTTGAGTAACGTGGCACATTACAAACTAGTCCACTTAGCATAGATCTTAGTAAAATAAATTAGTAGGTATAATGAAAGCCGGGTTGTAACGGCCAGGTATTTGACAATATTCAAATAAGTGACAAGGCATTATTAAAACATAGCGCAGGTATTCCCCCAAAATTATGAATTAATCCCCGTTTTATTTCCGCATAAAAGGGCCTTTATCGATTTTGTAATCCCATAACAAAGGCCGTTTCGTTTGGGCTTTCAGGTTTTCATTTTCCCCGTTCCTTTATCATAACAGTTATAATTACTCTCCTTTGCAAATAATATATAATGTGAGGACCCAATTAAAGTCGTTTTGCTCTTTTTCGTGTAATTGAATACAATTCGGGATGATACTTTTAAACGAAGATTCCATTTCTTTATTTCTCTTTTCGTATTTTTATATAATTTTTCAGCCTCGTTTCGAGCAAAATTTTGAGGAATGTTTGCTGTGGTAATTACTACGCCGTTCGTAAAATTTAATGAGTCCCTTAATTAAACAACCGACTTTCAAATAATTCTTGTTGGTAAATAAACTGTAATATTAAAAGTAGTTATTGCTGTATTACAGCTCTATACTTATAGTAATTAATTGGGCAAAATTTTACGTTTCAATAGTTTCTGAGTTGGTACTTCTAACAAAAATGTACCCGGAAATTTTGATTTATTGTGCACTTAATATTTTAACTATTTCAAGTTTCTGTATGTAGGTAATACTTAATTAGCATGTACAAAGTTAGAGAGATTTCTCAATGAGTTTGAGCAGCTGATTGAATCAGTTCATCTCAGTAGTAGAGAAAATGAAGGAAATTGAGTTGGAAAATTATCTTGCTAGTGTCAGAGAAGTAGTACGTAACCTCAACATCTCCCTATCAACCGCTCGTTTGATTTTGCTCAACCAATCTGCTGCAACCAACATGCTGCGAATTGAGGCTCAGCTCGTACCGCTAGAGCTGACTTTCTTCAAAAATTGGTTCAACTGGTCGTTGTGTACATGCTGATTCGGGTGAAGAACCATCAACCAGCCGCCTTACTCACCAGTTATAGCCTCCTGTGACAATTTTTGTTTCTCAAGCTCAAATTTCCATTTCGAGGATCTCGTTTTGACTCTACAAATGCCATCAAAGAAAATTCGCAGAAGGAGCTAAAAGCCGTACCAAAAAGGACCTATAAAAAATGTTTCGATGACTGGAAAAGACGTCTGACTTTTTCTATCGCTTCAAATGGAGCATATTTTGAAGAAGATTAAAGAAAAATTAAAGAAGATTAGGAATTTTGGGTTTTACTCCAATTTTTCGGGTACTTTTTTGTCACTGTGATATACCAATTCAAAGACAGACAGACAGACAAACAAACCGTTAAAGTTTCGTTGATGTATTAAAATAAAACGGAAATTTTATTCCTGTTTTCCGGTTGCTGATGTGCATAAAATAACCATAACCGACTATATTTTTATCGAGATTCTAGGGAGATATCGAATATGTGCGATATTCAGCAAAACTCCCAGATTTTGTTGTATCAAATCACGCGCTTCCACCGAAAGGGAAAACCTTATCCCTACCATATTATCCCGTCCTCCTTCCGCACCTGGACTGTATTACAGCGAAAGCAACAGGCGGGGAGTTAAAAATAGAATGTAGGGCACGAAGAGCGAGGGTTGATTGCCGGCACGTACATACGTCGTCGCTAGCCGACCAGCTGCACGGTGGATGAGAACGCAGATATCTGAACAAAATTACAATGTTATATCCTGCTAGGAAACAGAGCGAAACTCCGAAAGACGTTTTTTTTGAGTCCGCGAATAAATCTGTGATTTTATCTCTGATGCGAGCAACCGTCAGGAATAAAATAACAGTTGCATTATCAATTTATTCATACATCAAGCGTATTCCAGTTTTCCACTGGCATTTATTTTTTGAATCGAGTAAGTTTTATTTACAAACAACATCGGACCGAATTTGGTTAACAGCAAAAGTTAGATGAGATGGGCAAACGAAGAAGTTTGCTTGTTGATAAATCGGCATTATTTTTCACAAAGGCTTAAATTTTTTGCAACTTTTTTGTTGTATACCTAATCATCTCAAATATTTTCCTTGGAAACTGTACCTTCGGAAAGTTTATTGTTAAGAACGCTGAAAGGTATAATGAAAACTCTACTTGTTTTTTAGCGTGTAATTTTCTAAAGTAAAAACCGAGTTTTAATTTATGTAGCATCTAGAGCACATCGGACCATGTTCTTCTGGAGTGTCAGAAGTGGGCTGTGCTACGCAGGCGAACCTTTGGGGTCCCTGTTATGGCCCCTGGAGACACAAATAGGCATCCATTGAAAAGGACTGAGGCCTTCATCGAGGGACTCGGCTTCATGGATGCATAAGCAGCAGGAATGGCACAATGGGCCCGCTAGAGGCCTCAGTGCCTGAGCCTTGGCTTGAGCTGTCTCGGCCAAGGTTCGCCTGAAGTAGTAGTAGTAGTAGTAGTAGTAGTAGCATCTAGAGCAGTTGCGAAGTTTCTGAACACACAAATGCAATTAGTGGAAATAATTTTCTCTTTTTTTCTTCATTACCGTTAGAGAGGATTTTGGTAACTAAAATGAACTGTCAAAAAGAAAATCCTTATGTTCCGTTAAGATATATTAACTTTAGTTCACTCTAAAGTCTAGTGGGTTACAGCAAGATTAACTACAAGATATATGGGTCTGAAAACAAATATTCGCATCATGGGGAAAGCTTAATACAGTTTATTTATAATGAACGAGAAGAGGCACGAATATTAACACTAAGAAGACGAAAATGGAGAGTCGAAGAATCAATACATTTAATCAATCCCTTTGTAATTAATTTGTCATTAATTTGAAAGAAAACTCGACAGGCCGGAATACTCAAGTGGTGATTGATTAGATAAAGTGCGTATCTTTACTCTTCAGGATGTGATTTAAAAGAAGGAAAATTGTAAACAGGAATAAATTGTGGATTCAATAACAGATAAAAAGAACTTCTCTTTTTCTGATAATTTTTTCTTGCTGGTCCAACCCTGATATTCACCAATTACGTACTCCACTAGTCTCATTAATAATGCAATGTCCCTAAACCCAAATTTACTGTACAAATATGAACGCTATATTACTGATTTCTTGATTAATTAACCCGCAAACAATCGAGAATTATTTGTAATCAATTCGGTCCACCTATTTGTGGTCCGAACTGATCGCATGGCCAAAGGTCTTGCAGTGAACCTGAATTTTTCCTACCTGTAGCGTGGTGGAGCTTTCGATAAGCGTATACCCGCGCTTTTGTTGGTTGTGATGTCTGTTCGCCCACGCTTTCTCTCGCTTGTCTGGAAAATTTACTTTTACTCCAGGTCATATCGTTCCTTGTTTACGTGATTAATTATGATCGTGATACAATTAGGAGAAAAGTAAATTGGTCGCAGGAGAAATACGAAACGTTGAAGACTCGAATGAAATGATATTTTAATATCTATAAAGAAATAAATTATGATGAATATTTCTGTGGAATTATTAGCGATTTTCGTAATTTATTATTAAAAATCGTTTTTATTGAATATTAAAAAAAATAAGGTTTTCTTAAACCTTTTAAATTTGGAACAGGCAAATTGAGGACAATAATTTTTAATTCGCCTGTTGTGATTATGCAGTTTTTATCTCCTTTTTTATAAATAACCCTAAACAATTATGTTTTATTTATTACCGCCTATATTTACTAGCATGACAGTAATTCAATTAAAAAGTGTACACAATTTCAACCTAAAGCTTTCTAATATTAACTCCATCAGAATAATTAATTACCTACTAATTTTATAGTAGGGTAATAATTAATAAAATATTTTAAACAATAATGAACAGTAGAATATTACAACATAAAAATGCTCTATATTACTCATTAGATAATAATTTATTGCCTATGGCGCACATTTGTAATTGTTGGATGGAGCAGGCCTGTCAGGAAATTCATGATGGCCATCCAGCATTCCTAAAAAAATGTTAAAAATACGTACATATATTAACAACTAAATGAATGTAAAGTATGTAAAGTAAACTCTTTCAGTTTATATTTCAAGGATTTAGTCAGTTAATATTGCGAAATGGAGAGCTCTTCAGTATATAAAATTCGCTATTTTACAGTTGCAAAAATTTAATGTTTTGAAATTCATGAAAACCCTCAAGCACGTCGATATTTATTTCTGCTATACGGAATACATTTTTATTTTTATTACAAAATTATCACCCGAGTCATCTTTTACGTGGGGTAGATAATAATAATTTATTAGGTATATTTTATAAAAATAAATAAAAATCGATATATTATCTAGAACAAGATATTATCTAGAAGAGAGTAAGAAACGAGTAAAGACTAAATCAGCTACGAAATTTGTAAAAAATTTACCTGAAGCCTTCCCAAATAGAATGGTGATAACCAAAGAGCTTATACCTAATATCAACACCTTCATGCCCTTTTTTTGGATTCGATCGTTTATAATTTTCCAATCGCCTTCAGGTTGTGGCAGATCATTGTAGGTGCCTGTCCACGGTGGACCGCAGTCCTTTGAGGCGAAACGCGGTAAAATTGATTTCTTAATAACCTGCCTGCGAAAAATCGTAGCGGTTTTATGTATTTCATTCAACATGTTCTAATACTCCAGTTTTATCAGACAGTTTAATTGCGTTCGTTTAATTAATTTGTCAAATATATTGCGAAGCGATAAAGGAAGCTTCACAAGATTTGACTTACATGGTAAATTCGTCAATAAAATTAAGAAAGTTTCAAAAAGTTTATCAAAGCGACAGCGAAATTGCGTGAATTTCACGTTTCGCCAAACTTACGCGTTATAATATATAGTTAATGAACATTTATTGTATCAAAAAGATCGATTTTGCAATAAAAATTGCACACTTTTTGAACACTTTTAAAAAACGCCGAGTTTCATCCAATCGGATTCCACGATATTACGACAACTCGAATAAAAAGCAACAGTTTGGAAGTTTAGACTGTGACGGGAAGGTAAGCGCCGTGCATTCCTGGCGATATCGATATTCCCTTCGTAAAGTTACATTCTAATTACCTACAAATACAATCAACAATACAAATTTACAACGTTGATGTAAAACAGTGCGCTGGAAAATTCTCCTGTGCGCATGTTTAGGTACCTGTATATTGATTTATGGAAAAGGCACATTTTGGGATCCTGGCACATGGAATGCCAGTCTGTCTCAGTTATCTAAACTATGTTGTCTCTACACAATTAGCAGTGTGCTATATTTAGATTGCAGCCTCCCTTTGAATGCGTTTGACAGGATCGCGGCATTTTGCCTATTTAGATCATTATATTTCATAAAAATATAGATAATTTGGTAAATATGTAAATAGAAACGTCTTGATATAATTTGGCAAAAACTGTGTGCTTTCCATGGCTTGTGGCTTTCAAACTTCACCATAGATTTAATTAAAGCTTTGCGCTATATTTTGCATATTAAATTGAATATTTGTTTGGTAATTACCCAGCTATAACTCATTTTACCAAGGGCTAGGTTCAGTTTAAATCTAAATAATTTCTAGATCACATTTCCATTATTATTTGCAGTTTAATCCAGTTTTATTTAATAAGCGCATATTTTTTTGAAATACTCTTAAATAATACAGCGATAATAATTTTAGGATAGTAGATTTTGACCTCGTATTTTTTCTATATTCTATTGATTTTGGGAAGGCTATTATGTAGCATCAATAGTTTGGGATAAAGAGAGGGAAAACGAAGACAGCTATTGTGTTAAATTGAGATGTTTGGAAAAAATACGCAGACTTTCAGTAGCTTTTTTTATACTTTGAAACACTAAATTGTAAACGATCTGCGCAATTTTCAAATGATATGAAATATTGCTAATGATTTACATACAAAGCGCATCACATTCACAGGTTTGCAGCTTTACTTTGGTCGGTCAGTGTGATAATTTCCATCATCACGCACCTTTTTGAACGTATAAAAAAGTTCTTAATTTATTCAACAGAATAGCTTATTGTGGGATTTCAAACGCAACGCAACTCATGCAATAATTTTGATTAATATTCTGGAATTTTTTTTTCGCTAATTTTATATCTCTGACGCGGGTTCTTAAACGGCCCAAAAATTTAATAAACACGTATCCTTTTTAGCTACACTTTTATTATAATGGAAGCTATTTCGCAGGAAAATTGCTCTTTTTAAATCCGATAAACATTGGCCAACAATTTCGTAAAATATTTTTTTTAGGCGGAAAATACATTTTCGAGATGAAAATGAACAGGACATTTTCGCAAAATCTCATTCCCTCGTTTACGCTCCGAGTTTTTTAATCCCCGAATAAAATTTTCCAATTTTGATCGCGTTGATAAACATTGTTTTCCCTTTTTGCGTACCAAAATAGATACAGCTAATTCAGATTAATTAAAACTTTATTGTATCTGTTTGTTTTGAATTTAATGGTGGAAATGGGCTTATGTTATTATACTGGACGCCAGGCTAGTTAGACCAAACGCAAATTTCATTATTAATATAATGTACACAGCTTTACTAGAATTATTGAGTTGGAAAATATCGAACGATAATTAACTTCTTTATAATTTTCTTAATTATAGGTACATACCTATCATGACATGAGTAGTTTCAAAATACTTAAAATTACAAATAAAATACTTCATAGATTTAATAATACTTTAATTTAATACACTTTTACAACAGATTCCAAATTTTTTACAGTGTTATACAGTTTTACATCAGTTTTACAGTTTATTTACAGTTTTTTTACAGTTTTACAGCAATTCTAGTAATTTTTAATTACATGCATTTTAATAAAGCATACAATTAAGCAGTGTCTTATATATTTCTCATTTATCTTATTTAGTAGTTGTGGTTGTGTTTCATTTATTATTTCTAATTAAAAATAAATCAGCTCAAAGCACGTTCTCGTTTTTCTGTCGTTTTTTTTTCCTCTAGAGAAATTAAAAATTTTCCTGGAACTGCAAATATTCATGCCTTTAATTTTCTTTTCTATTAACGTAGAAAATCCACATCCGTTGGATACTCGGCGTTAGAGAGGTTATTTAAACATTTACAGAACTTGGTCGTTTTCCTGTAAACTTAATGGCTGCTGCATCCTCTGGCGTAAATAGATTATTTTGTAATCCTTTCACTTAGTATTTAAATTTTTTTTAATCATTTTAATATAATACTAAATTTTATAAAGTTACTAATTTTTAGATCATTACAAGTGGAATATTATTAAAATTTAATAGGAAAACTTTTACCCTAATCTTAAGAAGCTGATTATTACTAAGTTAATGAAATAGGAATAATTTTATGGCTATTTGAAATGGTACTTGAAGTTAACTGTAACATGTTCATCATTGTTTCAAACAAGCTGTATTATAATTGGCTTGCATTGATTTGAGATTAGAAACAACCCGTTGTAGTGAAACGTGTTTAATAAATTTTGATGTTTCCACAGCAACCCTGGCCGCAAGCCTCTATGTTTTCGAGTGTAATGGCTTCCTTGATATTGATTCCATAAAGGTAGTTCAGACCCTAATTGCAATAAAAGGACTTTATGATATTAGATTCGATCGTAATGATGCACAATGTTCTTATGCTTTTTTCTTATTAAATATGTTAATTAATATTTTTTACAGATTTTACTTCTCTGGTACACTTACATTTGCAACATTATTAAGTGTTTATTTAACAATAATAACACTTGTAATGAATTAATTAGGTTAAAAAATAATCTGTAATACTTAGTAACAATATCAATTTGTAATATAAAAGGTACTTTAGTTCTATTTGTATTGGTAACAATAAAATATTCGAAACCAGTGTTTCAGTATTCCATTTTTCAACAATTTCGAATTGAATTTATTTTGGTCATGGAGTAGAGTTTTCCGGGTATCGATCCAAGTCCAATACGTGAATATGCAGAGTCATCGACAGATAATGCATTAATTTATAACCTTGAATGACCAATGAAAACACCTTAGACTCATTCAAATTTCATGAAATCAATAGACCAATGTGGCTTATAGACCTTTGGAGTATCCTATTGAGCTGCCTATTCAGTGTTAACTGTACATAAGTTAGAAAATTTAAAAATATTTAATCAACGGCTGATAGTAGCTTTAATACTTTTATTATTTATTGCTTCTGTATTGGTTATTAAAAATTATTCATTTATATTTTCAGATATCTGATCAATCATCCTACCTAATTCCAATTTGCACATAATTATTGATAAACCACAATATTCACAATAATGGCAATGATATAGCCCATAAATTACAATATACCTACATACAGATTAAATAGTCTCACATGCCTATATGTAATGGAAACCACAGCGGGATAGGTCTAGTATAATGATCGAGGCATTATCGGGATCTGTTTGCACTTCTTGCATCTGGAAATCTAAAGCCCTTGGGAAAATCAATAGCCGCCCATAAATAACAAACTAAAACTTCTCCGAATCCGTAGGCACCAAAGATAAAAGAAAAATTAGAGAATTATTATCAAAAAGATAATGTATGTATAAATTTGATGCTAACATGAATATATCACGCAAATCAGCACTTATTTAGGCTGACTACAATTGTCAAAAACAAGAAGATTAGTAGATAAATATAAAATCCACTGGATTATTTTTAATGTATCTTAATTAAAAATATGATTACATCCAAACATCACTTATAAATCTATTAAGGGATTTTGTACCGTTTCATTATTGAATTTTATAACTTACTTTCTTACTTACCTCTACTTAGTTTAAGAATTGAGCATCTGAATCAGCAATATTGATGACCAATTTGTTGTTAGAGCGTAATTATACTTTGTGGATGTTGTAAAAATCTAAAAGAAAATTCAAACATTAATAAATTAAAATACTATTCAACGTTTAACAGATCCGCCACTGCTTAAGCTCCTTATTAAAAAAACTGCATTCAATCACTATATAACAGATTATCAAATATAATCCCTCTGTTTGCTGGAAGATTTAACTCGATACATGAGCCCATTCGAGTCCATTCACTAAACCATCCAGCAGTTAAATTTTGGCACGGTTAAGTGTATACGTATAACGTAAAAATCATTGAGGTGAACATGAGGCTGATAAAAAGACAAAAAGGCACTATTTTTCAAATATTCGCCGCTATTGTAGGTGAGTTGAAATATATTTTAAGCCTTTTATATTTATATTTAAAATATTTTACATACCTATATTGAATTTCATAGTAGACCCTATTAGTAGGATATTAAACTTCAGTTTAAGTAGGATATTTTAAATCAGTTAGATGTTTGTAAATCGAGGTGGGTGCACATTTTAATAAAAAAACAAAACATACACGATCAATTAATTTTTTCTTTTAATTTGTATTATTAACATTTTAAAAAGCTATTAATAGAAATTTTATACAAAAATTAACACGTTTTCATATTCAAGCAAATACATAGATATTACTTCAAATTAGTTTGCAAATTTACTTTTTTACTGCTTAATATCTTATGAAAGCATAATCCAGAATTAAATAAGTCGGGGTATTACATTGTTGTCATATATTAATTTAATGTCACAAATAAATCATTTTTCATATGTATTTAATATTCAGGTCAACAGAAATCTTAACAATAGACAATTAAATGGGTTTAATTAAATTATAAAGTTTTGGAATTATTGTAAATTTGATATGTTCGTGATAAAAATAATTTTGCTAACGAGTTGTAAATTTTATTTTCCAGTTCTAAAATATCCTTAATTTTAAAGTAAATAATGGATTTGAAATTTATACAATAGAAAGCACGTTTCATATCGAAAAATAAACCTACAGCGTGCTTTTTGAGCGTCTATAACAAACACTAAAATTTTTAACGTCTATCAGCGAAAAACATATTGTTACACGAATACCGTTACCTACCAAAGTAATTTTGTTTGGAGTTGTTACAACTTCGCAAACCACATTACAAGTTTATCTTTTACATATTCCAATCTCAAAATGTCCTAATAAAAGTAGCACTTGGAAGATTGGAACTCATTGAGTTTATATCTAGAGAAAATTGCGGTTTTACGTAAACCCATGTAAAGTACAGAGTTCATTAATAATGTACAATGAAATAATTTAAGATGGTAAATATGAAAATACACCTGTTGCCATAATAATAATAATAGGAAGAGGGGTAATAATGATAGATAACGGCGAGATAGATAATGAGACACCCTGTAGAGGAAGGTTATTCAGGGAGAGCTGAATCGATTTGTACATGTGAATTACCTGGGTTATTTTTCTGGAAAGTGATAGGACCTATTCAGAAAATTTTTTCGCTTAAAACATTTTTTTGATAAATTGACCTTTGACATTTTGCGATATCAAAATTCATCGCAATTTTATGAGTAGGCATCATGTATTCTTTTTTATAGTTCAATATTGGAGAGCTGCATATTTCATATATCCGAACACAGAACATTTTTTAACATGAACCTATTGGAATTTTCTATAATATATTAGTTGAGATTTTTAGTGGTGTCAGCATATTCCAAAATATTCCGAAAGTTTTTGCCATCCAAAGTTATTAGTTATAAAGTTGTTATCTACTAACGATGAAACAAAATATTTATATTATAAAAATAAAACTCTATACACAAATACATACATTTTTATCAAAAGTAATTTCTGTACTAATTTTCTGTGTATCAGCCTACCTATACAGATCGATTCAGCTCGTGTTTAAGGACCCCGTATACCTAATACCCAAACTTTTTCATTGCATTTTGTTTACAATGTTACTCATAAGTACTTTACTTTCAGCGAATTTAATGGCTATATCTGATGGCATGACGGTCGGATGGTCCTCGCCCATGATACCTTATTTCCTAAGTGAAAAAAGCCATATTAAAATGTCGGAGTACGAAGCTCAGTGGTTGGAAACTTGGTTATTAATGGGCGCTATTATCGGTCTACCGTTTACCGTATATTTCGTTAGTAAAATAGGGAGAAAAAAATCGCTGCTCTTGGCATCTTTTATGCTCGCCATCGCTTGGGTGATAATAGCATTAGCGAATAATTTGGTTTATTTGTACGTGGCTAGAGTAATTGCTGGAATGGGTGGAGATATGGCATTCGTGGCAGCGCCGTGTTACATTGCGGAAATAGCTGATCAAAAAATCCGCGGATTCCTCTCGAGCATTATTTACCTGATGATGCTAATAGGAATTCTCACGATATACATTACAGGAGCCTACTTACCCTACTACGTTCCTTCTATTATCGGAATTTCTTTGTTGCTCGTAGAGCTGATAATATTTTCACTTCTACCGGAAACTCCATATTACTTGCTTTACAATAATCACAAAGCAGCAGCTGAAAAATCTCTGGCATTCTATAGAGGCAATTCTTCGATATCCAAAGAAATAGAGGATATAGAACTGGCCGTCACAAGGCAACAATCCGAGGAAAAAGGCGGCTTAAAAGATATACTAACAGTAAAAAGTTATAGAAAATCGTTATTAATAATGACAATTTTAAACGCAGCCCAACAATTCGCCAGCATAAACGTTATACTGATGAATATGCATCAAATTTTGGAAGCAGCTGGATCAATTTACTTGGAACCTTCGACCACTGCGATATTATTTGCGAGCATTATGTTTTTAGCTGCCGCTCTGGCCTCCGGAACGGTCGATAAATTCGGTCGAAAAAAATTATTATACTGTTCCAGTATTTTAACGGGAATTTGCCTTCTGACGTTGGCCATATATTTTCACATAAAAGAAACGGGACACGAGTACGAGCACATTAGTTGGATTCCGCTGGCCTCGGTTATGGTTTACGCACTGGTGTACAAATACGGGTTAGGTATGGTCCCCATAGTCATAACGGCGGAGATATTCGCATCGAAAATAAAAGCGCTCGGAATGGCTTTGGTCGATGGAATTTACGTCGGTTCCGCCATTATTACCATACAAATGTACAATTTATTGAAGGATTCTTTAGGTCTGTATGTACCGTTCTATGCTTTTGCTGGTTGTTCATTTCTTACATCTTTGTACGTGATATTTTGCATACCGGAGACTAAAGGGAGGACTCTGGACGAAATTCAATTGATACTCGAAGGGAAGATCAAATGATTCTTAACTATTTGTTGTTATAATATACCTACTTTATATTAAAGTTGAGTGGTTATTTAATAATAATTATTATAGTGTTTACACGGATTTAATTGTCACTCCTATTACTCCTAATTTAGACACTTTACACCTCTTCTTATTGATGTGATTACCTTTATCATTTAATTTAAACAAATATGGTGGGGTCATGGTAACCTTGGACAATGTAGTCATGCTCAGTATCAAAAAAAAGAGTTCAATGTGCCTGTTAAGCCATTTTTTAATCCAGAAAGTTCAATAAAACTCAATGTATAAGTTGAATATTTGACTGTGATGCGACTAAAAAAAATAATCCAAACTGGACAAGTGATATGATTTATTTTTTCTACGTAGGTAACAAGAGAGTTTCCAATTTAGTCACAAATTCTTTTTTTTTACATTTTCACAATATCAATAATAATGAATAATTTTTATTGTTCTTTATTGTTTACATTTAAAAATCAACATGATTTCAATAAAATGATACAACACTAGCTATTTAGTTAGTCAAAGCCAATAAACATGGAATTTTCTCGATTTTTTTTGGTTACTAAAACTAAACCTAAATTATTGAGATAGTTTTCTATGTATGTATAAGTATTTATGCTTTATCATTTTTCTTTTATATGTAAATAGCTTGGGTATTTTTATACTGCCACTCCGAAAAGCGTGTGCATTTTCTATAAATGTATTTCTTAGTTGCTCCATGATTACATATCCTAAAAGAGTGTATATGATAGGAAACGAAAGCTAACAATTCTAATATAATATTTAAAAGTTAAACAAAAAACTTAACTTTATTTACATAGTAGGTATTTTTTTCTTTACACTCAATTGATCTACTACATTTATAAACATAGTACTATAAAATTTAATAAAATTAACAATTACATTTTTGTATCCAGGAAGCAACTAAGGTCAGTGCTATCGATTTTTGTCTAACGTTTATATCAGAGCTGATTTTTCTATTGATAAGGTCGAATTGTTTTCAAAAAATTTACAACTAATGTTTACATATCTTTATCATACACAACATTTCAACATTTTATTATTTATAGGTATATACAAATATATTGTAATATAGGAAAAGAAAACTGCAACACCTATTTCTGGAGAAAAGCGTTTTTAAAGTAAATGACAATCTTCTGAAGTCACCGGGAGTTATTCTTTTACTTTCTACCAGAAACAGCTGTGGAGTCATTATAGGAAGAAAATAGTAATATCGATTTATCAACTCAAATTAACAAATAAAATAATCTAATAAATGTCTATAGGTATATTACACATACATTATTTTACAACATTATTAGATTATATTATTACTACTTATAACAGAATATAAAACTTGGTTCGGTTTTATAGGCTAATGATAATGTGAAGCAGTCGCTAAAAGGAGATTCTCAGTATACGAAATTAAAATATGTATATTTATCTAAATAAAACATAACAAAATAAAAATTATTCTACAAATAATTTATCTACTACATGAAAAATCTCCTCTCTGCTTCTTCCTGATTAATTTATATTCAAATCATTTTATGTTATTTAGTATATCCGATTTATTTATCAATCATAATAAAGAATGTTCTGTAAGTTACATTTTATAAGAATTATAACTAATTTTGCAGTATTATAATAGCTAATTGGGTGAAGTGATCAATTAAATTTAAATGTTCTTAACAAAATGCTTCTAGTATTTTACTTTCATTAGCAGGTAATATTTATAATAAAGTGATTTTTTCATTAAGATCATTTCTTATTTTACGTTAAATTTGGCGTCTTTCAAATGTATAATCTTTAATTAACTTATTCAAATACTCGTTATTCCTTGACAAGGCATTTTAACATTCAATTTTTGTATAATTTTTTTTATTTTTTGTGATAATGCTAGTTCTAGAAGATAAACAATTCTAATTTTAAATTTTCTAAAGTACCGACTAAATTTTAAGAGTAAATTTTAAGATATTAGAACATCCTCTCTAATGATAGAAAAATAAATAATGCATTTGATATTTTCAACGGCAATTCTACATATCATGTGAAATCACTAATTTGTGCAATGCTGTTTAAATTCATTTTTCATATAATCAATTTACACTTTGTCTAATCTAAAAGTTCTATTGTCGGTATATTTTTCTACGTATCTAAAATTTTCAACAAAACGTTACCAAAACTTAATCATTTGAAAATACATTAGATCAAATCGAAAGTAAGGATAGAAAAAATTGAAAAAATAACTATTTTTATCTAAGTTTGATTTCAGTTTTTTCTATCGAAAAGTTTCTATAGGTAACAGAAATTAGAAAATATAAACATATTAGTTTTAAGCTTATATCCATCGAGTTTCTATTTAAAGATTGTAATACTTCTACCTCTCACCTGTACGAATTTGTTATAATTAAAAATAATATAAATCATAAAAAAAATATTTTAAAAAATTTTCATGATTTAAGCCATATTGCAATCTTCCCACATAACACATCTATCATTAACTATTTTTACTAAATAGGAAGATGTGAATGATGCGATTAAAACACTTAACTTAAAAAGAAATTCATACAATTGAGAGGTGCATTTAAAGCCTTCGAACAATAAATTGGACACTATTTAGGTAATAATGAAATTGTATAACACTGACGGTGATTCATACAATCGAAAGGTAGACTTCAATACAACAATGAGTATACCTAAAACATCAAAAAACGCATTAAACTATTTAAAAACTTAAGTACACACAGTGACAAAAAAGTTCCCGGGAAATTGGGTAAAAATTCGTTTTATTAAACGCAAAATTCCTAATCTTCTTTCGTTTTTCTTGAATCTGCTTCAAAATGCCCCTTTTGAAGCGATACACATAGTCAGACGCATTTTCCAATCATCGAAACCTTTTTATAGACCCTTTTTGATACGACTTTTAGCTCCTTTTACGAATTTGATTTAATGGCATTTATAGAATCAAAACGGGGTCCCTGAAGTGGCAATTTGATTTGAGCTTGGAAAAGAAAAAAAAGTGCCACGAGGCTATATCTGGTGAGTAATAGAAACTTGACAAAGTTCAAAATATTAAGTGCAGGTTATTTAAATCAGAATTTACGGGTACTTTCTTGTCACAAGGTATTATTTATGCATATTATGTATTTGTATTTTGATCCTTTACAATGGGGAATAATTTGGATTCTCTTGGTATAGTGGTAAAAAACTATTTAGAGACTTCGTGCGTGGACAGGAGAAGTTCAGATTCACAAATTTTTGATAATAGAAAAGTCCTGTACTATTTCTGATTCTTGCATCAAAGTCTAAAAAATTAAATTGGAACATACCACAGGTTTCATTTTTTAGGAGTTCAATAAACTAGGTAATATGCATAACTAATTGATCAGAAAAGTGTTTACTTGCTTTAACTTTTACACTGATTAGCGTTGTAGGCGACATCTATTAGTCTTAGTCTTTCTTTTCGTCTTCGGGATCCTTCAACGTGTGCCACTGTGCAATCGGCCGGCGAGGCGAAGCCAACATATCGGACCAATGACGAAGTTCAGTTCCGCTGGCGTTGTAACCCAAAACGACTTTACCAATTGGTTCCGATGTTCCGATTCTATCATAGTCCACGACAGTTACGACCAAGTTCACTTTCTGCGGAATATTTAATTAATATTTTTGAATGAAATATTCACACGATATCTGTACGGTACCTGTATTTGTTCAAACGGTACTTCAAATGTGAACGATTCATTGTAATAGGGATTTAGCGTACACTTTTTGATGCTAGTCTTCTTTTTCTTCAATCGCTTTCCGTTTTGCATCAAGGCGATCTTCACATAGGGATCTATAATGAGAAAGTTCTAAACTAATTTGGGCAGCCCACACAAAATTTTCAATTGCTACTGTAGAATGCTAATATCTTTGTAGGATATTTTAGAGAAAAAGTTTTGATTCTAGGGACATTAGTTGAGAAGGTCAAAATTGGTTGAGAAGTACAACTGTCACCAAGCACCTATAAAATGTATTCACCTGACAATCCACCAACGTCCATTTTCTTCAAGTTTTTAGCTTCCAAAATAACGACAGTCAATTTTCCAGCAGTCGGAACGTACCTCAACGAAAAACATATGTCTCCCAACTTGTTTTCCTGTAACATTTCATTATGCAGTCAACTCAATAACCATTTCAATTACCAATTACAATTAACAATGTTTAATATTAATGCGCAATTTTCCTTTCATAAATTTAACTGTTATTGTTCATTTGTACACATTTGAACATTTCAGTTATAACCAACTTATACCTAACATTTGTATTGGTATTGCCCTATATTTGCACCTAAATATTTTTGAAGGTACTCTAAATTTGTTTCTAGAATTGCACAATTTATTTCAATTTAGAACGTACAGCGACATTTTTATCATTCGCACAAGATTCATTTGCTCCTTATGGTTAGGTGGTATATTTAATATTTTTAATTGCAGAGGTATATTTCCTGTTTACTTATTTGTTTAAATTACTGTTTTTAATCAGTAGTATTAACGAAATCATAAAAAATTGTCTGTATATTTCGAATTAATTCAAATGCGAACTGACAGTTTCATTGTTGGGGTATAAATTTGTTGAAAATAAAGTAACTACACAGTACTAGGTATTATAGAATTATTAAATACTATTTCTAAATATTATAAGATAAAAAGAAGTATTTAATATGAAATATAACGCAATTTAAAAGATTATAGAAAATATTTTCTAAGAAAATGCTTATTAAAAAAGGAATTCCAGAGAGAGTCTTATAGTTCAATTAATGAATTGGTTAAAAAATTTAAATATAGAGAAGAAAGGCCCTAAACAAGGACTTTCTGGACTCTTAATTTGAACTCTTTGGACTGAAATGAATGTACCTAAAGTTAAACACAAGTATTATTTAACAAAATTAATTAAACTTAAGATATTTATTAGTCAATGTTTCCTTGGTTAATTGTTTAAATTTTTTACAGAGTTCACCATCAGGGTAGAAATTTAAGAAAGCTGGAATATAAGTTGAAATGATCTACTGCTAGTGAATACAAAATATATTTCGAAGACATTACATAATGGGTCTTCATAAGTAAGTTCTGAAACGAAGAATTTCACAAACAAGTTTTCAATACAAAATAGTTTTCAAAAACTCCTTTCATTAACTAAAATCGATATACCCCTCGTAATAGACACCCCAGATGTGTAGAAGAAAATTCATTCTCGCCTTGACACTTCTCTGGAAATCCTGCCGTTTTCAAATATGTACTGTGCTTTCGATACTAACTAGTGGTGCTGGGCATGCTAGTATTTTTTACACGCAGAACTATTTTTCCTTTAAAATGTTTCGATAAATCAAGTATCATCAACAACATTAAAATAAATGATTGAAAAAACGAGTAGCAGCCAAATGCAATGCCAAAATGGAATTCATGCATGTATGCGGAAATTTTCATAATAAAAAAGTAATTGAAAGTGTGAAGTCTGTTTCGATATCGTATAAAATATGGTCGATTTCGTATGGCTACTAGACTTGTAAAAAGTTTCTTGAAGTTTTCGGTATTAATACTACTGAATAATAATTAAATGGCTGTTTGTAATGGCCCATTAATTTAAGCAGGAGATGTAAATTTAAAAAGTTATCTAATAGTCTTAATAAGGTATTGATTTATAACAGAATTTTGTTACAATTTAATGCAGTTCGTATATTTGGGAGGAATTTTAACGTATAATTTCATACTAAATATGAATTATGTTTAACGAATTAGCTGTGATTGAAAATATTTATAGTTAGTTGTATTTTGTTGTTGTACATGAGATAACCATTTATCCTGTCAAAATTATATAACTTTCATTTCTTATTATTATCGTCTACCTACAAATGCACTTGCCTTTTATTGTACTTACTCGCTACAAGTTCGGGTCAATAAAAATTAATTTATATTTGTTATAATGTAGAGAATACTTTTGTCCATCTTAACGTAACTTAATCTGTGAAGGTATTTTCGGTATTTCTGGATTTTTGAATTTTTATTGACTCTAATAAGAAGGCAGTTACTAATCTGTGAACATCTAAATGGTCATCTTTTACGTATAGTAAGTACCATAATATACTGTCTCTGTTAGATTGTGCAAATATGAAATATGTTTCCCTAAATAAAATGTTATTTCGAATAAATACACGGAATATTTCAAATTATTTCCTTATATATGCCATTTTATTATTAAATATAAAATTTTTATTCTGACATGTAGTGTAAGAATTTAATTGTTTAATACTTAATTAAACAATGTTTAAGAAAGTAGTGGTGAGAAACGATTTGAAATATGTTGTTCGTTTAAATGAAGTAACGATGAAAAATACTTACGTGAAAATTTTATCGTAATTGAAGCGTTTCATGCATTGATGCCCGCAACACGCACCATAACAGAGCCATAACCAAAAGCAGAGCAGAGAAATTTTTAGGGAAAAGAGAAAAAACAATTTACGTCAATACAATTGTCCACTGCTTGGAGTTTGGTGTGAGTTCTTAGTCCCGATCATCTTTGCTTCGGTCGGTATTTTTCTATCTCCCTGTATGCGTACTTATGCGGTTTTGTTGGAATAAGCTTGCGCATTTTTTAATTTTTTTACTGAGAAATATTTTTTCAAATTTCACAACTGCAATATTAGTCCAGTTATTTTTCTTATGCCAATGTAATTCTATTTATTTTATTGACTCACTCCAACAAAAAACCTTTAAAATTCATAGTGTAAAACTGAGTGTAAAATATGTATTTAAAAACGCAAATCTACTTAGATATAGTAAATACAATATGTATAAGAAAAAATAAGCGAAATATTTTCAATATTCTCTACTTTTGGTTGAATTCCTCGATAAAAAAGTTCGTTAGGTCGCAAAATCTTTAGTGGTGAAAAATAATTTGTTTTCCAGAACAATTTAATAAATTAGGATGAATCTAAATGGAACAAACAGCATTGTAATTTCCACTTTCGAACAACAACCACTAAAGAATTTAATGTTCAAAATCGCTCATCAAGAGAATTAAAGTACATACAGTACACTATTATTCAATGGAAGAATCCAACTTTCTCGAGGCATAAAGTGCAAAAGAATCCTCTGTAACTTGTGCAAGCATCCAATGGTCAGAACTGGGTGTAAAAAGTTTAAGATTCCGATTGAAGCAAGGACCGGACTAATTACTATAAAATCGAAAAAAGTATAATAAAAATATTTAAATGATATCACCTGACCACCCTCCCCTTCGACGCTCTGCAGTTCCTTCCATTCCTCGATTGTCTGGGCCAAATCGACGGTGCACAGTGGCACCTTCACCTCACCTATCTGGTCATGCTTGGAGAATCGGTCAAAATCAAAGATGGCGAATACCAACGTCTTATTCATAGCCTCGGAATACGGTAAACTCTGCAAAGATTTTATTAGAAATTAATAAAAAAATTGAAGAAATTTGTCCGATAATAGTTATTGGTTGTCTTATCTGGAAAAGGTTGGTAATGATCACTTCCATATATATTTTTATGCTGTTATGTACCTTTGGAAATATATAATAATTTTTTTTGTGAAATTATATTGCGGCGTAAAAACTTTCAATTTTTCATCAACACAAAAGACCATTGACATTGAGTTTCTTTTATTATGATATCGCAGTTTCTGGGACGTGACAATGCAATGATAATTAAATGGAAAAGGAGTCAAGATCTTCTGTATAGCCTTAATTACTGAGCGTAAATACAAATATAAAAGAATATTATTTTGTTAACAATTCTATCAAATTGATTCAGCATCAAAGAATATTTATATGCACTATTTGAAAAACTTACTTTAAATACGAATGTTTCATTGAAAACAGGATTCAGCGTTTTTCTATGGACCTTGGTTTCGAATTTTTTTTTCTTATCGGGAAGAAGGTAGACTTTGACATACGGATCAGATGTGCCACCCATGTCAAGAGCAGGCAGATCTTCAGCTTGAATGACGGTCACGGAAAAGCTGTTCTGATTAAAATCGTATTCCAACTGAAACGGACACCGGATTAATGAAAAAAGAATTACAAAGTTTTATTTATTGTTCACCTTGTATTGCAATTTTCCCAATTTTTGAACTTCCGGTTTTTCTCCATCGTCCGGTTCTTCGGCGTTCTCCGTCAATTCGTCCATGTCCGGTTGAACCTTGAAGTTAAGTTACATTTAAATTTTAACTCTCAGTTAATTCGTAAGTTACCTTCTCTTTGTAAGAAGACCCAAGCAATTGTACAGATTTTAGGTCTACGCCTTTCATGCCCTTTTTGCCGTCCTTTGCACGTCGCTTGCGGAAACATCTTCTTATGCAACAGAAGCATATTCCGAGAATTACAATAGATACCGCTAAAATGATTCTCAATTTAATAAAGGTCTGCCAGTTGATAGGAAACAGAAGCTTACCAATTAGAATAGTTACTAGCATCCATGTATCGATACCTTCTTTATTGGCCAATGAAACTATGTTCTTAACGAAGGTTGTCTCGTTAGTGCTTGGTTTCACTGAAATATACGGCAGCAAATGAGTATAGTCAGCGCAAGAGAATAGCGCCCCGATAACAAAATATTGCCAAAAGGGGTACCATTTGAATGTGCGTCTACAAGGATCTTTATCTGTTATTTCTTCGTCTGAATCGATCATACTTTGTTTATGTGCAATGTTCACAATTTGAATGAATGAACGAATTACTTTGTTGATGTATAATGTATGATAGGTGTGCCTACGTAGATACTAATTTAATTTGCACTAATTTTGTCAATGATATTGTTGTTAAAACATATCCATGTCAGCATTATTAACTACATATTTTACATGAACTGTCCATCTATTTTATCTGTTAACATGTATTGAAACATGTGGTTAGTGAAAACATATAAGGTTGTCTAAAACTGGATTGTACACAATGCTTAGACATGTAGCGAAACATTAACAATAATATGCAATTGTTGTAAAGAAAATATATTAGCAATGGGCAAGTAAGCCACTCGAGTGAGACTGCAAATAATATAATAAAGTAGATAAACCAGTGAAAGAGTAGAAAATTTGAGATGGTGATAAAAGAGGGAGTTTTGAAGAATTATAAATCACAGTATAAAACTTTAGTAACACAACAAGATTTCTTCGAGATAACTGTAATTTAGAGTTAACAAAAAATTCACAAACATTATCTGAAACGATTCTATTAAATTATGAAGGAGATAAATCTGAAAGAATACTTTCTTACTTAGTTGGACTAAACGTTAAAATAAGATCAATACATTATTTTTGTGTGTATTTCACATGTATTTTTATAATTATGTAATATGCTACACCTAAAAAGTACCTTGCTTTGGTTTAAATCAATTTAATTTACTTGTGGTGCGGTAAGACATCGAGCATGCAGGAACTCATCCACTAATCGGTCAAAATTATCGTCATAAGACCATGCTGTTTCGTGATAATGCGGAATTTAACCGAGTGCTGTCAAGTGTTGAGTCGTTGTGTGTTGCTGTGCCAAATACATCAAACAACGACAACAAACAACAAACAACAGTACCTGCTTCCGGATGAGGGGTCGTGCGACCGTGAGATGGATGAAATTTTTTGTTACCAAAAATGTGTTTCTCCAAAAGGTCCCCACCTGTAGTGTCGATGGGGGTCGTGAGGTCCTGCGGAGGCACCGTGACGTCTGGAAGCGTCGGTGCCGCGTTGCCCGGAGACGCCGGTTCCGTTCCTGCGGCCGAGCGGACGTCTCCTGTTGCCCCTGTCCCCGCTTCGGGGGCCGCCCGTTTAAATATTCGCGTTTGATATAGGGACGGCATGATTCTATAAAATCCAATGGAATTAAATTACAATTTAGAATAATAGAAAATAAATTAGAAGCGAAAAGAGCGTGGTTGTGACGCCTAGAATTTAAATTAAAAATGTAGTATCTACCTATAAAATTTATTGGAATACCCTTGTATGCCATTAAAAGCTTTTAAAGTAGGTACCAATTATTATTTATCAACGGAAGAACAGAATATGGACAATTACATACATACGCGTAAAGTTCGAAATAGGAAAACTATTATAAATAGCAATAAAAATATTTTTTCAAGAGCACAATTTTTACAAAATTGTAACTTAATTAATGAAAATCAGGGATATCAAATATACCTATATGACGTGTAGCCTAACTACATCGCAAGAAAAACGATACCGAATAAAAAATATATGCCTCTGGAATATGAAACGCGATATTTTCGTAATAAATTTGCTGATTTCTAAAAAAAGATTTTCATATGAAACTTACGCCTTTTAGAATAAATCTAGTACCTAATAAACGGTTTGGAATCAATACATAGAAACTAAAAATACGCCGATCGTTTCATGATTTCTCGATTTTACGATACTACTTATGGACTTACGATAGCCTTAATTAATATCGGGCCGCATTTTTATTAATTAAACCTTCGAAAACCAACCGTTCGTGTTCACACAAAACACTGTACACCTTTAATAGACATTTCCCCTGGGGGCTTGTAGAGTAAATTGTCGTTTGATATATCAAATTTCGTTTTTCTACTTGGTCACGAAACACCTTCGACGTCGCGGTCGCGCTCACATCAAAGATTTACTCGGATAACTGTCGGTTTATGAAATAGTACAAAAGCAGCTCGACAGGTTAATCAATTACTCCAGTAAAATTTAAGGAAACTATACGTCATTTAACCGCGGAAGTTGATAAAATACCCATAATTATAGATGAAAAGTGCTATGTTTTATTGTTTATTTAAAATGTTTATGTGTAAATGCTGTTTGTCCAACTGATGTGTAATAAAAACATGTAATTAACGTTCTTGATTAATTTTGTGTTTTTCAAAACTTGTGATTTCAGTATTAGTTGCAAAAAATGTCAGTTAGTTACAATAGATCCAGAATCGCGCATATAAGAGAGAAAATATAGCATATATAAGCATATGTTATGGAAAGAAAGCTGTTTAATGCGCATTTGATTACTACACTTACATATCTATAAAAGCAATTAATAAATATTTATTTAGCTTCCCTTCTAATAACATTTTAATTTATTTTAATTAATTAATAATTAGAAAATTACAAGTTGTAAACACATTTTTTAGAAGATGATAACTAAATTTAGATTGTAAGTAATTTATTTACATTTTATTCAATGTGACTTGTTAATTATTTTTTTAGTTAATAATATGATAATAAATAACATGTACAAACGAAGGTGAATATTCCCTAAGTACATAATACATTTTTTATTCAGTATACATATGTAGGTGTTTTGTGTCAACATAATTATAATTTTTTAACTGTTCTAAGGGTTAAAAATTAGATATTTATATGTATAGGTAACATGTATTTTTTATACCAGTGAAATTGTTAAAAAATTTACCATTAAAATGAAAAACTCATTTGAAAATGTTGTACAGCTCAATTTTTTAAGAAAGGTTGAGTGACAACCAATTTGTAAATTCAATCGCCATGTAATCCTTCAGTCCTCCTACACTCTACTTTTCATTGAGAGAAATCGTCTGTGGGATTTTGTGGAGCGCCTGCGCCCTAATGGAGGGTTTATTAATAAAATAATTTTCTTTCTGGATCGAGTGGACGGAAAGGCATACTTAAATTTTCACTACTTTATAATGTCGTCTTGTTTATCATTTTACTAAAAAACCACAACAAATGATAATATTTTAGCGAATATCGATTTGGAAAAGTCAATAATAGAATTGATTTAACCGAAAAAAAGTAATCCAGTTATAACTAGATGTGTCTCTTAAAACTTTTGCATAGGTTTTTAACAATTTTCTTCTTTCAAAATTTGCTATTAAAATAGTTACTTACATCTGATGGGCTGTCAGCAATATTTTAAATAAAGCATGGCATAATTTTAATTATATCTAATATAAAGTAGCCAAAAACCAGGACTAAAAGAATATATTTAAAGTAGGACTAATTCCAATTACAATCCATATTGATTTTGATTATAAAACCAAATCTCAGGTACAGACATTTAAAAGAATGCCAAGAAATTTTTCTTTGAAATTTCTAGATTTAGTAAGTACATACATACTTGTGTAAAAATAATACACGAACATTTTTTGTAGATGAAGTAATACCACAATAATATGCACTTACTAGATAAATACAATAAAAGTGTATGCGTAATCATTAGAATAAATAATTTTCTAAATATGCATATTCAAATGATCCGTAGTTTTCCGCAGTAAGCACTCTTATAACTAGTCCAATTACTTACATGTCGCCGTTTTTCACTTTCCGGAACGATTAAACACTACCATCGACGAAACATAGTTACCGGAGTCAGCAGGACGAGAATGGCAAAATAGTTTGCAGGACTTTCCCAAATCCAGTTCCCTACACAGATTTGTTTCGATAAAATGGCTGCCGACAGCACCCTGCTGAATCGATACTATACGCTCCAGAGTTACGCAGGACTCGCGGAAACGTCCTGAAAAGGCGCATGTACGATCTTATCATGGAAAAATATCTATTTCATAAAACGAAGGTATAGGCATTTTATTCGCTGCTCAGGAACTCGCTGCTTGCATGACGATTATTGTTGCTATTAATGGGTGATAAATTGTATCGCGTGAACAACGATGGTTCTTAATTGTTGCAAATCAACTGTATAGGTACTTCTTCGGTTGGTAGTATTAATTAAGGTAGCAGGACATACACATATCTCTCCTAAGCTTACCGCCTTATTACATATTATAAAATCAGGATTTGGTAGAAAGAGGGGTTAAATTTTTGAATAGTAACACCAAAATTCGTTACAAAATCTAAACGATTTGTATTGCAACAAGCAAAAAAATCGGCATTTTTAATTAGCCATATTGTGAAAAAATCACGTTCTTTAAATTAATCGTCAAATTGCAATACAAAGCTTTGGAATACACTTTGCAATCGATACCATTAAAATAGTTATGTGTATTATATCGATAAAAACCATAAAAACGATATTATCCATGTTTCCTACTCCACTCAATTAAAAGATGCTTCCAATAAACCATACGTACACTTTCATTTTAAATATTTATTTTTTAATTTAATATACGAGGTGTATTTATACTTGTTATTACTGTCTTGAACAAGTGATCGTTTAATTCGCGAACCAACGTTGGTGGCGTCAAGCTGAAGTATAACAGGATTAGCTTTTGATAGAACCCCTGCTGCTGCTATGAGCGCTAGACCAGCTAGTGGTAAAAACAGTTTCTTGAAGGTTAATTTCTAAAAAAATGTAGAAGAATGAGTACCTACCACTGCGGCAATTGAATTCCAACTCACTTTTTTAAGATACTGGCTAATCCCGTTTAGTCCAAATCCGTTGTCTTGTTCATAACCATCGTAAGGGTGGCCTCCACCGTGACCATAAGGTATTACTCCTCCACTGTGAATATAGGGATGGATACCTCCACTGCCAGTAGGGTAGCCATATGAACTAGGGTGACCAGCAAACATTCCATAACCAGGCGTGTAACCATATTGTGGTGTTTCACCAGTATATCCATAAGGTTCTAAAAATAATTCTTATAAGAATATGTCCATTAGTTTGTGAAATAATTTTACCGTGTTCCTTATGGTATACTAAATTATCAGGTCCTACAGGTCCGTACGCTCCACCTGTAATTTAAATACAAAATGTATTTATATTTTATTGAAAATGGGTGGATCAACTCACTTGAATGATAATATTTTGGATTGTGACCAACGTACCACAAGTCTCGCTTTAAATCATCGGTATCTGCTTGTTGAAAACCTTTAGGTTTATCAGCAGCCCTGTGGTACTCTTCGTCGATGAGGTTCTAAATGAAAATATAATATAGTATTATATTTTTCGTTTAATAGTAAATAGATTTACTTACTTCGTTATTTGATATACCGATTACGATAAGAGCGAATTCACAAATCAAAAACCATTGAACTATTCGCTCCGGTAACATTTTTACTGCTGGTTATAATCTCTTGGGTGCAACGAATATTTTTGCGACATTAAAAAATCAACAACTGCTTCGTTGAGTGCAAAGCCATTCTTTTTTATGTGGCCTGGTTGTGCACAGGTGAACTTGACAATTACTTTTGTTCACAGATGACAAATTTCAAATTTGTCTTTTATTATTTACCAATCTTGAGAACAAATTATGCCTGCCCATTATCACAATTGAAGAAATTTATGGGAAAATTGATGGTCTTTCTCTTGTGTCTAATTTTGTGAAGATTTTTAATTTTATTTTTATTAGCGAGCTTTTTGTGATATTAAAAGGCTACGTTTGTAACAAAGCCTTATCTGAATCGATATACTAATGGATGATAGCCAATTTTTTTTAACTACAATGCAGTGTTTTGTAACGTGTGGGAGTATGGGAATATTCCTGATTCATCGATCACTAACGTATCTACAAATAATCTTTAAAATAATTATCCAAATCAGTTATTGGGTTTTTAACTTACATTTCTAGACATAAAACTGTTTTTCAATAAAAACATTACAATTTTATATTCTATAGGTACGTGCTCAATTTGACTAATTTTATTTAAAATAAAATTTATTATCGAGACGAGGCTACTTAAATCTTGCAGAAAACTTTCATTCTTGACTGTAATAATATATCAAATTTTCACTCTGACGACCATGTTAATATCGGTTTGCTTCATGCAATATTTTAAACAATGGTAGATATTAATTTATGAATGCATGGTCCACAAATCATCGCACAATAGAGAAATTTAATCCTTTAACATCATTATTTTTTTCAAATATCTATTGAACCACACTTTCCAAGTTCATTTTATAATTTGCAGATTATTAATTTTTCGAAAATAAATAAACTTTTATGAATTTTTCAGTAATTAAATTCGTCAGACATGTGTTTTTGATCACAATTAAAGGATTTAAACATATGTTTAAAGTTTTCATTCCTATCACATCTGGAATATCTTTATTACAACCTTAAAAACCTTATAAAATTCAAAAAAATGTGGTTTTCTGACTCTTATATAAGGTGTCAACTTTAACTTAATACAACCAACTTTCGAATTTAAGTAACATTGATAGTGTGCATGAATTAATTTTTTAGGTTTTTTCATCAAAACCTTAAAAAAATGTAAAAAACAAAAATAATAAAAAAAAGTTTTAAAATGAAATTATCTATGAATTGAACTAATAATTTTTAAAAGATTTTTAACATACAAAAATATACAAACGGTCCTATCTCGCATCTATACCAAAATACCTTTAGGATGGATAATTAAAAATACCTTTGCTTGTATTAATTAGAATGAATTTATTTAATTTATAATGTAATAACGTAAAAATAAGTAAGATCTGATCTGAAAATTTAATATATTATGTGTAATAAGGTAAGATAAATGGCCTTCTTATAAAATTTGCAAGGAGAAGAAGAAAAGTAATTTTGACAGAACTGTCAAATAGATTACGAAAATATTTGTTTGTTTGTGTTTTATGTTTTATGATTCGTCTCACTCGCACTCATAGTTTGTTCATTTCATTCGTTCGCCGCACTGACACATATACTTGACAGCAAATGATCTCGGAACTCGGAACTCGGAACAGGCATCGAACAAATATTTTTCTTAGCAAATGGCGGTTTGTTAAATAAGTGATGCATGTGTCGTTTTTTCCAAATAAAATTAGTTTTATCTAAAAATAACTAACGATACATCGTTTGGAATTTGTCAGTAATTCTATTATTTAAACGGCTCTAATCATCTCTATATTTTATTCGGTTACAGTTAAATTAACCTATACAATCAACTTCTCAGCATTTAGCGTTCCGACTCCAGTGTTTCTGCTGATTCTAGAATATATCATATAAAGGTATTTCGGTGAGTCCTTGTATTATTTGTAAATATTTTGCATATATTCAATACTTGTATTCATTTCAGGTGTAATCAAGTTTAACCCTCATGAGCAATTGCTAGTTTGTTAGCAATATGTATAATAACGTAAGTACTTACTATGTTAAAAATATTATGTAGGTTAAGTAGCATTCTTTATTTTGTTAATTTTAACATTTACTGGCATTAGCTAATTTGACAAAAGCACAATAATTCTATAGAAATATTTTTTTTATTTAAGGCTCATTATGCGAATCCAGGCTATCAGTCAGGATATGCCCAATATCCTCAAGCCTACGCAGCCACATACGGAGCTTATCAAGGATATGCAGGTTACTCCAGCCAGGTATATAGTATAAAAAACCAACTATATCATTCAGTTAACTTTTCATGGTTATTAATGTTTAATTTATATTTTAATTGATAATTTATCTACTTGCTTTAATGATGTATTACTACAGATAGAGCTGCTTTTTTGAATTTAAATCGTTAAGTAAAGTAAAATATTCAACTCGTACTCGTAAAGGTTCGTATGTTACTGATTCAAATATTGTGTCAAAAAATAAGTAAAACGACTTAGTTTTAAATATCTTCTGTATTTATTTTATGCGCCACTAAATGTATATTTTTATAGAACGCCCAGCCAGTCGTGCCTGGTCAAGAAATGTTCACAGCAAATAATTGGAGTGGAAATTATAATCAGGCGGATCCGAAGGATGGTAAGTCGAGGGTAATGATACTTGGTCGATTTCTGAAGCCAATTAATTATGAAATGCATTCATAAAATCTCATTTGGTTTAATAATTTCATATGATTTTTCGGCGATTAAATGTCTTTGGAAGTCGCAAACTCTTTTGAACATACTATTTATAATACAGTAGGATTTTATATGAAAAATAAAGATGAAGAACAATTTCGGGACGTTGTATTAACTATGTAATATAACCACACGTGATCAATATTTTAATGCCATTTTTTCGTAGGGAATCAACCTCCGTAAAAGGACAGGCATTGTTGGAGCAGAAAAGGTTAAAAGTCTCTAATGGCTTATTAAGTCCCAACAAAATTCTTATAAATTCCGATTTAGCATTGTTTACTGACATGTTTATTTTGTAGCAGTGGCCCAAGAGATGCAACAGCAGAAAGCCCAGCTCGTGCGGCAGCGGGAAGATTACGTGAAGAAAGCATCCGTGTTGAGGCACGAATTAGAACAGTTGCAGATGCAAAAACAGGACCTGGTAGGCAGTAATCGTTCAACGCCGGACACGGACCTGGCGAACATTTTGAAACAAAACGACAAACTGCAGGTATGTAAAAATAAAATGTTACCCGACAAAACGAATATGATTACGTACGTATTTGTTTGCTGTAAATTTTTTTAGTTGGAGAAACTGTTTCTGTATTGTTTTTATATAAGGTCGTTATTGTAAAATTTTATATTAAACGTAATTATTACTAAATAAACGTAATGCATAGTTTTTAATAATTCAGACCCGGCTGTTCCCGATGCTTTATTTGGAATATCGTTGGTGGATTTAAAGTGTAGTGTAGTTAATTTAACACTATTTTTTTGTGTTAATATTTAATTTCAGTGTCAGGTGCACTTGAATTATCTTCATCCTAATCTTTAACTCTATTAGATACTACTGAAAAAAAAATATATTAAGCCACGGAGTATACACCAGTATGTATATTAGTTACGTTCCACATCAGTTCGTTTACTCGCCCATCAATTCTAAGCTACAGTTTCTTTTCAGGAGGAAATCCAAGGGAAATTGAAAGCCATACACAATGTGATTGAGATGCTGTCCAGTATTATAAAAGATAACAAATCGATTTCTGATCTCGAAAGCGAATTGGCCGATTACGGAAAACCGAAGATCGCCACGCCGCCGACGTCGACCGATAACCCTTACAAAGTTTCCTCCGTCGAATCGAACAAGCCCTTGGAGAACTTTTGCTACGTGCATTACGACACCGGCTTGCATTGGTGCAGATTGTGCGACGAATTTCCCGAGACCGCCAAAGATTTCCTTCTGCATCTGCAAGACAAGAAACACCGCGAGATGGCCAAAGAGAACGACGTCGATAGCACTCCGTGGCACAAATTGCCCCAAGAAGTTTTGATGCCTTGTGAAGAGAACGCTCCCAAGAAACGTATACCCATCAAAGGTATTATTGGTTGTGTTTTCATCAGTTTTTTTTTCTCATTTTCATCTACAGCTTCCTTTGCTGCATCCCGCACGCTATACTGTTCTATGTATCCATTCCTTTTCCTGGATACCTCGTATCTATCATTCACTGTTCTATCCATTATTTCCAGGACATTGAGGGTCTTCCTCTTCTTCTATTTTCTGGTTGATACATCAATGCATCACCTGTCTTACTCCACCCTCAAGTTCATACCAGAGCAATTGTGTGGTGCAAACTCGTCCTCTTACTAATACATGTTCATTCTAGATATCCTGTAGGATCTTCTGACTCGATTATTTTCTCTTGTTTCTCCGTAATTTGGCAGCACTTATACTCATACCTTAAACTAGGCTCTAAAAAACGTATTAAATTTATTTTGCAGGTCTGCAGTTCTTCATATCTGCTCCGTCTTGGTACTGCAAATTATGCGACGTTTGGATAGGCGACCTGCATTGCGCGTCACAGCATTTAAAATCTAAATCGCATCATCAAAACTACGAGGTGAGTAGAATTAAAAAAAAATCTTTGCTCCAAAAAAAATCCTAACTCGTCTTTGTCGTGCAGAATTTCGTGTCGCAAAATCCGCATTGGGAAATGGAGTGGTTGAAGGATCGCGAGAAATCGATGGCGAGAAAGGGCGTCCAGGACTCGTCCGATTCGGACAGCGGCAAGAAGAGGCGCAAGCGCAAAGACAAGCACTCGTCGGCGGATTTGTTCTCCCTGAAGGACAAAAAGAAGAAGAAGAAGTCGCGCAAGAAGAGGAAACACTCGTCGGATAGCAGCAGCAGTTCTTCATCGTCGGATAGCAGCTCGGACGACGAGAACGAGGACAGATCGAGGAGCATACGGGTGGCGATGCGCAACATGAAGCAAGTCCAATCTATCATGGACGAGGACCTTACGGCTAAATGGAACGTGCTGGAGAAATTGGTCGAAGAGCACAAGAAGATGGAGCAGAGGGAAAAGGATATGCCGGTCGAAAAGGAGACTAGGGATGATCATCTTATTAACCAGTGGATGACAGTATCACAGCCACCGCCTAAGGTTTGTATTGTAAATTACTGCTAACAATTTGTAAGTGTGTCCAGATAATTCAAAAGAAGCATGTACAGATATAGGAAATAATATTTGTTGTACATACATATTGTACAAACCATTATTTGGACCTGTCTAGAACCATTTAGAACGCTCCAGAATCATTTAGAACTGTCCAGAACCATTCAGGCCCATTTAGAACTCTCCAAAACCGTTCAGAACAATATATTTAAGAGTTCCCATAATGAGCATTGGGTGTTTCTTTTAGTTACCCGAATTTGCAAGTAATTGTTAACGGTTTTATTTTATTATTCCTTATTAAGTTTAACGTATTTTAATTATTTATCAAATATAAACGCAAAATATTATTATGCATATTCATTTTGAATTTTCGGGGGAAATATGCATGTATGCATACATACTTTACATGCATTTTGCATATTTTCCAGGCACTATTCATAATTATTCAAAACATTATTATCCGATATTTCCAATACATATATTTTTGGTATTCTAGGAGAAAGTGATGCTCGATTCTCTGAAAGATCGAATGAGACAAAAGCAAGAGCAGGAACGCGTCCGTTTGGCGGAACTGGACAAGCACAAGCGCGAAAAGGAACGCGAAGAAATCGAACGCGCGGAAAGAAAGAAGCGCGAGGAGAAGCAAATGGCCGAAGAGGAGGAACGCAGGCGAAAGATAAAGGAGCAAGAAGAACTGGAACGAATTCGAGACAAAGAGCGTAATCAAGTTAGATTCAAGACGAATTCCTACAGGAAAAAGAGGTCCTATTCGCGAAGCGATGAGGAGGATGGTAAAAACGATGAACGATATTACAAGCGTGATAATAGGTAAAATAATCTCTGAAATAATTAATTATACCCTCGACAAAGCGAATTTAATTGAGCTAGTGTGATCTTGACATGTCCGAAATAATTGAACGGGTGATTGGAAACAGGATAAAATTCGAAAAATATGGCGAATTAAAGTGAGATAGCCATTTTGTTCTAATTTCTCTTATCTTCCCGCTGAGCGCAAAAAAATAAAATTGCCGGCCTCCTTCACTTCATAATTTTATTGGTGAGTGGAATTTCTGAGAAAACTTCTGAATCTGAATTATTTAGAGCTCAAATTGAGTCGTTTCTAACACGTGGAAAAGATTACGCAAAAATTTTTTCTTGATTATTCGGCTGAATAGCCTTTGATTGACGTGCACCAACAATAATTAAGAACTTTATTTTAGGAATTTCAATCACCGTCACTCTAGAAGCCGAAGTCGCAGTGCAAGCAGAAGGAATTCGGATAAAAGGCACGACAAACACGATGAAAACGATAAAAAGAAACCTCCGGGTCCTCCGAGTTATAAGAAATTGCCGTTTATCGGTAGAATGCCGCTCTTCAAAAACAAACCGAAAACTCAGGTAAATATTAATAGTATCACTAAAAACATTGTATTAATGTGCGTCTTATTTTATTTTAATAGGACGACAGAGACGAACCGAAAGAGATCAAAAAGCAAAGCTACGAAACGCCGAGAAGGACCAGATTCGAGCCCGGCAACTTGCCGAAAGCTTTCATTCCCAAACCGGACGTCGTCTGTTTCCCCAAGCTGTCGTCGATCCCGCCTTTGACCATTCCACCGCCGCCGCCGGTCGTGATCGATCGAGTACCGGTGCCCGAAGCGCCCAAAATCAGTCGAAATGACCCTGACAAGAATTTACCGAAGGCTCCGCCGCCGCCGAAATTACGCGAAACGGAAAGCAAGCCGGTGGCTAATTTAAGCGACGATGAGGTAAGGACATTAGTCCATAGACTTTTTGTATATTTTGGGCCATACTACACCCTCATTTCATTTTGTGACACCGTGTATAATTAAATTTTGTATAATAATTATGTTTGTTTTTACGACAGGTTCTGTATGGTTCAGAGGACATCAATCCCAATACAATGGATCAATATTATCAAAACTACGAGGGTTACGGTCAAAATAGCTATCATTACGAGCAAGAAGAGAAGATGATCAGCCCGCCGCCTCCGCCGCCGCATTCTCATTCAATGCCGCTGGAGCCGCCGCCGCTGCCGCCCGATGACGATCTGGCTCTTTTGGGCATATGCGCGGACGATATGGCCGCGCAGTCGTTCTGATTTTTTTATGCACTAATTTTTGTATTTTTAATGAAACGAAATTGAGATATTTGTTCGCAATAGTTTTAAATAAAAGTTCTGTAATTTGTACGAATGTTTGAACGCAGATACCCCAGAAAAATTAAATTACGATGAGGTTTGGAGCGTTTTCACACGGTGCAATATATTGCAGCAATACATAAATTGTTGCAATATTGCAGTGCAGTTAAAATACAAACGTTCAAATGCGTAGTTTTCTTCTGATGTTCTTCTTGATTAATAGGTTATTAATTTTGGTACTTCTACGATATTACATGGCCAACTTTGAGAATAAGGCAGAAAAGGAAGTTTTATGTAAAATTTTTAATATCTTCAAAATTATTAGGATTAGGTCTAGGGAAGTAAACATGAACTTCCCTTATTTTTGACCGCTGATTTCATTAAAATAAAAAAAAATGGGTGGTTCCATTTAAAAAGATGAAGAACTTTGATCATTTTGAATTTCAACTTTTCACATTTTTTATACACACCCTGTATAAAATAAAAAGTTTTTTAAACAGATTCAAATACCTCTGACCTTGCTAGTAGCCCCCTACAGAAACTGTTTCCATATCTTTAAGGGGATTACCGTAAAAAAATAATTTAAGGGTCTGTATTGGTTAAATTTT
This sequence comes from Phyllotreta striolata, assembly GCA_918026865.1. NCBI lineage: Eukaryota > Metazoa > Arthropoda > Insecta > Coleoptera > Chrysomelidae > Phyllotreta > Phyllotreta striolata. The sequence goes on from OU900095.1 coordinate 7,614,492, forward strand.
TCAAAAAAAAGTAACTCCTATACTATAGAGATAGTTTTAACTCGTCGTGGGACAGCCTGTATTGCACCCTGTGAAAACGCTCTAATAATAAATTCAATTCGGCGATAAAATGAATTAGAGTTGATTTTTTACGATATTTTTTATTAATCAAATGATGATAATTTTAAATGCCCAAAAATTATATTAGAAAAAGTTATGGCACAATAGCGGTTTAGTTAATCTTGAAATGTGATCAAAACTACGGCATTCTTCAAACAAATCATTAATTAATCAAAATAGAATTTTCACAATTTTTCATTAGAATAGATAGCAAAACTGTACAAAATTACAAATAGAGTAATAACGTCAAAATTAACTAAAATCATAAAACAATAGATATTGTTTAAGTAAATTATGCCATAACTAAAAATTAGTTTAAATTATATCGGAGAATACTAGCTAGAGTATTCCGTGATATTACATTAAACAAATGTTAATAGCGAAACAAATTGATTAAATTTACAGATTCAACTAAATACATTCAATAAAATATCACACCATTAAAAAAATTGATACAATTCCTTTTGACAATGTAGTAACCATTTTTTATAATATCTTAGGAAAAGCGGTACCGTCCTTGTGCTAGTCTACAAGTAAAAAGCTATTTTTAATCGAGTCAGTCGCAACTGACTAAATAATTACTTCTTACTTTTTAAAGCGTTATGATAAACAGAAAAAGATTTCTCAAAGCCGATTGATTTGTTAACCAGCTTCACCTTTTAAATTGCCTATTAACATACAGAATAACGAAATTAACATTGAGCATCACCGAATGCGTTCCTCAGATTTGATTCTAAACTAAACTATGTAAAAAAAACCTTTTCTGTTTATAATGAGTAATTACCAATTTATCTACAGACCACATAATAACTTAATTAAATTTATATACAAAAATGATATAATGTTTTTAAAACAAATTAGTATATCGTTTCTATTTACATTATGTATAAAAGATTTATCACAAAAAATGATAACAGTTTTACAACTTACTGTCTAACGGAGTTTGAAGTTCCCACATAAGTACCAAATTTTAAAAAAATACATATGTATAAGGCGATACACAAAAATGATTAAACAGGCAGTTACATTGTATGTAAAAACAATTAATTGTTCCAGGCACATAAATCAGAAATCTAGAAAATACGTGGAATAAAAATCGAGTTTTTACCGTTTTTTTTTGACAAAATAATTTGATTCACCATATACAGAGTACAAATATTTGTCGGGAGAATTACTAACATATGACTTATAAAAATATATCATTTCGCAAAACGCAAGATCGATATTCCAGGCACTTTCCAGATAAACCAACAAAATGCTTCGTTTAGTTCGAAAGAGTCGTCAATTTATCGTCATGCAATAATAATAATATTAATAATTTCTACCATTAGACAATAAAGGATAAATCACTGCATTGGAGCTACGCTTGTCATGCTACCGCTGATGTACGCTGAACTGCCCAACGTAGACGATAAATCTTGGAAACTGAACTGAGGAAAATACGGTTCTTCTTGAATCGAACCTAAAGGCCTATTGCTGTCGGGCGGTGTCAATTCGACGCTTTCACCGGTGAATTCCGAATCGAAATATCTCGTATCCGTGTCGCTGATTACTTGCGGTTTGAATGGCGGAGGTATCTAAAATCAATTACACAATGTATAAATAACACATAGAAGATAATTATTTCGATAACACTAATTTACAATTTACAAGGTTTCGCAGTAAACAACCCAAAAAAGTTTAACAAAAAAACGTAACAAAAATTTGTAATAAAAGTATGTAATAAAAAATATAGAAAATTACAAATCCTGTGCATTTAAATTTTTGTTTTTTTTTCGTATGATTTTGGGTCGCCTTCGCGTATTAATGTCCAACTAAAGGGTAGTAGAAGAAAGCATTAGAAAAACATTAAAAAAACAGTAGAAAAAAGAAAAAAGCTGGAATATCTAACTCACATAATGAGGAGAGAAAAATATCAATTACTGAAGCTAATAATGCAGGGAAAAATAAAGGTATGCCCAGTGTAGGGCGTAGAAGGGTTTCATAACTGAGCAATTTTAGAGTTTCCAGCTCAAATGATCTGTTTGGAGCTGTAGATAGTAAAGAAAAAAATTGTAATGATGATTTCCAACCTTTGATAAGGAATGGAACTGAAAGAATAGTTCTACAATATTTCGAATTTTTACGATGATTAACCAGAAATTATAAATAATTTATCTGTAACTTCAAAACCTTGTTCTTCGAAATCCAGTTAAAACGAATCGTAAATTTTCCGAGCATCCGTTACCTTTTTCTGTTCCAAATCTCTCCAATTGATGCTACTGAAGAATGGATGCGCCATGATTTGCTTGGCATCGTCCGGTCCGCCGCCTAATCTATGGGTCGGATCTTTCACCAGCAATCCCGCCAGAACGTCCTTCGCTTCGGAGCTCAAATTCCGCGGGAATTTAACCTCTTCCATTAGTATAAGCGTAAAGAGCACGTCGTGGTCTCTGTTGTAAAAGGGCAATCGGCCACACATCTGAGGAAAATTACATACGAGATTAAGGGCGCCACTTCGGGGTATTTTTCGAGGAATTCTAGTAAGATTCTAATTTTCATCCCATCTATTGTGGAAAAATATTACCCCACGAATTATTATAAATTTGAGGGCGTGCTTTGGCGGCCTTAAAAACAGCCTATCGATTAGCTTGCATTTGCTTACCATTTCGTACATAACTACTCCAATTCCCCACCAATCCACCGCTCTACCATAATCATTGTCTTCCAACACTTCAGGCGCCAGGTACTCGGGAGTACCGCAGAACGTTTTGGTCGTTCGTCCATATGTTATGTCCTCTTTACACAGTCCAAAATCGGCTATTTTTATGTGCCCGTCTTTGTCAAGCAAGAGGTTTTCCAGTTTTAGATCCCTAAAAATATTTATTCGTTTATTTCAAATTATCCAAGATGAGACAGGAAAGCGGGGTAAAAAGTATGTAATGACCCACAATCAGCGCCTCCATTTTAACCTTAAACACGACTTTAAATTCTTTCAATTGACAGTTTTACATTGGTTGTTATGGAGTAACTAGGGACATTCTTACAATTGACAATTTTACATTCGTTGTTATGGCGTAACTAGGCACTTTGTTTACATTAAAGTGACAAAAAATGGGCTTTAAAATGGGGAGCTGAATACGGGCCATTGTCTATAGAAACACTTTTCAAGGAAACCCCCATTCAAACTAATATAATTACCTGTAAATAATTCCTTGCGAATGAAGATAAGCTAAGGCAGATATGATTTCGGCACCGTAAAATCGAGTCCTGTCTTCGGAGAAAACCCTTTCTCGCGACAAGTGGAAAAACAGTTCTCCGCCATTCACGTATTCCATTACAAAACACAATCTGTCGTTGGTTTGAAACGAATATTTCAACGACTAAAACAAACTCATTGAGAATGTCAAACAAACATTGGTAGCAGATGGTCTCTTACTGTTAAAAATGGATGATGAGTGGTACGCAAGACGCGATTTTCAGTTTGAGTATGCGCGACTTCGTCCTTTTGAATGATGATTTCCTTTTTGAGAATTTTGATGGCGTACAATCTGCCAGTAGCTTTTTCTCGGCACAAAATGACCTTACCGAACGTACCTTTGCCGAGTACTTTGATGAATTCGAAACTTTCGAGCGTTACTTTTCTCTTTCCGGTCGATTTCGAAATGGACGTTCCTTGCAGCGAGAACTTCTCGCAAAGATCCTCCATCGTTCCGGTTTCGTTGTTTGCCGGATTCATTTCCACGTCTTCGCATTCCGATATTCGCTCCGATACCATTTTTATCGCTTGCACCCATTCCTCCCTGCATAACACAAATAAACTCTACAGTATGACAATTTAAAAACATACAATGGCTATATCTCCCAAACGAAACATGATATAAAAAATGCCTAAAACCGTTTTCAGGGTATGAAAGGGGAACTAAAATGACATAAAAAAGAATTCACCCCCCCATCAACCCCCTAGGCCCCAACTGTAGAAATTTAAATAGCAACCCCAACTTGTGATACATCATTAAAAAGTCTATAAAAATGCTATCCAATGGTGTACCACAAAATTGTGAAATCTTGTCTTAAAAGCAAAAAGTGTTCTAAAATTTGTTCCAAACGATTTCCAAACGATTCTGAAGCGTTTTAAATGGTTTTCAATGATTGGTAGAGTGGTTCTAGACAGTTCTAAATGGTTCTAGATAATTCAAAATGATTCTGTAGCATTTTAAATTATTCTAGACAGTTCTAAATGATTCTATTCCATTCTTCTAATAAGTAATATAGTCAGATAGTAGGAATTGCATGTGAAAATGTCTTATCTTTACTTTTAATTAAATTTTCATTTAAATTATTTTATATCTGGTTATTTCTGATTTTTTTCATAGAGCATAAATGCATGTACGTAATAAATAGATATTTTTCCATTTTTTAGTGAATATTTTCCAAGCTCTATTAATTAATGTACCAATTAGTACTAACTCTCCAGATTCTTAGAATTGACTATTGTGACAAACACTTTCGTGATGGTAAATTTACCTTTCTTGTTCTGTTTCTACGCAAAACATACGTTCGATTACCGTCGTCCATTGCAGCCCCCTAATTATGAACGTGAAAGGTTTCGGTCTGTCTATCGACATGATTTGACAACCTTTCACCGTGAAATTGTTTAAAGGCTCCACTTGACCGTAATTGTCCGGCTGATTTTTAAAACCGACCAACGTGCCATCGTTCAACAGAACAAAAAATCTGAAAATACGAATTAACATCGATCGTAGAAGTTAGTAAATCAAGTTTACCTCGATCTCCAGTTCTTCCAATGTTCTCCTCTTTTTTGAAGCCAACCCTCCTTGATGATAAGCTCCTTGTTAATAGCCATTGGCCCGGCAGGGCTCACTGATGCTGCATCATTCATATTCTAACGCTTAAAATTGGATATAAATTAGTGTTTAAACAACTACATTGATACTACACGTAATGTTATTGAACTAAAGCATTGGTGTTATTGAACTGTTAGTAGTGATACAGAAAATTTTCCTGCTAATAATTTACACATGTCGTGATTAAGATTAATATCTAAATAAAACAAGTGTTTTTCCATTTTGTCGTTACTTAAGTGAAAAATTAATAAACTACAGAAAAAAATTGTTAAAAATGTTAAAAATTAAATTATATGAAGCTATTTTATGTTAACAAATTGTAGTAACTACCAATTACTTCAGTGAGATTGCATCAAATGCAAAATAATATTTTTTTACAATGTACAAAGCATGAGCATCATTTTTAAAGGAAGTAATATGGATAATTTATGTTGGAAAACAAACTTTAACAAAACCAACAAGTTGTAATAATTAGAAAAATGAGTATTTCGGTGATCACAAGCCCAATAAATGATCGCGTATCAACGACGTTACAATCAAAATAAGGTTAACATAAAATGCGTTGTTTTTGTCGAAATTTAACTACATTCACCATTTTCTTGTAACGTGACACCTACCTAAAATATGTCCAAAAACGTTAAATTACTATCTCCATATGGGTTGTTGGAATAGATTATATAAGAAAAAAATATGGAATATAGGATATTTCCTATTTACACGTTTATATTCTTAATTAAAATACGCATGAATCGAATTAAAATTGTGTTTAGTAGTGTTTTGACATTTTTTGACTTGTGACATTACTGACGTAACGTTTAATAAATGACATATGAAGTTATTGTTTACCTCTTCTGATTTAAAATTATTGGTCTTGGATTCTAGTATTATTCAGTCACCTAAAAAGCTGATCTTATGGAGCATAGGGAAAGAAATATGATTAGAGCCTGAAAAATATGCAAAATGCACGTAGTGGATGTAATGCACGATTGCACGAAGTGCATAAATGCATATTTTACCCGCAAACTCAAAATGCATATGCAAAAATTTAATTTTGCATTTTTCATTATATTTCGCCAATTACAAATAAAATATGTTAAACTTAATGCTACAAGATGAAATAAAAACGCGTTAACAATTACTTGTAACGGTTCTGGAGATTCTTAATGGTTCTGGAATGTTCTAAATGATTCTGGAGCGTTCTACATCTTGCCGGAGTGTTCTGAACGGTCCTGGAGCATTCTCAATGGTTCTGGCTAGTTCTAAATGATTCTGAAGCGTTCTGCATCATTCTGGAGTGTCCCGAACGGTCCTGGAGCGTTCTAAATGGTTATAGACAATTCTAAATGATTCTAGACAGTTCTAAATGATGAACAAGGTGGGTAGGGTTAGAGGAGGGTAAAATTTATAAAATATAAATATAATATAAATATGAATGTAAATTTTAAATCAGAATTTATATTCTGATTTTTATACCTACGATAAATACACAGTGTTTTTCATTATTTTATAATGCATTTTTAACTGAGCATTTACAATTTCTTTCACAAGCAAAATGCATATTTCTGCTGAACCTAAATTCATGCACTTTATTAAAAATACATTTTCTTCGAGTCATTGCTTTCCATTAAAGTTTCTCATTTATCTAAACCTGACCTGGCGCCAATGTAATTCTTTCTAATTTCAGGTATCTAATAATTATTAGCTCTGGCTATGATTGACTACTTAATAATGTAATAAGTATAGTAAAGTGGGTACTTACCTGAACAGTATTTAAAAATATTAGCCTTCGTTTTTTTCTTAAATATACATGTCCATTTGGACAAAAAATTACCCTTACAATGTATTATCAAAGCAATTAAAGTTTCTATTATAAAAGGCAATTAACTGATGTCTTATTACTGTATTTAAGTCGGATTTAACGGGTTACGGATATGTATAGATGAAAAATTAGTTAAAATTATAATTTATGATCATAGTTTATTATGATCCTAACTTGTGGCAAGGTCATTATCAAGAATCAATAAACTTTGATAGTGATTTTTTTGCATATTATAATGCTCTCTTTTTCTGGAGCATCTTTCCATTTGAAAACTGTTATCTGTATGAAATAAGTAACCAAAAGCCCTCATTGATTTGACTATTGTTGTTATGAAGTATCAGTAAAGTACCTAAAGGGTACCTTATTAGGTATCGATCAAAATTAAACATTTTGAATTTGAATTAAAATCTATTCTTTAGAATAGGAATTATTACAGGAAGAAATGGAGCGAAATAATATGAGAGATGTGGTTGTATGCACAGCTTGTACAAAACTCTATGAAATACAAATAATTCTTTTGAATTATATGTTGGAAAAATTTACATTCTGTAGAAAATTTTGAATGAAAGTTAAAATTTATAAAAGTTGTATGAATAAAATAAAATAGAAGGGACCTCTCCCACTAAGAGAAAATTGCATGAACGGTGGAGGTAAGTATCAAATCAAGGCTAAAATTATTTCGTGCGTTTTAAAAAATGCAATAAATAAGGAAATGCAAGTAATTGTTTTCTCATTTGGTGTCTATGAGAAATTTTTGCATCGCTGCAGGTACGAAAGTTTTTATTTATTTATTTATAAAGGGTGTCGCAAAAGTATGGTATTTTTTATATGAGCCATAATTTCTTCTTCTTCTTCTTCTTAACTCTCTTTTATGAAAATTTGCGAATATCTTAGTTTGATGGCATATTTTTTGTGTAATTTTTTTATATTTTTTTTAATTTTTTTAAATTATCCATCTTTAAATGAGAACTCCATTTGTAATGATCCGTAAATTCCACAGTTTTGAAGATACATTCCATTTCGTTAAAAAAATCTATTTATTATATAGGAAAATAGATTTTTATTAAAAATAAATAAAACCGTTAAAAAGGTGCTATGAAAATTATTTTAGTATCAACTAATAACGGGTTAAAAATTTTCAAACTATGAGGATTTAAAAATCGTATAAACGGCAAAAAAGGAATTTTTCTCCAAAAATATGGGTTTTATTGAAAATTATAGAGATTGAAAAATCATTTTAAATGAACCAATAAATCTAATTACGATTTAAAAATTAGGTAAATCACATGGGCGGATGAATTAGGGCTGTAAGGGTGTTAAACCCCCTAGTTAAATCTGAGACACGTTAGTCAACAATTAGGCTAATAAAAATATTTTGTAAAAATTTTCATGAAGAAGACTTCAGTTTAATAGGTATCAGAGAATCTCTTTTTTATTATTAACCCGTTGTAACTTTGTTACTAACCACTTAGGATATTAGGTAAGTTAAACACCTATTAGTAAAAAACATCCAAACGGTAAATGCGTATTAACTTTCTTCAAAAAATGTGGTAGTCCTTGGAACAAACAATTTATCTATTTACATATACTGTAAATAAAAAAAAATGACGACGCAGATGCAGACAAAAATATACGTTAACTCCACAGTGCCAATTGGATTGAATTGAATTTCTTTCAATTGGATGCAGTACATACATTAACATATGTATGTATGTTAATTTAATTGAAAAACAATAGCAGCAATGCACAAACACTAAAAGTAAATTAAAACGAGTAAATAAATTTACAAGTTTCATAGAATAAAATTAATAAATCAATTTGTTTTTAAAGTATCTACTTATTTGAAAAATAGATATTAATTTTTTGAAAAACAGAAAATTATGAAGTTAAATGAAAATTTATAATGTGCATATAAAATTAGGAGAATTTCGATTGATTGAATGAAGTAATCGAATTAATTATAAACTAAATAAGAAAAAAGGAAAACAATATTGACCATTTAGAAAGACTTGTCCAAATAAGTGTATGAAAACCAGCTACTTATTTAATTATGTATAATGTCGGTAATAGATTTCGAAGCTAATTTTCTGTGGCATGTTTGATTCTGTATCCCATCTAGGAGTACAATATATGTATGTATGTCTGCAATTTAAAATTCTTAAGTACCAATTAAGACAGATAAGCGCTTATACAAGTACCTATGTATATACAAACGCGAATTTGTACAAACAATGGCAATGATATTTAATTATTTATTTAATTATACCTATGTAAGGGAATTTCTAAAAGATTTGTTTGATTCGAAAATGGAAAAAAATTATGATCAAAATTTGATTTTTAAGAGAGAATACTTGAATGTTTATGGGGCCTGAGATTTGATACCTTTAATGGAATTCGTATGTACTTTTTATTGCAGAAATATTTGTAAGATTTGTAATTTGTTATTGAATAACAAAGTGCTAGATATTTATTTAAAATTTGTTACACCAAAATCTACTTGAAAAGGTTATCTCACTAAACATACAAATTAAATATACATGCATAAAAACACACGAGCGTCCATGATATTGATAAAATTGAAGAAGATTAAAAGATAGATAAAATTTTAATATTCGGCATATTATAAACAATTTATAACATGAATAAGACATATTTGAAAAATCGACGATTTCATAATTTTAATTTTCATATCAGTTCGATTTATTTTTTTTAATAAACAATTTTCCTTATTAGGATAATGGACACTTTCGCAAGTCAAGGTATTGCTGCCTTAGCGATAATTTTAGTGTCCTATTACTTTTACGTTAAGTACACATACAATTACTGGAAGAGAAAAAATGTACCCCAATTACATCCAACGTTTCCTTTCGGAAACTACAATTTGCCCCTTCCAAAAGGATTTTCAATTGGGCCGATTTCTAAACGATACTATGATGCTTTCAAAAAGGCCGGGCACGCATTTGGCGGTAAGTAAAACTTTTATAATATCTCAAGGATTCAAATTAAATATCTTATAGATTTAATTAAGGTTTTTTTCCAGGTGTCTACGTAGGAATGACTCCTCACGTGGTTTTGGTGGATGAACGACTGGGAAGAAATGTTTTGACCAAAGATTTTCAATATTTCATGGACCGTGGTCTTTACCATCGTCCACAGTCAATAATTACTTCGAACATGTTCGTTCAAAACAACGAAGAATGGAGGCCGAAAAGGGTAAAAATATTGAATGAAATGAATATCAGAATCCCAGCTAAATCCATTATATATTTTAGTCGAAACTCACAGTTATATTTACGAGCGCGAAAATGAAATTCTATTTTAACACAATCAAAAAGTGTGCTAATGAATTGGAAGCCAACCTAGACACTGCCGCGATTAGAAACGAAGATATTGATATTTATGAAACTATGGGATGCTATTTCACTGATATTATAAGTACGACCGAGCGATTTGTTAATATTTTTTATTCACAATATATTTTTAGGTTCTTTAGTTTATGGCATAGATGCAAAAAGTTTTAAAGATCCAAATGCAGCCATCAGAAAAGTAGGAAGAGAGTTGTTCTCAAAATATACGCTTCCTTTCAAGATGACTTTATTTCTGGTAAATGCATATCCAAATTTAGCAAAAATGTTAGGCGTTCCATCGATTCAGAAGGAAATCGAAGATTTCTTCGTTAAACTGGTACCAGATACAATGGACTATCGAAAAAAGAATAACATTTATAGAGAAGATCTGCTTCAGCTGCTAATAGATTTGAATAATTCTGGAACGATTGCCTCCAATGATATAATCGCAGAGGTAGAAATAAAATTAATTTGTTTTACACACATTCGGTTGTGTACACCTGATTTTTTTTAGACATTTAACTTTTTCGTTGCTGGTTACGAAACATCGTCTACTATTTCCACTTACTTATTGTACGAATTGGCTAAACATAAAGATATTCAAGACAAAGTTAGAAATGAGATTAGTAGAGTTTTAAAAAATCATAATGGAGAGTTTAGTTACGACGTGATACATGAATTGACTTATATGAATCAAGTTATGAAAGGTAATATACTTCATTTGGTTACACATTTTATAAATGTTATTTTCATTACACCAGAGGCTTCAAGAAAGTACCCCGCACTCGCCACCTTAACACGAGTCTGTGTCAGTGACTACCAAATCCCTGGAACCGATGTGATCATAGAAAAGGATACGCCTGTTATTATCCCTATTCTAGGATACCATTTTAACCCGGATTATTTCCCAGACCCAGATAAATTCGATCCGGACAGATTCGAAGGTAACGTTAAATACGAAGGATTTCTACCTTTCGGCGATGGCCCACGAAATTGTATAGGTGAGTTAAAAATCTAAATTAAGTTTCCAGTTTATTCAAGTTATTTTAAATGGCATTTTTAGGCGAAAGACTGGGCGTGATGCAAGTTAAACTCGGAGTCGCCGTCTTGCTTAAAAATTTTGAAGTTTCCTTGAGTCCAACTTTAAAAGAGCCATTGGTCCTCGATGAACTTCAATTTGTAACGAAAACAACAGAAAGAATATATCTTAGAATAAAAAAAATTGATAATTAAAAAGAATAAGATTTTTGTTTCATTATCTACCTCTAGTTATAAATTTATCTCTAAGTGCAGATTGCAGATCCCTTTATAATTTTCCCTTTATAATTTATAAAAGCATTATTAAAGTATAAAAGTGAATTATTATGAATGTACCGATAATTTTTGTGCAAAATCATCGGGCTACTTGTTGTGTGGGGACGAATATCAAGGTTGTTGATGTTGATTTTGATTGTACATATCTTATATTCATTTTATTATATAAGCAAATTTTAAATACGTGAGGATTGCAGTAAGACTGCAATATTGGTGCTGCATACTTGTGTGAGTATTTTTCATTTTTTTTTTATTTAAATTGATGTAACGTTCGTTTTTCTTATTGTATATAGTTAGAAGTGTTTTCATAATTAGTTTTTTCTTTATTAATGTTAAATTTTCATGGTCGATGATTATAGGTCGATTATTATCGATTATAGGTCGATGATTATAGGTTTATTGGTCGATGATTTTTGCAACCAATAAAAAATAATAGTAGGATGAAACCCATTGGAACAGAAAGAGAATATAACAGAAATGAAAGAAAAATAATTTACGGGCGATCCGAGGTCGGGAAGTGGGAGTGGATGAGTTTTTAAGGGTAGGAAACGGTTTATCTCGATTTCCGGCAAAACTTAAATGGCAAAGTTGTAGGCAATAAAAAGATCTACAACTTTTGTATTTACACTTTTTTCACATAACTTGAACATTTATGTGAAAAATTCAAATAACAAAGTTTTTGGTTTTTTTATTTTTATCTTTTACACACAAAAAAATTTTTTCACGAAATTTGGTGAAAATTTACCTTTTATGTCCCAAACACACTGGGTGCGTTCAGGGAACGTAACTGTTGAGAAGTACAGTATAGTTTCAAAATAACCGACCATGACTAATGGCTTAGGTCGAAAACCAATAAAAAGTAGCGGCACATGCTAATAGTGACTAGAAAAATGTTAACATTTTGGTCTCCAATAAAAGTAACAATGTTTTTACCGCTTCTTTAAAAATTGACCAGTTTTAATTTAAAGTGCGAATATTTACGCGACTAAATTTATATTACTATCTCTATCTGTTTTACTATATCTATATAATACCATCTTTTTCTCTTCTTTTTACAACGAGACCGATTTTAATCTATCGACTCCGAATCGACTCCGATATTCGCTTAAATAGAATAAAACAGAAGTGTATCGATGAATTGGTTTTATATTCTAATAATTAATCAGTCGTTATTATTAACGTTATTAATATTTAACTAATACCATGAGACCTATAAAATTATTCAATATTAATTAACATTAGAAAAAAAGAAATAAAGGCATTTTATTTGATTTAAATAATAATTTGTGAGTCTTATTTAATCCTAAGGCAACACTTGCCAACAGTTGCGTTTCCTGAACGCACCGCACCCACTGTAATTTTTTTTCACCTTATTTTGACTTAACATCGAAAAAACTCTCTAATTTTCAATCGAAATTAGAGTCAAAATATCTGCTTTTTGAAAAAAGTTGGTGGCCTTTTTGCTCGTTAAAATCTCTAATTTATGATGGTGTAAAAAAATAGACATTACTATGGAAAATTTTCTCAAAAAATGCAGATTCTTTTACAGTAAATTTGTCAAAACTCTCTTAAAGTCACTCAGCCTGCACGTATGTAAGTACATATATTTACACGAACGATGTTATTCCCTGCTCTGTATGTCGAATAATGGCTAACGGTTTCTGCATTTTTTGAGAACATTTTCCATAGTAATAATGTATATTTTTTACACCATCAAAAAGTAGATATTTCAACGAACAAAAAGGCCACCAACTTTTTTCAAACAGCAGATATTCTGACGTGAGAATTTTCGATTGAAAATTAGGGCAGTTTTTTCGATGTTAAGTCAAAGTAAGGTGAATAAAAATTTAAATCAACAAAATTACAGTGTGAGAAAAAAAAAGTATATTCCAGATTCCATTTTTCACGGGCTTTTCAATGACCCTTCACATAACGTACTTTTGCATTAAAAAAACGTTAGGTAGGATTGCAGCTAAGTGGTTGAAGAAAAAAAAATAATTTTATTGACAACAAATCCGTCCAATATAAAATCAATTCACGTGTTTCAGCGTTTTTTTGTTTAAATTACTGGTTCAACAAATAATAATTTTATTTCGGACTTATGCCCAACCCTGTATTAGTTTCAATTACGCCTTAATTTCTCTTGTTCAATAGCCCCTGGAAATCAAAGTGCGTAATTAATAAAAATTTATAAAAATAAATATTTACGCATTTTTTTTGTTCGTATAAACGTGATGGTATTTTTGTATTAGGGAGTACTTTAGGATGGAATACTGCAGTAAAAAGTAGTGATTTTCTGCCATAATTTACTTAATTATGATCACTAATCCTGTGCAGGGCGGCCAGTTTCGAACGCTGCAATCATTAGAAAGAGACTCTCCTCAAAGTAAGGAACAGAAAGAAAATCAGTCAAACTGAGGAGAGACACGCAGATAAATGCAGGATTCCAAGGTTACCGCTCGGTACACTATGACTGTACAAATAGTTGGATGATAAACATAAATTTGCAATTAATAAATATAAATAAAAGTTATATTAAGTAATAATGTAAGATAAGAATTTACGAAAAATAAATTACAAGACGATGATTATTAATTATTTTTGTTTTTGTTCAACAGCTTTTTTGGAATCATGCTGTCATTGGATACATTTGCAAGTCATGCTATTGCAGCTTTTGTTGTGCTAGTTGCGTCTTTTTACTTTTATGTTAAATACACATACAATTATTGGACGAGAAAAAACGTACCTCAATTACCTCCGGCATTTCCATTTGGAAACTTTAATGCGCTATTTTCGAAAAGTTTTTCATTTGGTCCGATTACCAAACATTACTACGACGATTTGAAGAAGGCTGGACATGCGTTTGGCGGTAATTACTTCAGCAAACATCAATAATGAGAGGGACTTTTTGTAATTTTTGTACTCTCCAGGCGTCTACATCGGTATGACTCCCCATATGGTTATGGTTGATGAACGTCTAGGAAGAAATGTTTTGACAAAAGATTTTCAATTTTTCGTGAACAGGGGTCTTTATAACCGCCCCAACGCCAAAACTACTGCCAACATATTCTTTCAAGATAATCAAGAATGGAAGATAAAGAGGGTAACACATTTGATATAATGATATCATTTGAATTGTTTGTTAATCATTACCGTTTATTTAGCCGAAACTTACAGTAATATTTACGACCGCAAAATTGAAATTATTTTTCAACACAATCAAACAATGCGCCGACGAATTAGAAGCCAATATGTACAAAGTCTCTGATGGAAACAACGATGTTGACATTTATGAAAATATGGGCTGTTATTTCACCGATGTTATAAGTACTTGCGATTTGATACTTTCGAATTGAAAATGTTTAATCATGCAACTTTAGGTTCTCTCGTGTTTGGCATAGAGGCGAAAAGTTTTAAAGATCCAGACGCAGCCATCAGAACAGCTGGACGAATGTTGTTCACAGATATCCCGATTCCTTACCAGTTGTGCTTATTTTTGGCTATTGCTTACCCGAATATAGCAAAAATTTTAAGAGTTCCCCCGATGCCATTGAAAGTGGAAAACTTTTTCCTTAAACTAGTACCGGAAACGATGGAATATCGAAAGAAGAATAACATCTACAGGAATGATTTGCTACAGCTGTTAATTGAATTGGAAGAATCTGGAAGTATAATTTCTAATGATATAATTGCAGAGGTAATTAATTGTTAGCATTTGGCTTCTAAATATTAGTTATATTTTTTGCTTGTATAATATATGTAACATATTTTTAGACATTTAACTTCTTCATTGCGGGTTTCGAAACATCGACTACTGTTTCGACGTACTTGTTATACGAATTGGCCAAAAGGAAAGATATTCAGGAAAAAATCAGAAAAGAAGTTAACGAGGTTTTGAAAAAGTACAATGGAGAATTTACTTACGATGCAATGCAGGAATTGCCGTATATGGCACAAGCTATAGACGGTAAGGAGTATAGGAACCAAATATTGTTATTTTTCTTGATACCTATTAATTACAAATTACATGAATTTAGTAGATATTTATAAATTTCATTTTTTAGAGGCCATGAGGAAATATCCCCCTCTCGCCACCTTAACACGAGTCTGTGCCAGTGACTACCAAATCCCTGGAACCGATGTGATCATAGAAAAGGGTACGCCTGTTATTATTCCCGTTTTAGGGTATCATTTGAACCCGGATTATTTCCCTGAGCCTATGAAATTCAATCCAGACAGATTCGAAGGTAACGTTAAATACGAAGGATATTTACCTTTCGGCGATGGTCCACGAAATTGTATAGGTAAGTGAATAAATAACGTATTAGGCTTCAAGCAATTTCACATTGTTATAAATACCTCTTTCATTGCAGGTGAGAGATTGGGCTTATTGCAAAGTAAGGTAGGAATTGCCTCTTTAATTAAAAAATACGAATTTTCCTTGAGCCCCAATATGAAAGGAGAACTGGTCCTAGATGAAGATTATTTTGTAACAAGAGCAACTGATAAGATTTTACTTAGGCTAAAAAAAGTTGAAAATTAATAAAGAATTAATACAATAATTGCTAGTTAATAATTTATGAAACTTGAGCTACATACAGTCTTAATTAACACTGGTACGTACCTAAATGAACTATTAATAAATAAATCACTAAGTCTTTAAGTGCTTCAGTTTAATAGCAGTGGTTAGAGTGAGAAAGTTGCAATTCCACAATAGTTTCTTTTTTCCTTTTTCTTTTATATGGACTAATGGAAGTTGTCTTTGTTGCACCCATACTCTATAGTGAAAACAATGGAAAATCAGTCGAATGTATTTTCTATGATATCTCCGTTAATAATGTACTTAGAAGTTTGAAATTTGGAATTAATAATGTCCAGATACTGTATAGTAATTTGGCTAACTTACAGTCGCCATAACTGTGTAAATTTGGAATTAATAATGTCCAGATACTGTATAGTAATTTGGCTAACTTACAGTCGCCATAACTGTGTTATTTTCAATGGAAGACCCTCAATTTTTAGGCATTGAACAATGGATATTTTTAAGGCCTTTCGATCCATATGAGCCTTTATATCCATAATCAAACTTTAGTACATTATATGCTATGAGTTCTTTACTTATGCTTCAAGTCTCGAGTTATCTAGATGGCTATTGGAATGCCTTTAATACGCCGACTACGTCTTAACTTTATCAATCAAAAATTGTAATTGAAACTTGAACCTAGTAATTGAAAATTGAACCTGTTGAAGATTAAGCATAATTTGAAAATATTCATTGATTGTTTTCGCCGAAAAAGTTATTAATTACCTACATAGGTAAAAAAGAAAAGAAACTGTATGTTGAATAATTATTAATACATTTTTATTTCTATATTTATTAGGACATTCACGCTGACCTATCGATCGAGATTATCATATTTTTTTTCATATTTAGATATTTACCTAAGTAAATGTAAATGAACTTTGCTTAAAATCGTTTGCGAAACCGTACTGTAATTTTAATATTGTATTGATAATAAATTTATTATTAATATATGTGTACGCTAACCAAATTCCCTATTTTCAGAATAAGGCGAACTTTTTTAATCGGATATTCCGAATAAATAAAATAAAGAATTCGGAATTTAAGAATATAAAGTCATAATATTCTCGAAATTAATATAAAAATCTTCGACCAAAAATTCCCGTCCGTTCAAAATATGGCATATAATTTATTCATAATATATATTTTTAGGGATATTAAAGGTCAATTTGATGTTATAAGAGAAAATATTTGTGTATGGCCTCGTATTTTAAATGCTAAAATTTTAGTTTCCCATTGCACTTAATCCCCATCTTACAATATATAGCGACTTATAGTAGGTAAGTAAAATACAGCATTTTTTCATATCTCCAAAATAAGATCGATAAGGATATTTTTACATATACATATTCTCCCAACAAGACTTATTATACGAATACGTCAGATAAATTTAAGTATTTATATTCGATACAATAACGATTAACTATTCAGAATAATGTTAACTGTAGACGCAACTGTTCAAGCTGTTACAGCAATTGCTGTAATAGCAATAACTTGTTACCTTTACATTCGGCATCAGTACAATTATTGGAATAGGAGGAAAGTACCTCAATTACCTCCAATATTTCCGTATGGAAACTATCACACTCTATTTCCGAAAGGTGTTTCTTTGGGTCCTATAACCAGACGATATTACGACGCATTTAAAAAAAATGGACACAAGTTTGGTGGTATGTATTTTTCTATTTTATTATTGGGAATATCAGCTTTACCATTTTTTAACTATGACCTAAATAATGTTTACTGTTTCACAGGTGTTTACTTAGGGTTAACTCCAAATCTCGTAATTGTTGACCCACTTTTAACCAGAAACATTATGACCAGTGATTTCGAATATTTTATGAACAGAGGTATTTTCCACGGCAATGGCGATACAGTTGCGGCAAACTTATTTACTCAAGACAAGGAGATCTGGAAGATAAAAAGGGTACGTAATAAAATTTAATTTAAAATAATTTCTTGCTTTCCTAATATAACATGTATCACGCATAATTCTAAAATAACGATATCGGTCTAATTGTAAACATCATTGGTCCATGGTCAACCAGTTTATCAACCTGTTTATCTCTTCTAATAACTACAAAAACATAATTGAGGCATGTTTTATGAACGAAAATCACAATATTTACCTTTCTTCACAATCTATTAAATAATCACAAATCAAATTGTAAATAAGTTTATTTCAGGATTCAGTTTAACCATTCCTAGTTTTATTTTTCATAGTTAGAAAGTATAGTATACCTACATAGAACATACCTACTATTTACTGTATTTAGGTATACACAAGGTTCAGGATATATGCTCTGAAAATAATTAAAGTATAGGTACTATAAATTATTTATTAGATTAATTTTCCTTTGAAGATATAAAAGTGTTGTAATTATCTTTAATTTTAGCCGAAATTAACACCCGTATTTACAACCGCTAAATTGAAATTCTATTTCAATACAATCAAAAAGTGTGCAGATGAACTGGAAACTAATTTACTCAAATATACCACTGATGATATAGATGTCGACATCTATGAAAATATGGGATGCTATTTTACGGATATTATAAGTATGTATGATTATGGTTTATTTTCAAATTTAATGCTCTTTAATAAAAGTAAATTTCAAAAGTTTTCCAAAGTATAAAATCTTTATTTTTTTTTTCATTTTAGGTTCCTTAATTTTTGGTATAGAAGCGAACAGTTTCAAAGATCCGAACGCATTCATTCGAAAATTGGCCAGAGAATTATTCTCGTTGTTTCCTCTAGCTTTCAAGTTTCAATTATTTGTGGTCCACGCTTATCCAAATGTAGCAAAAATGTTGAGATTTCCGGGCATTCCGAGAGACACTGAAAAAAATTTCGGTAAATTAATTTTGGATACAATGGAGTACAGGAAGCAAAACAATATTTACAGAGAAGATTTGCTTCAGTTGTTAATTGAATTAAAGGAAGCAGGAACTGTTGTGCCATATGATATTATTGCAGAAGTAAGTTTTTTTGTCTTGCTACTAAATATCATTAAGCTAATAATATTTTAGACTTTTAATTTCTTCGTGGCTGGTTATGAAACTGCCTCTACAATTTCTTCGTTTTTACTATACGAATTAGCTAAACATAAGGATATTCAAGATAAAGTAAGAAAAGAAATAAATACTGTTCTGAGTAAACACAACGGAGAATTTTCCTATGATGTAATTCAAGAATTAACTTACCTGACGCAAGCTACGAATGGTAATATAATGCTATATAAGAAAATTAAAGTTGCAACTATTGATTGAATTTAAAATTTTTATATAAGTATTGTTTCAATGATTCCAGAGGCATCCCGGAAATATCCAGCACTTTCTACCATAACTCGGGTCTGCGTAAAAGACTATCAAATTCCGAATACTGATGTGGTTATTGAAAATGGCACAAATGTGCTTCTTCCAGTTTTAGGATACCATTATAATCCGGATTATTTCCCGGATCCTGAAAAATTCGATCCGGAGAGATTCGCAGACAAAAACGTTAAATACCCGGGTTTCTTGCCGTTCGGTGAGGGTCCTCGGAATTGTATTGGTACGTAAATAAAAGGAAAACAAGCTGCATTTAAATAAAAATTAATTGTTTTTAGGAGAGAGACTGGGATTATTGCAAGTCAAACTTGGAGTGGCAGTTCTAATTAAAAATTATGAATGCTCTGTGAGTCCCACTACCAGTAAGGAGCATCTAGAATTTGATGAAAATAATTTTACAACTAGAATGACGAAGAAAATTATGTTGAGATTAAAAAAAATTGAGCAATAATTAGTATGAATTTTGTATGTAGGTATTTACTGTTTGAAATTTAAGAACTTTTGCGACTAAAGATATTTTCTCCCTTATTTAAATCATCTTGAAACGAAACAATTAAATTTCCAATCGAAGTATATAGTGTTTTCTCAGCTCTATTAGACCCGATTTCTCCCTTTTTTTTCCCCAACTTAGATTTTTATAAAATGTATTATCAAGCACAAAAGATGAGTTGAAAAATAATTTAGGCGTACATTTTGAAGTACTTTATTTAGATTGTATAAAAATATGCATGTATAGAATGCCAATACAAATCACAGCCTTTCGTAAAGGTATAAGTAAGTAAAATTATTTTATATCAATGTACTAACTTTGGATCTAACAATTTTTATCACATGGCCCATTAAAATTTGTGCTATCGGTATTTTTTATCGTATATCTATTAACAATCATAATGAACATAATGATTCACGTTCGTCAAATGATGCGTGTAGGTAATTCCAATAAAATTTTTAAACACCTCCTCTATTTGTTTCAATAGATTAAGGCATCAATGGGTTTTCTTAAAACGTTTTTCATTCTATCAGGGATCAGTTATCAGTTATAATTAATCCAATTTAATGCTTTCTCTGTCGGTAATAGAGGTGATCGAGGAAATGAAACAAAGAGGTGTACATTAAGTTCCAATACCTATACACCTATACATTAATTTTTATCTACACTTAAGTATATAACGTAGGTTAAATAACACGCACATAAATACATAGGTGTGAGTTTATCTCCTTTTATGTATTTGAGTAAGATAAGAAAGACATTTCAAACAAAAAGTTAAATTTGATTAAACTGTTAGATTATTCACTCATATTAGAATGTGCACGATGGGATGTGCCGAAGGGATCGTTAAATTATTCGTATTTGGTGCTAATGTCATTTTCGCAGTAAGTATAAATTATATATTATTTTAACAGATTAGTTACTATTAGTTATGGCAAAATTGCTGACTAAACTCCAATTTTTTTTTCGATTGTTGTAAAAATTTGTATATTTCGTGTAAACCACTTTCGGTAAACCACTTTGTATTATTAAACGAGTATTGGGTTTAAAAAATTGTACATAATTGTATTTTGTCCGATCCTTATGAAATATTTTTATAGCAAATAGCGTTTATTTTTCGTAAAACTTGCTGGAATAGTTAACTTAAATAAGGAATAAAAACGGAAAATGTAACATATTGGTAATTCTTATCTCCTGTTTAGACAACACTAATAATATGGTTGTAAAATACACACATCCTTATCTATAGTTATCTACATATACTTTTCGCAAATATATTAGGTGCATCCAGAAAGTAAGTTCCGTTTGCTAATTTAAAAAAAAATCAAGTACAGATATAGAAAGAAAATTAGTCCACAATAATCTACTATTCTTAAGCTACATTTCTACATATGTAGGTCCTAAAATTTTCCTGGTATTTTCCAGTGAGTGGAACCTGTTTTTGTATACCCTCCTCATGGAAGGTTTCCGCCAGTGTTTTCGCGGCACAAGTTGCGATCACTTGTGCGCGAAAAATGCACTTTTTCTGTAACAATTTCGTAACTACTGATCGAGAGATTTGTGGAAATTCCATAGAAAGATCATATGTAAAATTAGGGTTTTCGTTAATCTTTACTTCAACTGAAAGATCGTGAAAAATCATGCTTTATCGCGGATAATTGAAAACACAGGTGGCTTATACAGATGGTTTACAAAAACTTGTGCCACGCTCTGAAAACTACCCAGATAATTTTGGGACCTATCTGGATAGGTATGTAGCAGTATCGTAGAATATTGTGCAATAAATATTTATTCCATATTTCTGCACGATTTTTAAAATCAGCACTTATTTTCTGGACGCACCTAGTATCTATACGCTTCAAATCGAATAAAACTTTTCTTTATTATTTTGTCATTTCAAGGAAAATATATTAGTAGGTATGTTATGATTAAATTCTAAGAAGCAATGATAAAATTAAAAATTTTACGAACCTACTAAAATACCAGATATAATTATCTGATATTCATAAGTGTTTATTAGAAATACCTATTAAGGGTTATACCATATAAGCTTGATATGGTGATCATGTGATATTTTTATCGTCAACAAGATAAGCAGTAATACCTGCAATAAAGTAAAGAGAATATACGACGTAAGGATTATCAATTGGGTAGATTAAATTTAATATTAAAGATTGAAAATGACTATAGGTGACGAATGTATAAAATTTTTCGTGTCGGGTGCGAACTTCACATTTGCCGTAAGTTTCATTCTGGCTAACGTAATTATTATATTCAAAAATTCAGCTACATACCTACCAGATTTTGAACAAAATTTACATTATCTAATACAATTATTTTTACGTCGCATTATCTAAAATTAACTTTCTAGGTGGTAAATTTATTGCGAAAGCTAATGAATAATTGAAGGTTGTTTAGAACCTATTTAAGAAAGAGGAATCAACCAACTACTTTGAAAATTTTAATGAAACTTTCTATTTTTTATTTCAGCTTGGCGGCTTGGCACTCATAATTGTCGGAGTCTTATATAAATTAAATATAAGCGACTTCACAGATGCCATACCTAAAGAATACGATGACATAAGTTTAGCTCCGATATTAACTATTGTCGTGGGTTGCATAATATTTGTTATAGCTTTTTTCGGATGTTGTGGAGCAATCAGAGAAAGTACCTGTCTTCTTACCACGGTACGTTGATAAGTAATTAATACTTATTACTAAAATACTTTACGTAAAGTAAAATAATCTAATTGATTTTTATAGTATGCTGTAATTTTGCTGGTTATATTCTTACTGCAAATTGCTGTTGGAGTATTCACGTTTCTGGAAATTAAAGACAAAGATGAGTTTAAAACCAAAGTTGATTCTAAAATAGTGGATATTTTCAATAACAATAAGAACGAAGAATTAATACAACTTATTCAAAAGAATGTAAGTTGTTGTAATTAATTGGATTCGGCATGTCAAAAATGTATTATATTTTAGTTAAAATGTTGTGGTATAGATGGCCCGAAATTTTTGCCAGGAACAACACCACCTCCATCGTGTATCGGAACAGAAGGTGTTTATACCACGGGATGTAAAAGTGCTTTCTATGATTTCTTGATGAATTCGATGAGGGTCATTGGAATCGTTCTATTATCCTTGTCAGCTTTAGAAGTAAGCATGTACAATACAAATATACAGGCTTATAAAACAGGCTTCTATTATTCCTGCGGAAGTTTACTCGTTACTAAATATTAAACTAATTATTATTTGTTATAAAATTTTAGGTAGTTGGAACCGTATTTTCACTATGCTTGTCTAGCAGTATTAAAAACCGAGAGAGGAGGTTTAGATATTAGGTAAGAATTAGCTATCCTTTATGGATTGAGTTTCATTTTTAATTTTACATGTATAATGTATAATAGTAGGTATTAGATGATTTGAAAATGTTAATTTGTTTTTTAGAATGATTCTAATATCAATGAGAAAGGAACCTCTGATTGGATTGCCAAAATCTCGACTGTGTGTGTTCCTGGTGAGCTAGTGGTTTTATAAAATAATTCATGGTATCTCTAATAAATTTTTGTACCTACAAAGTAATTGCGTTTGTATTAATATATTTTCAATTTTACAAGTACCTAACTTTTATTGATTGTAATTAATGGTATTAAAATGTTACAAAAGATAACTAATATTCCATATTATTTTATTTTACATGTTTGGTAATTATCTAGATATACTACAGGGTGTATCTAAATAACATGGAAAATATTTAAGAAGTGATTCTGTGATGAGAATTAAGGTGTGTAGGTACTTGACATAAAATTTTTTGAAAAAATCCTCCCCAGAAAAGTTATACCACTCCGAAGATTAAAAAAAAAGGTTTTTCTTCTTTATTTTCCCTGTATATTAAGTTAAAGACACGAAACTATATTATTTGTCAATAAAACTACAAATTTTGTAACTTTTTCAACCCTTAAGTATGCTTAGAAGGGGTTGAAATAGTCAACCCCTAAGACATTTTTTCTTACAACTTTTTTAGATGAAAATTTTTCGCTTAAAAAATATTGTTGAAAAGTCCAATTCATTTATGTACTAACTTTTTTATCTTTACAAGTTTTTCAAAAACTTGAGCATTTACGAGAAAAAAATTGAACGTATTGCAAGTTCATGTTAAATACTGTTTAACATGACCAAAAGCCAACAAAAAAAATGTTATACCAAGTAGGTACTCACCTTAAATTACACCATAGAATCATCCCTTAAATTTTTTCGGTGTTATTTAGATGCATCCTGTATAGTTAAAATTGTGTCTGTAAATTTATATTAATATTTGTGATGGTCAAAAATCTCAATGTACCATATTACAAAATTAAATTTTACACAGACCATACACTTTATAATTATTATGTGTTCTGTGATAAATACCTATTCTAGCGCCATCTCTACAATATATAAGAAATCTCTTGATTATTGAACTGTAAACATAAAGAATAGATAGTATTGTTAGAGCTAGTATCAAAAAGATGGCAAGACTTATCTTAAATTTAAATTTCATTGTAAGGGGGTATCTATATTCATGGAGCCCAATATTTGAAAATATTAACCAATATTTGAAATAATTTAGAGATTATTGAAGAGAGTTCATAGATAGTTCATAGAGAGAGTATGTATTATCAAATTTAATTTGTGCAATACTTGTAAAATTATCTTTCACAAGAAATTAAACAATTCTGAATTTATCTACCAAAATAGAAAAAATTTCTTTAACTATAACCATTGTTACAAATAGCTTTCTACTTCTATTACCTGTAAGAAGGTATTAGATATAACTAAGATATAACTAAGGATTTATAACTAAGGCAATTTATAATTGTAATGATTAATTATATTAATAATAAATCTGGATAAATTATTTATAATGCAATGGATATATATTTATATAATAACATATAAGTAAGTAACCAACACTAGTTAATACTGGCAGGTGATACCTACATATGTAGTATGTAAATATTGAATTGAATATATTCTGATTTAACTCTCCAAATTGGATTGGATTCTTCACAATTTTAGACCCAATAACTAAAATCTCAGAATTAACTTAAAGAAAATACCTACTTAAAACTTTCTAAAATCTTGTAATATTGTCTAAAATTGTGTTGTGTTGGTTGTTTTAATTCTTCGGTTTAAACAACCGTTATTAGAGACTTTTTGCTGTTTTCATTAGTAAATTGGCCAGTACAATAAATTCAAGAATTTTTTTTGTACGAAAAATTCGCATTTACCGTCTTCAAATCAAAAAAATAATAGAGCAAACTTGATGCTGTTAACCCTTAACAGTTTGTAGAATGCATTAATCTAAAATGGGTAACTGCAGGTTATTTACGAAAATGCGTAATATAAGAAAGTTTGAGTAATATACCGCGTGTTTATCAATTTCTGTCTAATTAGACTCATGACGAAATTCCCTATTAATTAGTCATATCGTGATCAACCGACAAGAAAACCCGCTTCGGGTAAATGTTTGTATTATATTTGAACCAGAAATACGTCATATACATTTATAATCCTTTAACTACGTAAATTAGTTAACAGTTGGAAACACGACACTCTTGGAGAGAGGTATACCGAGTTTGTGACTGTATCCGAGAACCTGTTTTTCAACCTTCGGTTAGATATTGTGGTTACACAGTGCTGTGGTGTTGGGTGTTGTGCAGTGCTTAGCTTAAGCTTAGTTCGTTGGGAGTCAAGACGAGTTGAACAAACACACCAGCCCGTTCTCATTTAGGTTACGCGTTCGCCGTGTTCCGTTCGTAAAAATAAACATTGTAACTACAACCGCTGGCGTTTTCTCTTTGTGCGACGTTCAGTGCGAGCAACAATTTCGAGTTTTGACATTTAACGCTTTTTTGTTGGAATTTTAAATTGACCAGAGCGCAAAATGGGCTTTGCAACGGGTGTTGTGAAATACTTGGTGTTTCTGTCCAACCTTCTATTTGCCGTGAGTATACCTTAAAAACTTTGTTATAATAGGACTAGTTAGTAGAGCAACAAGTGAAAATAATCGGTGGAATGTGGGTGGGAATATTCGATTATTTTTAACTCTGTTACTATTCGATTTCAACCGGGCGTAGGTATTCCACTTGATTGTTAAAACCAATGTTAAAATTTTAACTATTTTGCTCTTTGTTTCGAAGAGCCATTGTGTCATTATGTTCATCCAACGCAACTGAGCGTATAAAATGTTAATCCAGATGTATTCACGTAATTGATTACACTGTGATAATTTAACAGTAAATTTAAAGTAGAGCGCAATTTTTATATTTTTTTGGCTAACTAGCCAAAATTGAGACAACTAAACTGCATACCTTCCTGTAAGATTTTACAGAGAAGCAAACAACACCAACAATCTGGTAATTTTCCTCTGCTGAATATTTCTATATTTTTAATTAATATACTTCAATTATCACACGGTTTTTTGATCAATAAATCATATTGTTCACGAATAAACAAACACCATAATTTCCTCAGTGTGTAAAAGGTGTAAAAAATCAAGACTTTCCTTTGAATATATGCTCTTCTCATCGTCATTTTAGTCCTAACAACCTTGAACTACTCTTTAACAATACGACTACTTTTTACGTTAGTTTTTTTAACTACAAACGGGTTCTACCAAAATGTATTCACGGTTCCTTATTCCTGGAATAGCCGCATGACTAACAAAATTTAAATAATATTGACCTTATTATTGATGAATGAGGATTGAATCTTACTACTTATTCTTCCTTAGCATTATTTTAACCTTCCAAGAATCTAACAAGACACAATCTTGAACACCACCTACTTACATACATATTTTTAGTAAATATTGTTTTTGTCTGCTCTCATATTCTCTTCAACGTCTGAATTTTCTTTAGATAACCAGATGCTTATTATTCCTTACTTTTCTTTTGTTGCATAACAAAGGGAATGTTTATCAAAGCGATGAAAAGTTTATCTCTTTGATAATACTGTCAGTTGAGTTAATGTAGAATTTGTCTTCTGGATAATTTATTCTTTACTTTACTGCTTAAAGAGTGTTTAGTAATGTTATTATTGTTTTTTCAGTAGTAATTTACATTTAAAAATATCAATTTTTCTTATAATTGCATGAATTTGTTTACAACAGACGGATTATAATATAAATTTCCGATTAAATTTTAATGAGCTAATGTACTATATCTTTAGAAACCAGCCAACTAGGGACGTTTTAATAATTCTAATCATACAATAAAATATCGTTTAGGATAGCTATGTATAAATAATATCACGCAATAAAATATACCTACATTTTGAAGTAGAACCTTCCTTAGTAGGTATTAAAACGAATTAAATAGTAAAAACATTATTTAGCCTCGATATTTATAAAATATACATATGTATAGTACATGTACTTGTTCTTGCCAGAAATACTATAAGTTACATCATGTATTTCATTTATTTTAATATTGCAGATTTCATGAACAATGTTATAGGTATGGAATTTTATTTACACCGCTTGCGATAAATCATGATCAAACTCCTTTCAGACCTCTTTATTAACTATAGACCGCAAAATGCTGATTTTACTTCATTATCGAATCCAAAAATAATTCTATTCCATCTTTTTAAATTAAATAAGTCAATAATTATAATATTTGAATTATTTGTTATGATTGTAGTGTTACTATGTCTTTGCTAACTGTTTAAACGGAAATAATGGGCATTTTTAAGTACCTCTTCTTTAAAACATGTATTCTAGTTTACCATATCCGTTAGGTTTTATTTTTACTGCATACTTTCATGTTAGTTGAGTGAATCTGTAGATTATATTTGCATATAATGCACTTACTGTTTAAATGATTGCGTAGTTTTGAAAATTCTTATTTTCAATATCTTAATTTCTTTAAATTAGTTTTACCTATAGTCATGATAATAGCACTGACATTTTGTTTACAAAATCCATGTTTTAATTTTATATAAATTATTTAAAGCATTGAAATTATGAACCCTATGATAAATCCTA
Organism: Phyllotreta striolata; assembly: GCA_918026865.1. Lineage (NCBI taxonomy): Eukaryota > Metazoa > Arthropoda > Insecta > Coleoptera > Chrysomelidae > Phyllotreta > Phyllotreta striolata. The sequence goes on from OU900095.1 coordinate 7,642,352, forward strand.
ATTATAAATCCTCTCATTCGATCATCCATAAAAAGGACGTGGAGTTAAATTTTTGTTGCAGAATTAAATTTAATCAACCGGTAATATAATACACTAGAAATTTAATCCCCTGATGGTCAGTAAAACTCTGCTCTTTCTATAATAACAAAACTGCATAAATGTGCACTTTGTTCAGTGCACTATCTGAAACAACACCCAGTATACCCACAATAACAGATAACATACCGCGATTAACGAACAAATTTATCATTTTGTACAAGAGATGGTTTTTACTTTTATTATTACTTTTGCATAATTAAATATAAGGGAAATGTTTTTTGAGCAGCTATTGATCGAAGACTATAAAAGAATTTGTTTAGTACAAGCCATCATCAAAGACGGTTTTTCACTTTTATACACGTTCTATTTTCGGTCGAGTAAAAATCCTTTAAAATAAAACTCTTCAGGTCGGTGAACTGGCTCGAATTTCGGCTTTTCTATTTCCTAGCACATAATAATCGTGTACATTACTACTTAAAAAAATTCTAAAACGTAAATTTACCGTTTATTGTATGAATACAGATGTAAACTTTTTGGTGTGTTTAACGAATAGAAAACAGATATGGCTTTATCTACATTCATAAAAAGATTCCAACTCCAGGTTAAACCCGGCTTTTCGGTAAAACCTTTTGCAACGATACAAACATTGACCCCATCAAAAAAGAACTTCCTTCTGCAATAAATGTATCTAATATGCCACAGGTACCTATTGGCAATTATCTGTAAAGATCCGTAACATTAGGTGTTACTGTTGTGTCTAATTTTTTGTAGCATGCCTAAATGCGGAGTTCCTTCTTTATCATTATCTTTTTACTTTAGTTGATGTCTGTTTTGCAGATGGTTTTATTACAAAATCGGTTTCTCTTCAAGTAGAATTTAAGACTTGCTAAGTTCAAGAGATAGGCCAACTTAAAATGGGTGCGAAGGTCATGTTTCCACTTATGAAAAATATTCGAGGACAGATCTAATAAAAATGCATTAATTTTCTTTGGCCCGGTTGCTCGTACGCGGATTAAATTCGGATCAACTAATCTCGGATTAAAGTCGGATTAATAGTTAATACAGGAATACGGCGGCCATATTTGATCCCGATTTAAACTAGGCTTAATCCCGGATTAAAGTTGATCCGCGTACGAGCAACCGGGCCTTTAAGCTTTATCTCTATAAATTAAATTTTTATAAAGATTTTCAATTCATGCCGTAATCATTTTCATACATGGAACGAAAGGACAATTTCAAACTATATTTACGGCGCGGGACGTACAGTTACAAGGTGAAGGTCGAGCAAATAAAAAAAATTGGGCTCGGGAATTGGATAACAATCGTGTGGACGTTTCGGCTAAATAATTAATCGTCCTCAGAACCGGCTGTGCAATTTTTAATGATGTTACTGTTGATTTTGCCACCTACGATTCTATTTTACTTGGGTAATAGTAAAAACGTTGGTACATATCTAAAAATTAATCCGAAAAATCGATAAGCTTTCCTCATAGGTTTACATTTTCAAAATTGAATTTTTTTGTAACTTTATGTTTAGAGCACATTTGAGTATTTTATAGATAAGTATAGGTACCTAATTGATTTAATTACTTACATACCTTCATTTCAACAAATAGTGGAAAAATCCAAAGTTATTTAATAATGTTATTAATTCAAAACATGTTAAAGTAATTTTCGTTAAAAAACACCTATAGCACCTGATTTTTTATTAATAGATTTTAAACTTTTAAATTTTTTTTATGTTTGCAGTTTTTATTACAGAACAATAAAGATAATATGATTAAATTTTGTTTAATTAAAACGTGGGCTGAAAGTAAATTGGTTTCATTATAACCTACGTTTTAAGTACCTCTTATTAAGCCTTGCACACTGCAAGTTTAATATAAATTTTCAATTCAATATATTAATTCAATTCGGACGAATTTATTTAAATAACCGCTGCACGGAGACGAGACTTGACTACAATTTTATTGTTCGTGCACATGAGTAACGCCGATCTTTTAACTGATGACATCATACATTATAACATTTCGCAGCCGTTAATAAGGTGTAGCAAGGCCAAATGTATCAACATAACTATTCCTGATACTCCATTAAAACTTCATGTATACCCCTTTATTTCATATAATGTTATCAATTTTTTTTATTAATAGTATAACTGCATATTGTAAACGTAACTGTATTTGTATAGTTTGTTACTTACAGAATGGAAGGTATTTAATTAAAAAATAGGAAAGAAGATTGTGTAAATTTCTTATAGGTAAATTTTGTTATTTATTTTGTGATGACAATAATTAATAAGAGGACATGTTATCATTGCATTGCTGTAATTGTTTGCAAAATTGGCGGATACAATTTTTGAAAGTACTTTACTTTATATAATAATAAATTCTAGTTTGAGTGGACATAATTGAAACGAACAAAAATAATTTTACGCACGAATGCTAACAGTCGAAATTAAGTCCAATCAAAAGTACATTTTCGTTTTTTTTAATAGCCCTAGGGTACACGAGTAATTCTATGTACTACATGTATTTTACATAAAAACATTTTATTGGAATAGGTCAAAACGAAACAACCACGTTCTAATTATAAACTAAGACCAACCAATACAGCGCATGACGTACTTTTTATAACATATGGCCTTTAGATTGAAATAGAAATCTGCGGCGTACTGTTTAATCAACTGTGAAATAAATTCTAATTATAATTCGTTTTCCTCCGAAAACTATCTATCGATGATGATCTAGTTTTACTTTCTTTCTCTTACATACTATAACATATTTCAGAAGATTCTTATAGACATTTTCCTAATTCAAGTCAAAATTCTTATGGAAACTTGAAGTGAAAACCAAATAAATATATTTGTCATTATTAAACTGTTTACCTAATATCTACTTGTACTGCTACTTGTACTGGTACTAAACTATCAAATGTGTCTTTTTGCCACTAAATTTTAGTTGTGGTTACAATAAATATTAGACAGGAAACAATAAAATGAAGGTAGATAGTGGCATTAGCATAAAAACAATAGTATATTATTATGTGTCGCAAAAACGTATGGAAACCCGTATATCTATCTATACGTAGAAGCAGATATCACAGATAAGCGATAACTTGAAGCGTATTACGCGCGACGACAGAGGTCTCAGGTCGTTTTCAATGAAACAAAACTCGTTCAGGAAGGGTCAAAGACCTCAAAAATGTTTCAATATGTATTTTTTACATTTATGCAGTTATATTTTAATTTTTTTAATAAATTATTTTGCCCTATGGGCAATTTTTTACCCACAGAAAAGTCATATAAAGAGTGGAGGTTACACGACCAAAGACTTAATTCAATGCAAATTCCTTGCCTTTAGAAGGTCATTCCTAGACATTTGTAGTACTATAACCAGCAGAGAATACAAATTATGGGTACCTACTTTGATGTCATAAATAATAAAATGAAATATTACTAACCAACTGTGTAATATAAGACAATGACACAGTTTGCCTTTTGCATTGCAATCTGTTTTTTCTTTAAAGCATCATTTAAATTCTAAAATCCAGATGTTGCAATTTCAAAGTATAAAGAGGGCGTTGGTTAATATCTATATAGTTTATGTAGCTAAATACCACATTGGATATTTTAATTATTTAAAATACTTAAAAATGTCTGTACTCAATGAGAGATTTTTCGCCCACGCATAATTGTATAATCTTCCAAACCAAATAAACATACATAAATGCATCACACAACTACATTAGCCTCAAAATAAACACTCCTTAGAATTTCTTCTAGTGGAACTCGCTTCCTACACTCACACAAAAGTCTGTGCTTTATTTCCGGTATAGGTAAGACACATCTTGCGACATTTTTATGTCTCTGTTGGCTTTCGTTATTGCATAATGCGTAGATAATTATTTAGACGCTGGTCGTAATACTAAAGCGATGCACAATAAGAAAATAAATTAGGCCTAGATATCAAGGTAAAATTGTTAGCGTCATGCCTAAAGCGTATAATGAAAAGGATAGTTTTACAAACTCTGGTTGATACATGAACAAAAAAAGGGCAAATAATAAGCCCAAGTTTGAGCTAAAATGTATTTATATTGGTAAAAAAAATCTAATTCAATTTTTTGGATCTGAATAGGTCCTCTCAAGGTGAAACGAAATCGGAATCGGAAATTATTATTAACTATTTGATTCTATTGAAAAAGTTCCCTAATTTTTCACGGATTAGTGAGAATCGTAAATAATTGTCATTTTTGAGACTAGCCTTTTAATACCTGTTTATTGTTTACTAGAAATTTATATTTTCTGCTGTGTAGTGAATAATTGTACCTTTATTTTTCAAGGTTGCAGTAAGCATGTTTCCTTCCCACATGTTGCAATATTACCCAATACTATTTTTCATTCAGAATTGGTTTTTAAACACTACCATTAATTTCACTTGCTACTTTATTTGTAATGGAAGTTCGATTTTCCAGTGAAAAATATTATGATATTGTTGATTTTCTATTTATCATCTAAACCTTCATATTCGGGTTATCATTAAAGCTATTTATGGTATTGTCACTGGCGTCCAATACGGAGGCTTAACTCGGTAAACAAAATGTCATGAATTTAATATCCCTATAAGAAATTCAAATCGTAAATGATACTTCTCAAAACAATGATTCATATCGGTACTTAACTTTCACATTGAAATCGTATTATGAATATAGACAATGAGTCATTAGCTAATTAACTTAGCCTAAGCATCTACTATTATCAATGTTTTAAAGAAATTGGTAGGGTAATTACTTACCTACTTTTACTTATACGTATGTATGTATGTTTGTATTATAAAACTAATAATTTGTATTTTTTTTATTTTCCAGTTGGCCGGATTAGCTTTAATAATTATCGGAATATTAGTAAAGTTTAATGTCAGCGAAGCGACCAAAATACTTCCGTCCGACTTTGGCTTGGCTCCCCTGCTGTCCATTATTATTGGCGCAATTGTCTTCGTAACGGCTTTCCTAGGATGTTGCGGTGCAGTCAAAGAAAGCACTTGCATGCTGACCACGGTAAGTACTTTCCTAAATTATATTTATTCTAGGTTCATTTCTGTTTGCAATATGGTCATTTCTATGAGTCGAACAAAGAAAAGTTAATCAAATAGCAGTAGTTTTAGAGTTGCAATGACATAATTATCACTCTTTCTTTTTCTTCTCTAAGTGTCCTAAACCTAAAATTTGTTATTACCTACTTTCTGCACAGCGGTTAATGCAGCGCTAGCGTTCAAATGAATGCATTACATTTTTTATGCGAAACAGCGAATTGTACGAAAAAAAAGTCAAAAAAATCAAATTTGTTAATAATTTTTATTTCAAAAGAAAGCAGTGGCGTACCACTTTTACCCTTAAACATATTTGGCCTGATTTCAGTACTAATTAATGTACGGACGCCAGTTGGGAAATAAAAAATTTAGGTCTAAAAAAATTTAGGTTTTTTATGTCTAAAAATGTTCTTTAATGCATAAACGCCGTGCACCAAATTTCATAAAAATATTGGTGAAATTTCATATTGGTGAAAAAGTGGTATGGAAATGACATTAAAAAAAATATTTTTTTTTCTTAAAACTTTAACACACTACTCGTATATCTCAAAAGTTAAGACGTTTAGGACATCATATGATGTTTTTTTTCTTAAAATGGGCCCAAAAATCACCCCCTTCAGAATTACCATGTTATTAAAAACACCTTGTATATTTCACTGATTTACAAACGGTAGCCATTTCATTCACAAATACTAGATAAAAAAATACAAATTTGTTTTTCTAAATAGCTTTTGTAAAGAATTTTGTTGATAAATATTCGTAAATAAAATTTACCAATTCATGGTGTGTTTATGAAATTGTATTGTAATATATTTGTGTAACGAGCACGTGCGATAAATTTCTTTCATTAATTAGTGCTCAGCAATAATTTCCGATTTTAATTACTGGAAATTTACAAAACGAGAAATTTGTCTGCGACTGATTAGCTATCTACGACTGACTATTTCAAAGAATTTTGATGTATGAAATGCATAGAACGTTCATATTTCTTAAACTTAGAATAAAGAAACCATAATGAATAATTTGCACACGTCGTTTGAAAAACCCCATGGTTTTTTGCTACGCAATGATGTGGAAATCATGTTAATTTAAGTGGGATTTCACTTTGGTTTGAATATTTGTATGTGATTCATTTCCACAAATATTTGTCATCTTTATTGTTAAGCGAAGGCGGAGTTATCGTGTTTTTTACGTATCGCGCTTGTTTAATAATCTGGCGGATGCGAAACAAAATTGAATTCGTTTCGGTTTTAATTTTATTTCCAGAATAACGTCTAAAAATAATCATTAACGTGCGTTAAAATTGCATTTTTACATAAGTCGCTTCGAGCACATACCGAATATTAATTTACCTACACCAATAAAGTTTGTCCTAAAAGTCGTCAAAAAATCGTTAAAGTAATATTTTAAACGATAACAGAAAGGTTCGTTGTTCAAAAATTGGTTTTTACCGATTTCGAGTAGGTATAATTATGTTTTTTATCTATACATTACATATTTTATGTTTTAAACTATTTTTTATGATACATACCTACTAGCAAAAATATTTGAAATACTCGTACATAAATCCATATGTATACGGATCAGTGCAAATTTGTTTGAAATATGGTCTATGGGTGCAAGACAACTTCCAGTTATAGTCTCGTATAAAGGGAAAAGAAAGAGTGACATTGCAGTGAGATTACAACTTTTTCACCCTTACCGCTGTTATTTTAATAATCCTTGTTCAACTCATGGAATTGACTATATTCCAAACAAATTAACACTATTCTGTATACATCATTCCGGCGCTTTACATTATACCAGTTTACAAATGGTGTTGTGCAAAGAGCTTAGGATAATGGGAGCAATGTATTTTTGGTTAATTGGTTAAATATACTAATAAAGTCATTTGTTTTAATGGAATTTAATATCTATAGAATGTATGAAAAGAAACTACAAATTAGAAATGCTGAGCATTAAAGTTTTGTTTTTTGTATGACTTTGGGTCGGTTTTGTTCACCAATATCCCACAATATTATTCTATCACAACATTTAGAATTGTCTAAAACAATTTAGAACGCCCCAGAACCATTTAGAACTGTCTAGAACAATTTAGAACGCTCCAGAACCATTTAGAACGCTCCAAAACAATTTTGAACGCTCCAGAACCATTTAGAACTGTCTAGAACAATTTAGAACGCTCCAGAATCGTTTAGAACTGTGTAGAATCATGTAGAACTGTATAGAACTATTTAAAATACAAACTAACTATTTAAAATGAACTAAGTGTTTTTTTATTTTATGTCGTGTTAAACACTACAATTTTCTTAGTAAACTAATTTATTATTATTGTTTTTAGTATGCAATCATCCTTCTCACCATTTTCATCCTTCAAGTCGCTATCGGAGTTTACGCCTTTTTGCAAATTAGAGACAAAACCTCTTTCAATCAAGCAATTGAAGACAATGTACAGAAGACCTTCGACGCGATGAACAAGAGTCCCGAAGCCAACGAAACGATGCAGATTACTCAAAAATGGGTAAGTTCTTTTGTTTCAACAGGAACAATCCTATTCGTGAAATATAAAGTGGTAGTACGACGGTGATGGGTTCATAACATAATTGACCTTCGAGTGCGAAAAAACGGAGAGGCCTTTTAAATGGTGTTAAATAGAGAGCACTTAGTGGTAATTTTCATTGTAACTTTCTCGTATGATATTGCAGGATTTCTCTTACAAAAATCGTGAGAGAATTTATACATAGCGATTTTTTGAGAAGATTCCACTTCCCACACAATTTTTTTCTGCACAAAAGCCAAAATACGTCAATTTTGGTTTTGAGTGGACATCTAACCAGTATTTTCAAACTTGCTGTTTCAACCCTCAGGCAGGGTTGCCTGCTATATACCCGGCTATAAATGACGGCTATATACCCTTTGTAAAACCTTGAATCAGACTAGGGGTCGAGATATACAGGGTGGCACATTAGTATGGAAAAGCTTAATACACCAGTTATTGTAGAAGAGTTATTTTAAATGGATCACCCTATATTTTATATCGTTACCAGGAAGTATTTTTGAAGTACTTTCATTTTTATTAACCATTCCCTATACCTATAGTTAATACTTTCCGAGAATACGCTTAAAAGTTTTAAGCTGATTAAATGAGCCATTTTTCATTGGGACACCCTGTATTATAAAATAAAAAATTGCAATTTTTGTTCAATTTTGAGAATAATATGAAAAAGCTTCTATTATGTACTCATGTACACTCTTTTGGGCTACATTTATGTCATAAACGAGCCTCTCCTGGGAGTAAATAGTGCTATTTTTTAATGACCATTTCCCGTTTCAGTTGCAATGCTGCGGTGTTTTCGGCAAATCGGACTACGAAGACAGAAGCCAGAAGCTTCCTCCCTCTTGTTGCCACAACGTCGACGCTCCTCAATGCCCGAGTACGAATAACGACGTAAACAACGAAGGATGCGCTCCCAAACTGCAACAGGAGCTGGAGAAAAGTTCGAAAATTATCGGCGGAGTTGCCATCGGTATTGCCGTGGTAGAGGTAAGTGAATAATCGCCGATTATTAATTAGTTTTTATTAATTTTGATCGTTGCAGATTGTTGGAGCTATATTTGGATTATGCCTCGCCAGTTCGATCCGAAACAGCTACCGAAGACACATATACGCTTAATAAATCGCAATTTTATTTATATTTATTTGTTGTAATTTTCATTCAGTTTTAATGTTTCTGTTAATTTTAAAGTTTTTAGTTTTTTTTGTACCTAATTAAGTACTGTATTTTAAAAGTTGAAACCTTGTTAAATTTAAAAGAGCTATATCAACAAACTTTTGTATATTTAACATTAGAGTAACGAATAAAACGAGATAAAAAATTTTGTTTATATTTTTTGTTCGAAGAAAAAATAGATACATTCGTTGATTAACATGTTAATTATATAATTATGCATTAAGTTAAATGTTGAATTTCGTTAAAATTACAATTATAGAATAATTATTTAAAATTTTAAGTGCAACTCTTGATATTTTACGTTTAGTGCTCCACCTCGATATATGTATAATTAGTCAATTCGAATTATTAGAATTAAAATACCTTCAGTAACTCCTTTTAGTTGTGTATATAGAGGAATCTTAAGCCGAATTATTAAGCTAATACTGTTAAGGTTCTGAAGCCATCCGTATCCTCGCCGACTCCCTCGACCTATTGTGCACTTCCGCAGTCCTTAATGTTATACCGAAAATATCCTCGTGGTATCTATTTTCGTCCTAAAAAATAATGGATTTATTTGTTACGTAGAAACCAAATTTAATCTAGTTAGTCCTGTTACGTACTCGTAATGACAGCATGAAAGACTGCACTTCACTATCGGTCATGCCTCCGTGCTTTTTAATGATGTTCTGCAACGTTTGATGGACGTGTTCTGCCATTGTGCAATCGCCGCAAACGTAAAAGTGTCCTTTTTCTTGCACGAGTAGCCTGTATATTTCCGAACCTTCTTGTAAAGCTAACGTTTGAACGTATGTCTAAAACGATCCAGAAATTGTAGGTGCAATTGATGTAAATAGCCCAATGACAAGGTAGCCCCAAGATAAAATAACCCAAAGGCAAAATAGCCTCAAGATAAATTAACCCAAAGGCAAAATAGCCTTAAGATAAAATAACCCGAAGACAATATCACCCGAGACAAAATAATAGCCCACACACAAACAATTATCACAAATTATGAATTTGTCGAGCCATATTTAGGAGAATAAGTCGTTATTTTTATTTATTTATGTAAATGAAACAAAAGATATCAAAGAAGGTAATGAAGACAGTATAAAAACCATATACAGACCGATAGACACCAATGTGTATATGGGAGTTAGGTAAGTATTTAATTTTTGTTAATATTTTTTGGAAAAATAATCGAATGTATAATAATCTAGGATATCTCTATTAATAATGCAACAAGAAAATTATTATTGCTTTAAATAAAATTAAATTATAGATAACCATAAATTAGAACAAAATGAAAAAATGTCTTTAAGAAACTACGGGAATCTAATAAATAATGTTTGCTTTTAATTTTAGCGGAACAGTTTTGTCTCAGGCTATTTTTTCTGTGGCATTTTTTGTCTTTGGGTAATTTTGTCTTGGGCGATTTTGCCTTTGGGCTATTTTGACAGGTCACGTTGACTTTAATAAAACTAGGGAATTTTTGAGCTATAACAATACTCCAAACCATAAAAATCATTTCTTTTTTTAAACATTTCCTACCAATAGCAAATCCTAGTTAGGTACTTTAAAGTAAGGTAAAACTCCCCTTAGGAGAAAGGAACATACTTTAGGTATATTACGTTCTCTGGATAGAGCTAGAAACACTCTATCCAATATTCCTTTCTTCCGCATTTCGCCTTTTTCTTCGTTGTACAAATCGACGTCTCTAGTTCTGCAGCCGAAGAATAACCACATTTTGCCGAAGTTTTGTTTATTTTTAACTGATAGAGCAAATCGATGTTGCCAAAACGCTCGAAACGGAGCAATTCCTGTTCCGGGACCGACAAGAATAACCGGAATATTACTATCATTAGGTAGATAGAATCCGGGAGCACTAAAAATAAAATAAATTAATAAAAATAGCCTTTTTATTATTAGGTAAAATTACCTTCTAACAAACATTAGAACCTCTGAATCTATAGGAACATCTTGCAAGTAATTAGAGCACACACCGTAGTGAACTTCTCCTTCCCCATCTACAAAAAAAATATTGTGACCGCTGATTAAATAAATTTAAAGAGATAAGAACCTTTCGTTTTATAAACAACTACGGCTACTGTCAAATGTACTTCCTTAGGGTGCAGTATAGGGCTCGATGATATCGAATAGAACCTAGGCTGCAAAATGCTCAATTGCGCTATAAGAAGTGGTGCGTACGGCTCGACTGAAGGAAATTCATCTAAAACTTCTAACAGATTTGGCAGGCTCCAATGACGCCAATCCTCGTAAGCCGCCGAATCCTGCAAAGAACCGAGTTAATTTTCAACAATAAAAGTGAAGATAAACTTACGCTGGCCAGTAAGTTTAGTTTCTTCTTTTCCTCCGCGTCGGTGGCAATCGAAGCGAAATGCTGCAGCAAATTCGGACTAGGCGGAGTCGTTATGTCCAAATAATAACTAAATAGTTGCCTGAGCGAGCAAGCTGGTAAACGTTCGTGAGGTTTCCACGATTTCAACACACCTAAAAACAACTGTATAAGTTACAGCAAGAAATGGAATTTTATACTAACTAACCGTTCGAAGTGTGAGTTTCTTGTAATATCTGCATTTCTTGGGGTTCATCTGGATCGTTCGTGCCTTTCAATCTGCTAATAACTCCGTCTACTAATTCTTGTCTATTACAAGCGAATACGCCCAAATGATCGCCCGGCTTGTAGGGCAGGTTGCTCTTAAATTCCAGCAACAATGTAGCTTTCGAAGATTTGTCTCCATGAAGATTCGTCCTTCGGAAAAGTTGAGAAGCCGTTACCTGCAAAGACACGTTAAGTTTCCAAACCAAATGTTAAATGTAAGGAGTAAACATACTTTTTTATTATGGCATTTAGCTAAACCTGAAACTAACGAGATCTCTTTGGAATTGATTAGTCTGACGTTGTTTGCTGTCAGGGATTCGCTTTGTAGCGTCATGGTAGCCTCCGAAATTGTTCCATCGTCGTCGAGGCAGAATGTATCGCAAGCCACCTGAATAAAACAAAATTTTATATTACATACTTATTAAGTTTGTAGCTCTGAAACCTATCCCATTGGGCTAGAGCTGGCTAACTGTGCATGTACTCTAACGTCTCTTTGTTAATAAAATAATTTTAATTTATGTACTACATTACCTTAAAGGCTTGTGACGCCCATTTTTTGAAAGCCTGTTCTTGCCCGCACATTTCGTCGCCCGTGCTCAGTTTCATAAGGCGTTCTCCGCCCAATTCGCCTAATAAATTATCCACGTATTTTCCGAAAGCGCAAAAGTTCGGATAGGCACTTGATCCCAATGCGAAAACGGCGAATCTAAAACACAATCGTGTACTAATTTAGCTTTTGTGTGTGTTCGTATAAAGGATATTTGAGCGTGCATTTATCGGCCATGCTTCTTTGCTAGTGAAGAGGCAGAGAAGCTTCAGCGATCTTACTTAGGGATTAGTTACAAGTAGCTACGAAAATTAAATTATGTACAAAGGTAGAATTATAAACAGGCAGATTTTCCATTTTTCCTCAAATTGTAAATCATAGAAAAATAAATTGAACTATGCCGTTTATGTCCCACACAGATCCATAACTCTGGGTAAATTCATAGCTAGCGGACGGTCGGAATCGCAGCAATAAATACGAATTCAATTACAAACTAGCTGGTTTCAACGCGGCTCCGATCGACAAACTGTGACTTGCCGAGGCGATTTCTCTCCCAAAATCAATTAGAACTTTACATAAACGGTTGGGACATGTTTAAGATATTTAATGCGCATACACCACCAAATGGAGTTCTGTGGATTTTAATTACTGAACGCATTCCTTAGTGATTAAGATAGTATATTTTTCTTTTCTTGTGAAATATAATGTAATAAATTTACTAATGGAATTTCATACTTGTCCATGTTCTAATGATATACAGAAGCTAAAAAAAAAGTTTTTAACTAGAAAATATTTTATAATTTTAGATGCATAATAGAAAGTATAAAGTATTTTAGCCATAGGGTAGCTTATACACAATGCGTTTTCTTTTCACACTTAAAACTTGGTAAGCAGCGCAATAAAAGAAATTTTCCAGCATTCAGTTATTCTGTTAGTTTCGCTACTTACAGTGGCCTAGATAGTAATTAGATTTTCAAGCGGGCACTAATTGAGACCTGAAATGGCTCTTAAGAAAAGCCACATTTTTTGAGTAAAGTGTACCAAACACTTATTTATACTGATGTTCCACAACTAGTCTGTCGAATTGTTATGGCTCTCAAACCACGATATATTTTGGGAAAAACAATCATTGAAAATAATGTGTTAAATTGTATTCTTGCGTTAAAATTGTATTTTTATAGTGTATTCCAAAAATTTCTAGAAATCAATGCTACAGTGTGGGAGGAAAGTGGTAACAATATACATATGTTTTCATGATTTTTTTAATTAAATAGTTTGAGAACTTTAGTCCGATGCACCAGTCGTAGAACCGCCTGTATCAAAATTTTATTTACAGCAATATTTTACTAATTTTTATAGTCAAAATACATCAAACTACATGCCATGCAATAGAATGCAGTTGCACTAGCAGCAATTCATATGAAAATTTAAGAATTGACGCAACGTAACGGATACTTATAAAAAACCTCAGGTAGGTACACTCACATTAGGAACAGACTGCAATATGAAATTTTCAGAAGGAAAAAATTTAATGTAAAAAAATTGAAAAACTTGATCCACCAATGTACATATTTGAACCCATTTTAACAAAAACATGATCTGCAAATTTTATACAAACAATTAAGTCTTTAAAGAACTAAATTTTAACCATCTTGATTAGTTGTTATGTTAAAAGATTATTAAAATAACAGTTGTTAGAAAGAAAATTTCAATCAACCAATATTACTCTTTCTTTTTCCTTCATATGAGACTAATAGAACTTACTCATCCTGAATAGTACTAACTTATTGGGGGCGCTTTATAAGGGTTTTCTGATATCTGAATAATGCCAAGTTGTGATTTTTTTGGAAAATTGAACAACATTTTTTATCTCTAAAATGCGTTACGCTGCGTCAATAAAACAGATAACATTAATACGAAGAATCATCAGCAATCAAATCCTGACAGGCATGCTGTCACGCTTACCTAACGTTACTTAAAGGTCCAAAACTATCATCTAAAAGTGGTTCACTGAGAAGAGATCCCCTTAAAGAATTTAATCTATCTAATTTTTTGCTTTTTGCCGGTAAATCGCTTTGACTGTTGACTTTTATGAAGGATTTCGATGTCGCCATACTGAATCAAAATATTAGTTTAGGGCTCTTACGAACGGACCTTAATTGCTTGGTATTAACACCGGTTAAAGTGTAAATTTGTATAAATGGGATCAATCAGATAGCGAACATTTAATTTTGTTTCGAATGAAATCCGAGTAGAAGTTGAAGTAGTAATCGATTCCTTTGAAAAGTATAGAAAAGCGTCTTACCTTATGTTATCAGGATCGCCGTTTGATATACCATTCTCCGTCATTTTCATCGTGTATAAATTTTTAGCAAAATCCTAAAATATTCGTACAATTTTTTTTCAAAAAGATAATGAAATAAATGTCCATTACCTCTCCGTTTTCGGGCGGGTCGCCGTTACCGAACGTGGACGTGACGACCAGCAGGAGCGCCTCGTGCTCAATGCTGGAAATGTCGTAATCGGACATGCAGTACACTTGGGCGTTGAACGCGTGTCCGAATAGTTCGCACAACTTTTTGGCATAACTTTCGGATTTTCCGGTTTCTGTGGCGTACAGAACGGTGGCCTTGATGCGACGCGACAACGCTTTCCCGAATAGTTTCGACGTAAACTTGACGGCACTGAAAAAAACCCACCGAAATGCCTGGAATTCTGCTAAAAATGCGATAGATAAAGCTTACCGAGCGATTTGATTGAAGTGGAATTTTCTTCGCGGTTTTTTGCTTTTGCCGGAATCCCTGCCCTTCTGCCACACGTGCGTTTTCCAAGCAGGTTCCTGCAAAGAGAGTTATTTTATTATGCACTCAAAACATAAATGTATTACCCTGGACAACAACCAAAATATAATACTAAATTTCTCGAGTCTATTGACAATATCCTTATAGTGTCCATATATCCCAACCGCCACTAATAATCCCCTGAAAGCCCATCTGCACGCCGAAGTGCAAACAAATTTCCCGCGTGACCGCTCTCGAATAACAATTTTTTTCCTCGAGGTTACGATTTTATTCACCAGTTTGTTTCCATATCAGAAAACGATCTAATTATAGAGCCCCTTCCGACGAGAGAAAAACTCACGAACCGAAAAAACGAAATCACTTCGTCGGGATCACTCTTTTCAGGATTAAGTCTTCGGAATATACGTTATGTTCCACTTTAGTGTATCTATGTGGATTAAATACAATTTATAAGTAACTAACCGTTCGTAGAATACCTACGATAAAACGATAATTTATCACATTATGATTCAAGCGAAGAGGATTCAATGTATGATAGGCAATAATAGAGATATATCAGATGTTGCAGAAAGTTCAGTAATTAATTTAATGTTGTATATGTTATTAATTTTTGTTAATAACTTACTTGGTATTCATAAGACGGTTTCAAATAGTACAAAGCCATTTCTTGATGGAATACTGGAGTAATGGAGCCGGATAGAGGAGGTACTATCCACACCCAATCGGCCGGGCAACCGTTACGCAATCGATTTTCATTTTCCAAATGCTTCATGAACGATTCGGAAGCCGTGTGATGATCCACAATGGTAACTTCCTTCTGCTGGAAACTGTAAATAACCGCCAGATTTGTTTCTACTAAGGCTTTGTCTTTCCATAGAGTAACTGGAGTTCTGGTGTCCAATCCCATGTGAGTAGCGATAATCTAGTATTGAGGAGATTTACAATAAAAAAGACGTATTTATTCATTAATCATCTCTTACCTCTAACATATTATATCTGTGCGAATCGCACAAGTCCCTGCAGCCAATCTCTGTGCTGAGATACCAACCATTGAAAGGCGCAGCGGTGAATTGAAGACCGCCACAATCAAACATCATACCAGACACAGCCGGAACAGCGTACCATTTCAAACCAAGCCCTTCGAACCAATCGTACCTACAAAGGAGGA
This sequence comes from Phyllotreta striolata, assembly GCA_918026865.1. Lineage (NCBI taxonomy): Eukaryota > Metazoa > Arthropoda > Insecta > Coleoptera > Chrysomelidae > Phyllotreta > Phyllotreta striolata. The sequence continues at coordinate 7,658,327 of OU900095.1, forward strand.
ATTATATACTTCCGCTTTAAATGTAGCAAAACCTATTTAACTCCGAGCGGTTGTATTGCAAAAAGATGAACTTACTCCGGATGGCTGAACGGAACCTCGAGTACGTACTCCTTGGGTATGTCGAAATAGTCGGGATCGTGACCGTTGGCGGAAAGTACGAGCGGTAATATATCAAATCGGCCGCCTTGCCCTTTCCAGCCCAGCTTCAAGCACAAGTCCGTAAACTCGACGTTAATGGGATCGCCGACGACGGAGCCGTCCGGCTGTCGGTATCCAGCGTAGCCAATCAGCTGCGGATTCCAAACTCTATAGTCGTGTTTCCCGTCGGTCCTTTGAGGAAAAATCGTGATCGCCGATCTGTAACGAATGCGGAATTTTGCACAAAGACGTAATTTATTCGCAAAGATTTTTAGGCTGACCGCACGATTTATTTTCTACTTAATTCCCGTTTTCTTCTTGTCGCGATATTAAAACTACAATCATAATAAATTTTTGGAGTAAGCAAAGAAAAATGCAGTGTACATTAAAAGCTTATCAACGTAATTCATTCACTTTTACCGCATTATGAAAATAAATCCTGCAAGTATTGTTTGCTTGCATTAAAAGTGTTACATTAAAATAAAACATGTGCTGCTGAACAGATTACTATATCATGTTGCTGGAAATACTTTAGTAGATATCTATTTATCTCAAAACTAGTTGCCAGTTTTCCCATGAGTTTTCGCAACAGAACCTCGCTGTTTTTAGCCTGTATCGTTTCAATATCATTAAAAACGCCGTCAAATCAGCTATTATTTTTGAGAACGCAACTAACGGCGCATAAATCCTGACAACGATCCGGAGCACGCTTCCTTCCTTGTGTTTAGTACGGGGCTTGTTATACCGTTATTTATTTTTACACGGCGTTGAGAACAGGAAGATTTATTGGTTATTGCTCTCTGTTGGCTTAGCGAATCGGCACTTTTTCTTTTCTACGTAAAAGATAAGAAGAGGGCGGAATTGTACGCTCTAGAGATAACTACAGTCCCGAAATGTTTAATCCTGAGCGCTGTTAATTTCATTCATAGCAAACCGTAAAGACATACTTGAATGAGATGCTTATCTGAATAACAAGCACGTTTACTTCTGGATTTCTTTTTAGTTTTCAGAAAGATAAATTTTCAAATTTACAGCCGGTTTTATTTTTGAAACGAACATTTTTATAGTAAAAAAATGTATCAAAGTAATAGTGAAACCATTGAAACAGGCTTGGTCGTAAATCATGGATTCACACCTACGTTTCTCCGAGGCTTTTGAAGTTTAGACGTAAGTTAACGTGTAAATTTGTCTGGAAAAGCTTATCAGTGATAAAGTGTAGGTTAACTCTTGGATTTGTCACATTAATTTATCATCCTGGGCGATACGAAAATTCAGTTGCTCTTTTACATTTCCCCTTTTTACGAAACTATACTTACTAAAGTTTCCTTCCGATTTCCCTGCGATAATTTTTAACCAGCGTATACTTGCCTTATATTCCCTTTGTTGGTGCTGTATTTTATGTGATTGCACAAGGCTTCGAACATTCCACTGGTCGTGGTCACGGATCTGCAGTCGAAAACCTGCGTAAGACAGAACGCATGTAAATAATTTCACGAAAACAATATACGAAACGAATGTATAATTAATTTTTATTTTCCAAAAACGACCCTTTTTATTATTTTGATGTAGCCGTCACGATTTAAATCTGATGGGAAACGTGCGAGCTGGTCGAATTTAATATTTTAGGAGAAGCTTTATTCGGACAAGAAAAATTAAAAATGCATCACTGAAGGGTGTCCTAAATTGAAAGAGTTAACGGGGCGCGTTTTTCACCGTTTGTTAGGCATTTTTAAAAAACGTTGGTTGAGTTGATTAGTTGTAAAAATTGGCGAAGGCCATGATAATCCTAGAGAAAATACGCTATTGAGATACTAAGAGTCTATTTATCTTGAATTATAACTAAAAAGTTCAGTTTATTTTATTCAATAAAATATATTTCCACGTTGAAAATACATCCACTCCTTACTGTTGAGCACAAAACGCAAAACATGCCGATTTATCAATAACTGAACATAATCCACTTATTCACAGAAGAACGTATAAATGTGTACAAGTATCCTCATTGCTATTCCGCATCTTCAAGAAGAATTCCCTGTTTTTTCCGGAACGCACTCAAACTTTTTGGGATTATTTAGGATTACACAGGCTGTACATCTAAAAATCCCCTCGGATGTTTACATTAATACAAACTTTTCTTTCCTGTCGCATACAGAAGGATCTCCTTACAAAAACTGGCGTATACGATCCGCCACAAATGAAAGATTGAGAGTTGTGGTTCCATTGTTGTACTATTATAAAATTGAATTGATTTGAAAAAAGTGGAATTTAAATGTATTAAAAATATGATGAAATGTAATAACATTTTAAAGTGCAAAATATGTGTTCATTATATTTTTAACCATAAGAAAAATGGAATTGAGTTATAGCAAAATTGTTAAATTAATAGAATTTCTGCTAAATAAATTATTACGCTACTCTACTTTAGCAAACATTACCGTCTGCAAATTGTTGCAAATTCTATTACAAGTAATTAATTTACTGCAATTATGTATAAAGCGAACGTGCAGTAGGTAAATGCATTAGAAACGGTATAATTTATGTTTGCAAATAAGGTGTAAATTTGATAACACTTTGCATTAATTCGAATTACTGTCTGGCCAATCGATTAAAAAGCGCCAGACAAAACCCCTTTGAGAGGGTGTCGATCAAATTATTTGTGCTCCAGATTATCCGTTTTTTGCGAGCGAGTCTCTCTTTCGAAACCTAAATTGGATGTCGTTGCAATCATTATTCGGATTTTCTCCGATAATTCCAGTAAACGATCGCCGTTATTTGCATAATTTGCGAATTTTTAAAATAAATAAAATTGTTAGCTGAATTTTGTATATAAATCCTGAATAGTTCCAAATTTTGTATGGTGTGATGAAATCTATGAAATTTATTTGATTGAATTGAAGTGGATAAGCTATTAGTTATTACAGTGGATGTCTGAAAAAAGAAGTTGATTTTTCGGTTTAAAGGTTTTTCCCGGTTTTTCTTTCAGCCCAAACAAATTCTAAAGGATGCTGTTACCAAAAAAGTCTCTTGGTAAATGTTTCCGACTCTAACGTTAGCGTAAAAATCCCTTTTTTAGATAGATTAAGAGCAACATTCCGAAACGATTTAGTTTTAGTAATGAGAAGTAAGCTTTAAAAATATGTTCTTTAGTTGTCCTCATTATTCGGTCTTTTATTGGGAATCAATATTATCAACTTTTTTAATTGGGTACCTATTTTTGAATTATCAGTTTTCCTTTTGTTCGGAAAAATATTCCGGTTTGCACAGTTTGTAAAAAGTTTGATTAGTTTTTGTGTAGTTTCTGATAACAATCAGGAGGTACAAATTAGATTGAATGACGTAAACTTTGATGAAAAATCAATTCAAACGTTGATTATTTCAAAATCGTTTCTACTTTTGTAACATAATATATCTTTTTAATAGATAGTTTATAACTAAGTATCCCCACCATAAGTAAAAAAGTAGGTAATACAAGATACTTTTAATGAATTAAACTGATAATATTAATTATTTAATCATACATTCAGTTAAATTTAATTTAATTTTTCCCTATAAGCTTCATTCACCTGAAAAAGGGAGCTATTATTGGTTGCTCCATTTTCTTAAAAACCCCTCATTATCTACATAGAGGGAACGAAATCTCTAATTTATTAGCTCAGAGATATTTGAAAAGTCAACATAATTTTCGAAGAATTATGATTGACTGTAGATTTTTAGTCTCAACTGCAAATAAATTAAAATTTTAATAGCGCCAATGTCTTCCATTCTTGAATCCTCGCAACAGATGACTACTTAAAATGTACCTACCATCGAAAAATTCATAGTAAATTCACTGTATTAGCAATTAAAAAATAACATAGTTTCTTGGAATTTTTCTGCTAACTATTAGCTACCTAAATTGATCCAGAAATTATTCCTATTTTTTTATTATATGTGCAGGACACAACTAAATAATTATTCAATTAATTACAAGTACTCCACAGATTGGACTTTTTCAACAGCTACACCTGAATTTAAACGGTTGAACCTCAAAAACCAGCACACGACGTTAGTCTAATTAATTCCGTGGATTACACAATGAGGAAAACAAACGGCAGATCACGGGGGGAGGTTTAACATCATTGGCCGAAAAAAAAAACCCTTTTTTTAGACCTTTTTCTGGAATGAGGATTTCGTGACGGACGTATTAAGCAGTCAATCGTTGACGTAAAAAACTCTATCCGGTTGGTTCTCTTTCGTCGACAACAAGAAACGTCAAAATGCTGATGCGGATTAATCAGTTTGTGTTTAGAACGAGTCGGACGGTATAGGACAAGGGTATATGGGCCCCTGGAATTGTCTGCGTCTACGTTTGGATCAATCTCTCCTGCATTCGAGGTAGAAGTAATTTGTGTTTTTTTAAGCAGGGTGTTCTTGGGCTGAGCAAATTTCGAAGGTTTTTGATCTGATTTGACGCATCGTTAGCTTCCAAGTTTTTTAAAGGTTTTCAACTTAATAGAAGAGTGTATTTGACTAGGTAATTATAGTTAAATGGAAAGTTTCGAACGAAATGAACAATATGATCTCAAGTTTAATGAAACCTTATCAATGCTCATAGATATGTAGGTACTTATAAGAAAATGATATCATTTTAGTCTAGACATTGCTGGGAGACTCTGAGTAAATTACGAAACTTTCTAATCTACTTAAAATATAATTGAATAGAGACTTAAACTCGAGTATTAAAAAACTAATATTTAAAATTAGCAACTCATAAAATAAACCTTTATTGTAACAATCTAAAGAAATACAACAAGGAATAATTTTTCATCAAAAATCAAATATGAGATGAAAAATAAAAATTACGTACCAAGAAACAAGTCGAAATCGAACAAATTAAAACTTAGCTGAAAATTAGCTAAAAATGTGCACGTTTTTATTGTGACATTTTTAGATGAAAAGCAGAAAGAAATATTTTCTATGCTCGCACGTCAAATATCCACTTCGATTTTAGAAAAATTAATATTTTGCAATGAATACCTTTTCAGTGCTAAACAGAAATGTAGACGGATATAGAGAAACTTCGAGGGAAAAAACGCGCGATTGTAACAATCCTCGGCGCTAGGAAATAATACGCCACCCTCTCAATTTTGCAGAGCACAGAGTGAACGACAGAAAATCATTTTGATAAGCGAACACCGCACCAACAGTAGAGCTTTCATTACGTATTTTCGCGGTTTATTTAGGGATTTTGTCCGAACGGACTCAATTGTAAAAAAAGTTCCTTTTGATAAGAGATGAGAGTAGGTACAATATTTGTTAGGTAATGGTAGTTTTTAGTACTATTGATACATATTTTAAAATTTTGTCATTTTAAAAAACAACATGATTTTGCATCTTCAAAATATACGTACTTTTAATTAAACACAACTATAAAATATTACGGTGTTACCACTCTAATAATTATTATACTAATTTCAAAATATGCAGCTAAATGCTCTTTACACATTTTATATAATATAAGCTTTTATGGTGTTTTTTCCATTAAAGAATTTTTACAGCTTTGCCACATTAAAGCTCCAACCACATCTACTTTGATTCGAAAAAAGTTCATCGGGTGAATTGAACTTTTGGAATTTAATTAATTTTAATTAAAAATGTGGAATAAAAAATACCAATTAAATCATTCAACAATTTTTTTGAATACACCGCTTCAAATGAATGAACCTTTATTAAGTATTTCGAATTAACCGGCAAATTGGAATGTTTCCCCGAAAGCTGGTATTAAAAGAAACTAAATCTATACGTCTTATTTTCTTAGACTACTAATAAACTCGCAGCTTGTTTGCCATGATTTACGATTCCGAGTTTCTCATTACTAAAATAATTTCCGATGAAATCTCAAACGCGAATAAACATTCACTGGCATAAATGCCAAACAGAATTGCGGCTGGTTCGGTTACAAAAAAACCGAATGCAACAATATTTGTTGGTTTTTCGGATTGACTCTTCTCGTCGTGTCGACGCAGAACAGCAAATAGAGTTTCAGCCACAAATTCATGTTTCCATAACTACTATAATAAAATCCATTATTACACTTGGGCGATGTGTTGAAACTATCGGGATTTTTTTGTGAAAAAATGATTATAAAAGTCTGGTGTACAACAGTAGTGGATTTTGCTATTTACAGAGAAAGTTATGACTATAGGTTAGGAAAATAATAAAATTGAGTTCTAAAGGCATTGTAGAGTTTGTAGAGGCGCTTGGTATTATTCATCCCAAGCTCAATTCTGTATAAAGTTTTGTTCAAAACTTACAATGAAAAAATATTTTAACCTGGCTAATATCAATGTTGTTTTTGGGACAGTTTCTAACGATTTTTGCTTTGCTTAACAACCTGTAAACCTATCGGATTGAATAAGATATGTCGCAATTTACTTGTAATTTCGACCATTGTATCCGTCCGATGCACCTCACGGCGTTCCTCCAGGCCAATTTGGCTCCGTAGACGAGCTCGGTCTCCGTGAGCTGATAAGTGCCCGTCGTAGCGATCTCCTTCTGTACTTGTTCCCACCTCACCAAATGAGCGGGACTGTCAGATCTGAAATTAAGGGAAACTTTATTCGAACGAGGGAGACCCCGTTTTTGCATAAATTAATCGAGTTTCCGGATGGGAAATTTCGATTTCATGAATGTTTTATTCACTCCGGAAAATCGTACACGATTTCCCGTCACGACTTCGGCTAAGTAATTTTTTTATTTAACCATATTGAAACAAAATAAGAATTTAAAAGTTACTGTATGAATTGTTGGTGTAAAATAACATCCTTTGTTATTCAGAATTTTGAAATTATTATTAATTTACGTGATAATGCCTTTTTATAGGTGGTAATTGAAAATATTATTTATTTTACTATTAATAAAATATAATATTTAATTAAAATAATTAAAATAAGATAATAATAAAACTCTATTATTCCTACTTACTCGTTGATTATTATTCATTAACTGTTTATTACGTTCAAATAAATCGAAATAAGTAGTAAATATGTAATGAACAAAATAATTATATTTTAAAATCAAAATTACGTTTGAATGATTTTTTTTGTAAAATATGCAATTGTTATAATTCAAAACTTATGCATGCAAGCATATAATCCTGCGGCTTCTATGATGTGGTTTTTTTAATATTTATCATTAGTTTTTTAATTACCTATTAATTTATATGCAAACAGGAATTACCTCGCTTTTGGATAAATACAATTTACAAGATAATTAAATAATAATTAATAGTGATATTTAAATTAAAAAAAATATTCACTACCATATTACACAATATTTTCACTACCATTTTTTTGTTTTTTTGCCTTTTCCAATTAAATTCCAATATCGACAGGATTTGCCAAAAATTATATATAAGAGTAATTCAAGAATTCAAGCATACACCAATTTTTTCTTCATTCACTTGAATTTTTGGATAAATATTTGTATTAATAAAGAAAATAACGTCTACTCTGCGTTCTTCTACTTGAATTCCAGCGAGTTTCAAACTTTACGGTTAAATTAACTAATCAAATAATTCATTCAACGAATTGCACCACCGAGCATTACTTCTGGCGTTATTAAACATAATATAGTTTTAACCGCTCGATATGCATAATAAAGAGAATCTATAAATGCTACTGCGTGATTAGCTAATAAACTTGGATACTCAAGTTAGGTAATAAACTGCTACCTTATTGAGAGTAGTATAAATTGGTTAGACCAAACGAATATTTGCATCCGATGGATTCGAGAAGGTAAATGTATATTAGGAATATTCCTTATAGAAATCAGAGCAACTGGTAATGAAAATTTAATTATTTCTGAATGAGTGTCACTTATCCGTTACTTTACGAAGATAATGGGCTTATTAATTAAATTTCTAGAGTAAGATATTACGAAATGCATTAGGTACAATATAAAATGTCGCTGAATTGAATAATTCGATTATCAGCAGATGCATTTTTTGTAAAAATTTTCATTGATATTGCAATTACAATTCAATTAGCATCGCATCGAGAGTTTGTTGATTCAATAATTCCATAAAAGTTCTTGTAAGTCGAAAGTTCATAAATAATCTGCGTAGAACCCAATAAAATCAATCAATCAATATTCCGGCACACAAAACTATAGGCACTCCTGTGGGAATAGTTTTCAAAGCCGAAACTTCCACAAAGTTTGTGGACAAATGTGAATCGCATTTGTAATGCGAAAGTATTCTTTGTCTGGTAAAACACGGTTTGTTACATCCGCAAATCGATTTTTGTAAAGTTTGCAAAGAATGCAATCGAATGACAATCGAATGTGATGCATGGAATGGTAATACAGGTAATGCGATTATTTTCAATTACGCTTGTCAATTATACTTTTACCGGCCGCGAATCGAAATTTTCCGTTTCTATAAACTCAAAAACGATTTTCCACCATTTTTTTATATGAAAGTGAAATATTAAAAACGTATTTCAAAGAACGTCGACGGTTAAAATTCATTATATCAAACGCCTCGATTTTATCGGGCACTTTAAATGCATATGAGAACGTTCCTTTTAAACTGCATCCTGCGCGATTTTTATCAATTCACTTCGAAAATCGCGATGCCTTTCGGTTGCTTTATCATTTAAATTTCTCCTTTATAGGTTAACCGCCTTTATTACAGAAATATGAACATTAAATTTATCGAAAATATTTGCGCTTTATTTATGTTGAATTTTATTGAATTCCTGTCATTTAAAATAAATTGGCACTCATGAAATTTATCTATAAACTGTAAAGTAAACCAAGATGTTTCCTAATTCGAATTCACACCACAACTACTCTTGCTCCGAGAAAAATTAGATTCCCATTTTTCTTTATTAGAAAACATTGGGTTTATAGAGGAAGATTCCTCACTTTTGTTTTCCCTTATCTAATAACAGAGGATTTGTTTGTATTACCCACTTAACAAAAGTGGTCTGCATTTAATTTACAATAATTGATCTATATTATATTAATAATTTCAACGACGTTTAATAAAACACTCGTTTATTTATTGCAAAGCGGTCTATTGTTCCGCATTTCAACTGCGTGAAAATAATCTCTAACGGAGCCCGTTTAATAGAAATGAGATTTCATTATAAGTGAAAGTTCATAACATAATGGATGAAGTTGGAATAGTATAAAATTCAATTACATGAATATAATACAACCCAATATAGAATTCCGAGCCGAATCAGAAACACACTGAAGATAATGATGGAATGAATATTTACTTAGCGTTTGAATTCGAAGCGTTAGGAATTTTCACCAGCTATTTGATAAATTTCACCGCCTCATTAAAGCGTAGCACAAATATTACCAATGCAACCCGTTTATTATGAACCAAAACGCTAATTATAATTATAAGCCAAATGTTATTAGAGGAAATTTCGATTGTCTGATGAACATTGTTTATCCCAGATGGCTATTTAGTAGATTACTCTTATTATGTTAAACATTATTAGATAGATTTTTTTAGCAAATCTCTGATATTTAACCTCAGTACTATTGAGACTCTGTGCTGAGCTTCAGGTATCTTACTGATGATTATTACCTGGGCACTGAGCTTGCAATTTATAAAATATAGATAGTATTTTTTTCAATTCGTAATTTTGAAGATTTTTATTAAAAATACTACTCTGTTATTCAATCCAATTAAAATTAAAATATGAGCTGCGTAAAATCAAATTAAATAAATAACTGTTTATACAATTATTTGAATCAACATTTTATTGTACACTCAAAATATTCTAATTAAATTTGTTTAATTAGGGAAAAACTCTAGCTGTTTAATTGCTGAAACTCATTGTAGAACAAATTTTCCTACATGGGATTAAAACCGGATTAACCAACCATTTGCTCTAGCATTTAAATGAAACACACTGCATGTGAGTTTTGACTTAAAATAACGTTGCCTATTTTTATTAGACTTAAAAAAATAGATCATAAATTAAAAAGTTCTGCTTTAGTGATTACACTTTAAAACTTTTTGATTAAACCACAGATTACAATTATGTAGTCGAACTTTGTATACCTATAATAAAACAAATACATATTTCAACATTAAAATTCTATAAATGGTAGGTAGGTATATGAATATGCAGCAGGTAATTTTATACGAACGAAGCTCTTAATAACAAACAATGATTATGCTCAAAAAGCAGTATGGCAATAATAAGTAATTATCAATTTTGAATAAATATTAGGTACTTTTTGGCTCTATGAATAGTCATAATGAACAATAATTATAGCAGTAAATTCATTTAGGACAAATTCTGTATATACACTTGAATTTAGGTAAGAACAAACCATTAAAAAATGGTAAAATGCATAAAAGAATAGACTCAAAAAGTTTGCTGTTTAGGGTAAATCAGTGATAGATGTATCTAAATGCGATCATCAGGATCTCTGAAACTTCCTGATGCTCCTTGTGTTCTAACTGGGCTTCGACCGATTAAATTATAACGGAGCGTTCCTGTATAATTAGGTTGCACTGGTTGAAAGGACTAGTAAAGAAAACACCGTCTGGTATCTGGAAACCAATTACTCTGTTATGGGTTAATTTCCGCTTCGAATTAATAATTCCTAATTGCAGTATCGATCTTCCCACCTTCGAAACAAACGGGTATATCTAGGAGTTCGCTATTTTTGATTGCAGAAATGACAAAGAAAGAAAATATTTGTCTACGTAATAAACTACGATTCACTTCTCATAGTGATAGTCCATTTCAGACTTACTTTATATTTAAAAATAATAAAAAATTGAATGGTAATAAATTACCATAAAACTTAAAGAAAAATTGATATTTCCAATACTCCTCGGTGTACAGAATTCGCAATAAACGACAATCAGTTATATTGCTTACGTGACGTTTATTCGCTGTAAATTTACAAGACGTAGTTCTCCTATTCCTTAACGAGATAATGCTGCAGGAAGCGTAATCAGAAACGATAAACGACAATAATAAAATCGAAGTGAGAGCTCAAGCTCAGAGCAAACTATCACGATCTGATGAAAATAATCGGAAGATTGAATTTGTAAGAGTGAAATTCGCTTTGCTACCTATGTACATCCATTAAAAGACAATATAACGGAATTAGTAAGAATAAATATAAGTATTATTGAATTATTTAAAATAATATAAAGCGGAGAAGGCGTAAGCTAAAAGCGGAAGGGTATAGGATCTTGATTAAACAACGTTAAATCTGTTTTCGATGTAAAATCGCTCGAGTATCTAATGCAAGAATCACAAGTGGCCAATAATCATTAAATAAGTTAAGCAATGCCCGTGTCGGCGCGGAACTTTTTCCTCGGCCCGAAAATAAAAAACCAGAACGAGCCAGCAGGAGTTCCGATGAACTCTCGTGTAATATCTTTTGATGTGTTTTTTTATAGCTTTCAGTCGCCGAGAAATGTTTTTTACAAGGAGGTAGGAAAATTTTCGTCTTTACGTTTCATTCCTTGGTCGAATCGACCTTAATCTGCGGAGGATTTCGGAAGTAAAACATTCATTGTTATTTAATTAGGACATTCATCTGATGAACTAAACATGATTTCGAACGGTCAACTTAAGATGTAACTGTTCCATATTTTTACCAAAATGCCCCAATTTGCTTTTAAAGTAATATTCTATGGAGTTCTATTCAATTTATTTTAATGTAGTCAACAACTTCGCGCAGGGAAGTTTTATCAAGATTTTACACGGATTAATTTGCACCTTCGTGTATGATTAATTAATTTCAAATTAGAATTTTCCATCATCAATATTAGCAAAACACAATGTTAGTTTGTAATATTCCAGTACGTGATATAAGACATTAATATAATTAGATATCGACTCGTGATGGAACAGAGATTATTGGTAAACAAAATATTTTCAAATTAGCGACATGCTGTGTGTATTTTACGCGCATTATCTAACGGTTAATAATTGTTTTCAGTGTGTATGTTTCATTAACATCAAATTTTAAGTCACTGTTAAGGATTATGATTATATTCTATTTTAATTAAATAGAAAACAATGATAGATATCTATATCATTAATTCTTTAAGATTTGAGTTAGAAAATCCAATCATAATCTTTGTGTTCATTAATGGAAAAGCAGTAAAAATCTACTGTTTAGTTATGTAAATGCCGCATAAAATTGGAAAATAAAAAAAAACAATTTACCTTCTAATTGAAGTAAAATATTGATCTAAAAAATCTTTTGCTTGCTTGATTACATCTTGAGATGTTCGAATGTCGTTCCTGGTTGATGGGGCCATAACACTTCCTAAACATACCGGAGATGCGCACGGTATATTCTGAAAAAAAAATAACCCAGTTAAGTTAATAAATTCTATTCTATTCTATTAAGGCTATCGATGAATCCAAGGTAATTTATAATTTTCGGAATACCAAAGATTATTAAACAGAGCCGAAGCGACACGACGAATATCTAAAGAAAAAGAAAATGATTTCAATGTTAATTTCTTACAAAACAATTCAAATTTAGATATCTTTCGCATTTTAATTACTGACGATACTGAATAAAACCGCTGCAAAAACCATAAGAAAACCCACCGACAATTAAATTTTAATTAGGAAATTAGCATTTTAATTTTTCCATTTCAGTTATAGCAGATGAGCATTACGCGTTCGTCAAAACTACAGGTATAGGTGCTTTATCTCGATGATGTAAATCCAGATTTCCCGTAACAGAAATATTGTTTCCGGCTATAAATCAGTTCGTGAGAATGAAAAATGGAAACAATTTTGATATATGGTGGATTCGTTAAGCTGTTTCATGTTAACAAAGCCGCATCGCGTTGACGAAAACCAAAATGAACAAAAAATTCTGAATAAACTCGATACTCGATAGGGTATTGAATAAACGAAAGCATACGAAAGTTATCACGTTAACGAAATAAATTATTGCGTTAGTCGTAAACTTTTTATTGAAATTTTAGTCAATTCGTTTTCATCAAAATCATAATTAATATGTGGAATCGAAACATTTTAAAATTGTATTAAATTTCTTCCTTTTAATCGCAATATTCAAATATAGTATCTGACAATTGCATATTATTCCTTTCGCATGAGAATTAATTCTGTAATAATATTAATAGGTGTAACAAACCTCCTTCAATGCTTTTAAACCTACGTCAATTTCTAATATTCTCATAGACCCTTTGAGCCGCCAAGCTCTAATGACGTTGTTGGCGTCTCGAAATGTTATTCTCTCCACTCTTAACTTTTCTGAACTTACGTAGTCCTAATCTTTATTACGGTTTAGGGACTAATGTTGTCGCATTTGTCTCCTCAGCATCTTCTCATTCGTCGTATACATATTTCATAATTAGGCGAGAAGTTCGCGTTTTCTTAAGAGTAGGTACGAGAATACTCGTTAGTTTTATCTTGTGGAATTTAGAAATTATCTTTGTGTCTTCGTTCGCTTTTAATTCGCGAAGAATAGAGCAAATATTGAATATAACAAACTGTTTTACATTAGAAAGATAATCTAATATGCACGGATATATTGGTGAAGCAATCAAAAAAATTTATAAAAACAAGAACTTTCAAACTCGGTGAAATTTCGTGTAGTATTTGACATAGTAACAATCATTAAATTTGAACGATTTTGTGAAGCATAAGCGGATTTTCGTGAAAGACAAACGGCTGTTTGCCCGAATAATTTAATGAACTCTTTATCAAGAAAGGGCCAAATGTCATCTGGATAAACGATCGAATCACATCCGAAAGTTTCACTTTCCAACTTTCGATAACTTCTCTCGCCGATCTAAATGCGCTGAGCGCCTCAATAACGCGCCAGGAATTTTCCGGCGAGAAGAAATTCTAATTTTAAGCAACGTATTCTTGTCGGCCCTTAATTCGGCTGTATCGAAACGAGATTAATGGGATAATCGATTAGGGGACCGTTGGCTTGTGGGATTTAAATAAACATTTTGTAATTAGTAGGGAAATATGAAGGTTTAGAAATTTTACCTAACTATGCATGTAACTACCTATATGCTCTACTAGTTTGTGTTTGGTACTAATTATACTGTTTATAAATTTGGTTGTTCATATGTATTTAGTCAACTTTAAGCCTATTAAATTCTACATTGTTTTCTAATTAAGGAAACCCTTTTGAAATTTAGTCACAGAAATGGAACTTAATTTAATTGCTTTAATTTAATAATAAGTTTATTTAACAAGGTTTAATTTAAGCAAGGGATTAATTGATTAATAGTACACTGGATGCCTCTTTGCAGATATTAGGAATATTTCAAATATTTGAAAAATTCGATATATTCTTTTTAACGAAATTACGCAGCAGGAATTGATAAAAACTTTTTAATTAAATTTCCTTAATACGACAGAGGCAAGAAAAATCATTAGTATCTTCCGAGAACTGTACATAATTCATTAAATTGCTGGTTAGTGACTTCCGGGAATAAGTTAATCGGAAAGTTAGAGAGCTCTTCCTAATCCAAGAAAGACGCAAAACGTCTATTAGTTATGAGGATTAAACTTAATTAGAAATATAACTAAGAATAGAGGTAGGAGATATAATTAATGTATAGTAGAATAGGATTTTCATATAGAAAGCAAATCTAAAAAAATTAGAACATTAAAATTTTTCGTTTAAAAATGCGAAAATTCTGAATCCTATCTTTATCCATTACCTTTAGTAATACTGCCCCGAAGAATCTTTATAAGTAATAAGATTTTAGAACCACCATACCTCCAGAATAACCATTAAATTTTTTCGTTTTAGTACCCTTCAAAGACCCTAAACGAAAAAGAACTTAACTACATATAAAAGAACACTAGCGTCGAAAATTTTTATATTTTATAGTACATGTTTTCAGAAATGATGACCCTAATCCGAATCTCGCATAAAAACATACGGCTGTCATTTGTACCGAGAACAGTTACAAATGAGTTTAATTTCTCATGTGTGAACGCACATTGTTTAAATTTTATATGATCGCCTTTTTATTGTTTGAAGTAATCGTCCACAAACACTGAGATATATGTAATCGGCATTTTCTCCTCGAACAATTCGTTTCAGTTCCACAG
This sequence comes from Phyllotreta striolata, assembly GCA_918026865.1. Lineage (NCBI taxonomy): Eukaryota > Metazoa > Arthropoda > Insecta > Coleoptera > Chrysomelidae > Phyllotreta > Phyllotreta striolata. Next base: position 7,673,563 of record OU900095.1, read on the forward strand.
TAACTCGGAATAAGGCCTTTGAAATTTGATTTACCTATCTATACTAGAATAGAAAAATTAACTGTGCTCTAGGATACTTCAATAATTTCATATTATGTATTCAAATGTAATTTGTAAAGTGTTTAGAACGTTGTATTCGATGTTATTCGAATTAAGTTTAAAAAGGAAAATGTAAAATTTTTATAAGCCGGTATATCCTATTATGCTTTTATGGCTCCCTAACTAAAACGTGCTTATATTCATAATTTGCATTGATTATACTTTATGGAATTGCGAAAAATGGTAAAAGAAAATTGCATTTTCAATACAATGTTACACATTGGCCGGTATTCGGGCCCCTTGTTTAACATAGTTTATGCATAATATCCGTAACATAACATTCTGTTTTGTTAAAATATACATGATTTCATGTTTATATCGGAATTCATTCATTGATTACCTAACCCTATTCGGGCTTATCCACTAAAGACACTTAAATCAATTTAATAATTTACTACCTGCCTAATATATTCCCTTTGGTGAGCCACTTAATTCCGTATAAATTACAGCAAAGCAGCGACGTCTTGTTCATTATAACAGAATTAATATTAAATCGACGCTTAACTTCGTGGTTAAATTAACCCGCCATAAGTAGGAAGGTAATATTCGAAAATCTCGTTTGTGGTCGATGGAAATATGTGTCAATATATCATCTAGAACGGAAGTTCGAATTAATCATGTCTTTGCATAAACCTTAATTTATAATGTACGTAATTTATAATGTACTAAAAGCATTTTAGGAGTCCCACAACTTTCTTCTTAATCTGTTTTGGTGCGCTTAAATTTAGCAAGTAACTCATATAATACCGTTTGCAATATACGGTATAGTTTTAGACGACGCACAAGTAAGTAATCATAATTACCAAGAATTTGTTTTATAAATTCAGTATTTACATTTTTTAGGATATAGAATTATTGCAACATCTTGCAATAGTTTACATTAGTTAAATGAGTTTAAAATTGGAGTGTGGGAATTTTTTGATAAGTAGAATAACAATGATGTAATATTGATTTAACCTTGGTTTTAAATGATATAAAAATTATTAAAATGGAGATAAATTTTATCAATATGTAGTTATTTAAATAAAAATATTACAATTATCAAATTCGCAATAACAAACGACAAAATTTGTTATTTTCAGATAAGAAATTTCTTATTTGTAGAGGCATATTTCGGAAATGCCGAATGATGATGAATTAGATAATATTATTGACCATTAGATAGTAGTAATAACTAAAAATAATGACTATTCGATAATTTCGATAAATTTGTCAAACAAAATTCCACATTTAGGTAAACATTTACGTACGTTCGCTAAAAAATGATCATCCTTCTAATTGCCCTAAAAATAGAAAAAAACTTTCCAAACACTTTTTACCTATATACTACACCTCTCTCCAGTAAGCATTTATTTCACAACAGCAGGGCTTTAAATTTACGATGAGACATTTTAGTGTGAAGTACATCTGCCATTGAGTTGGATGACTTTCGTGCAGTTTTTGAGAATCATTTTCTTCCACATATTTCGCTTAGGCGACTCGTTCTTAAAGTGAGATTAAGGCCTTCAAAGGATTCTCCAGCAGCTGGTAGCTCGATCAAAGGAATCGATTGTAAACCATCTATTAGATTTTATAATTTGACCGCAAAGTACGTGCATAATCAATAAATTGTTTCACATCAAACATTGCGAGCAATATTGTTTTTACTTTATAGCGCATTTTTATAGCAAGTTATAATGCAATTCAACTGGAGAAAATTCGAAAATTCCTAATTGTGCCAGACGAACAATTAAAACCAATTAAACTCCTATCCTCGAATCGCAAATGAAGCAGGCTTTATTTAGAAACCAAACATATTCGATCGTTCAACTCGAATAAGAACACGTTACACCTTATGCACGTTGTGACAAAACGAGAATTTTCCTCGCAGATTTCCCCGCTCGAGTTTGTACTCGACTTTAATCTCGCGGGAATTCGTTCACCGGCAAGAACATTTCGTTCGCGACTGAGTCTCGGGGGACATTTTTTCCAAATCAGAATACGTACCAATCGCAGCTGGATAAGATAGTTTTGGAAAATGAATTAAGTTTAGACAAAATATTTTGAGGGTGTTCTTTCTCTTACACGATTGAGACGGTTTATTGACTTGGTGCCAACAATCTTACAAGAGGGTAAATTTTTGAGATACAGGGGATGTAGGAAATATTACAACGGAAAATCTGCTTCATTAAGAGCAGGAAAATGTGTACAAATTAATTGTTCACTAGACATTTCACTTTATAAAGCAATTGAATCGCCCTTTCGAATGCAACTTTTCTGGAGTAAAAATTAGATAAAAACTTAGAACTAGGTAGTAGATGGGTATTTGAAATTGAATAAATTCGCCAATTCTGTACCTATAAGACTTGAGAAAATGTAAGAAGCTTTGGTAGTTACGTATAGGGTGTTTTTGTGAAATAAATAATAATTATACTATCCTACAAATTTATACAACTTACACATTTTAACTTACAATTTAAATAATTAAATTGGCCATGGCACTGCATTTTTTAGATGTATGTTTACAAGACATGAATTTTCCTAAGCGTAGGAGGAACAATAAAGGAATCCTTTCATTTTTTGTATACCTACCTATCGATTCCCGAATGTTGAATGGAAACGGTGGATGTTTTAAAGTCATTTCGTTCCGCCTACCGAATACGTGGCCCCCGATGGATTCAATTTGCCGTTGCCAATCTAGCGCATGCTGTTGCGGTGGAGCTTTTGTCACTTTAGGTTATGCCAAATATTTGACGCGGTATTATAAAGAGATATAGCGTCGAATTCTGTTTGCGAGTTGTTTCTAAAGAATTTCGAACAATCTATATAGTTGTATATCGGTTCCAATTCCAATGACAATACAATTTCTTACTAACTTTGGGTTATCCTGCTTCATCATCAGTAACTTGTTTTCTAAAGCTTCTTCTTGGTTTTTCTTATAAATTCATATTTATTTTTATGTTTTATTAAAAATATAAACAAACCCAAATGCTTGCAATAAAATATTCATGGCATTCTTTCGTTTACGTCGATTGACATGTATTCTGTTAAATTTAGAAATTATTGAATTCATATCTGATGGATTTAGTCATCGAAGAATTTTCCAGGGATTTCGCTTTAAAATAAAAACAAAGTTATGCAGGATTCGAGTTCGGAATACAAATTATACACCGCTGATATCTAACGAAAGATATACGCGCCTTATAATACTCGCAGGAGCATGTAAACATTTGCGTTTGCATCTTAGAGAAATAACACGAGAAAAAATGAATTCCCTAAGGAGTGAAGTAGCGTTTTCGAACGATTTTAAGACGGTGTACTACGAGAAATCTCATGAAAATATTTAAATAAGATGACGGAGATATCCGCAAAACGGCGTGTTCGATTTCTGCTTTCGTGCAAGCAGGAGGAAATAGGTGCGGTGTTCGAGCGAATAAAATGTTTAAGGAAATGACTCTAACTGTTTGAACGAATTTAACATTCGTCATTTCGGAAAAATCTTCGCCTACGAAGGCGTCAAAGAAAGGAAACAAAGTGTTCCTTTGTGCTTTGCGGCTAACATATCAACACAGACGTCGGAGCTTTAAGAGTAAAGTTACAGAAAATTGAATGATTAATGGAAGTTTTATAGAAAATATTTCTTCTCGTATACGTGGGAATGCCGTTTTATTTGAAAACCTTTTGATCGATATACTGCAATAAAATTATGAAAAGTTAGTGGCGCCTAAATAAACTAATAAATTCTTAACAGGATTCTATTAGAAAAGTTTAATTCCTATAAAAACTAAATTAAAACGACGAACGCAATATCCTGCAAGGTTAAATTATCTCGCTCTATTTTGATTTAATACTTTGGCAGGAAATAACAAATTAAAGGTCGTAAAATTATTTTGCTTACTTTGTCGCTCGAATATAATCAATCAATCGCAAATAAAAGCATTCCGCGGCCAACTTTGTGGATAAATCCATCGATACGATAGAGAACAAATTGTCTATAAAAAATATATATCATTATCGTTAAATCATTGATACTCGAAGATAAGTAGTGAATAATGTAAATCTTTTTTATAGTATTTAGATAGAATGAAGGTGGATCCTAATGAGGACCGAGTATTTAATTTTTTTCTCTTAGACCCTGTAATTAAAAATAGAAAAGGGCGCTAACGAAGTACATAGCCCACATCGTTAACGAGTTTTATGTCGGATTGTTTGCCGCAAGAATACTAGAATGCCCTTATTGTGCTTGAGGTCAGGACGTTTAAAGAAATCTCAAAGGATTTTATATCAAGTAGAGACCTTTTCACAAGCATGCCTCGTCGCCATAGGCTACGCAGTATATCTAAAAGAACTTTATTATACCTGTAGTTAAAACGTAAGAAAAGTTCGTGTTTCTGTTTGTAATCCATCGTTATTTTAGCCAGAACGAGTATCCACCATCTATTATTAACTATGTTTGCTCAAATATTGGCTTAAGAAGCCTAATTTTGAATTAAGGTAAGAAGGATTACGTGTTATAAGTGTGTGTATGGAACATTCAGAGACCCCTATCTCGTAATAATGTACTGAATATGCTGAATACCCCTAATAAAACTGATATCTGATAAATATGGAATATATCATATTCTAAACATACAAACATTCGAAATTCACCAACTCAAGGGAATTACTATTTTCCACAATGTTGATAAATTGGTAAATTACCATCCATTTGCGTTCTAATATTGCAGAGAATGCGGTTTACGTGATTTGCATACTAATAAGAGGATATTAATCAGGAAAACTGTGTTTATTTGCACGAATTACTTCATTCTATTTGTGTAGGAAGATTGTCTTGCCTGAGGTGTCTCGAGCAAATTAAAAATTACGTTCACAATCACTATTATTGTGACATCGCGTTAATTTGTCACATTTTCAGACCAGGTCTTGCTTGTTATTACTTTATCCATGAAGATGAGGGTGAAATACCTACTTGTCATATAAAATTAAAGTGTAATAAACAAGATATGATGGTTGAAATCTGTGATTTATATATGTCTTGATTATCTGTTTAAGGACGTTAATTAAAAATCTAATTAACTCATCGCTGTGTTGTCACTTTAATATAAAACAAGTCGCGAAGTATATGTGTCTGAAATTTAGAAAAATGAAAACCATACAGTTATTAAAATAATAATTATTTTGTCATTTAATTGTTAAAAATAAAAATTTGGAATTTAAACAACGTACTATATGGTCATGCGTCTGGTTCGTAAAAACGACATAAAAATTAATTACCTACCATACTAATCAAATATATTATACAGAAAATGCATCAAACATTGTATAGATGTAAATATACAAACGTGTAAATCATTTACTTTAACAAAAATAGTGTAACAATAATTCACCCAAAAATATTATTATAGATATAAATTGCAGACAGAACAATATTTTTAAAATAGGCACTAAATCTACAAATCTTATAGAATGTACAATTTTAACCTTCAAATCGTTATCTAATACTTCCATATTCTCTACGTTTTTCTTCATAAAAGCTCTAAGCCATACTTCAAACATGCCCATATCTCTAAATCTCGATATAAAACTATCAAGTTTTATAGAAAGTTCATCTCCGGGTAGCATATAAATAGTAGGCCAAACTTTCAGTATTTTCCCAAAACAGTGCAGCAAAGGACCTTTATTTCGCGACACTAGATCCATCCCGATGTTCTTCATGATTATATCGTCGCCACAAAGTGCTCGGTCTCTCTTGAAAGCGACATCCCGAATGCACCGTTCGTAATTATCGCAATTCTTCCATTTTTTTAAATTAATTTTCATAACGGAGAGTTCTTCTAAGTAATCTACTACGTTCGGCCCTCTATAGGTTTCCAAATCATTCTCGATAATTTTTTCGTACGTGCCGAACTGTTGGTAGTACTTGTTAACAGTCAAATGACTTGTTATCCAACTAGTTGAAAACGTGTTGAAGTAGATCGATAAAATCAAAGCTGCTGCAAATGCTATTCTCGACGAAGACGACTTCATTTGGATGCGCGTAGATTGCATCAACTGCACTTTCAATATGATCGTTAAATACACATTAAATAATAATAGTGCGTAACAATTGTAGATGATGGATTTGTTGCTAAGAAACACAAGCAGCGCTAAAAGGAACAAAGTAACGACGAAAACTGCAACAATAATCAGCAAGTTCACGAAGAATTTAAGAGGATTGAAGCATTTGATGAGCTGGTAAGGTACGCAGAAGCCTAAATTTTCTTCGGTATAATAATTAGAGGCGGTAAATAAGGCATATCTCTTTGGACTTTTCACGTAACCTCCTAAGATCAGATCAACCTCGTTGTTTAAAAGTTTTCTGAAATTGAAGTTTCCAGTGAAGTTGTCGAATATAACTCCTGATTTGCTCGACTCGATGAACTGTATTTTATAATTGAATTTGTTTGCGACTAATTTCAAGAAATATATTTCCATGCCGTAGAATATGTCGTTTGGATTGTCAGATGTCCTGTGCTTGTATTTCTTCACGAAAGGAGGAAGGATAACGATGCCTGCTTTCAAAGTGCAATTTTTGTTCAAACCTCTGAATGAACGATTTTTTAGTGTTTTGATTTTGGTGTTTTTTGTAAAGTTTCCAAAGGAACAAGTGTCTACAATGATTGATTTCTTGAAAATTGGAATGCAATTCTTGTAATGTGATTTTCGTCTGTAAATTATTAATTGGTTGTTTTGGACAGTGCTTTTGGCTATTATTATGACGTTGAGGACCAGCTTTTTGTTAAAAAAATCAAATATTTCGTCTGTTTTATGCAAAGTTACGTTATTTCCTAAAAAAATTACTATCACCTTTGTACGCCTTATGTTCCAATAAAAATTGGTAATATCTAAATTTTGTATACTCTCTTTCGTAATAATGATAAAATTTCGTCGATAAAATTTCGTGAAATTTGTAGATATAGGTAATAATGTATTTTTTTGTTCCTGTTTATTTTCTGAAATAATATTTACCGTCCATTTTAGCGATGAAAACAGCGATGAATAAACCTCTATAATTTCTCTATGACTGTCGATATTTTCCAGAGATAATACAGAAATAGTATAATTTGTTATAAAATACTTTGCACTTAAGTGGACAAAACATTGTCCTAATGAAGATCCTTCTGATTTTTCTATAGGAATTTTCTTCGTTTCAACAAATGTAAAAATTAGAGTAATTATTAGAGTAATTCTTTGAAGTAACATTACTGCACAAACCAGACCGTTTATAAAATGAGAATGCATTAGTAAAAGCGAGCATTTACTTTAAAACGACTTTTACTTCGTACGTTCATCTCATTAATCAATTTTAGTAGCTTTTAAACGAAGCTTTAAGTTCGGCTTTTAAATACCTCTGCATTATTTACCGTTGTAAATTACAACTATTTCGTTACACAAGTAGGTAATATATGAAACACATCAGGATGTAGAATGACCCGTAATAGTATATGTATATGTTACACTGAAAAGCTTTCGGAGCTCTTATAATTCCCCACAAGAAAACAAACAACTATTCTATTTTTGTAGGACTTTTTAGAAAGTTTTCCGGTATATTTAACGGGTGTATTGGTATATTGGACCTGTTTAACTACACAGAAATTGATCTTAACTTTATTGATTTAAATTCCTATTCAACTACATTTGCGGCATTGTTCCCAGGATTAATCTGTACCATCTGTTTGTAAAGTCATGCTCATCATCAATCTATAATGCTCGCATTGATAATGCACAATTACACGTTGACAAATTAATTGGAATTGGTAAATTGATTTGTGCTTACTACAATGACCAAAAATATTTTGGTGGTTATAAAGAATTTCAGAAAATGTTTGTTTTAGCTTTCCCTCTTTATTAACACAAATTCTTGAAATTTTATTACAATGTAACGATATGGAAATTAAATACGTGACCGGAATGTTCTTTCATAATTGCAATGCAAGGGGAACGTCTAATTAACTGAGACATCTGTAACTCGCAGAACCATTTGTTAGATTATTTGAAATGACGCGATGAGCAATTTTTCGTCGCGGCAATTCCCCATAGGGAACAATGAAAAAAACAGTCTTTTCATCTGGAGATAATCATTCAGCGCCAGTGACGTTGATTCGGATTCAGAAAACCAAACATTCCAAAATAACTCTATGGACATCGTTCAATTCAACATGTGGGATTCTGAAATAGCTGTGATTATTTCAAAACAAAAACGGAACGAGTAGGTAGCAAATATAGACACGTGCATTTTATATTGACGGTTAATTAAGGAAAAACGATCCAGATACACAGCTAAAAACATACCTCTAGATTTATTTTGTTTAACTATAAAGGATATCCCAATATTCTACAAAGACTCTTCTGTAAGAGATTCTTCTGTTAGAAATTCTTCTGTTAGAAATTCTTCTGTTAGAGACTCTTCTGTTAGAGACTCTTCTGTTAGAGACTCTTCTGTTAGAGACTTTTCTGTCAGAGACTTTTCTGTCAGAGACTTTTCTGTTAGAAATTCTTCTGTTAGAAACTCATCTGTTAGAAACTCTTCGGTTAGAAACTGTTTTGATGAAACTCTTGTGTTAGAAATATTTCTGTTGAGACTCTTCTCTCAGAGACTCTTCTGTTAGAAACTTTTATGTTGAGACTCTTCTATCAGAGACCCTTCTGTTAAAAACTTTTCTGTTGAGACTCTTATGTTAAAGAAAAGCTAAAGCAGAGGCTTTAATAAAAGCCATCATTACTTATTTTTTTGAGAAGAAAGTGAACTTTTTTTTCATTTTCTTGCTGGTGCGCAAAATCACCTAATAAAGTTTTTCCACGTTATCGTTCTAAAGATGTTTGGGGTATTTTTACTGTGTATCCAAACGGCAAATATGATGTTATTAAGGCAGCCGAAACGATCTCTGAATAGCGACAATCGGCGGTCTAATTGTAATTACGTCGAAAAGCAACCGTAAGTATTTCTACTTCCAATTACCAGTCTCAGAAAATCGAGTCGTTCGCAAGAAGAAAGAGTAAAAAAAATAAGTTTTCTAGCGTTTAGCCGGGATGGAATTTAAAACGCTTATTTACTTTTTTATTCTATCTAGCTTACAGGAATAGGGAGGTTATTAACCTAATTTATATAGATTTATATGGAAAATAAGAGGAAGCTCATCAGATTTCATGATTACACGAACTCCCTCCTTCGAGTTCCTGTTAAAACAAACAATTAATTTAATTTATTAATAAATCCTTAAAGCTTAAATAATCTCCATCGCGAATGTTCGAAGATGAAATTCATATTTCTCGCTTTGGCCATAAATTTCCTTTTATATTTTACGTGGTACCCCAAAAAACAGAAAATTAATCTCCTTTTTGCCATCTCATTTAAATGGTTAATTTGGGAGAGGGTATTTTTCTTTCCTTCGTCGAAATAAATTGTATCCTGCTAGAACTAACCCCGTTCAATGGTTATTCCATAGCGAAGGTGACGTGATGATGTATATTTTTCGGTAAACGCGCAGCGCAGCGTGTTTTCCCACGTTTGGTTTCATTTCAATTAAGTTTTCTCATTTCCGAAGGAGCATCAGTTCCTAGTTTCATAAAATAAGAAAAAATATCCGGATGAAGAGGTCACCCGAGCTGAAGGGTAATTTCCTGCTAGGAACTGTGAAATTATATACCTTATACGTATGCTAGAGCCAGTTGAAATGTAGCTAAAGAAAATATTTTTGTTTGCGACCGGAGAGATTCTAAATATAAAAATAAATATTCGTTTTTAGTTTCTTCCTTTTATGCGGGATTTATAATAAATTCCGGGTTTTGGGATCTGAAAATTTAGTCTGCTTTCTGTAAATGGAATCTACTGAACAAACGATTTGGATAAATACTTCTTTGCCGGTAATTAGACCTGTCCGTATGTACAATTCGAGTTTATATTATACGGGATCGTCTATGTTAAGTCTATTAAAACACGCTTTCCCAGAATGGTTATTTATGGACGTAATTTATGCCAAAACGTTACTCTTGGGACACTTTGGTTGTCGCTGTAAATGTCTTTATCAAGGAACAAAAGGGTAATTTGTCACTGATGATATGCTGATAAATCTTGACATATTTCGCTCATTGTACCGGGATAAATTCCTGCGATAAAACATAAAACTGGATGAACGTAAATAGTGCTCGGATGGGCTTTATTTGAAAGTGCGAACATACTGTTGTTTGTATTCAACAGTGCGTAATTTAGGATTGACGAAGATTCATCATGTTCTATTAATTTAAACGTATGTGTGAATTATATTATGTACGTAGGACATTTCCTTATTTCATGTTTTAACGAACATTTTATTCGTACAAATTATTTTTCAATGATTTATATAAGAATTTTGTTTGTACGTAAATTCATATTGTAGGTACTAAAGTTACTTAAATAATAATAATAATGAATGTGGCACAGAATTTATCGAAGAAATTAGAAATGACGGACAGATAGCGCCGTAGGGACAAAGCATTAGGGAAGAACCCAAACAAAAGGCGATAGACGAACAATTGTATATCTTAAGAGAAACGCCTAAAATTATCCGCTTGCTGTTTGTTTAGAAATTTATTCGTTCGTAAATAATTATAAATTGAGCCCAAGTTTATCTTTCATTTATTTACCTTGCCTTTATTGTGCCGCGGAAAAGAGAGGGATCCATTGAATGCTAAGTAAACTAACGGGATACAGCCTAACCATATCCTGTAGATGAACGTCAAAATTTAGTTATTATATGTATACAGGGTGTTAATTAATCGAGTGCCGGTACTTCAGGATAAGAATATTTGGATGATTTTAAGAAGAAAAGTTTATATCGATATAAGTCCTAAACCTCTTAGTTTTCGAGCTACAGGGTGTTACAGTTTAGAAAAAAAAATCTATCATAATTTTCTAATTACTCCAGATATGTTTATGAAATTTCGGATGTGGACGCCACTGGTAATAGAAAATTCATTTTTGTCATTAATTTGAAAATTAAATGTGTTTGCGTTGACCACATTCTCGGTACAGTTCACCGACACCTAATGAAAATTGGACCTCCGTATTCCTTCTAATTTGAATGAAAATATCCGGTAGGTAATTTAATTTTACATAGTTGGCATGCATTCAAAAGTAATTTGACAGAATTGCGGTAGTTTCCTCGCCAGTAATCCCGGCAAGACCCGTTCTGCATAAGATTTCTTCTTTAGTTTTCCAGGCAAAGGAACGATGGGATATTTGCAATGAATTTGCTCTAATACAGCTTGTTCATTGAATTTATATTTTTGATCATACAGTTTGTGCTTTTTAGGTGTAATTGCGTTTATATACAAAAAAGTAAATCCTTTATTGCAGTAATTTTATTTTAAATTTTCAAAAGAATTCATCCTACTATATTCATATGAACAAAAATAGTGCTTTAGTACAAGAGAATTTCTGTTGAAAATCATTTAAAAATTCTTAACCTATTCTCATTCCTTTTTATGTCGGTCGGTATGCATACGGGTATTAGTTGTTATCGCTATGTTTTGCGGTCTGTTTAATTTCAGTTACCATACGAAAAGTCCCTTGAATATTCCACAAAGAGAAACGGAGCTCATGTTGCGTAAAATTCGGTCGAGAATGCACATGTCAAATACAGTTTTTCCGTTTGGAAGGCTGTTCAAATAGAATATTGTAAGTGCCACTAAAAAGACATATAACTCCGAAAGTGCCGAATAATCCCTAAACCGAAACGAGGATTCGTTTGTAATAGAGATTTTCTTTTCTTGCAACCGGTATTTCTCGTTTTCTACAATTTTTAGTTAAGTAGGTACACAGTGAACTCATAATTTCAGCCTGTGTGGATTCGGGAATATTCAAGTCTCGTAAATATCCTAAAATATTCCCAATCGAAAATTTCTTTAAAATAGAATAGTAGCTGCATATTTTCTGATAAGAGATTTTCCGTCGCTTTCGGAACGAGTGAAATTGGACTAAGCTCGTGCTCGCGAACTTATATTATGCAAGAATGTATAGAATTCCTCCATCATAAATAAAGGCGCGAATATACTCGTTGTGAAATTGATATATCAATGGGGAAACTTTGAATACTCTTGGAATGGTTTATTCACTGTGCTTTCTTAATAAATCCAGAGCGATTAATCGAACCTACTGAACAATTCAATCAAAGGTGGCATGCCCCGTTGTAAATTCCTACAATAAAAATGTGTATAGTAAAATCATCAAAGGAAAATTCTAAAATAAATGCGAATCGGTTAAATACAACGAACATACGCTCTCTGAATTATTTCCATTTCAGATAATATATTCCCGTCGTCCACAGACTGGATAATTGAAATTTCGCGAATCGTCACTCCCGCGTCCGCTGAGAAATCGTTTTAAAAAATCACTTACGTTTCGACGCGTCCCGAAGTTTAATTTATAATTACCACAGAAATTATATCCCTGGGTACACAAATTAATATACTGGATATTTAGCAAAATAAATCTGAACATTACCCAAAGAACTTAGAACAGAGTTAAACCTCTTTAATGTGTATTAAAAAAGATCCTTTTTAATTTTCTAGAAAATTTAAGTTGCATAAAATGTGTAGGTAGTATAGATATTGTACTTCTTTATTATTCAATGTTAAACTCAACCCGATATATTAAAAACCACTTAAAAATTCACTGAGCACATTGTTTTAAACTTTACAACAGTTAAAAACATCTCGGAACCATCTAAATTCCAACTTTGCACAGCATAAAAGTCTACATTAACTGCAAAATTACCGCTTAACTCTAATAAAATAGATAAATTCTTAGAGAACGGATCGACCGAGCGATCGTAAGGGAAATTGGATGCACTTTATTATAGATTTGTTTTGATCGAAGCTTTAGATGAAAATCGTTAATGCATGGTTTAGGTAAAACGCGTTAAAATTCGTAGTTTTACGTGCAATACTTCGTAATTCGTTGTTTAAAATTTTATGGACGCATAATTTAAGCTTTATTGCTATTCCAGCGTTATATTATGATTGTGTGAAAAATAGAGATGGGATTAAACATATTAATTATAATAATAGGCGTGTGTAATACATTTATTTTATGTAACGTTGCCAAATATAACATGTAGTTTAACAGAGCTTTGTTAAAATTATTATTAGTATAGTACTTTTTATTAACTATAGCGTGTATTTAATTTACATATCAAATTTTTTAGTGTTTACACAAGTTGAAATCAATTAAGCAGTATGTAAATTATACATTTGCATTTGAATGTGGTAAATAAATTTAAAATCTCCTCTACGTGAGAAAAATTCACAACATTTTTCATTCAGGTATGGTAACTCAACAATGTTAGCGATTTAAGCGCGACACGTTTTAGCAGGTACTTTGTAAATATTTCCCCAAGCAGAACAACCGTAGCCAGAACATACAAAAACAAAATAATATGAAACACGGGGATTAAATGCTTTAATTGTATTTGCGACTCCGATCTAACATCCAAATCGATATCCAAAATTTCGACTTGGTCTTCTTCGTTAGAAGACATGAAATCGCTGACCCATTTGTGAAAAATTCCGCCTTCTTTTAGAATCTCGATGATTTTGTTTAACTCTGTGATCAATGCATCGCTTTTGGACAAGTATAAGGTGTGCATCAATGCCACTACATGGCCAAAGCAGTATATCAGAGGACCCTTGTTATGGGAAAGCAAGTTTTTCTTTATATCCCACATGATCAAATCAGCTGTCGAAAACGATCTGTCTCTTTTAAAGGCGACGTTTCTGGTACAATTCAAGTAATTCCTACAGCTTTTATAGTGTTCTTTGATTATGTTTTCGTAGAAGAATATCTCCATGTTCGGTCCGTAGTAAGTAGTCAAATTATATTTGAAAATATTTTCTATTGAACCGTATTTCTGATCGTATTTATCATCCAATAACGTACTAGTAGTCAATGAAGTGTACATAGTAGAAAAAAATATGGAAACTATCAATGTGGTTATGAAAGTTATCCTAGAATTGGAGTATGTTATTTTGTAACGTGTCGATGTGGTAAACATCAATCTCAACACTGTTAAATAGGCGTTATAAAATTTGTTGTAATGACTTCCATCTGGTAATAGTTTATTGCTTATCCAAAGTAGAAACGCTGTGACGGACAAGCTTGAGCAAAAATATAAGAAAAAATTTAGGGAATTTTTGATTAGTTTTGATGCATCGCTGCGTTTGACGAGCTCGTACGGTACGCAAAACCCCAATTGATCATCCACGTAATAATTACTTCCTGTGAATAGCAGAAACCTAGGATGCGTCTGCGAGAAGCCGGCCATGATAACGTCTACTTCTCCGCGTAGTAACCTTCGAAAATTCGAATATGAGTTAATTTGGGACCTTCATTCATCATGACAGATAAAGGGAATTTAACTTATACAATAAATTGCACACATGCTTCTCCTTAATGAATCTATTAACTCTGCCAATAAGCAATAATCATCTAAACTCGCAAGATAAGAGGTACAAGATTGATTGTAGATCGTTTTTTGCAATTACATGCTAAATTATGAACATCAGCATAAAATGTGATGAGTTTAAAAGACGGGCTTGACATCAAAAGCGTACATTTTCTAAACGTATAAATTAATCCCTTTTTGATGAAGGTAGCAGTTGCTTGGCCTACCTTAAAAAATTCCCTTTCACAGTAAAATTGTCAAATACGGTGCCCAGCGTGCCTTCTCTAACATATTTGATTCTGTAGTTGAGTTTTTTTGCTACGATTCGAATCAATTCAATTTCCATACCATAAAGATTATCGTCTGGATTGGTACCATTAATATGTTTGCGCTGTTTTACGAAAGGAGGCGATAAGCATATCCCCACTCTTAAAATGCATTTTCGCTTTTTGATCTTCGTTTTATTCAGCAAGCGTTTGTGCTCTTTGAAGAGTGTCGTATTTGTTTTGAACGTCCCAAAAGAACAACTATCCATTAACTCGGTGACTTTGGCTACTTGAACGCAATTTTTAAATTGACGCTTTTGATAATAGACATCGAATTTGTCACCACCAACATCGTAAACGAGAAGAATAACTCTTTGTACGAATTTATTGTTGAGGTAGTGAAAGATGCTATCTATTCTATCTATTGTCGTTGGATTTTTTGGAAATAGTACCGCTATAAATTTGGCGATTGTTGGATCCCAGAATAATCTATTAACATTTATATCGCCTTCTGGACCCTCGTTCAATATGACTATAAAATGCTTGCGAGTTCCAATCGACATCATATATGGCAATATTTCACCTTCATCTTTATTCTCGGATTTTATTTCCACTAAACGGTTTGACGATGAAAATATTGAATGTAGAATACCCGTAACCATTTCATCGATTTCACTAGTCAGTTTGGGAACGGTTACCGTTATAGATGGATTCTCGGTAAAATAATTAACGATGAGTCCTCTAAGACATTTCGTCAGCGATAGTTTCTTGTTATCGTGTTTTCTTAGTGTTATTTCGTGACAAATGGCGATTTGCGCGATTAATGCGCAAAATAATAGTGTCTTCATGATCAAACTTCAACGATTATTTCATAAATGATATTGAACATTTGACGCTTTAACTCGATAAATAATTGTGAATATTTGATGGGACATCGTTAAAAGAAATTATCGTAAAATCTTTTCGGGAATTCAAATTAATTTCATTGCTGTTTAATTGACACTTTGGGACCTATAAAAACTTGCCGCTATAGCAATAACCCACAACAATAGTTATAATTGATAGTTATTTTTTAAAAACATATAAAGCTCCAGGCTGAACTGACTGATAAACAAATTGACAAAAAAATTCGTAAAATTATTAGACTTAACATAATATTGTCTCTAAATTCGGCAAATTTTTGCGATTATGAATCAACTCTCATAAATCAAATTTCGAAACGACAATCTAACATGTAAAAAATGTTAGTATCTAACGTTTCTTTCTAAATAATTTCCGTAGGTAATTTGAAGCAAATTCGGCAAGAAACACAAGTGAAGCCAGAATATACAAAAGTAAAATCATTCGAAATTCGCGAATTAAATGTTTCAAGCGAATTTGCAACTCTATTCTTACATCCAAGTCGATATCCATCACTTCGATTTGATCTGCATCTTTCGTAGACGTGATATCTCTTGCCCATTTCCAGAAGATTCCTGCTTCTTTTAACTTAGAGATGACTTTGTTTAACTCGTTAAGCAACAATGCATCAGTCTCTAATACGTATGCAGTGAGCAACATCGTTACTAAATGGCCAAAGCAGTATATCAGAGGACCCTTGTTGCGCGAGAGAAAATTTTTCCTTGCATCCAACATGTATAAATGTGCTGTCGCAAACGATCGGTCTCTTTTAAATGCCACGTCTCTAGTACAATTCACGTAACCTTTGCAAATTTTGCAATGTTTTTTGATTTTTTGGAACACATCCTCGTTTTTTTCGTCGTTGGCTCCGCCGAAGAATATATTAATATTTGGACCATAGAAAGTAGATAAATTATATTGTTGAATCTTCTCCAACGAACCGTATTTCTGTTCGTATTTGTCATTTAATAATGTACTTGTCATCATTGAAGTATACATAGTAGAAAAAAATATAGAAACTACCAAAGTTGTCATGAAAGTTATTCTAGAATTCGAGTATGTTATTTTATAACGGGTCGATGTGGTAACCATCAATCTTAATACTGTTAAATAAGAGTTATAAAATTTGTTGTAATGACTTCCATCTGGTAATAGTTTATTGCTTATCCAAAGTAGGAACGCTGGGACGGATAAGCTTGAGCAAAAATAGATGAAAAAATTTAAGGAATTTAATACTAATTTGCCTACTTCGCCGCGTTTTACCAGTTTGTAAGGAACGCAATATGCCAGATGATTATCTAAGTAAAAATTACTTCCTGCGAACAGGAGATACCTAGGGACAGTCTTCGTGTAGCCGCCCATGACAATGTCCAATTTTCCGTGTAGCAACCTTCAAAAATTAGGTAAATAGAGAATAAATAATAAATAAAGAATTAACCTATCTTTAAACCTACCTTCGAAAATTTCCTGTCGCTGTTAAATTGTCAAACACGTTGCTTAATGAGTTCTCTACGATGTACTGGATTCTGTAGTTAAATTTTTTCGCTATGATAGTTAACAATGCGATATCTATACCGTAAAATTCATCGGTTGTGTTTGCTCTGATTTTTCGTAAACGCTTTTTAACCAGAGGAGGCGATATGGATACGCCGGCCCTTAAAATGCACTTGTGCTTTTCGTTGAGCGTTTTGTTCAACGAGCGTTTCATTTCTTCGAATAGTGTAGCATTTTTCGCGAAAATTCCGAACGAACAAGTGTCGGCTAAAACGGTTTTTTTGGATACCGGAACGCAATTTTTATACCGCTTTCTTTGATAATAAATGTTAAAATTATTACCGCTAACATTGTAAGCGAGAAGGACGACGTTCAGCATCAATTTGTTATTGAGGTGTTTAAAGATGTTATCTACTCTATCCGTTGTCGTCGAGTTTTTTTGAAAAAGAATCGCTATAAATTTGACGATTGTTGGATTCCAGAACAATCTATTAACATTTATATCGCCTTCCGGACCCTCGTTCAATATGACTATGAAATGCTTACGAGTTCCAATCGACATCTTATATGGCAATATTTCTCCTTCACCTTTATTCGCAGATTTTACCTCCACTAAACGTTTTTGCGTTGAAAATATTGAATTTAAAATTTCTGTAACCACTTCGTCAATTTCGTTGTTCAGTTTGGGAACGGTTACCGTTATTAAATCATTCTCTATGAAGTAGTTGTTAATGATTTCTGTAAGGCAATTCATCAGGGAATATTTCTTGTTATCAGAATTTTCTGTTGTTATTTCATAGGAAGCGATGGTTTGCAAGAGTAAATAGCAAAGTAATAACGCTTTTCTATCCATGTTTCAATAGCAGCAATATCTTTAGAATGGTGTATTTTATGAGTTTTCTGGAAACATAGCTAATTACGAATATTCCATTTACTGTCATTAAGTGATAAATCGTTTAATCGCTTTCTGAATTCACATTAATTTCCCACATTTTTTCACATTAATATTTAACATAATTGACACTTACTTAATAAACCTTTTAACAAACGATAAAGCCGTTATAACAAAATCAGTTCAGGATATTTGCCGCATTTTTCGGTAAATTCCACAGCTATTAATCCAAGTGAACTATCAGAAAATAAGTTCAACAGACTACCATTTGAACTTCTAAGCTCGAGAATTTATTAATAAATTTGTTTTCCAAGTAACTTTGCAGTTCTGCAATGTAGCTTAAAGGCGGAAGACGCAAAGCAGTTTACAAACGTAAAAAAATTAAAAATCAACGGATACGCTGATCGAACGGATCCTGCAGCTCGGTAAGTTTTCGAACTAATAAGGATAAGTTGTATTACAATTTCGTATCATGTAATGAGATCGATAGCAAAGTCATGCTTTTCGCTAACGAACTTTGCCAGAGTTGGAGACGGCGTAATAAAAAATCCGCGCCGACAAGTTTGCGTAATATTAATAACATTTCTTGATGAATTGTGAAGTGTACATTTCCAATCGAGAATTTTTAATTTGATTACGTCTTATCTCAAGTTCTCGGATCGATCACGAACTTATAATATGGTGGATTAATTTGCTGGATATTACGAATAAATACACTCAAGTGATCGCAAAATATTAGTAATATCTTTTATATATTTAATATGATATATTCAAATATGTTTTTTAACTTATAAAATAATGCGCTAGGAAAAGAATAAAATCTTCATTGAGATTGTACAGTTATTGTATATTATGGCGTATTCTCTATTCAGACCATTGTCCACCAGATTTTCCCATTGCAGAACCCGGACGAGTTTAATTTATTGAATTCAACAAAAACCCACCCGTAATAGGATCTTAAAGTATATATTTTTCTATTTCCTCGAGTCGAAAGGCTCTTACAATGACAAAGTAAATTAGCTACATCTTATCCATTTCATTGAATTCAGTTTCCATTGTACGAAATTTTCTTGGAAATATACCTACTACATAATTTCAGGTCCATAACCGATAATTCGAAAAACGTTCATGCGAGATAAAATTTAATTGTACTCACCTCTTTCGTTTTGAGATGCAAGGAATCGAACGCTTCGGCTCGGGATACTATGTTTTTCAAACGAATGGGTTTCTTCTGCAGCACCTCTGACGAATTGTGGACTACAGGACAAAACTTTTCAGTTTCCGGTAATGTGCAAGCATTAACGTGGTTGCTGTTTATCACGGACATCTTCCTGAAAACGAAAATAAAGAATTTAATTTAATATATGCACTTACAATAATTATGATATTTTCATTTATATACACTAAAATAATTAATTACTTAAGCTCTATTTTAATTCAATTTTTGCCATACCAATTTGCACGAATTTTAAGCATTTATGTGCATGCATAAAATTAATTAAAACACAGCATATTTATTCGAATATCCCTGTTTTACATGAGCAAACGCATATTTTTATCAAAAATTTCCAGAACATCGTTCGTTACTTTACCTTCTGCAACTATACAAATATTGCCTGACTGGCAAAACGGGGATTTATAAGTTTCACCGAGAATATTGGTAACTTATTTTCGAGGAGTTTATCGAGTTATTCTTCGCGTCTTCTAAAGGATATTGTTTAGAAAATCAGCGATAACCCGCCGACAAACGATATTGGCGGAAGCTTCGCAATTTTACTCGCAAGAAAACCGACGGAGCTGCTTTCTTTTCATATTTCAATTAATTTTAATTTTTAGTGAGTCAGTTGGTACAAAAATATACATCAAAATTGAATGCTTATATTGGATATAAAACCAATTATTTTACCATATTTAAAACCTAATTACAATCATGTAGCAGAGAGAATATGTAACAGGAGAAAGTAAGCAACCCCCTGGTAAACTATTAACTCGGGATAAAAATTATGATCCCCCCAAAACCTCAAGCACAACGAAAGGTAACTCAATCTCGAACCGTTGTTGAGCAAACACACTCTCTGCTGTCGCCTATGTTGGTCGAAAAATAACAGGAACATATAACTTTTTGTTAGCTGGCTTACATAAACATCGTTAAGCTTTAGGAGTAATTGAATTTTTTTTGCGGACGTGACGAGCCTAGCGATTGAATAGCTTTTAGAAATACCAAGGTGCTATGCAGGTCGCTGGAATTCTCAAATATACCTAACGTAATAAAAATATGGATTAGATGGATGAAATAGATTCGTTCGTTGATGGAACGCGGGGAGAATCAAAATTAGATTATTGCTCTCCTATTGTTATTTTTCTATATTGATATTCGATCGCTTTCTTTCACTTCAATAATGGATTCAATAAAAGTAATTTACTAAAAGCGAAACCGATGGACATTTATGGTAATAAACTTTGATTTTGTTCTCAACATTGTTATTAAATTATCCAGCTAAACATTTACAAAATATAAACTATAATACTTTTTAAGTAGAGAAAACATTTTTAACACTCTATGTAAAATACTCATTTTATGTAGAATAACAAACATGGCGCCCGTGTAAGAGTTGACTCATGCTGGACAAAATTCTCACTAAGGGAAAAGTGCCAAAATTGTCTAATAACACAATAAAAAAACAAATTCCTGTTAAGTGAAGGAAAAATTGTTCGGGAATTATCCTTTTTCATAAGGGATTTTTCCTGACGTTCGCAACAAAGCTCTATGAAGGAAAGAATAGTTCTTAAGATGTCTTCAATGTCAAAAATGATAGACGGTTAAATTATTCCGATGTCGTCGCATTTATAAGAACCCACTTACTTTTAAAATCTCTGATACATAAAAGTTTTCCCGGTTCGACTGACAAGAAACACCTACCTAATTGATTGATCGAACTGCAAGGCTGGGGGATTTACTTAAATACGTGTCAGGATATTCGGAGGAGAAAAACATTCACGCGAATTTCCCACAAACTTACTCCTTCCATTTCCAGTTAATGGAAAAGGAAGCGAAAAAAAACCGTTGAGTCAGAAGTGAGGAGCACTCCAAACAGAAGACGCTGATAATTGCATACAAACTTACCTCTGTTGCCATAAATATACAGTGACTTCATAAAGTCGTAACTGGACTCAAACCATGATATAATATTTCTGTATGAACAAAAAATAAATGTAATCTACATGGCTCAGATAGCTGAATGAAAGCACTGTAAAAATATGGGAAATTGTCGCAATATTAATAATTTTCATAATTTATATAGTTCTACTTCTAGCAACAATATTAGGTACTTAATACAATAAATAAGAGAAAAAAATGCGTAAAGCAATTTCATGGAGGACTTTTTCAGTCACACCTATCATTTAATTTGATTCTCGATTAAGTTTATTTAAATTTAACGAGATCCAGAACAAGCGTTTATCTATCCCGAACATGCAAAATGCCCTGATTGTCGACAGCAAAGCTCGTTTATGGCCATTCGCACTAGCAGGATCGGGAGTTTGCCCGCAAGTACGTAGGTGAAGGAACTTTAGTAATTTGAAACGACCGCTAAAACTGCTAAAACTGATGAACCAGAACACCCCGATGCATAGTTATAATACTTTACAGAGACCACGTTCGTTTTACAAACGAATACAAACATTGAAAACACGAACAAATTTTCTTAAATATTTTTTTGTATATTTTTATAACTAAAGAATTGTCAATAGCAGGATAAACCGTACTATTGAATTCACTTTGTATAGTTGAACGGATGTAAATATTAAAATTTCCCAGCTTCCATGTAGCAGTATTCAATATTCGATGCATTCCTGTAGCAAATTCGAATCACGTTATTTGATGTTGTGAAATTCTGACTATACTCTACTATATCCGACTATTACATCATTCATGCGTGAAATACTTTTAACGGGAATGACGCAATGTGCGCGTTGAAATCGGTGACGTCCCGGTTTAGATGTGTGTAACAATTAATCCCGAAAATAATCGGGTGAAATTCCGGCCTGAGGCCTCTGAGTCACTTAGGAATGCGAATTGGAAGTCCTTTCCAGATAATTTTCCTGATCTTCGTCGACCTCCGTCCAGCTGTTTATACAACTCTTGGAATCACTCGCATAACTGGACGCGGATGAAATTTGATATTTTTTTAAGAGATGTGAAATTAGAAATACCTATAGTTCACATGCAATTGAAGTAATTATTTAGGCAATCAAGTTATCAATGAGAATTAGATACTTGAAAGCAGCAAATTCGAAATTCAAATGCACTCTGTAGGGACTTCCAGTAAATTTACAGCCTTTGCTATAAAAATAAAAGTTTCGATTTCGTTAAACACTTCGGGCAACAAAAACACTGATTGGCATGCAATTTATTTTTAATCGCATAAAATGGAAGTACATTACTGAGTATCGGCCAGTTCCATATTATTTTACTCAGAAAAATTCATGCACTTTTTACACGTAGAATATCAAGCTTTAATTAAGCTACTTACTTTTTATACATATTTGGTTATATCCAGTAGATTAAATATATTTAGTTTATTTTATTTATTTCAATAACACTGTTCATGTTATAAACAAATAGTAGCCTTAATAAAGTCAAAGAATCTCGCATAGTCACAAGCTCATAAATTGCATACTACCTATATAATATCGAAATAAGATTTAATAACGAAAAATATAATAAATCGAAGCAAACATCGAATGCAATAAATAAGATGAAGAAGTAGTAATTTAATAAAAAGCATTCCCAATTAAAATAAAGTGATTGTATACTGAAGAGATAATATAAAGCATCACCTATGATGCGTTACACGAACGACAATTATTATTTATCATACATACCTACAGACGACATTGAAATCAAAAAGTTCGCAAATCTCCGCTCCTAATTTCTCCATCTTTTCCGACGATGTTTGCTCTGTAGTGGAAACAAAATACGGTCCAATGAAAACAATTTCTGTTTGAATAAGTTGGATTTACAACAACAATTCCGCGGGCATTTTCAACGTAGTTCACAAAACTCTTATTGGAAATGTCAACACCCTTACTACTTTTAGTTCATAAATGCGAAGGGAAATAACGATTTAAACTGGTGCGGTCAGTCGGCGAATCTATTTCGAACCCCTCGAATCACCTGTCACAAGCAAAGATATGTTTTTGCGATACTTTGTTGCGATTTTTTTCCTGTATCTAAATTTTGTAATTTTGTGAACTATTTGAATACGTACGTAAAATGAATCACCCTGTACATTACCTCTCAGAACGGAAAATAACAATACTTTATTCGAGTTATACATCATAAAATGTACTTATTACTCTCGTTTGAGATACACTCAATTTAACTGTTCGCGAGATTAGAGAAGACAAATAGTGCCCAGAAGTTTCGCCGATTAAACAGACGAATTACAGCCGTTACAAGTATTAAAATTAACGAAACTCCTGCTACCTCTTAAGTACAAAAAGTATTTGAATTAAACGTTCTGTTTGTGAATGCGATTCTTTCGGTTTGCTATTCCAGTTTGCTGCTCCTTCGGGAGGGCGAAAACTGTGTGAACGAAAATATTTAATTGTACGCGTTTTTCATTTGGAATTGGAATCTTTCGGATACAAATTCCAAACTGCCCCGAAATATGGCTTCGAACAATTATGGATTATAAAAGTTTCTCGTTTTTTTGTGATTTTAATAATGGGAGTTTTCGGTTTTCGGCTCGCTTTTTGAATGGATATGACGCTTTAATAAAAGGGGGATCAACATATAATTTTTCTGAAAAGGATTATTGTTACGATAAGTCGA
This sequence comes from Phyllotreta striolata, assembly GCA_918026865.1. Classification (NCBI taxonomy): domain Eukaryota; kingdom Metazoa; phylum Arthropoda; class Insecta; order Coleoptera; family Chrysomelidae; genus Phyllotreta; species Phyllotreta striolata. The sequence goes on from OU900095.1 coordinate 7,697,488, forward strand.
AAGAAAGCAATAAAGTAAATATTACGATCCTAATAATTTAATTTAAAGCGGTGGTTTTAGTGAATGTTAAAGAATAATTAATTATGTAGTTAAAATTGTAATTAATTAAACATATTTTACTTGATACATAGAGGTAGATGCTAAATTGTTTGCAATATAGGCAATATGGGTGCAACAAGGGCATCTTCCAATAGCCCTCATATAAAGAAAAAAGAAAGAGTACTATTGTGGAATTGCATCTTTCTTATTCCAACCACTAATATTATTATATTCTTTCTTTGTTTAACTCATATGATTCAACATATTGCAAACACATTTCCACATTTACCCATAGGTATATTAGTAAATAATATTATTCTTATAAGTATAGTAGTTATAGCTATGCCGGTTCTAGACCACCTAAAAGTGGTCCAGAAAGTGTGGACCTAAAAGTGATCCCAAGAGGTAATACATTGTAAGTAACTGATATGCAAAAATAATAGCACATTTTGTATGAAATTAGAGGTAGTTGTAGGATTTAAAGGTGCTAATTTTATATTTTATGAATGTAGTGTTACGATAAATTATACTCTATCCCACTTTACAATCGTACTTACTTTTGTTTTTAATCATAATATAAAATACATTAGGAGAAAAATACACAGATTAGGACTTAGGGATTCACAGTTTTAATCAGACTACATACATATGTAGGTACACTCTTTTACAGCATTTGTAGTAATAAACAAATGAGTAATAAGTCAATATTTCTTTAGATGTTGATAAATTTTGATAATTTCTATGTACTTTGAACATTACAAATTCTTTTTGTCGAGAATTCGTCGACATTTTTCAATGGCATATTCAAATTGTAAAATTTCACAAAAATATCTTATCAATAATAGTAAATAAATCATTACAAATGTAATAACAAATTAAATAATTTATTATTACAGTTCTTACATTTGCAAATTCGTTTGTATAAATTATTATCATTTTTATGTCAAATTTGCAGAAAAACACAAACTTGTGAAAATAGAATCACGTTTTTAAACGACTTCATAGTCCTTCCTAAAATGGGTATTACCTAAAATCGAATCGATTAAGTATAGTTGAATGGCATAACATTTAAAAGAATTTTATCTACGTCTCTTAACTGTATTTACATCGTCGAACTAATAACCTAATCTAATGTGATTCAATTAATTCGCTCACGAGCACACTTAAAAAGTTTTAACGCATTTGAATATTATAACAGCTTGTTAAACGAGAAAATTACATGTAGCCCACATTGTTTAAACATGTGCGATGCGGCCACATGCATAACGAATTCGTTATGTATAGGATTTTTGAAAAAAGTTTTTGTTCTAACAAATGTCGACCGAAAAAATAATCAAAACAACTTTTATAGTCCAAGTTTATGTCTTGTGTAATTTAGGTTACCAGAACGAATTCTCCGCGAATTTGTTTACGTAATTTTATGTATATTATAAACGCTATCATTATTTGGCAAAAAAATGAGTAAACAGTAATTAGTTTATACTAGAGATAAACCAATTATTTTAAATAATTTACAGTATTATTCGCAAAGTCGGATCGTATAACAGCCATTATATTCAAGAATTGATTTAATTGCTCGATATTAGTTATATATTATAAACTATTTTATCAATAGTTTAGCTCAATATCGGGTAGGTTTCCTCACGATTATAATTAATTGCCAAATCAACAACCACTATGCGGATTATTAATATTACTAAAAATCGGTCGATAGTTCGAACTCGAGGGTAAGATTTATTTCAAAGATAAACCCCGTTTTGTACCTAAGAGAGTTAATTATTCTAGGTGGATATCAGCTACTTAGTTTAGTAATTAGTCTAAACGTACCCACTTTCCAATTACCTTCCACTTCAAAGTAATTGCAACTAACAGTCGAGACGAGTTGTGAGCTAACAGTTCACGAAAAGGTAGCGAAATTTTCTGAATTGAGCGCGATGGTGAAATGAAACATTGGAAAATCAAATTAGATAAATTCGTTTGGCAGCCGTTTCATTTTTATTTTGACTTTAACTAAAACATCCGGTTAATGCGACCAGATGTTCGGTCTTTAATCGATTTATTTTTTTTAGAAAATAGTCTTTTTCGGAGAAGAAGGGTGAAAAAATTGGAAAGGAAAAGTTACGAAATTTATGAATGAATTTAGAGTGAGAAGGTCTAAATTAATGTGGTGATTATAACATACATATTACATATTTCCTATCCGTTTAGAAGCACAAAAAAAGGGGGGAATGTAGGGTTAAATTTTACTAGAAACTTTTAAGTGTTAGTGTTATTATCAAAGCTAATTTTCGTGCTCCAATTGTTGCTTGAATTAAACAAATGATTACAAATTAATATTCTCAAGTTTCAGAATTATTAATACTTACTTACTTATTAAAATATTTCATTAGTACCTTTTAAATAGTACCTACTTACTGTTAGATATTACGAGTTATTTTGAAATATTTTGAAAATTTTACTTAAAAAGGTTAAATATTGCATCATACTAGATGATTGACAAAAAATATAATTATTTTAATCTTGTAACGAAAATATTTTGATGTAGTTTAGATGAATTCCAAAAATTTGAATGTTGTTAAAAAGATATTATGTAGGAGGATAAAAATATTTTTTTTGGTTTTTGAAATTTGTGTCAAAGGCTAAATAAAATACGACGAAATGTTTTATCAAATTCCTATCTCCGGAACTTTATTACGGTTCGATGAATAGGTTTTATTTTGTTAATACCCCGATTCGCCGATTTAAATCAAACACTTTTATATTCTCAAAAATCGTATATAAATATTTTTTGACTAGGTACTCAAATATTTTTTTTGTTATTTTTCACAATTGTTGTAAACATTCATTCCATATAGTACTTATACGAAAGTAAAAGTACCGTACCTGTGGGAACATTTCTCAACTAGCCAACAATTTGAAATCAAATAATTAAAACAATAGATATAATTATATAGTTTTATAATTTGCGAAATTATTAATAAATCATCTCTTATAAGATTATTGAACTTCTATTGAAAAAAAAAACGGAATATCTTTACCAAACATAGAAAACTAGACAAATGAATTTATTTGCTGAATTTAAACGTAAAACGATAACTAGTAGCTGTTTTCCTAATTAAATAAATGACTGCTAATATCTTAGAAATTTCATTAATATGAGGACTCCTACTCATTGACTTTTAAATGTAAATATTAAATGCAGCATTTGTGTCACAAGCACAGACAATGAGGATTATCAGCCCGCGGTTATTAGCTGTCGGAGCGACTCAAGAGAACGAAAGACAGCTGCTAGCTAAGAAATGCAAATACGGTTTTGTACTGTACGTGTGTAAAACTGGCAAATGTACCTACTTCCCACAATAAACAATAAGTAAAGTGCCTTGTTATTAAATTTTTTGCTAATTCATAATACCTTTTTTAAAATTGCCCTTACAATTATCTAATTGAAATGGGAAGACAGTAAAAAACAGTTACCACGATACAAAACCTCATAGAAAATGAAATTGAAGTTATATAAATCAGTGATGCTTAAAAAAGTTTCAATTATTTGTAGTCATCCTGTATAAGAAAACTGGTAACAAACCTCCTAATTAAATACATAATAATTAATATTAATTGTATATATCCGAAACTTATAGCGTCAGAGTTTCAAAAACTAATTAACATTCTACGTTAGAGCCTTTTGCAAAATATTGCAGAAATTTAATTATTTCTCGAAATTACTATGCCCTAAGTTTTAATGCATTATAACACACCGCGAGAAAAGCAAACTATTACCGTCGTTGCGTTCGAAATAAACTAAAGAGGTTTCTTCCTGAAGCAAATAGACCTATCGTTTGTGAATGGGCGTACGTGTGGAAATTTGAAAGTTGTTACCTCGATTACCCGGTTTAACTTCCAAGTTTAACTCGAATAAAATTTAATCCGCATCGCCTAAAAATTATATTACGCGAATTCCAAAGTAATACTAACTTGAGTTGCAAACATTTGACGTGCTCCTTTCATTGGTCTTCATTATAATATTTTCAACGAAATATTTGATTGAATTTACTCATTCGATTGAATTACTGTTGGAATTAAATCTCTCCGTTTCGAAAAAATTCCAAAACTTTCCACCCTCAAATAAGCCCAAATTTTTTCCCTCGCGAACTTGCTTGATTACTTAATAAGATTCAGTGAGATAATAACAGTACCTTTTCGAAGTTTCTTTTCATTCCCTCTCCTGAATTAACGAAATAAAAATTATTAATATAATAAGGGCGCTATTTAATTAGTCATTTCGTTAGGGTTGTTGATTTTTAAGGACACCGCACGATTTGAAAAGAATGTTTTCAGAATCTACCTAATGCATATTCCATATTTCAACAGCGTTACAAGAGCAATAAAAAACGGCTACACATAGAAAAATTCATTAAAAAAAATATATAAAATAGCTCACAATGTATTCAAATCTGTCCACTCAAAACATTTTCACACGGTGTAATATATTGCAGGACGGTAAAAAATTATTGCATGCCTAAATTGTTGACAATATTCAAACTACTGCAATATACTGTACATACTTACAATAAGAGTGTTTTTACGCGGTGCAATATATTGCAATTTATTGCTGCAATATTGTTCAAATACAAACGTGCAATTGCTTGTATGAAAACTGCAATGCCAAAATTGTACCTTTTCTATAAATTGCAGGAACATGGCGAGACATATTTTAATTACATTAGAGTGATTAACAGATTTAGATTTTATAGTGAAGAGTTTAATGGATTTTATAAGAATCCACCATCTAATCTTATAAGTATGGCATACACTGTTTAGATATTACTGACCAAATTAGAGCATTAATTAGAGCATAATAATCGTGAGAAAACCTCAATAAACTTACATAGTTTTCTACTATCTCTGCAATATTTTATCGTACCTACGATATCTGTAGAACACACTGAAAAAAACGATCTCTTGTATGAAGAAAAAAAAATCTCTTAAAATATATTTATTTCCTATAAGTAAAATAGTCTTAAATTAAATAAAGTGTTCTTGTACAAAGAAAATGTCCGATTTTTTCGTTTCTTAAATTAAGAAAATTATTCTCTTGATTACAAATTATTTGAAATAAGAGATTTTTTCTTACAACAACAGTAGGAACTCTTATATAAAGTGCGGAACTACAACTAAGAATCTTTGGGTTTGATTTGAGATTTCTCGCTCTCATCATAAAATATTGGAAATTGGTAATTAATATCGGAGTGCGCCGTGTGAAATCGGGTCGTATATGGTAGTGGAAAATAGTTTGCTAGCGTTGAGCTTGAGTCGTTGAGTTAAGCTGTAGAGCGTTGTGTTTCTTCGTTTGACAGGCCGACATCGTTTTGGTTTTTGAGGGTTAAGTGTCTACACTATCTACCAAATTCAACAAATTGCAAAATGTAAGTATATATACCTATACTTTTATGTAAATTGTTTTTATATTTTACAAATTAATCTAGGAATTTAAGATTAATAAGGATTGATTAGTACCTACTAGTATTTAGGTAGATAGTAAATATGCATTTTTTGTTTGTTTTAGAATAATGGATTTATACAGAGGACCCAATTTCGAGCGCTGCAATCGTTGCAGCAAAGAGACTCGAAGTAAGGAACAGAAAATCAGTCGAACTGAGGATAAATGCATCAGGGTTCCAAGGTTGCCGCTGGTAGAATATCTATAATAAGTATATTTGTCTTCATTATTAGATGGTTAGTAAACATTTTTCGACATTTTGTTGTATTTAGACACTGTTATCATTATCATTTTAATGGAGGGTTTGGTTTTTGATTGCATTTGTTCAGGTATTTTCAATTTAAGATATTTTTATTAGAATATAGTCAAATGTTTTCATTGCAAATTAATTTTTCGCATCTTAAAAATGGCGTCTCTTCTTAATGTTATTTCCTTATTCCAAGTAAATGAAAATAGGTTATATTCTTCTGTTAAGAGATTTGCACTTGAGAAAAAAAATGATTCCTTGTTATTAAAACATTATTGAATTGACAAAAATCTTTTCTCTTACGACAGAGATTTTGTTACTTGATTAAAGAAACTTATACTTCGTTTAAATAGTATTAATCATTGGAGTTATTACACCCAAATTCATTACATGTATTATTATTAATAGCCAGTTTTAAATAAAATTGTTCCAAACCAAAATGTACTTTCCTATTTTTGTGATTTTCGCAGTATTTTAGGCTTTATATAAGTTGATTTATAAGTTCATATTTTGTGATTTTCTATTAAGCTAGTTTTAGTTGGTTAGTCATGTGTTCTGTTTTTTTTTTGTTTAATATATATATTGTTTTTTCCTTCTAATAGGAACTTTTTTTGAAAACATACGTTACCCCCACCCTGTAAAAATCCTCACAAGGGAGAGCCTCTGTTAAGAACATTGGCTCTTGGCTTAAGTTAATAAATCTCTTGATCCAAAGTAATATTGGCAATAATACAAGAGTTAATGAAGTCCCATGAAGCAAACGATTCCTTTGATACAAGAAAAATGTACTTAATTGACGAATACCTGGGTTTAATACTACATAATAGGTGCTTACTGTAAGTAAATATGCTCTTGGTTCAAGTTTTCTTCCCAAAAATGAAGAAATCTGAGTTTCTTGTATTAAAATGTGGGGTTCTTGATTTAAGAGTATTGGATCAAGAGAATAATTAGGTTACATTAAGAACCCATGGGGGTTGGACTATACCAAGAGCATCGTTTCGTTAAATGAAATGCATATTACCTTAAATCAAAAGATCCTTTTTTTCAGTGCATATATTGCACGTCCTTGCAATAAATATCGTTAGAATAAAAATTATTGCATCGCATACGTGTGAAAACTATACGCATTTGAATGTTTAATTTCTAATTTAATTTAACTGCCGTGCAATATTGCGGCAATAAATTGTGAGAAAACCACTAAAGCACCGTGTGAGAACGCTCTAAGAACGAGGCTTGTAAGGAAGACAAAGGTTCTCACCAAGATTGAACCCAAACAGAAATGATGATATAAGAAGGTAAAGCCCTTCTTATTCATCAAAATGCAAACCAACAAATTGGGGAATTAGCTAATCCCGAGTGACCACTTTCCGTAGCATTAAACTTGAGAAGTTTCCATACTATGCGCCGCAATGTGACGAGCCGAGCCAACCAATAGATTGTCTAATGGAGTTGAATGTAGCATGCTCAATCGTGCGCTACTTCCGCTCCGTCGGCGTGATATTAACGGAGGTTTCAAACGAGAAATGCCGGAGCGAAGTGAGCATAATCATTTTATAAGCCAAATCTATTGAAATGAGCAATCTAAGCTCGTGCTATATTGAAACCATAAACTAAAACGTCTTGTCTGTTCTCTTGTAGGTTAACATAAAAACTTCATAACATTGGTATTCGAGGTGGCAGGAGGAAAAAACTTGCTCGAATAAAGCCTTTTCGGGCGATTTATAGGTGTGATATTTAGATTATTAAGCGTCGACGGTGGACGAAAGCGAGAGAATGAAGTGATAAACTTATTCTAAAGTTTATAGATAGAAGTTCAAAATGCCGAGCGACTCCGTTGCGCGGAAAAACTTCAATAGAATGTACAAGGAAGTTAAGTAGTTCGGTAAAGAAATTCGGAGGGGCGGTTAGACGGTCCTGATTCTGCATATTTAAAAGGATTTAATGAATTTTGATGGGTCCAAATTTTAGATAGAATTATTTAAAAATAATCAGTAGAATCCGTTTAGTCTTAATAGGTTTTTTGATTCAATTTTCTTTGCTCTGTTTGGATAACTTGTTATTTTAAATAGAGAGAATTGATTCTGTGTTTTAATCTTTACAGAATAGACATTCGATTTTCTTATGTTAATACGAACTTTCCTGAAAATGTGTTATAGGTATACGAAAACACTCTACTTATTAAAATGTTGAGAGGTTGCCATTCAGCACTCTTGAATTTTTTTGCTCGTAATTCAAGAAATACGTAATGTGATATCTTGGCCTCATCGCCACATTAATGTATTTTGTTCCATTTTTTATCCTATAGGTAAGTAGGTACTTTATTAATACAGTAATGTGATAAAAAAAACCACCCACACAAGCCTTTTTTTCAGATTTTGCTGTTGCAATTGCCTTAAAAAGTGTACTTTAGTAATTAATTACTTAATTAATTTATTTTTTATAGGAAGAAAAAATTGGTTTAATCGATTGGAATTATTAATACTTCCTATACAAATATTTATTCTTATCGTTCTTATAACGATAATGCACTATAAATAATTCTACTATCGAATTAAACTCGTTTAGATTTGGTTTTTATGTAAGTATAGTACATTATTAAAAAAATTAATTACAACATTAATTACATAAACTTCAAAAAATGTAAATATTTCAACACTTAAAAACATATCAAATCTAAAAAATAACAAAATAAAAAGTTGTTAAACCGATTGTTAAAAAATTTGTAAATAATTTATAAAAATCCAAAATCACAGAAAAAATAAATTACTAAATAATTAGACATCGGGAAAAAAGTTAATAAACCTTAAAATGGTTGGAGATACTTCAAATAACGCGAGAAAGAATATAAAAACTTTAATCCATTGTCCGAGCGAATTTTCTCCAAAATTAATTGTTTGGAAAATAATTTTCACTTCATCTCGTCCGAGGGAATGAAAAGTAAAGTATAAAGTCAAATTGAACTCGCGAAATTCCGACGCTTTTCGTAATCTTTTTCTTGTTTAAAGGGAAATTTGAGAATTTATTACGTACACCAAACGAACAGTATAAAAATTATGTTCGGTCCCAGGAAAGATTAAAGACATAAATCTTTTAAAGCGATGTCATATCGATTCATGCATGCAAGTGGTTTCCTTAAGCATAAATATTGAGAGAAGTGCAAATACGTTTTCACCTCATCGATAATTTTTTTTCTTGTTCTATCATTTTTCTTTTAAATTTTCTCTTACATATATTTTATAGTTTATACACACGAAAGTGTTCTTCCACGTAAAAAAACTTTGGTGCAATTTGTTAGTAGATATGCATTGATGTTTATTAATATTTATCTGTAATTTCGGGATAAGCAGTCTGCTTTTTAAAATGAGAGCGACAAAAATTAAGATTGGCATCAATAAGTTGTATGAATAAATCATTCTAGCTAAGCGTGCATGAAATTCCGTAATTCTAATAATCCTTGTGTTTGATTATATTTATCTTATTTTTATGAATAAATGCAGCAATTAATCCAATGCATGCATTTAGTGTTATCAGTATTATCAATAATATTGTCCCCAATTATAGCGAGTTGAAACTTTAAAGACTTTAAAAGGATTAGAACTGGTTTAATCTGGAATAAGTTATTTTCATTATTCATTAAACTTTTCAGATTGTTTGCCTACTTTTGTTTCGTTAATTAATAGAGTTAACTATTTTTTTTGTTTGGGATGTCTTGTTTACATTTCACTAAACTTTTTTAAACTTGTTTAACTCAACTTCACATAGCATTTAGAAATATAAATCATCACATGAAGTTATTATTTTTTCCTATATTTTTGATTAAAAATTTAAATTTTCTTGATAATGAAAATATTTTTAGAAACCAAAAATGTGTTTTAGTAGTTTAAAAAACTTTTACATTACATAACATGCATGATATAATAAGTTTCTTCAAAAAAACACTTACATGAGTTGAAAATAGATTTCAAATCACAAACAGTCGGGATTATCAAAGTTCGTATAAACTTTCGAATTTTCGCTTTTCGGTAATTATTACAGAGTGAACTTTCGTCGACGAGGATTTTATTCAAACTGTGGCGACATTTTCATTTTTTCGGTTTCCGCGCTCCGGTCGAACCGGAGTCTGTTCGCGCGCTACAACAATCGCTCCGGAGAAGTTCGCTCGGCCCCTCTCCCTCCCGGCCCGTCCAATCAGCCAGCAACTTGGGATTGCCGCTCCGCGATAAGTTGGCACCTGTTGAAATGCGATATAGAATTTGATTTTTTTCGATGATTTGTTCTTGAATCCGTACAGTGGTCGAATTTTGGCGTCGGGATTTTGGCGTTAATAACATCGTTCGAAAGTAGTAGATTTTTCGGTGCCGGGTCTACCCTACGAGTCTACTCTACCGCATCTGGTTTAATATGCGGTCTACCCAATTTTTTTATACAAGGGATTTATAACAAAGTATAACAGTAAGGTTTGGAAAATTTACCCTTCATTAAACAAATAAAAAAATTACTGGTTTTATATCATTGCTAGAACAGCATGTGGGTAATTCAATTATACCGAGAAATGAAAAGATTTTACTAGTATTATATTATGAATAGATAGATGGTTCTGTGGCGTTCTAGACAGTTCCAAATGGTGTGCCAGGAGACTATTGTTGGACATTTACGAGTAACCGAACCAAAATATTACAAAAAAACAAAAATTTTATGCTCAGCATTTCTATTTTGTAGTTACTTTTCAGGCATTGTATAGATTTTAAAATCCAGTAAAACAAAATGATTTTATTAGTATATGTATATTTCAGTTATCTGATGTGCTATATTTTTAATAGATACCTACTACTTAGTTCATTAAACCAAAAATACATCACTCCCATTTTCCTAAATTCTTTGCACAACAACTTATGTAAACTAGTGTAATCATCAATGAACTTTTGATTTTTATATCCCATAAAACTAACATATTTACATAATACTTAATGAATGCTAGAGCTTTACGTGTCTTGCTTTATAAAGTGTTTACGCTAAACATAATTTTGAGGTAGTTGTACCTACAGAAACTCTATAAATAGAGCGCATTATGTAAGTTTAGGAATATCTTGCTTGTTTGATATACTTACCAGCGTACATACACATTGAATTAGGGCGGTTAGAGTTACAAAATATATTTGTAGAGACAGGATTTATTAGGGTACACAAAAACACCAGGTAGGACGATTCTCGGGAGAACGCGGTTTATCTAGTTCCAGTATTTATGTCTTTTAGCAGAAAAAATTTTGTAATGCTAATTAACAGGAAAATGTATCTAAATTTACTGAACTCATTCAACACGCTTACACTATTACCTAGTTTATCCACCAAAAGTTTAAATTTCTTTTAGAAGAAACTGTTACAAAATAATATTCATATACGAATAGATTTTTTACGTATGAGTAAAAGAAAATCCTTAATATTAAATATTTTTAATGACTGACGTAACAGTTACTTAATACCTAAATAATATACACTCATTGTAAAAACCTGAAAAATATTGAAAAACACACTTACCTACGAAGTGAAGAAAATAAGAAAAATATAGATATTTGCTGAGATTCACTGGCTTCTCCGGATATTCACACGACAGTTGATGAAAACAGATAGGCGTATAAATTTCTGTGCTTCAAGTGGTTTCTATTTAAGGATTCTAAAATTGGAGGGTTACAATACCTAGTGATTTGGACACCAGGAGGAAACTCATCAATCCCGGAAAGAGAATATAGGGAACGGAATTAAATGCAGAGCTCTGATTGAATTTGACACGTCGTGATTGATATACTATATTGATATTTTTTCTGTACAATCATTATAGGTCGTAAAGAACTTTTTTTAGTGATTTCACATGTTTTCGTATCTATTTAAAAATAAACTAGCGTTTCGCGTGATACGTAATAATGCCGATGTGTCTGTTTACAAAATGATAAATGCTTCTAATACGTGGGTAAATTTCTCTAATTTTCCTACAAATTACTCACAAAAAATGCTAAATTTTTGACATTTTCTATAAAACATACCATACAAACAATCAACTATTATTAGCTAGTATTTTATAAAAATTCATATTTGTCCACCATAGGGTAGTTATGATATTTTTCAATATTTTTTTTGCCTCTATAAAATGTATCAAACGCTTATAAACATAGTCTCGATCTTGGTCCATAAAGTATAACTGTGCACCAACATAATTTAATATTCTGTTGTTAAACTCCTATCAAGTTCGAGATCAAGAGTGGCATAGGGTCTATAATTGGAAGGCGTTTGACCGACATTCCGCTAATTTATGGGTAACATCACGAAGGGTTTAGAACACTGATTGAATTATTATCAATTTCAGTTATGTGGGTTTCGCATTAAATGGATTTAATTTTTCTTCGATGATTCCAATCGAATTTACAGCTACAATTCACTAGACTATTTACTAAGAAAGTAATAAAAAACGTTTGCTTAGTTATCAAACCTTTGAGTAGGTATATTCGAGATGAAATGAGGAGAGCGTGATTATTTCGTCAATCATTGGCATAAGTCCATTTCCATTTCGTTGTAAGCGGCATGAGCGAGTGGCAGGAGAAATATATAGTTTCATTTGCGAGGCGGTAATATAAGCGACAGATGGATTCATTAGGCAAATTTTCAGATGTCGTGTCATGACCTGTCACATCTACGCAGAGGCCCCATGTTGCGTTACAGTTTTCCCGAAATATGATTCTATGTTAATTGCATCGTTTAATAGGTTTAGGTACGCTCTAGATGCCTGTTTCTATGTACGCAACAATGTTTCCCCTGTGGATATATCACAGTTTGCATAAAATTTTCTCCTGCGCCGTTTAATAAAGCATGTTTATGATTCTAATGCTTATTTATATTAAAGATAATATTACTAAATATAAATTAGTTTGTCATCAATTTCATTTTTTAGGTTCTATTATGGACCTTTTTCTTTTGACTCATCGTGTCGTCGTTTTGTTCCCAGTTTCCATAGTAAATAGGAATGTAACATGAAAGAATCTTTTCAAATTTCGTTCTTTATTAAAAGATACAGATAATTTATATGACCACAATGGTATCTTACGTAGGTAATATATTATTTGGACTAAGTAAAATGAAAATGTAATAGAGAAAGTAGACATAAGGAGCCATATAGAAAACCTAAATATATTTTCCCGTTTGAAACTTCACTTGCAGGAAACACATTTAATGGTTTAAATATATCTCTTGCTCTCTCCCGTTTTCTTCATCGGTAATTTAGGGTTTTAGAGAAGGTAAATATAAATATTAACTTATACAAGTTAATATAAATTAATTATTTAATTATTCCTTTAAAATTTGAAACAACCCTTAAGAGACTTACAATTTCTCTGTAGATTCAACTTGGTATAGAAGTAAATTGTATTAGATCATAACAGTTTCGATTCTTATAGTGGTTAAAAAAAATAATTCACTTAAGTATATGATCGTAAAAATGGACCATTTATGTTAAATGGCTTACCTATATAAAAATTACATTAGGTTTATGCATTTAGTTCGCCTATAAATTGCCTTTTAAAATAAATGAATAGCTTTTAATTAAGCAGTATTCAGTAATAAATTTAATTTGTTCGATATGCGCCTCTGTATGCGCCAATTAAACCCAAATTCGACGTAATAATTTCGTTATTACTTCATTTTTTACAAAATCATCCATGTAGCTAAATTCGAATAGCTTATAACTCTTTTCTGTAGTATTACGATCTTGTTATCACTACTATCACTATCATATTACGCACTTTAAGCGCAAAATGAGCAAACTTGGTGGATTTCAAGGAAATATGGAGAAATATGTTAGGTACAATAAACGCAAACATCAACAAAGTTATGTGTACGTGTTATAATAAGCCAAACATCCAAAAAAAAGGAAATCAATAATTACCTAATTATTAGCAATAATTTGCAAAACCTTCTGATACACCACCTCAGGTGCATCATTGCCAAAAAGGAAATCCACATGGTTCCAAGTGCCAATCGGTACCTCGTAAAGCTCTTGCCCGTTGGGTAACTGTTTGAACAATTTTTGAACATCTACATCTGCTGCAAGCCAATCGTTGGAACCGTATATGAGATAAGTGGGACACGAAATTTTCGACAAATCATATTGAGGTGGCAACAACTGGCCGTAGACTCTAAAATTAGAGAAGTGGTGGTCGAATTGGCAGAACCTGCCGCTGTTTATCTCCTGTCCGTAGTGAACTATCTGCTTGGTCGCCGCTCCTGCTGGATAGTGTGTCGTTATTACCGGTATGGTGGAAGCGTTCATTTGATTGGGACTAAAGCCTGCCATTGCGAAAAAAGAATTTTTACAAAGGACCTACGGATTTTAGAAAAATAACTTGTTTAAAGTATTACATTATTTATACTACTCTTACTTTTTCAAGACCTTGGTCGCAAATATTATCCATAAGCTTACTGAAAAAACCGGAGCTTGGTAAAAATTCGTATTGACCAATCAATTTCAACGTGCTACTTAAAGGCATTGTGCCAATGGCTAGAACTCTCAATAAGGGACTAAATAAGTGGTTCATATAAGCAATGGGTGCCAAGCTGATGTGCAATTTCACTTTTTTATTGTAGTCTGGTCTTTGAGACGCCATTACGTAAAATGTGGTTGTACCTATAATGAAATAAACAACTATACAAAAACCCGGGATGTTAATAACTTTAAGCATACCTTGAGAATGTCCTACGTGATAAAGTTGCGATTTGCCAGTCATTTTTAAAACATAATCGATCATAGTTGGGATATCAATCATTCCTATCTCGTGCCAACTGAAATTCCAGAATTCTTCTGACGCTACGGAGTATGTAGTGTGGTTTTTCGAATACCTGTTGCCTCTTACGTTGCCTAGCCACACATCGTAACCAGCATCGGCAAGTAAATAGCCCAAACCTGTTGAAAAATAGAATTAAAATAGCAAAATTGCAGAATTTGTTTCTGTTTGCTACGTTCGTTTTTAAATACACCTGAGCCTCCTGAGTCTACTGATTTTTACTAGTTTAAACATGTTAAGTAGGTGCATTTAAGTGTAACTTACCCCTTTCAGGTCCCAAAAGAACCCAATCGGATGAAGCTGCTAATAGACCGTGTTGCAAATAAACAACTTCACCGTTATTCTGAAGACTATTTTTACTATGTGGTATTCTATGCATGTTTAAAATATACCCATCTTCTGTTGTTATGTAATGGTTTTCTACCGGATAGCCTTCTTCTTGTATTAATTTAGGCACAGGTACCCACTCAACATCTAAATTCAATAGAGAATTTTGCAAATTTTGATAAAAGTATGAATAGGGACAAAAACTTACCGGGCATATTATTAATGTCTATAACATTTCCGAAAACATCGCTAACTAATTCTGGAATGGAGCCTATAATTCCCTGTCCAATGTTAGTTAAACTCATAGGCTGAGCCGGCGGGAAGGTGTCATCTAATGTTATATTGCCCAACGAAGCAGAAGAAGCAAGGTAAGTAAAAGATAAAACTAAGAACAGTTGCTTTTTCATCATAAAAATACTACAAGAAAAATAACAGTGTCAGGAATAGAAATCGTAGACATTTCCAAATACCTAAGATTCATCCTCTTTGTAATTAAACCCGACATTAAAGTTTTGTATCAAACCTCAGCTCTATATCTCCAGTTAAAACTCATTAAATATTTTCAACTTCACAACAAACTCTCTAATTATTCCTATTTACTTTTGTATCAAACAGATGGTCAGACAATTTGCATTGTCCATAAATTAAACTAATTAAAGCTCCAATATAAGGAGTAAAATTTATTTCCAAATATTTAAATAGATCCTCTAAACATAGAATAAGAAAGGGTTTTTCTCTAAAAATATAACAAATATTCTAGTTTTGAGTTGAGCTGAGTCTTGAACAATTTACAAAAATAAGATTTTAACTTAGCAGTATCACCAGTACTTACGTTTGTGTTTGATCTCGTCAAATATTTAAGTCAAACTAATTAATTGGAGTCAGATGAAATGATTAAGTTCCACCGCAAACGCGATAAATTTTCTTAAAAATTGATATGGTATAAAAATAAAAAAATTAAATATACTTATTTTGATCACTTACTTCTGTAGGTGTTATTTGAGTTGAACTTCCGGTAGCCGAATAATAATTTACAATAATTAAATAATCTAAACATTCAAATATCGCAGAATATTATTATTAAATTATAGGTAATTATTAATGATTACTGTAGATGTTTATGTCCTTAGTAATTATTTAAAAAATATTTTATTATTACCTAAGTAATTGCCATTTGCAGCTATGTACAAATAAGGGTGACAAATTAGGTTAGGAAGGGAATATCAAGATAAAGTTTTCACAGGCTTGTTTGGGAATTGTTTGGCTATTTTTCTCCAAAGAAAAAGTTATATCGTTGCATTTAATTTTTTTAAGAAAATCGGTGTTTTTTGAGGTGATTTCGGAAAACGAACCGACCGAAGAAAGCCCTTTTCAACGATTTTATTTTTATGAAAATCCGTTCAACCGTTTAAAAGTTATTAACATTTATTTGTCACAATATTCAGACAACCCTCGCCACTCTATTTTAAAAGATAGAATCAATAATATATAACAAAAAAACATCGCAATCATTTCAACTCTCAAAATCATTTTTGATCCTTCATTCAGGAAAATGTCGAAAAAAATTACTTTTAAATTTATGGATATTTTAAAGACTTAAAATTATTTCCAGCATTTCCTTTTTGCCAATTTAGTCAAGAGTTTTTACCGCAAGTCTTTATGACAATTAGTTTGCGAGATAGCGAGATATGGCCGAGTGCCATCCTTATTTGGCCACCCTGTACATGTTTATCAAAGATAAAATATTTTTATGTATGTAGGTAATTAAAAATTTTCCCTTTCAGAGGGATTTGAGGGATTTTTTCCCCTGAAATTTCATTAATTTTTATCCTGAACATAATGACTATTATTTCAAGCATAGCATTGTATAAAAAAAATACAAAAGTTAATAAAATCGAATTAAATAAAAAAATACATTTTTCCGTAAAATTCAATTTTCTGTTTCATCCTGCACGTATATTACTTTAGCATTTTTAGCTCGTATTAAAAATTTACTGTGGACCTAACACACTTTAAAGTTTGTTCAAATGGACGGTATCTCCACGTTCGAGCTTTGAACATTTCACTACCGGGACATTTTTATTGAATTAATTAATTTTAAAGTAGGAACGTCACGCGGTCCCGAGTCAAGAGAAGTTTTCACATGGCGCAGTCGAAATATTCCCCTTTGGTGGCATCGGTTTCCGGGTGAATCGCGCGAAGAATACAAAAAGGTTTATTATTTTCGAAATGTTGAATGAATCACATCGTTTTTATACTTCGAATCCGTTTTAATGGGCGAAAATATCACCTATATTGAAAAGCTGAGGGAACATTGAATTAATGCTTGCGGTTTAGGAGCAGTTAGGTTTGGTACGATTATTTTAAAAATCTAATAACAATTCCTGATGCAAAATTATTAGTTTTTAATTATTATTCGTACTAAATGTTTGTTATCAATTAAAGCAATTATAATTATCAATTGTGCTTTTTAATGAATAATGATTTTAAGTATCTAGGTATTACATTTTTTTATTTTAGATTCTATTAAAGACTTCGGTGATATTCACATACAGTGTAAAAGAATAATATTCCTGTTAACTCGGTTAATTTAAAGCAATATTTCTTCGTGGCGTTTGATTGGTGCGGTATTTAGAATATTTGATAGCTGCAGCAGCGAATATAGAGAGTATCGCTAAATCAATTTAAAACTTTAGTAATAAAATCAAATGAAATGGATGAATGCGTGTACGAAATTTGTTTAATAAAAATTTGATTAATAATAACAATAGATTGATTAATTCATCATAAAGTCATTATTTTTAAGGTTTGATTAGAGGTATACATTTTAAAATTTGTTATTAAATTTTAATCAAACCAGTGAAAAGCATTTATTCCCGGTGGATGTAAAGAGTACAATTTTTGCACATGGTGAATGATCGGATTTATAATGTAATTTTTTCTGGCAAAAGTTCCGTTTTCTCCTCAGCCATTGGATGTGCGTAATCGAATTTACGAACACTTTTATTTCGTTTTAAATTAGATTATGTTCGTGTAATTTTGAATAACATTCCATAGAAAAATGCGGAGTTTTTCGCTGAATGGAAATCTTCCTTTGAATCGTCTCGAATAAAACAAAGAGGAACAAATGGAGCAGGCATATTTTCTTCGTAAGAATTTTAAAATTCCGAAGAATTTTATTCGTAAATAAATTTTTGAGCTTCATGAAGCGACTCAAAATATAAAATCACGAACTTATTCTAATTATCCGACAGAACTTTCCGCAATTCCCTGTAAACGAGAGAACGAAGGATAATGTCAATATGGTAGGCTTCTAAAATTTCCATTATATCTTTCAGTAATTGATTTTGATATTGACACAATTAATTGTGAAAATATCCATAAAGCACATATTCTAAACGAAGCAGTTTTCGGAGGCAGATGGAAATCAACCTCGTTTCATTAATTTATCTTCGTTTTCCAATAATTAAAATTCCTCGGTTCCGCAAAAATCACGTCAAAATTCACAATTCGTTAATAAAAGAGCTCCGAGGCTTGCGTACAAAAAATTATATCACCCTCACCTTTTTCGATCATTGTAAAATATCCAAATATGTACTGGAAAACATCCAGAGCACGTCTGATTCAAAAATGTCAAAACGCACATATAGGCATAGACAAAATTAGATTAATTTTATATAGTATGGTCTAGTGTTCAGAATTCTAAAA
This sequence comes from Phyllotreta striolata, assembly GCA_918026865.1. Classification (NCBI taxonomy): domain Eukaryota; kingdom Metazoa; phylum Arthropoda; class Insecta; order Coleoptera; family Chrysomelidae; genus Phyllotreta; species Phyllotreta striolata. The sequence continues at coordinate 7,716,131 of OU900095.1, forward strand.
CTTCCTTTGGAGGCACACTTTATAATTTGTAAATATCTCCAGCCTGTATTTTTATATGCATTTATTATACTTGCATTGCAATATTAAAATGCCGAGAATCACAATGGACATTTTCCGCGGAAATGTCTTCGGAGAATGCAATTTCCATTCAGAAAAATGTGTGATGTTGCGTTAAGAAACATCATTCCATTGGAAATCCGTCGAACTAAATTTTGTGCAAGTAATTTGCATATGTTTAATAACGTCCAAGTGTTGTAATTAGTATTATAGTACTAAGTATTGTATAGGAAAGCATTAAAGCTTTATAATAAATGCTTTTTGAAATTGATCGCTTTACATTCTTGTAACGTTTAATTAAGAATGTGCGATCATAAATTTCAATTCGAGACAGACAGATTCGGTTGTGTATTTGGCATTTTTGCACCGAAGAGCAAAATTTAGCCTGTAAGTTAATTTAACTTACAAAATTTAGCCTTTTTGTTAATTAATGTTTTTTTTGAGAAACGATGTTTAAAATTTATGATTACGCCTAAGAAATATTACGAATAGCATCCCGAATAAAGAAAATAATACATGTTTTAATTATAAATGAAAATGTTCGAAATAATTAACGAATGTGTGAGTTAAAGCAACTTAATACCAGCACTTATCAGCTATTCACAATCAAATAAACAAAAAATAAAAAACTTCAATATATTTATTTATCATTGTTAACATTCTCCTAATTTTAAACATGTGTAACAATTTTTTCTCATCGTTTTTTATCTCTTAATATTATTTGCAGAATTTTACCTTTTTGCGATTTCATTATGAATTAATAAAGTGCAAAGGATAACAAGAAGTTTACGAGACCTATTGGTTTTGCAACGCAGAACAACAAAAACGCGAATAAGCGCCAGAGTAATATTAAAGCGTAAGAGTATATTAAATTCCTTTTTTTTGTATTCGATAGGTACCCTAAAAGAATTTTGAATTATATACATTCCTTTGAACTATTCGGATACGCGAGGATTCCGGTAAACCAAAAATAAGTTTCGGTGATTCGGCGTTTCCCACCAAGTACAGTTCAACAGTCAACCGCACTTGCGGCTTTTCGCTACATTTTGCGACAGATAGTCAATAAAATTAACTTTAATTAAAATGGATTTTCTGTCATTAATACCGGACTTTTATTAGGGAGGTTATAATTGGTTTTCGTGATTTTCTCTTTGCATTATTTTTTATTATGTTCTCTTGATGATATTTTTAAACAAACTTCTTAAAGTAAGAAAAATTCTGAAATGTCGGATTTTTTAATTTGAGCTAAAAATCTATTTTTTATAAATACAGTTTGCGAAGCTAGGGTGTAATTACTTAAATACATAAAACTTCAAAAATGTATACCTTTCTGAATAAACCCTCTTGGATTATCTAAACTAATTCCGGGAAAAAAAGCAGCTATAGAGAATAAGCCAACAGGAGAAAAATGTTGCGAGATTAACTCCATTTCAAGTATATTTTTTACAGACCATTGTTTGTTTTGAATAAGCACAGCCCGCCTTTTGTGAAAAGAGAAAATACTAACCATGGCCACACTAACAATAGATTTTGATTTTTATTTATGCCTTGTAATTAGAAATTGTCTATATAAATAGCCTACATTGTTAGGAGAAAAGTGTGGTCAAAGGTGAAAAAGCTTTATTGGATTTCATTTCATCCACATGGGAACATGGGATCTTTATAAAGGTCATAATGGAATTGTTTTATCTAATATTAGGTAAATATAATTATAAGGACTTTAGAAGTGAAGAGAGGAATTTTAGATCATATACAGTTTATGCAAAACAAAGTTCGATGCACGTCATCAAAAATATACTACAAGTAGGCACAAGTAGGCAATGAATGTCTTATAAAGTTTACAAAATCTAAGAATTTTCTAAAATTGTCAAATGGCAATATGACAAATACAAATTGAAACTTAGGGGTTCCTGTTTCACGTTCCTAAACGGCGAACGTTTTTAGGCGCTTACTATAATTAATCATTAAATTCCTTTATCATCTAAAATATATTTAACAGTGCGAGTGAAAAAATGTGTGGATTCAGCCGAATATCGTTTATAGTAGTTGAGGCTAGTAAACTAGAAAATAGAAGAAGGAATTGAAAATTAAAAGTATTGGATAAAAACGATGTTAAATTATCAGTTCTTTTTGCTATCTAATATTGTACTAGTAACTCTCTAAATGTTCAAAATTGGTACTCGAAAATGGAGTAAGTTTTAAAATTTTGTTTAATTGCTGATCTCCCCAAACACTCGAAAAGGTCTTTTTAGCCGCATTAACGCCGCTTTCGCCCTTTCATTAAATGTGATAGATCTAAATTGATCAATTAATCAGAAATCTTGTTTCTATCCGGCTTTAATCCTCGATTGGCTTATTTCCAATGACTTCCTGCGAATTTTTTGACGATTTTCCTGAAGGGTAACTGAAATCAAAAAGAGCGTTCGCTAAATTTAATTCATAGTATCTAAGAAATTTAAGAAGATGCATATTATCGTAAAGCTTTTATCGTATTCTTTGTTATGTTAAAAAAGAAATTGTAAAGAACAACTTTTTATCGCAAACATCTCTCCAGAAATCGGCGACAAATAAATTTACAAATTCAGCGATCGAAGAAATCGCCCCTTCAATAAAATGTACATTTTTCAAGTTGGAACTTATTTAACGCATTTCTAAATTCTAACAGAAATTGAAATTTACTCGTCCATAATGGGAATGCGTTTATATTTTAAATCAACTCGATCTACACGAGAGCCCTTTAGGCTCTTCAGCAAAAATTGTGACTACAATTTGGGATAAACTCCTAACCCTGGCAGTAACGTTATAATTTCATCTCAATTTAGGAACATAATTTGACGGATGCTCGCAATACAAGGGGAGAATTTTAAATATTTCACGCACCCATATCCAAGTCGAATAAGTAAGACGACTTTGAAGTACCTGACTAACTTTTGCTAATGTGAGTGTTGGGTAATATGAGCACTAGAGACGTATAAGGTCTGTTTTTGAAGAATTAGTTCAACATTTGATAATCCGATTATTCCGTTGGATTTCAAATTTAAGTGACTTTTTAATTGTAATTGGTTTTTGAATCAACCAATATTAGTAGTAAGACTTCGCACTAACCCTCAATTTTAAATTTTACTACTATACACAAATTAGCCAAAATTTCGTAAACATTTCTGGAAATACCTACCGAACATTGTAACTAATTATTTTTCTTAATTATGATTTAAGTACAATTGAATAATTGAGAACAAAGAACAAATAAAATCTAACTTCATGAATGCTGGCTATGCAATGCATGAAAGGCATCTACAAATTAGAAATATTGAGCATGCAATTTTTGTATGATTTTTGATCGGTTTCGCGTATTATTATCCAACAACAATCTCCCAGTACCAGCTCCAAAATCATTTAGAACTGACTAGAACCATTTAGAATTACGCTCTAGAAACATCTGGAAGTATCTTTCATCATCTAGAAGAACCATTTAGAACGCTACACAATCATTTAGAACTGTCTAGGTCTAGAACTATTTGAAACTCTCTAAAACCATTTAGAAATGTCTAGAACCATTTATAATGATCCAGCATCATTTAGAACTGTCTAGAAGCATTTAGAACCATCCGGAAACATTTGGAAGTACATTGAATCATTTAGAACTTGCCACTCTAGAATTTAAAGCTAACAATTAGAGAAATGACATTGTTTAAACGAATTACGATATACATGGATTGCTTGATCCAGAAACATTTAGAACATTCTAGAACCATTTAGAACGCCACAGAACCATTTGGAACTGCCTAAAGTATAAAATTCCTAAAACTATTGTAATTTGTTACTTTTGTATACAAGAATCGCTTATATTATTGGAATCAGTCAAATTGTAACACCTCAATTTAAGTTAGAGTTAGAGCTGCATTCGAATGATATAAACGATCATTATTTATTTTACGTCGTTCTCGATTAATGCAGTGTTTCCTTTTGACGGCATCGGAATAGCGTCGCAAGACAAATAAGGCGCCTCAGCTGTGCTATCTAGCGAATATTAAGATCCTATTAATTTTGACACCGTACATTTAGCAACTTATCTAATTATTTAACACACTTTGTTAATAAATGAAGTTCTGACTCAAGCACTTTGGACCGATTCGCAGTGTATAAGATACAGAGTTTCTCAGACAACCACACCACGCTTGTTCACGAAGATTCACGAATTTACGGACAGTTACAGTTACAAATGCAATATACGTCCATGAAATGAATGGAACTTGCTAACTGGAGAACTTTGCTATTATAGCTGGAGTTACAAAAGACACAAACAAAAAAAATCCCTATTTATAGCATACTCTGTATGCACTGGACTTACTAATATTATTGAATCTGGGTGAATATAAATTGGTACAAAATATATTGATAATTGATTATTTTTGTGAAGTTTTGAGAGAATCAAATCATTGTAATTAGATTAATTAGAAGCTAATTTCTGGTAACAATGCGGCACCTTTAAAACTGTTTTTTAATGCACATAAATCGAAAGTTGTTTCGCAAGTAGCTCTCACGCACCCTCTGCGAGCGCAACTTCGTCGCATCGTTATAAAATAGTTTCTAAACTTCCACGACGTGCCATTCAAGAAAATCTCCTTTCGTACGTGAAGAATGGGCCTGGTTAAATAACTTTAGAAATCGACCTACAAAGGCTGGTTAGGGTGCTTTTCTCAAACACGGGGCTTTTTTGTTCAAATAAATGGAATTCAATGTTTTTGTTGCATGGAAAAAATTAATAACGATCGAACAATAACCCAACAAATAATAAATTTTAGTAGAAAGCAATATGTATGTATACCTACTAGAAATTTATTAATTACCTGATTATTTAGGTACAAAAAAATTTTACTTCGTTCAAGTCACGGTACTAATTTTTAACAAAAGGTGGTCGTTTTCAAATTTTAAAATACCCAGTGATTTTTGTTTTGATTACAGGTCGAATTTCAGGGGGTTACTTCAACACCTAGAGCCCAATAAATTTGATTTAAGGGTACGTTTTGATAAAGGTAAATTTCTTTTCTGTAAATCTGGCGTTTTGTAAGGATCCCGGAAAATAGCCGGTGTGTTGTTGCGGAGGGTAGGAGAGAGATAATGTGTGTCAGCGAGGAAATCGGAATTTCCTCGAATTTGAAATTTAAATTCTTCGGACATCCAAATCCCGTTTTTCACTCGGAATTCCCTTATACTCCTATGTGCGAATCGACGCCTTTTGTTTTACAATGTTATAGAAATAGCGAAGGAATAAATTTTTACTCGTGCTTAGTCGAATATTGATATGCAATACAAATTACAATGAATCCATAATTTTATTTTACAGAAAATTCTACTATTGTCGGTGCAAAACAAATATCAATGCACGTCACCTCTATAATTTAATACGTCACAAGTAGGCAGTGTTGCCGAACTTCTATAGAGTTTACGAAGTAAGAATTTTTTTAAATTGTCAAATGACAAAACGAAATTAAGAACAAATTGAAAATTAGGGATACATGTTTCACGTTTCTAAACGGCGGACTTATTCAGGGGCTCACTATAATAATTAATCATCAAATTCCTTTATCATTTGAAATATATTTAACAGTGCGAGTAAAAAATTTAGTGTACAATTGACCCTTAAAAGAGTACATAGTGAAGTTTCTAAGCAAACTTCTGAATCTAAATTTAAAGCTCAAATTGTGGCTGAATAGCCTTTAGTACTTGAAGCTAGTAAACAAGAAAAAAGAAGAAGAATTTGAAAATTAAAAGTACCGATCAAATGAAAACGGCAAGTATGCAACTAGACAGTCAGTGCCTACCAACCTACTATAAGAAAATAATAATAACTTTATTACAAACGTTGAATTTTGGCAATATTTTTTTGGATGATTTAATTCTGCTTTGTAACATTTTTTATCATCCCTTGTTAATATTTAATTAAATTCAGCGAGTATTAAGCTTAATCTATTTTGTATATTTATTTTTAAAAGTTGGGCACAATGCTTGGCAAGTATGACGACAGTAGTGACGTGCATTGATATTTGTTTTGCACCGACTGTACTATAAAATACGTTGAAACATTTAGGTCACAAGTCAGTCATAATAGAATTATAAGAAGAATAATGAATTATGGCAGTTTGTCATCTACCAAAAGTAAATCTTTGACATGTGTTTAATATTTTTTTTTAATTTATAATATAACAGGAAATAGCAAAGTAGAAAAGATAGCACAAAAATGCCGCTCGACTTTGTAGTAAGTAATAAATATGTAACAAAAATAATAATTATGAATTATTCATAGATAAAGAAAATTATCTTTTAGTAAAATGCCTACCTACTCATTTTTCTCCTATATTCCATCGGCACTTGCACTTGTATACTTCGATGTACTTTCTACAATAATCTAAAAATTTAAAAAATTTTTTCGTTAAAAATTATAATTTCAGTTGTACAAAACGCCAGTACCACATCCTAACGAATGTCGTCGTATGGTAACGATACATACATCGAAAAGGCGTTACGACACCCCTTACCTAAAAGCGGACAATTGGGAATGTTATCCGCTTTCTCGACCCATTGACTACAATCCTCTATGTCCCGAGCATTACAACCTTTCCAGATCCCATTACAACCGGCTCGGCATCGAAACCGACGAGGACTGGAGTACATCCACTAAAAGCATGTTTAAGTATCAATTGGAAAAGAAAAGGCCCGATTTGGAGGTGAACCCGGACAAGAGTTTGGTCAATTTTTTCACGAAAATCCCGTAAGTTATGAAAAGAGTTAGGTATTTCCTATTTTCTCAAAGAAATATTTAAGAAAATAATGGCTTGGATGAATTTTTGAAAGCTTAGAAGAGTTTTTGGAATCACTTTTTTATTGACTGTTTCCTTATGCAGGCCAGAAGGACCTCCTAGAGAATACCTGCCCACGGACTGTATCCCGTACATTTCTGAAATGCGTTATCGCTACGAACCGCCCTTTCCACAATCCACAGAACCAGTAAGAGAAAAACCCTTTTTACACCCTTTTACCCTCGTTTTATAACCTGCTAATTAGCATATTAGCATTTTAAATATTCTATAGATGCTCGAAAATTTAATAATTTCACATCACATTGAAAACGTTCTCTTTTTTTCCGGCTAAATACATTTAATTTCTCATTCAAATTTTTGTCACATAAAATTCAAAGCTTATTTAAATTTAAATTATCGATGGAATAGATTGCGACTAGCATACACGGTGTACTATTTTTAGTAACTATGCGATCTATAAACTTGCAATAGACATAAGATGAACATGATACAAACAAAAAACCTGTTTTTCTTATATAAAATTATATTAGAAGTATAAATTTTACATTCTTATGCGTCCACTTACGTTAATGTGGAGTAAAATAAACGAAATGAAAGATGCGATACCATTTTTACTAAACCTATACGCAGGGTGAAGATGTTATATTCTTATAGCCATTTTTTGTATTTTTAATTACCAACTGATCAGGTTATTGAAAGTATATACAGGATATGCTTCTGGAATAAAAACTGAGTTTTGATATACTCGTAATTGCTTGATCAGAAAAAAATAAACCATAAGATTGAAACCTTGTAAAATAGTTCATAGTTTGATGCCACTATACCCTGTATAAAACCTGGAAAAGATCATCTAATTTACAAATATACGGTTTTACACCAGAAGTTCCATTATTATTGTCCAAGAGAATAAGTTGCACTTACTATTATCTACCTTCATATCTAAGTACTTAACATAAAAATCTCTTTATGATGCGCACTTTGCAGTGGCAGTGGCGCTACAACAGAATTCATTAAATATATGTATGGGATTAGTGTACTGAAACTAAATAATATTATAATATTATGATTCAATATAAAATCTGGACGATGGTCATGTAATTCACCTTTTATTATTTGCAAAGATATTCTATTACTGTCCCGGGAAAACCAAGTTTCGATGTTATGTGCAGGTTGTATAATTTATCAGGTGTTTTTATTTATGCAGTGAGTTATTTTCAATAAGATTAGAATTTAGCATTACAATTGTTAAAATAGAATTTTAATGATTAAAGTAATGTGTAACTAATTTCGTTATATATATATATATTTATGTATTTTATCTACCTGTTTTGTTACTTAAATACTCTTACATAAGACGAAAGTTAATAAGTACCTATCAAGTTTTCCCAATTGTTAAAAAAGTAATAATTATAAAGCAAATAAACAAAACCGTGTTCTTTTGTAATTAATCTTGAAATTGATAATTTAAATTTACCCTATTATAGCCTATTTGAAATTTTTTACCAAAAAATGTTTGGTCATTCATAAGATATACCTACTGTTTAAATTTAAACTTTTCTTTTTCATATTTGTTCTTATTCAGGTGAAAAAACGCCCATCACATAAATTGGAAAACAGGAAACTCGCTTGCATACCGGGAAAATTTTTGGACGAAAATTATAGGGATCATACGAAACTCCTGCAGTGCTCAAAATTGAAACGGCATATATCATATAATCCTTACACGAATTTATTCACAGACGGCACGCCAGCTGTCCCTCCTACCCACAATAAATCAAAGGATTATAGAGAGTACATAAAAAACTTCCAACCTTGAAAAGGATTTGTCATTTCTATTACGCAGACAATAGACATCACTTATTTTTTATCAATAAAAAATATCAACCTCAAGAACTTTCCTTACATGAATTGAATCCCAAACAAATGTATATTTTTTAACAATAATTTGTAAGGAGTTACCAACCATAATCATCCAGACAGAAAAAAGCTATAAAGTTATGCAACTTGTTTTTGTTACAATTACCATTACTTAATAGGAATACTAAGAACATATTTTGATGAAGATAAGTATAGGTATTAATAGATGGATTTGTTTTTGCACCGACTAAGTGCATAAAAATTTTACATAATTGCGGGTATTTCCATAAATTTCACATTCACAATAACTAGTACCATTTTTCCTTGCGAAAATCCTTTGTTGCGCATATGCGGTTTCATGAATTTTATAATCGCATATAAAAGCACAATCCGCTGTTTACTCTAGAAAGAGTCGAGCCGAGCACAAGCGTGAAAATGTTGAGGTACACCTTCCTATTTGTAACAATAATCGTGCAATGTCTGTGCCTACCAGCACAGCAAGAGGAGCCTTTGAAAGAAGTCATCGATGCTGACAATAAATTTACTTCGAAGTTAATGAAGGTTAGTTAACATTACATACCAGGGTGGTTTCCACCTGGATTCAAGTAGTTAACCAAGGGGTTGTTACAGTAAGTTGTGTATCAAATTGGTTTATACCAAAGAATCGAAGTGATGGAATTATAACAAAAAGTGAACAATAAATTTAATCCAAACACTTAAGGTCTTAGACTTTGGTTTGATACAAATTGATACAATTTACTTTTTATATATCTGTCTTAACATATTTTTTATTGTCCAGGAACTTTCTGGTTCAGAAGAAAGCAGCTACGTCTTCAGTGGACTATCAGCCGACATTATAACGTCCTTATTGGCTTCAGGGGCGAAAGGAAGCACCAAAAGCGAACTGCTTCTGGCTTTGAACTTGGTGAAAAACGACCAACAGAGAAACGACGGTGTGAAACAGCTAACATCCCACTTGAGCGTCGATACGGACAAATTGAAAATACTTTCCGCCAATAAAATATACCCCGCTGATGGTTTTACCGTGTCCGAGGATTTCCGAAAAACCGCCGTAGACGATTACGATTCGGAAGTTGAAAACGTCGACTTCAAAAATGGGGCTCAAGCTGCCGGGATCATCAACAAATGGGTGGAGCAGAAAACCAATGGTAAAATCCAAAATTTGATCGACCCGAACCAACTTCGCTCGGACACCAAATTGGTGTTGGCGAATACCTTGTACTTCAGCGGACAATGGGTTGAACCTTTCCGCTTTACCGGAAATGGGTTGTTCCAGTCCAAGGAAGGCCAATCTAAAGAGGTAAGGAGGATGAGTTCCTTAATATCTATGCTAACGTCAAAAGAAGTTTCCTAGTATTTAAGATTCACTTATGTTCATCCCTAATGTTCATTTACTCACAACGGACCCTTACTAACTAACTAAACGCGCAGCCAAGCTCAACAGTTCATTCCTAAAAGTCTTTAATACCAATCATAATTATCCTTAAAAAACATTCTTTTGTATTCATAACTTAAAAGAATCTTCAAATATTCTTAAAACGCATTCCAAATCGCCATTAAACGCAGACTTTATTTGCCGCTTTGGTATAGTTTCATTTGATTCAGTAATTTTTAATATTGCAGATACCGATGTTGCAAGACACTTTGCAAGCCAAGTTCAGGCATTGCGGTTTCTACAAAACGAAATTCCTCGAATTGGATATAGCCGATGGAAAAGCCAGCATGATGTTCGTCTTGCCGGACGAACGAGACGGTTTGAGTAAAATGGAAAACGATTTCGTCGGCGTGTCCGAATTGCACAGCATGAAGAGCGGTTACGTGAATATATCGATACCGAAATTCCAAATCGAGACCGCCATAGACTTTGTTCCGCTATTCAAAAAGGTATAAATTTTAGTCTTATTAGCGCGTTTTAAACGGTAATTTTTGCTCTAATTTTCAGTTGGGTGCAGAACAAGTTTTCAGAAACGACGCTGATCTTTCCGGTTTATCTTCCGTTACCGGACTGCAAGTAGATTCGATACGTCAGAAGACTATCATTGATGTGACTCAGGATGGAGTTGAGGCAGCCGCTGCTACAGGTGGTGAGTATTACACGATGGTTTACAATATTATAACTCTATTAACATTTTGCGTTAATTACTTTTAGTGCAAATATCCCCAACATCTGCTGTGCTACCAGTCTTTACCTTCATCGCTGATCGGCCGTTCTTGTACTACATAAGAGAGAAGAATTCTGAAGCTATTTTATTCGCTGGAAGATATTCGGGTTAATTCTATTGTGTCTTTGTTATAATGCATACTTAATAGAGTACCGTGGGTTTTATATTTTCATGATATAGCATATTTAATAAAAATTAAAAAAAAACATTTATTTTATTTATAACACGTATATTTGATAAGGCTAAATTTTAGATATTTTATTTAAAAATTTAAGAATTTAAATTAAAAAAACAAAGCATAAAAAAGTTTCTAAACATGTTTATACATACATACATACAATTTTCTTATATTTAAAACAGGTATTTTACTTTATAGCTAAAGGAATCTTTATTATTCCAGGATAATTTTTGCTTCTGAGAAAAAGGTATCGGGCGAATAGTTTATTTCAGTGCTCACGTTCTCTGACCATTGTGTTGAGATGTATTTCGACTAAAATAATAGTTCAGTTCAGTTCAGAAACTCCTCCTCATCAAAGAGCAAATATAAATTTCCAAATAATATTGAAACTAGATATAGCCTTAGTACGAGGGCGATTCAAATATGAACCGGAATTTTGCATAAGAATTTATTGGTAAATCTAAAAGAAAAATTGCAGTTCATTTGATTCGCCCCTGTATATGTACACTATGCCCATATGAATTAAATGCTTACTTTAAATGTAACTCCATTTTTATACACTCTTTTGGTCGAATTTTTGTAAAGAAGTAAACCTTCTGTATAATATTGTGTCCTTATCATTAGTTTCAAATAGCATTTTGTTGTGAACCTAGCAAATAATAAAACTGATTGACAATGGAAGTTTATCTAAATATCAATTTTTATAAAATAATTTCTATTTTAATCAATATTACACTCACCTCGTTTTTCCTAACAATAGGTTTATATCTGTTGCATCAAATTCAGAATAATAACTCTCACCTGTCAAAAAACATTTAAATAGCAATTTTCATGAAGATAATAAATTAATAGTTTGTGTTTATAAAAACAAACCGTCTTCGTCCTCGTAGTCCCAGGAATTGGTTAGTTTTAATTTTCTATTTCCAACAACATTTATAAAAACTTTTTTTATGCCGCTGAAACAGGTGAACATGGTGCAGCACAACATCTTAAAAACAAAATTATTTTTTTCTCTAATTATCTTATGTTCTTTCCTTGAGGTAACTGTTATGACTAGTTTTATAAAAGTAAAAAAGCGTCTGCTTATTATAGTTAATGCACATCGAAGATAAATCAGTATCTTTCGTATTAGCATGTATTATGGATGTGACGAATGGTATGATAAAAAAATCAATTTAGTATTCTAAAAAGATGATTTCTGAGGATTCCCTAATTATTAGTTATGTAGCTATTTTATTTTATTTCCTAAACCAATATGTTGTATTGTCGTTGATATGAAATTTTAATCTGTATTATTGGTGCATACTCATCAAGTACCGAATATTGTTACTATAGTATACATAGAAATTCAAAATATAAATATAGAGGAAGTGCGCCATATATGGACCACCATGAGCACTTTTCTCAATAAAAAGTCGAATTTTAAATTTTAATCACCTTTATTTATATTAAACAATTCCTTGACCATTTAGTTAAGAAAAACTCATAATAAAATTCTCCAAAAAAACAAAATCTTTGAAATAAATAACATTTTCTAAAGTATATAATTTTTATGAACTTTCAGAAAGTGATCATAATATGGACCACATCCAGGTTTTTCCATTTCTAGAATATAATTGACTAATTCATCTGCCAATTCAGTGCTCTGTAATGTTGGTTGTCTCCCAAGTTTTTGGGTGGTGATATCATTAAGTGATTTGTTTTGGGTGTATGTTTTGGAAGCATTCAAATAGCCAATTTTCTTTTCTTGTGCATTTTTAATTGCCTCCGTGTTTGCGTTTTTTATCCCATGCTTGTCTGGTCTTCTCTATTGTATTAGCAGCCATTCTAAAATATAAAAATTAATTTTTAGTCACATTATTATTTCTTTCTTCAGAAAATTGGATTGTAGTGTAATATATAGTATTATTGTTGTTGTTGTTGTTGTTTTTATGCGGGCGGTCTTTCCAGCCCCGTGACCACCTAGATCCAATGATCCTCTGTAGTTTCCCGCTGTTTCCCAAGGTCATTGATTCTGCCAGAGGTCGCAGGTAAATATATAGTATTAAAACTTAATACAATTAATTGCAACATGACTCACTTTCCTCGTGGCCTTAACCACTTTCACATAAAATAATATTTTTTGAATTAATAAACTTCCAAAGTTCGCTAGAAAATTAGATCGCGCGTTGCAGAAAACTAAAAAAGGCTGTCGTAAATTCATACAGGTTGCTCCATTTTTGTGAGTGACAATTTGAAGAGTGACATTTGTGCAACTTTTCACTCTGACAACTGTCATTGTAATAATCTTTCTTTGTTCCACTCATAGAAATGAGCATGTTGCAATCGCAAATGGAACAAGGTGTATATGCGTGCATCCTGGATCACTGCAAGGGACAGGTGGTTCAAGGGAGGAGTAATGCTTAGTGTGTGATGATCATTTACTCGATATAAAGAACGTTCTTCTTAAATTGGCGGTGGTTCATATTGTAAGACCGGTCTATATTTGGCGCACTTACTTTACTATCCGTTTATATTCAATGAATATAACATTATATGAAGGCAACGGCCATACCACAATGAATACGCCAGTTCTCGTCCGATCACTGCAGCTAAGCATTATTGGGCGCGGTTAGTACTTGGATGGGTGACCGCTTGGGAATACCGCGTGTCGTTGCCCCCCTTTTTTTTGATTTTTCTAATTTATTGTATGATTGAAATAAATGTTTTATCTTCAAGGATTGCCACATTATTTACAGGCAACGGCCATACCACAATGAATACGCCAGTTCTCGTCCGATCACTGCAGCTAAGCATTATTGGGCGCGGTTAGTACTTGGATGGGTGACCGCTTGGGAATACCGCGTGTCGTTGCCCCTTTTTTAAAATTTTTGTTTATTATTAACAAATCTCATATTATCAATAATGTTTTTATTTTTTATTAAATTATTAATAAAAGTACTTAAAATACTCAAAAACGGGAATATGCGTCTGAAACAATACTTTTTATAACTACGAATGCTTTATATTTTACGGTATAGAGTAATAGAGTAAGTTTTTAACCAACTAAAGCAATCGAAAGGTCTAGAAATCTCCCCACTTGAATATATATGTCACAAATGTCACAATTGTCATTGTTGTCATTTCTTGTTGTCAGTGTCAGTTGTCAGTATTTTTATTAGTGATCAAAATCAAAACAAAACTTTAGAATAATAGATGTTATTAAAGACTGTAAAAATGTGGAAGAGAGTAGACCCGGTCAATGAGAGAGATCTAATATTTCATGAATTAATAGACGAATGCAGGCACGCTGTACCCAGTGCAAGGTTATCAAACACTTTGCGCAATAAATTGGAAAAATACCCTCTGGAAGTGCGACGGGACATTGTGAATAGAATAAAAATTGGCTGTTGTCCGTTGTTTATCGCTTGCAAAAAGGGACAAACGGAAATCGTCGAATATCTCATCAACGTTTGCGGAGCTGACATCGAACAGAAAGGCATATACGAAGTGCCTGAAGACAGGTAAACCGAAACCATCGCTGACTTCGAATTCGATATTGACAATGCCATTTTTAGGTCTACTCACGTCGTAACGCCTTTGTGGTGCGCCTCCGTTTCGGGCAAACTATCCATAGTCGACATTTTACTCAGAAGCGGTGCAGATATTAACGCCTTATCGGATACAGGGTCTACTCCCGTCAGATCAGCATGTTACATGACACACTTCGAAATTGTTAGGTATTTAGTCGAGCACGGGGCCGATATAAACAAACCCAATTACAACGGGGGCACCTGTTTGATTAACTCTGTACAGTGCGCTTCATTGTGTGACTTTCTATTGAAAAACGGTGCGGATGTTAATGCGAGAGACATTCAGAACAAAAGTGCTCTTCATTATGCGATACAAGAACATAGGTAAATATAACAAGATTATCTGTTACATTATTAGCAATACAGTTTTATGAAAACTCCATATATGTTAAACTTACATCGACAATTGTTGTAAAATTATAAAATTGATGTAGAAATAGCATGCATGCAAGGAGCGTGTGAGAGTCTAGATATGTGATACTATTAGTTCCGCAAGGACTTTCATTGAAATGATTGCAAATCATTGCTTGTACTTATCAATTGCATGTGAATGTTTCCATTGGAAACGATTTGTCATTGGCAAACTCTAATTTAGACCGTTTCTTGTATTGTGAAATTCAAAATTATTGTCAATAGATTTTAGAATGGAATGAATAATATTTTCCCGAAAAGTCTCAAATAGACTATTGCATGTGTATATAACACGAGATAATAACAGAATAATTTAAATGAGAGATATATTTAATCATCTTGTTTGTATTGATAAATGTATGCAAATCTACACATATGTACGTGATTTGCCACTCTAGAATTTAAAGCTAACAATAAGAGAAATAATATTTTTTAACGAATTATGGCATACTTGGATAGCTTGACAAAAATATACTTATTATTAAGGACACTAGTTTACAAGGTTTTGTGCTAAGAAACTAGAAATAAGATATGTTCAGCATTAAATTTTTGTTTTTGTATGATTTTGGGTAGGTTTCGCTTATTAATGTACAACAATACTCTCCTAGCACACCAGTTGGAACTGTCTAGAACCATTTAGAACGCTTCAGAAACATTTAGAACTGTCTAGAACTATTTAGACACTTCAGAAGCATTTAAAACTGTCTAGAACCATTTAGAACGCTCCAGAATCATTTAGAATTGTTTAGAATTCTTTAAAACGATCCAGAAACGTTTAAAACTGCCTTGAAGCATTTAGAACGCTTCAGAATCATTTAGAATTATCTAGAACCATTTAGAAACTTGAGTAGTACTTGAGAGAAACTTGACGTGCTGGATTTTTTAGACGGCATTTTTGGAATAAGTTCGCCGAAATGTATTAAAAAAAAGTTAATTTTATGTCGTGCACTAAAAAAAGTGTAAAATTTCTAAACTAGTGTCATTTCAAACTATTGGAAATTGTTCAATTAGCAATGTTTAAAAAATAGGCATGCTTCATGTTCAATGTCAATTCGAGTAAAATGTTGGTATTTCATAATTTTGCACAATACTAATTTATTTCCTCACAATGCAATATAATAAAGATATGCAAATAAGATAGTATTTTGCTAAACTATAGACTAAAGACGTTATTTAATATTAAAAAGGTTTAATTAAAACACAAATGCTATAAAGTTCGTCCGTTCTAAAAAGACAATGTCGTCACGAGCCAGCCTGTTGCAACGTTGCCGGGTTGTAATTGAAGCTGTTGTAAGTTATAAGCTTATGTTTACTTTCAATGCTTATAAATTAAAAAAAGTCATAAATAAAACGAGCGAGAAACACAAAATCTACTCGTAAACATTGTAAACAAAAAACTGGAAAAAACGAAAATATCTGGGAAACGCAGAAAAACAACAAATTGTAGTCGAAACATATCAACTAGAATCAAGAGGAATTTTGAGAGTAGAGATATGGCAACAACGCATCGGCATTTCAACAACACATCTTCAAATTCCGAAATTTCGAAATTTCCCTAGTCAAATGACAGAATTAACATTGACACTAGGGAAATGTTGAACTGCGTGGAAATTACTAAAAATGACGTCACTGTCTTTTTAACAATGATAAGCTTCATTTCCAATGCCGTTTGTTATACCGTATGGTATATTTCAGTTTGCAAAATTTTCATTTCTATGAGTTGAACAAAGAGAAATTATTAAAATTAAAGTTGTTAGAGTGACAAATTGCAATGACACAATATCACTCTTTCTTCTTCCTTTATAAGTGCCTAATGGAAGTTGTCTTTATCGCACCCACAGCGTAATGTAACCTATATTGCAAACTAAAATGAATCAATCTGTACAGATTAATCGATTTTTTTCAATATCTGCAGGTTAGAAACGACGAAATTACTTCTAAAACACAATGCAAATTACAACGCCAAATCAAGATATGGCGACGACGCCCTTCAAATGGCTTGCCTGAAAGGCGCCACTCGAATATTCGAATACCTTGTAGCCAACATCGATTACGAACCGGAACAATTGGCTAATGCCCACGAACTCATGGGCTCCACTTACCTAGACGAATATAACGACATAGTGATAGCTCTGTTTCATTGGAATAAAGCACTGGTAATAAGACAAACACATGGTTAGTTGATGCCTACAGATTCGTATTATGTTCTTCAATATTGAGATTACTTGTACGATAATCGGCGGACCTATCGCTCGCCTCGAATTTTCGCTCTTTTACTCTCGTTATAAGTGGAGGGGTGTACTAAAAAAGGAAGGAAAATCCAGGGCGAGCGATAGGTCTGCCGACCATCATAAATTTTCCATACAGTATGACAATTTAAAAACTTACAATGGCTATATCTCCCAAACGAAACATGATATCAAAAAATGCCTAAAACAGTTTCTTCTTGGTTCTCTAATTCATGCACAATTAACGGTTTTATGGTCTTCATTAAATTTTGCTTTTAAGGCAAGGTTTCACAATTATTGATTCACCCTGTACAATTATTAATTATACCATTGGATAACATTTTTATAGGCTTTTCAATGATGTATAACAGTAGGGGGTTACTATTTAAATTTCTATAGTTGGGGCACGTGGGGCTCTAGGGGCTTGATGGGGGTGAATTCTTTTTTATATCATTTTACTTTCCCCTTCATACTCTAGAAACCGTTTCAGGCATTTTTTTGATGTCATATTTTGTTTGGGAGTTATAGCCATTGTAAGTTTTCAAATTGTCATACTATATTGTAATAAAAATGTATGAAAGATTTGATGCATTTGTTTGTTTTAAGGTTTATTCCCGAAGCAGCCAATAATGACACCGCAAGAAGCTTATAGGTACCAGAAGGAATTCGAAACGATGGAGGAACTAGGAGATATCTCAGTAGATTTAGATTTAATTCGAATACAAAGTTTACTTATTGCTGAACGGATTTTAGGTCCACATCACAAAGACACGATATTTAGGTACGTTATGAATTGATTTGCTTCATCGATTTACTTAGAATTTTGGGTAATTAATCTGTTTAATAAGGTCAAGTTTATATTAATATTAAAAACATCTTGGTGCAAGATTTTCCCAATTATCAGCTGTAAAGTGTTATACAGGGTGTCCCAATGAAAAGTTGCTTCTTTGATGAGCTTGTAATTTTAAAACGCTTAAAATAAAAACATGCGGTTTTCTTAAATATACTTTATTTTATTTTACCAATACAGGATGTTTTATCAAAATCTCTTCTTTTAAATTCGCAGTAACCATTTTTTTAAATGAAACACCAAGTATATATAGTGGTATTTTTAAAGATATACTCTTCTACTTTTCAAAAATGTTTCATTTGTACATGTTATTCTACAAAAGAAGATGTCCTATTTCATAAAATTCGGTTAATGTGAATTTAAAAGAGGGGATTTTTATTAAACACCCTGTACAGGCGATACAAAATTTTTGTGTCACTGTAACAAAAAGTTATGGCAAAATAAAATATATCTGCGAAAACCGCATGTTTTTATGATAAGCCGTTTAAAAATTATTAGCACACTAAAGGGGCTGCTTTTTATTGGGACACCCTGTATCTTGGTGTCAAATAGTAGATATAATGATAATTATATAAATATTTACATTATTTGTTTACTCTGCATTTGTACGATTATTCTAATCTAATGTCTGCCATTTAAAATTTAAAGTTCTATATAAACATTACAGATAACTGGGGAATAAAATCGACTTTTCCTTATTGTGCAAAAAACCCATATTTATATAAAAATATTTGTGGAATTTCCGTAAAATATATGTAGAGATAAAATTCTGTGAATTAAATTGAATCCAAAATAATTAATCAACAGACGTTCCAGAGGTTAATTGTTGTTTAATATTGTCCTGAAAACTTTCTGATTAATTTTTACAAATATTATGACTAAATAATAAATGTGAAAGAACCTTTACACACACATAATATTTTATTAAAATTTATTCCCAAAGCCATTTATAGACATTGTACAAACATTGCCTGATACGTTTGCTTGATTAGAATAATACATTTTATTTAGACTTAAAGTATACAGGGTACCCCGGATAAAAAACCACACAGAGCAGGGGCGTCTAGGGGGACCAAAATATGTTGTTTAACCCAACAAAACTTAATACAAAGTTACATTCCTGAGAAGTTCTAGGCCTTCAAAGTGGAGTTACAAATTATTGATCAATTGATGTATTATAAAGGGTTCATCAGTGATTAAAAAAAATATTAGATCATTTCATAGGTAATTTTATTTTAAAACTTTTTTATTCTTTTTGGTTTTTAAAATTCTCTCGTTTTGATGTAAAACGCTAATAAATAAAATCATGTATGTACACTATAAATGTTACTTAAAATCGTCGATAATTCAAAAATTGGCTATATTAATTTAAAGTTGGGTTAAAAACATACTTTGGGCTCCTCTGCATGTCCCTGCTCTGTGTCGGTTGTTATGCGGGAGACCCTGTATAGAAAATTCATTCTTATAGTGGGGCTTTTATGTTCGTAATAATTGAATAAGTGATTGGAAAAAAGATAAAATTCCAAAAATATGGCGAATTAAAGTGGGTTAGCCATTTTCTTCTCATTTCTCTTATATTCCTGCTGAGCGCAGAAGAAATAAAATTACTTCCTTCACTTTATAATTTTATTGGTGAGTGGAAAAAGGAAAATATTCCTGGAATTTTAACCAGGTTGTTAACTGCGCTGGCCATGAATAGCAGATTTGAGGTAATTCATCAATATTTTCCTATCCGAGGTCATACTTTTATGCATTGTGACAGAATTTTTTTCGAAGAAACTAAACCTAAAGTTTCAATAAGTTATAAATTAAGTGAAAAATTAATTTTCGTATCATTAGGTTAATGTACCGGGGGGCGGCTTATGCGGACGTGATGCGATATCAGCGTTGCATCGACCTGTGGCGACGGGCCCTGCAAATTCGTATCGAAAAAGACTCAATTTTATACACGGACACCGGCTTTTCGGCCCAAGCACTACTAAGACTGATGATGGATTACCACGTGCAATCGTTAATGAACGGCGAGCAAAATATACAGCGCAGATTTCACGATGTGGTTTCCGTATTTAATCTCATGACAGACAATATTGTCGGTAAGTTTCACACAGTTTTTCTACCTGTCCATCTGAGAGTTTTTCTGAGAGCAACTCTCGAGAGTTACTCTCAAGTATTTGTCCAGTTGAGAGCAAACTCGTGAATTTTTACTCTCTGAGAGTGTCCAAAGTGCTAGTTGCGAGTTTTATAAAATTTCCACTACTCTCAGAGCCGTGTATAATAAATATTTATACATATAAATATAGAGTGTTAATTACTTGAATGCCGATACTTCAGGATGCGAATTTTTGAATGATTTTAAAAAGAAAAGTTTGCGAGCTACAGGATGTTAAAATTTAAGAAAAAATTACTTGTATCATAATTTTCTTATTACTCTTATTACTTATTATTACTTTTTTAACAAAGAATCACCCTCTATAATATATCCGTAATAAGACATAAAATTAACTTTGCATTTATTTTTTTCTAGAAATTCGAAAACTTTTAACTATTAGACCTGTTTACAAAAGACAAGCGGACTTCTTCGATAAAATGTTGAAATGCATAACGCATTTAATCTATTTAATGGTGGAAACGATGACTTCCGACGAAGAGATATTGTTCGTAAAAAAACTGGTAACGGATTTTTTGAAGAAGAATATCAGATGCGTTATCGTCGACGACACCATATTACATTTATGCGTTTCCATTTTCAACACGATTAAATCTAACTATTTCATGGACGAAGAACCGATTGTAAGTTCCTGTTTTGATAATATGTACTAGGCGCGTCTAGAAAGTAATTTTTTTTGTTAATAAAAAAAATCATGTACAGACGAAGAAAAAAAATTATTGCACAATAATCTGCGATTTTATTTACCAAAATTTTCCGGGTATTTTTTAGTGCGTGTAACTAAAAGAAACACCCAATGCTCACTCGGAGAACTCTTAAAAATACTGTTCTGAACCGTTCTGGACCGTTCCAAATTGTTATAGACAGTTCTAAATGATTCTGGAGCGTTCTAGATTGATTTAGACAGTTCTAAATGATTCTGGAAGGTACTAAATCATAATAGACAGTTTTAAATGGATCTATCCAATTTTTCTAATGTTTCTAATAAGTAATATAGTCTGATAGTAGGCATTATATGTCTTATCTCTTTCTTTTAATAAACTTTCCAAAATAAGTATTTATTATCTGGTTGTTCACTACCAAAAAAAGCGTAAGTTCACAATTTATGCAACCTTCCATGATAAGGGCACACAAAAACTGGCACCACGCACCGAATAATGCCCGGAAATTTTTGGTACCTCTTTAGAAATATAGCCTAATAATCGTCTATTATTGTGCAATAATTTTTTTTCTATATCTGTACATGATTTTTTTTAAATGACCAAACTGAACTTACCTTCTGGAGACACGAGTAATTTAAAATTTCATTAATATAATGATTTATATGTTTTAGATGATATTTCCACGGGAAAACGTCATAAAATGTCTACTGGAATGTGGAGCACCAGTTAACGTCAAAAATGAACTAGGTTTCACTCCTTTGCACACCAGTATGGTACCTTATAATAATTATTCGGATTGGGTGAGTGCACGTTTTGTTAGTATTAAAACTTTCTCATTGAAACCTTTATAAATTGCCCCAAAATTGCTATTATGCATACAGTGTGTGTCCCGAGATGGAGTTAATTAGAAAAAAAATCGTTGTTTTAACAATTGAGAAGAGCACCTTTTTTTAGTTTAAGGTTCAAGCTATCCAAGTTTATGTTTTTTAAGTCTTTATCATACATAGTGTTAAAAATTTAGGCTTTAAGGTGTAAACTAAAGCCCGACCCTGGTAAATTAAAAAAGCTAAATAGGTTTCAAGGACTCTAAAAAGGTTTCATATCTCCGCAGGGAGGGCCTTGTAGGGAAAAACTTTATATGAACTTTTTCTCTTATTTCAATGATCTATCTGGTCTATCTTTCCGAGACACCTTGTATATTTAGCGAATTGTATTTAATCGAGGTTTAATTTCAGTTGGTGAAATTACTATTGGAATATGGTGCCCACATAGATCAACCGAATCCCTCAGGCTTGGTACCGCTCGACGAGATTATGAAGCACCAACAGTCGGATTTGTTCGTTCTAAATTATTTGACGCTGAAATGCATGTGCGCAACGGTGATTTGTAAATACAAAATTCCCTACGCAAATCAGATACCGAAGACGCTTGAGCAGTTTGTTAAACTCCACCAACCATAGAGTTTGTTATTTATTTGAGAGTCTAAGAAAGTTGATATTTCTCACTAAACTTAATTCCAAAGTGTGTTAATTTATTTTTTCTTGTGGTATTATTGTAGTTATGTTATTGCAAAAACGAGAAACGGATCGGGATGTTTTATTTTTACACCGTCTTATCCATTCCAATAAGTAAAAGTAGTCATAAAAACAGGAAATAAAATAAATAGCTTCATTTAATCAACAATTACAAATTTGTTCGAGAGTATTAGAGCGTTTTGACACGGTGCAATATATTGCAGTTGAAATACAAGCGTTCAAATGAGTAGTTTTCACAAGTATGCGATACGATAAATTTTATTAACGCTTGTATAAAAACTGCAATGCAATATTGCAGCAATTTATTCTAACGCTATTGGAGCGTTTTCTAGGTACCTAAAATAAATCGTGCAAATTAATTTACATATTTTTCGCCAAAATACTTTTCTCGCATCTCCTTCTCTTTAAATAAACAAGCTTTTACAAATTGCTCATTAACAAACAAACGCACGACATTATCAACAATTCACTTATAAGCAAATGTCCACCGGCGGAACTAATTCTCTGATTGAAACTGTCGACTATATGGATTTTCCAGCCCATGTTCGCCTGCGTGAACGAATTGTAGTAAACCGTATCGGGCCAGGACGTGTTCGGTGTGAATTCCAGGACTCCGGGCTCGCCTTTTTCGCAGTGGTAAATCAACGAACGGTTGAACTTTTTGAACGTCTCGAAATCATCGTCCAGCCGTCTGTCCTGAGTCGGCCTGTGCTCGGACAAGCACAGAGGTCCAGCTGAAAAAACCAATTGAAAAACTCGATTCCTCGACGTTGCATCACACGACTATTCATCCCGGCGACAATTCATCACGGCGGCTATTCATCACACCTACTTAAATTGTAAAATTCTAAACAAGACTTTAGAAATTAGTTTTTAGTCGTTTTTTGGATTCTTTTTTAAACATTTTAATTTTAATAATCATTTCATCACACATTTCTTTCTACATGGTTGATATAGAGTGTAAAAGCAAGTGAATTCTCGCTTGAAATACTTTCATGTTTTCAGTATAGCTGTAGCTTTGTCAGGATGCCCAAAGCAGTAAATAAAATATTTTCTTTTTTTTGCCATTTCCAGCTATATTCCGGAAGTAAATATTAACTTTAGGCCTAAGTGGCAAAATGTTGATAATATTTTAGCTGCGTTGAGCAATCTAACAAAGCTACAGCTATACTAAAAACCTGAAAATGCATATTTCAATCGACTCTTCACTTTTTTCTTCACTCTATGTCAATGTCATCCATGTGTAAATAAATGTGTGATGAAATAGTTATTTGAATTAAAATGTTTGAAAAAGAATCCAAAAAATGAGATATTTTTGTCCCCAAAAATCTTGTTTTATTTTACTTATTTTTTTTAATAGGTGTGATGAGTGGTCGCTGTGATGAATCGTCGCCGTGATGAAATGTCCATGATGAATAATCGTATGATGGAACGTCGAGATACGAAAAAACGAAGAATTAGAATTAGACTACGAATTAGATTCATGAAAAATCCTTAACAAACCAAACAAAAAGTGATAGTTAAAGAATCTGCTTACATGTTGTAGGTCTGGGCCTTCCTCTTCTCGAATACTCCACACCCACCAAGACCCTTATTTTCGATTGGGCCTCGTCCGAAAGGCCGTCAAACCCACCGTGGGGTTCGTCAGTGATAATGAAGGGGTGGTAATATTCGGCGCTGTGAGGGTTGTTGCCGCCGTACACTTTAAATGCGTAGGAGAGGCCTCTTCTGAGCCATATTTCGGGGGCTAGCAGACCGTTTATGTACCATGCTAGGGCTGTGGATGGGCGTCCTGTAAAAAAAGAATTTGATTATGATAATCAAATGGTTTTGTAACAAACGATTATATATTTCCGAATTATAATCATGGCAACGTTGCTTATTTGAATCGTAAACAAGATGAAAGTGAGGTTAGCTATTTGTCGTTCTTCTGCCATTTAGAACGCTCCAGAATCATTTAGAACTGACTAGAAGAATTACGAACGGCCCAGACTCAATTAGAACGCTTCAGAATCATTTAGAAAAGTCTATACCTAACAATTTATTAGAATGTTCCATGATCATTTAGGTCTCTCTAGATTCGTTTAGAACGCTCCATCATCATTTAGAATTATCCAGACTCATTTAGAATGCTCCATAATCAATAATAACTGTTTAGAACGCCTCAGAATCATTTCGAACTGTCTAGAACAATTTTAGAACGCTCTAGAACCATTTAGAACTCTCCATCAGACTCATTTAGAACGCTCCATCATCATCATTTAGAACTATCATGGCTCATTTAGAACGTTCCATAATCACTCTTAACTGTTTAGAACGCTCCAGAACCATTTCGAACTGTCCAGAACAATTTTAGAACGCTCCAGAATCACTTAGAACTGTCTACAACCATTTAGAACGTTTTAGATCTATTGGATCAATCTATTTAGAATATTATAGCCGAAGAAGCCTTATTGGGAAGAAGAGTGACAAAAAAATAGCGTCACTTTCATTTTGCTTAAGATTCAAATAAGCAACGTTGCCATGATTAGAAAATTTTGGCCAAAATTTGGAAATATATAATCGTTGGTTACAAAACCATTTGATTATAAAAAAACTGAATGAAGTGGAAAATGTTGCTTTATACACTTAATTTTGAAACTATTTTTAGTACTTTACTTACCCGTAATGGCTTGATATCCTCTTTTACCGCCCGAAGGTCCTATGTAAGAATTGAAAACTCTAATGGTCTTATCGAATATTTGCCCCTTCTTCCACGCTTCCCTAGGTTCCGGTTTGGTTCTGGTGAAGGAGAAGCAGTTGTTCTGAGGTTCTTTTGGCGTTAGTTCAATTTTAATATCAGTCTTGGTATATAAGTCGTGGAAAGCGGGCTCTTTCCTTTCGTCTAATTTGCCTATTCCCCAAATGGCGTACATGGGACTATCTGTTGGGTATTCCTTATCGCCTGCGTCAGCTGATAAATCGTATTATAATATTAGAAGGGTACTACTAGAGTTGCGCAAACTGAAAACTTACGAGAAATAAGGGCCCTTCTGTACGAAATGATATTTATTCCATTCTCTCTTATGCCATTATTAATTTGGTTATTATCCTGACCTCCCAGTACATCGTCTCTACACACCCCTTTGTACTGTCCCAAAACTTTAACGCACTAAAAGTAAATAATTATTAAGCGATTAGTAACAAAGAAAGAGCATTATGTAGTTAGGTAAACTACCGGAAATATTCAAGATTAACTTTCTAAATGATGAGCCTTTAACTAATCATTTGGCTAGCCTCAACACTTTAAAAATCAAGCCATTCCATTCAATGAATGATTAATATTTGATGGAATTTTGCGCTACTGTGGTTATAAAACTTACAGGTGTTAGAGCTGTAATATTATAATCTGTAGCGATGCCTCTAAATCCCTCCATGTACGCCACTGCTACGTCTCCCCCTATCATTTGGCTCTTATCGCTCGCGCCTGATATGCCGAAGGACATGTACTCGTCTTCGCCCACTTGCCCAGCCAATTGGATTAATATAGAAGGCCCGAAGACGTTCCAGGAGACTTGGAGGTTCTTGTGGAGCTGCAGGCAATTCGCAAAGTCGTTTTTGTGTGGCTAAAAACGTAATTTTTTTCATCAAAACCGTTCTACAGCAGTGAGATAAATTTAATTACTATTATTTTTATGAGCGATGGTGGAACGTTGAGGGCTTCTGGTATAATAATGGATGCGAAGCTTTGCTTGGTGTCGTGATCGAATATACTGAACCAGTCTATATCGAATACGGTCTTATCTCCTGGAATTTCCAATGTGATTGTCATGTTCTTGTAAGCCCTCAATGGATCCAAACTGTAATATAAAATCATAAGTTACGAATACAAAATTGCACGAAGAAAGTAATAACAAAATATATTGCAGTAGTGTGAAAAGGCCCTTACTATCCGTATTCGTCCGGGACGACGAATCCTTTGGAAACGGGCTGAGCGCCCACTCCCACCCAAAAGAAAGCTTCCTTGGCTTTTCCATCGTACGAAAACTGATTCAGTCTGATCCGTTTGGCGTCCAAAATTTCAACGGACTCGGTCGTGATGCCGTGCACTTTTCCCACCAGCGGGGAGACTTTCTGAACCGTCGGCGGTTCGAAGCCTTCGGGGATGGAAATGTCCCCGAAGGTGTTCTGGCTCCAAATGTCGTAGATGGCGAACCATTTGATGTCCGTTATTTTCTTCTTGTCCGGCAACACTAGGGTGAAGTCTTTGTTGAAATATCGTTCGAGTACGTTTGTCCTGAAATAAAAGAATGTATGGATAACTTGCCAGTAGAGGATGGTATAAGGGGAGATTGTGTTTGCCTCAAAAATTGTGATTTATATGGATTTTTCATACGTACTTCCCGTTAGAATCTGGTACTATGAATCCTTGAGGTCCTGGTCTATTGGCGGCGCCCGCCCAGAAGAACGTATCAGCTCCATTTCCATCGTAACTGAACGATGTCAACAGTAAAGTCCAATCGTTTACTGCGTAAACATCCCCAGCGACCTGATGATGGTAGGAGTTTAATTTTCCGAGAAATTTTCCACGGTACGGACCATCCTCATCTTCTTGGCCCAAAACTATTATTAAAATAACATTTAAAAAAATAAGTGAAAAACATTAAATTTCTCTTAGAATTAGTTAACAACAAAATAAATGGCTTCTAATTTGTGAACATATATCCAACAGATGAAGAAATTAATTTACTACCGAATGAATATTCAAATCCATATGAATCATTGATCGATTTTGGATATTATTCATGCAAAATAACAAATCGCCTTATGCACTTACCAGTAACAATAAACAACGTTAGGAACGGCGCAATATTCATCTTAATACCGATGTTTTCATTTTCGTGATTTATTTTCGATCGCACTAAACGTTCGCTATGTAGATCAACATTTGTTACACGTTCGCAAGACAACAACTTTCTAAATGACTCTTTGTGATTTCTACTCGAGCCAAGGTTGAATAACTCTTCGACCGCAGAAGAGAAGTACGGCCGGTACGATTGCGGTACTCATACACGTTGCACCTCCTTCGATACAACGCCGAAATATGTTTGTTCGGGCCGGCCAGTTCTGCATTTTAAATTGATTGAAATCGAAGTTAGAGTTAGTGAAATCCCTATTCCCGCGCATTTGGGAAGTACAATAAAATGTAAAATAAATTGTTCAAAAGAATAATTTTATTTGGATTTTTCATGCTATTTATTTAATGCTTGCAATGCCTCAAATTTTATTAAGAAAAATGTTTCATTTAAAACAGCTATTTATTATTCATAAATTGAATACCTGTAATTATTATTGTGCACCTTCTTCCTCAACAGATAGGCAACCAGTTATACACATATACCAGAAACCTTAGCAAAACGGTCCACAGATGGCGCACTAACGTTTCGATTGGTGCTCGTCGATGGGGTCGCAGCTAAAATTCTCTTATACTGTGAGCGATGTTGAAAGGGTATCGCTTCTCGGCCTCTGGCTAAGATCAAAGTGTAGTATCTGTTCTTATCAGCTTAATATCTGATACGCTCCGCATGCGGAGCCAGTATATTAAACTGATTTTTGGAAATTGATGGGAGGTTAGGGGCTTGCTCCACTCCCGTCGCGGGTTGGCCTGGCATTGCAGTACCGCCGGGATCGGCCCATTTTTTAATAATTAAAACATAATTGACTTGCACTCATTGAGTTCTCAAATGCATCAGATTTGAGTTATCAATTGCACCTACCTTCAACCTCATTCGAAGGACAGTAAGAGCTCTTATGCTATCTGTCCATTTGAGTTTTGCGTAGAGCAATTCTCAAAAGACAACTCGAATTTTTACTCTCCGAGTGTCCAAAATACTTCTTTAAAGATTTAAGTTACTTTTATTAAAAATCTTTTTACTAATCATAAGGAATGCCATATTTAACAGTATTAATTATAAAAAATTATAATTAATTATACTGAAATATATTTTTTTACTTAACATTTTCTACCAGTATAATGACTCATAAAGAGAATTTTGTTCAAATAATATCTGAAAAAGGTGTTATGAAATTAATTTTATTATTGATAATGGGCTAAAAATGTTCCAAACTTTTGAGATTAAAAATTGTATAAATGCCAAAGATATGGTTTATAGAAAATTATAGAGTATAAAATTATTATAAATAAGCCTAAAAATCTAGTTTCGATTTAAAAATTAGGTAAATGGGCGACAGAATTGAGACTTTAAGGAGGTTGGACCGCCCCCGATACATCTGAGACGCATTGATAATTAAAAAAAATACACAATACTGAATTTGTCACTAAACAAAGATATTCTGTACAACTTCTTAAGAAAAAAGTTGCCATTCTGGCCCTATATCAAAAAATCTTTCTTTTTATCTTTAAAACTTTGTAATTTTTAACAAATAAATATTTGAATATCGCGACATGCTAGCTCGCGGAGAGTAATCATTAACTAAACCCCGAATTTTTAAATATAATGTTTAAATTAATGTTAAGATGTTAAGATGTTAAGATCTAGATCTAGATCATTTATGATTCCTAAAATAAGACCATCATACGATTGTCGGGCAATTTAAAATGTATTTTTCACATTATTTTAACGTTTAATTCTCGTACATTCAAATCTGCATAGTTGTTAGTTATACTTGTAAAAATTCTAAAATTTTACTGATTAATACCCCTATCAATGCATGAATCAATAGTAATATGATCAAAATGTACCAAAAGAAACCGATGAGCTATTCTGATTACTACAAAAAACCGTAATTACAGGAAATTTTAAGATATCTTACTGAACGATTTTTTAGAATAAAGATTTCGAAAAATCCCAAGTATATTGTAAACAATTTTTTTTTTCGCAAACTGGGACTTACAAAAGAACCGACACCCATGCAGCTAGAAGACAGTTGTTTTGAGAAAATCGCGCAAGTTATAATAATGTTGCGGTTTATTTTCTACACAACTGTTGTTTACTGCTCATTAGATTTTGTGTTACAGTCGGTATCTTCCGAAGAATTTTTCGACGTGGAAACTAGGTATGTAAATTATTAATTTATTTAATTTGTTAATAAATATATATTGAATTCCCTACAGGTATATTGATGTACCATTAACCCATAACGAATGGCACACGACCATAAATACCTTCAAACTGAGATATTTGATCAACGTCAAGCACTATACAAACGAAGGGCCTCTCTTCATTTACCTCGGCAGTGCGGGCGATATTAACGTATTCGCTCAAAATAGCGGTTTTTTGTTCGACATTGCTAAAATCTTCCAAGCTGCGCTGGTTTTTGTCGAGCACAGATATTACGGAAAATCCATTCCCTTTCTCAACGAATCCATTACCACAGATAATATTAGGTAAGGTAAATTTTCAGTATGTAAAAAATAACCTCATCACTCACTCCTTCCTAATAAGAATGTCAAAAGAATTAATAACACTTATAGTTTAGAAATTTTAAAAATCAATCATAAAATCAACTTTTTTTAACACATTTTGGCGTGCTTATTCCAAATAAGCCGTCAAAAAACGCAGGTCTAGTTTTAAAGAGTTCTTGATTGATTCAGGTGCCTTCTATATGGTTCTACACAATCGTAATTAGTTCTGGAGCGTTCTAAATCGTTCTTGATAGTTCTAAATGGTTCTTGGCAGTTCTAAATAGTGTGCTAGGAGACTGTTGTTGGACTTTCAAACGCGAAACCGATCAAAAATCGTACAAAAAACAAAAATTTAATGCTCATCATTTCTAATTTGTAGTTTCTTTTCATGCATTGCATAGGTCTTAAATTGCTGTAAAGCAAACTATTTTATCGAGTGTATATCGGTTATGTGATGTGCTATATTTTTAATTACATACAACAAATTTTTGTTCATTAACCAAAAATACATCACTCCCATTATTTTTAAGTACTTAAGTACTACAACATTGCAAACTACTGTAATCTGTTGTAGGTATTTAACTTCAACAGAAACTTTGGCTGATTTCGCGTACGTTATCAACATGTTGAAAATCGATTTCTTCAAAAGTATCTACGCCTTTGATACCGCACCGATCATTGCTTTCGGAGATGGTTACGGCGGAACCTTGGCCGCTTGGTTGCGCATCAAGTACCCGCATTTGGTACTCGGCGCCATTTCCTCTTCGGCTCCGATGCACTTCTCATCGGATATCGAAAATTGCGAATGCTTCTACGAAGTAGTCACCAGGGCGTTTGAGAAATACGGCGGAGAACAATGCGTGAAAACCATCAAGTTGGGTTGGGACGTTATCATCAATTTAACTCGAAGCAAATTAGGTATACTGTTAGAAATTTACTGAGTGGTCCGCATAAGAACAGATACAGAGCGGGAACGTGTGCGAATGTGGATGAAACGCGAGAGAAGCTGCTCGAATTTATCCTAATTACCTTTGACTGTATCAATCATGCTGGCAGTTTTTCTCGTTTGACAAATCCTAACAAACCTTGAAAGTGAAAAGGACACAGAATCTTTCAATAATATCAAATTGGTAATGCTCATTCACGTTATTTTCGAGGATTTAAACTATTACTGGGATTGGTCGACTTTAAACCTTTTTATTTACCAAAGGAAAAACTTTTTCGTATCTTCGGCTGCAGTTTTGGCATTTCCATTGTCGCTTCCAAAATTCCTTTCTCTGTGGGGCGCGATTTCTGGACCACCCTGTATTTTAGGCTTCCCTACACGCCCACGCTCTGCTTCGGTTCTTATGCGGGAGACCCCCTGTATACTGACATTATTACTTAACCACATTGTACTTACAGGTCTGGATTTCATTTCGAACACTTGGAAACTCTGTCGCCCTTTAAGAACTGCCGAGGAAGTCAATAAATTGTTAGTCTGGTTATCGAATATTTACGTTAAATTAACGTTGAGAAACTACCATTACCCGACAGATTTTTTTACACCGTTGCCGGCTTACCCGATCAAAGTATTTTGCGACAAGCTGACGACTTCTTACATCAACGATACCAAAGGTTTGATCGAATACTACGGTCAAGCTTTGGAAATTTACACGAACTATTCGAGGAACAAAATGTGTAACGAATTCGAAGATGTGACCGATTACGTGCACAAATATCAATTGTGCACAGAACTCGTAATGCCTAAATGTTCTATCGAATCAGACATGTTCATCAACAAACCGTGGAATTTCCAAAACTACAGCAGAGAGTGTAAAGCCATTTTCGGAGTTACTACCTCCTATAGGGATTGGACGTCGTTGGCGTACGGTGGTAAAAATTTGAAATATTTCACAAACCTCGTCTTCAGTCAAGCCGAAATGGATCCATACAGATGCTACGGAATTGTTGATAATGTATCGGAATCGATTTCATCGATGCAAATAATGGATGGTATTCATCGCATTGATTTCAGAAACCCTGATATTGCTGACAATAATTACATTATATATGCTAGGAGAAAAATGATCGAAATCATCAAGTCGTGGATAAATTAATGGGAATATTGTGCTAATATGTAACTACTTGCAATATAACAAGCAACTTGATCCTTGATCGGGCTGTTTTTTTCTAATCACATTTCTCCTAATGGATGCATATATGTGCACTACTCAGTCAATACTTTCACTACCATAATGCACCAATTTAACACCATTGAGATGATTTAAGAAAGCGGTTGTTACTTGAGATTGTGCATACTATGTTGATTAATTTTAATTGGTTTTATTTATCATGTCATTAATAAATCAATTACAAATAAAAGTATCTTTTATTTTCTCCAGTAATCGGAAAATCGAGTCAAAGAAATGCAATGAAATTATCACACAAAATGACTTCTATCAAAACCAATATTTTTTTATAATTTTCAAATTATATATCAGTGAGAGAACACGAAAAACACTAAGAACATCAAAAAACAGAAATGAAAACATTAAAAGAACAAACACTTAAAACTACGTATTAAAATTTTAACAGGGACCCGTTAAAAATTAAAAATAATTATTGCAATTCGAAGGACTGGTCAAATTTAAGCCCTTTGGTTACATGTTCTAATTCATTCGAATTTTCCTCGGTATGCAATTTGACGTAACCCAATGCATACAGCTCTAAAAAATAAATCTCATTTAATTGACTATACATTTGCATTTACCCGTATGCATAATCCTACCATCAATTTATAAGAAAACCTTGGAGAACATAAAAAAACTAAACAGTGGGTATCTTACCTAATAAGTCCAAAAATACTGGTGCAATGACGAATCTACTTAAAGGCTGATCGACGAAATCTTCAATGGTCAATTTCTTTTCGAAATTCCACGATGACACTTTGCTTAGGATTTTTTGCAATCGCCTATTATAAACAAAATCGTTTCGTTTATACAAATCGAAAGGTTTTATTATGAATATTAAAAACGACCATCAATCGTTCCAGGAACATTTTGTGTGTACCATGAATGTAGATAAGCAGATTATAAAAGAGAATATTTACCGAATTTTAGAAGAGTTTCCTTGAAGTTGACGGATCATTCTGAAATAAAAATCAGTAGATATTTTATTTTATTTTTTTTTAAATATATTCGATGAATATCGCATAAGAGGTTTCAAAGCAATAAGTAGTAAAAAAATGTACCTTTCTCGATCGCTTAGTAGATGTTCTGGTTCTAACCTATGATTTAAAAACAATTAGTTATTATTTGTTTAAAAAAACCTAAAGTTTTAAAAAAGCTATCTGTATATTGGAAACTACTTATCCGATTTCGCCGTAAAAGTATTTTTTGATTTCCCAAAATTAAGATTCACTGGAATTTTATCCTTTTTCCAATCACCCATCCAATTATGAAGTAGAGAACAGCAACATTACTATTACTATTACTGGACATATTATAATACAGTCATATTTCGTAAAGTATTTTTTTGTTTAATTATTTATAAGAATCTTACTGCGGAGCTTCAGTTACAGGTATTTCTGCATGTTCCATATGTGGAGATAGCCAACTAAAACGAAATTTTTAAATGTTTATTTTATAAACACGTAAAAACTACTAAACTTACGATTCTTCAACTCTTCTTTGAACTTCCTCTGGAGGCGTTAAAACTAAACTAAAGTAATGTAAAGATTATAATTAGTTACTAACTTAAAATCGAAAGAAATATTTTATTAAATTGTTTATACTTACGGTTCCATTAAAGGCTCTTCTATTTCACTAACTCGCAATTCTGATCTGAAATAAAATAAAATGGTCAATAAAAGAATAAATTCTTCCGAAGAAGAAACTTACGGTATTTCAGGCGGAATGCTTTCATGCAAACCAGAAATTTGCCTAAAAAAATAGATAATAGAGGGTGTTGTTAAATACTTGAAATAAAGTTCGAACTTACCCTCTTTCGACCATAGTGCTTTCCCTCAAACTAGAAGGTCGTCTGAAAAATTTTTGGTTAGTTAAAGCTCAAAAAATAGATGCAGGTACATTACAAAATGCAATTTTTTTGAGATAATTTAATTGTATAATGAATAAATATGGCAAAAAGTGAAAAACATGGCAAAAAATTACAAAACAAATGAAAAACGTAAAAAATTGAAAAAACATGGAAAAAGTGGAAGAACATGGCAAAAAGTGAAAAAAACGTGGAAAAAGTTAGAAAACATGAAAAAAGTGGAAAAGCACTGAAAAAATGGAAATAATAAAAAACAATTGTGAAAACATGACAAAAGTGAGAAAACATGGAAAAAGTGGAACCAATAAAGTTATATAAAAATCATATGTAACTTACGGTGTTGTCTCTCTTCCGAAAGAAGTTCCCAATGGCATAACTAATGCCGACCTATAATCATAAATTAAATATAGTTATTGGAAATTCATACCGTATGGTGGATTTCAGTTTTCAATATGGAAAAATTGGAATGACAGGAACCAGAGTACGTAATGTAAAAGGCCACTGTTTTACTGACTTCTAATAAGATATATGTGCCTAAGCTATAAGTAGAGGTACTTATGAAAAGTCAACAAAACACTGGTCTTTGTTAATATACAGGGTATCCCATTTAAAAGTAGGCCATTTACAGCCATATTCACCAATGCTGGTTAAATCGCTAACAGAGAGGTAAGTTCTTATCAATCTGTTAACGTCATATTCACCAATTTCAGTTAATACTTCTAAAAAATATTAAGCTTTCTTTTTTTAATAATCGTAAATTTGTAAAAACCTACAATTTTTAAAAATTACAATACAAAATGAATTTTCACATACCTATCCAAACTTTAAAAAAGTTCTACCACGAAAAAACGGGACACTCTGTATAAACGTAACTAATTTTAAAATATGCAGCTTAAAAAGATCTACAACTTTCGTACTTAAGTTTTTTTATATCTTCTGCAATGTCAATAAACCACCCTGTATTTATAATTCTGAAATTATATATGTATTATATCATCTAAAACGCCTCATGTAGTATCTAAATACGTTTTCAGAAATACTACTTATTTAACAAATTTATTAAAATCTAATAATGTAAAAATTCAGGAAACTTACGGACTCGCGGTTGACCGAACTGAACCAGCTCTGAAAATAAAACAAATTAAAAATAATAAAAAGTAAATAAATAAGTGTAGCAAAGGTAGATATAATGAAAGAATAATAAATTATAAAAATAAAAATAATATGTAAATTAAAAAAATTGGTAATTGTACTAATTTTGAGTGGTGTGCTTTATAATGGGCTACAACATTTATTAATTTCTATAAATGAACAAACAATTTTTATTGTCAAATATTTCATTACTCTTCAATCCTTTGAATCAATTACCTTATAGGACCTGGTTCCTCAGTACCCAACTCGGTAACGTGTGGTAAAAACCCTTTCTCAATCAGTATATCCCTACAAGAAATTAATGTATTAGCGTATTAATGGGCATTAGTAATACAATTATAAAGAACGTTTTAATAGGTAAAGAGCAATATTTTAATTTAGGATATATATGTATATACAGAGCGTCCCGCATAATAACCGATACAGAGCAGGGGCATGTAGGGACACCTAAAATAAATATGTTGTTTAATCCAACTTTAACTTAACACAGCCAACTTTTAAATATTAACGACGATTTCAAGTAACATTGATAGTGTACATGATTTTATACCGATATTAGCGTTTTTCATCAAAACGAAAAAGAATTTTGAAAAACAAAAAGAAAAAAATTATAAAAAATTAATAATTTTTTAAAACATCAATTATGTACTAAAATTCTGTCACATTTTAAGGTTGTCATATCAAATGAACTAATTTTTTAATCCCTGATGAACTCTTTAAAATACATCAATTGATCATTCCTAACTATCGATTAATTCTCTTACTACTCATAATGTAGGTATACCAAATTTTGTTATTTTAAGTTTAAACAAAATATTTTAGGCTCCCAAACCCTCATACACTCTGCGTCGTTTCTTTTAAGGGAAACCTTGTATTTGTTCCTAAATTGTTGTTTAGACCAACAGAATATGAGTACTTCGCCATTTATGAGCGATTTAGACTGCTTATACACAGTGACAAGGAAGTATCCGGAAAATTGGAATTGATGGCATTTATGGAGTAAAAACGGCATCCTCGAAGTGGTAATTTGAGTTTGGGAAATAAAAAATGTCACACGAGGCTATATCTGGTGGGTTAGGCGGCTGGTCGATTGTACTTCACATGAATAATTAAGAACAACGTTACCTACATACAGAAACTTGAAATAGTTAACGTACATGTAATTTAAAAAAGAATTTCCGGGTACTTTTTTATCAGAAGGTACATTCTGTATATAGTTATCACGTTGATAAAGGACCTTTTAGGCACATCCAGTGTTTGTAATTTAGCACTCTTGTCAAATAACAAATATTTCTCTTTACCTATGGAATAGTTTGTATTAAATAAGAACTCACCTAATAGTAATATGGCCGACCTCCAGAGGCTCTTCTAACGGCTCCTCAAACTTATTAGAAAATTTTATTGTGAATATTAAATTAAAAAAGTTTAATTATATTATTACTTGCATTGAGGTTCTTCTATACTCTTGATTTGAAAGTGATGGATCAATAATTGTTAAATTTACATTGTATTTTTGATACGTTTCACTGACAATCAAAAGTTTCATGAAATTGACCACACCAAATTATTCATTAGACAAAAAATAGTTTCCTTATCAATTACACTGTATGATTTATGGTACCTCATCAAAATAGACCAAAAACAAAATAGCTTATGTAGGAGAAAAGACAGCACAGTAGAGTGTCTTTGAGTGTCACAGTTGAGTGTCGTTACTTCCGGATATAAATATTTGGGGGATTTTAAGAAGAAAAGTTTATATCGATATATGTCCTAAACCCCTTAGTTTTCGAGCTATAGGGTGTTAAAATAAAAAATAACTCTTTTATTATAATTTTGGGATATTTTGTGTTTGCGCTATTTTGTCTTGGGTTATTTTGGCAGGTCACGATGCATATTATACTTACTGCTGCATTTATAGAAGATGCCAATTTTCTACGGTGACTATCCACAATTTTCAAAAAATTCTAAAAAAATCAAATTTTGTAAATGTATACAACATAAGTATTTATCCTACATATACATATCGTTTGCTCCATGTCCGATTGCAACATGGTCATTTCTATGAGTGGAACAAAGAAAGATTAATAAAATAACAGTTGTGAAAAGTTGCAATGACACAAATGTCACTCTTTCCTTTTCCTTTGTAAGTGTCTAATGGAAGTTGTCTTTATCGCACCCAGGGCCTATATAACCTATGTTGCGATCAAAAATGGAACAACCTGTATGTATTGGTTAAAAATGCCTAAAAATGGCTCTGGGCAGTTCTATGTGTTTCTAGACAGATCTAAATGTGTCTGGAGCATTCTAAATGGTTCCAGACAGTTCTAAACGATTCTAGAGCGTTCTAAATGGTTCTAGACAGTTCTAAATGATTCTGGAGGGTTCTAAACGGTTCTAGATAGTTCCGATTGGTTCTGGAGCATTCTAAATGGTGTGCTATGAGCCTGTTGTCAAAAATTTATACACGAATCCGACCCAAAATCATATAAAAAATAAAAATTTAATGTTCAGTATTTTTAATTTGTAGTTTTTTCAAGCATCGCTTAAATATGAAATTTTCTTGTTCCCCAAAAATACCCATTATCCCATTATCCTAAGCACTTTGGACAAACCCTTTTAAACTAGTTCCAATTGTTAATTATAATTATTTACTTGTTTATGAAGCAAACGCCTCTTCTCCCTTTTGTTTTGTGGCCGTTTC
Organism: Phyllotreta striolata; assembly: GCA_918026865.1. Lineage (NCBI taxonomy): Eukaryota > Metazoa > Arthropoda > Insecta > Coleoptera > Chrysomelidae > Phyllotreta > Phyllotreta striolata. The sequence goes on from OU900095.1 coordinate 7,753,948, forward strand.
GCAGTTTGAGGTTCTACAGTTGCATGGACTTCAATAGGAAGAGGTTGAATTTCTTTTGAATGTTCACGCGAGGTTTTTCTAGCGGGCACTTCTGGTACCGGAGGAATTTCCTCTACTTCCATCGGTATATCTTGTATACCTCGTCTCTCTTCTATACATTTTATTATACAGGGTGTCCCATTAAAAAAGAAACAAAGGTGTTTTCGGGTAAAAAAATTGATTTTTGGAAGTACATATTTCAAAAAAGCGATTCGACGGATTTTAATCATTTTTCTTTTGTTATTTTCAGAAAAAATAATCTTTCTAATGAAGTATTATACAACCCATCGTGTCTGAGCGATTTTCCAAAAATCAATTTTTTCTACCCGAAAAAACTTCTGTTTCCTTTTCAATGAGCCGCCCTATATTTAATTCTACTAAATAGAAACGCTTTTAAGACGGTATTCCATTAGGCAGACAGTAAAGTTTGTGTTTTGGTTTGGAGAACAAAAATTTGGAGTTTTGGAGAACCTGGAGAACAAAAACAATACCCAAACAAACCTAAAACTGCTGTTTCCACAAAGTCGACTAGGTTTTGTTCTTCTTTTCTTGTTGCTTTGGTCTTTTTCCACTAATTGTTTACAGGGCGTTAATTAATAACTTTGGACACAATTTGCTCCAAAATAAGAGAGGATTTTAAAAACTATTTTGGTTTTTAGAAAAAGCAGTGGCGTACCATTTTTTCTTCAAACATATTCAGTTCAAACCCGCACGGACGTCATTGGTAAAAATTTAAAAAAAATCTTTTACCTCAAAAAAAACCTCCTTAATATTTAAAAAGTGTACAAAATTTCATAAAAATATCACTGATATTCCTGAAACTCCCGAAACCTTTTGGTATTACGGCTTTTGAACGGTACTCGAAAAACAAAACTCCATCTGTCAAAAACAGACTTTAAAAAGTTTGCGAAAATTTTTAGTTTCGTTTTCTTCGACATGAGTTTCTGTTTTGTTTGTTTAATGGAAAACCGTCATTAGAATGAAGTTTTGACTTACCGAGTTCTGTCGCATGAACATCGGCATGAACTTGGATAATAGCAGATGAAACTTCAGGAGAAGAACGAGCAGTTCGACTAAAAATAATGACAATTTTGAGGATAACAGGAATTTAGGAATGATTAACGTTGGATGAACAAACCTTTGGGTGGTGTCTCTTGCCACGTGAAATGCTTCGTCTGGTTCTACTTCCATTCTTGTTACGTCTGGAATGGGTTCTAATCCAAGCTGTTCATCCATTTCCTAACGAACAAAAAAATACCAAAAGTTCACATCCCGAAGTATTGGCACTCAATTAATTAACACTCTATATAATGAAGTAGGAGAGATTAAAAATAGAAGATTGAAAATCAATTGGTGAAGCCAAATTTGAATCTTACTGGAATTACTGAACCTATGCTTTCCCATTTAAAAATACCCTGAAGTGGCGCCCTTAATAATAATTAACAGTATTGTTTTTACCATTCTTTGTATTGGCAATTCATCTATTAAAGTAATTTGACGCGTGTTCTCCTCTAGGTCTCGAATATCAGCGGTAACCAAAACATTTTCCTCTACAGGTCTAACTGGTTCAGGTGCTTTTTTCTCTGGTCTTTCCTTTCTCGGTTTCCTCTTGACTGCAGTGACCGCAGTAATCTCAGGTGAAGCTTCCTCCCCTTAGAAATAAAATCATTAGTAAAAGAGTATTGCGATTGATCCATCATTTTTATCAAAGATTTGATCTATACAGTTCTAAATGATTCTAGAGCGTTCTAAATGATTTAAGACTGTACTAAATGGTTCTAGGCAGTTCTAAATGGATCTGGAGCATTCTAAATGGTTCTAGACAGTTCTAAAGTTTCTAAATGATTCTGGAGCGTTCTAAATGGTTCAAGACAGTTCTAAAGGTTCTAAATGATTCTGAAGCGTTCTGAATGGTTCTAGACAGTTCTAAATGGTGTGCTATGGGACTATTGTTGGACATTAATAAGCGAAACCGACCCAAAATCATCCAATCCAATCCCCTTCAATCCCCTCCAATTGGATCCCCTCCATTGGAGAAGATGATTGTGATTGATCAAGCATTTTTATTTGGTGAAAAGTAAAGCAATAATTAAAGCAATAAAATCTTACCTTCACCAATTTCTGTTATTTTCACAACAGACTTCTTACGTTTCAAAACTTCATCCATATCTCCTAAAAACATCCATTAAAACATTGGAAAATCCAGGGCAATTCGTTACTATACTATTTATTTTAGTTCACATGATTCCCACAATCTGTTGATCCTTATCCAGGACATTAGCATATTTATGGAACATGTAATTAATAAAAAAGTCTCAATATAACTTACGATTTGCGGCATCAACCATATCTATGAACAAGTCCAACGTGCCTAACAGTAGCGTATTAGACAATCTAATGGAAGGACGATCTTTCGCTTCGTTTGATTGAGACGACATGAAGGACAATATATCATCGCTGAAAATCCAACGAAATAAATTGTTATTAGATACAATTTATCGAATGTTGATTGGAAAAATTCGTACTGACCATAATTTTGATAATTCGGATGTTGTTAGTTTAGATTTAGAAGTCACCGCCGATATTCCTCGTGTACCTACTATCCAAGCCCTGTGGAGCAGCGGATTGGCTTGTTTCGACAAAAATTCCAGGTTATAAAACATGACGGCGATTTAGGCGCTGCAAATGCAAAGAAATTTATTACATTTTAAAGAGATGTACTAAGCCTGCTTTGAAATAATGATAAAATACAGGATGTTCATAAAATAGACGGAGATATTCTAGAGGGTGGTTTCTTGTTAATATGAAAAAAATTTTGTATTAACATGGGTCCGGAAATGCACGGTTTTCAAGATACAGGATGTTGAATAAAAAAAATGATTAATATCCTAAAAAATATTTACTTGATTTTGTTGAAATTTGACAATGTTATTTTGTTGTATTAAGAGGCTAATTTAACTTTAAATAGTTTAAAATTATTAAGTCCCATCCTTGTGATATTTTTAGCAAAAATTTGATAAACCAATTTTGTCCAGTGATATGCAATAAAAGGGTTTTTATTTTTTTTCTCCAAAAAGGAAGTGAAATACGAAGTTGTTTAGATAAATAAATAAAACAAAAATATAAAAGTTTACTAAGGGGCCCCTGTGACGACGGCACTGGACTTAATAATTTTAATCTATTTAGGGCTAAATTGGCGTCGCCTAATACAATAAATAACATTACCTAATTTAAACTGAATCAAAGTATTTTTTTTTATAAACGGCGATATATTCATCCTGCATCTTGAAAACTGCATTTCTGGACCCATGTTTATAGAAACTTTTATTCATATTTTTTAACAAGGAATCACCCTTTAAAATGTCGCCGTCTTTTTAATGAACACCCTGTAGATATTCTGTTACTAAAAAAATCACCTTATACAGGATGTATAGTCGACCCCTAAGGAATTAATTTATGAGGAATGCGATCGTTATTCTAATAGAAGAAGAGAGGTTATTAAAAAGCACCCTTTAATAATTATGAATTATTGCTACATAAATAAGTCCGGTTTAGATGATCATCTAAACCGGACTTTACACACAATAACTTACTTCTCACTCACAAGTGTTTTAACTTTTGATGGTTTAAACACGACACTACTTCGATATGTAAAACGCAAAATGCAACAGGCAACTATGAAAAAGAAAATTTAAACTTAACCGTCGAATTGTTTAAACGTTTCGTCCAATCAATGGCCGTCTTTGATGGTGGGATAAGTTTTTTTGTAAGACATATGATTGCAGTTTTCTCACTCTAATAACAGTTATTTTAATAAACTTTGTTCAACTCATAGATTACCATGCAATAGACAAAATAAAAGACATCTTTCTTTCTCTATGTTACCGTGTGCCTTGCAAATCTGTATGTAAATTAGATCGCACATCAAGAGTTCTATTAATTTAATTAGATGCATATTTCGTTTGTTTTTGACACAAATATTTAACAAGGGCCGAATGCAGAATGTAAGAGAGAGAGATTGAGAATTCAGATTAATTTAGTTCCAACGTTGCCAGTTTTCTTAATTTCACAATTATTTAACAAGGACAGAATGCACTTGAGTGCATGTTTAAGATAGAGTGGAAAATGAAATTAATAATTCCAAATTCCAGATTAGTTGCAACGTTGCCGGTTTTCTTAAATGCACAATATTTATATTCAATAAAATAAAAACGATTTAAAATAATTACGTACGTTTTTTAACATACAAGATATGTTGAAGCTTTACTGTAAACTGGGTGGTCAAATATTTTGAATTTTTTGGTGAAAAAATATTTTTACACAGTGGCGTACTGACTCGTGTACCAATTTTCCTGAATATGTAAAAGCTGCTTTAAAAAAATTAATAAAACTGTTATAACAAACAATAAAACTTCTCAATTTTTAGAAATAGTTTGTTTTTGATTGTGTCTTATAGTAGGAGGCATTCAAAACGCGTAACTATACACCTTACTTCGTTTCAGTTTGCAATATGGTTATTTCTATTAGTTGAACAAAGAAAGACTACAAAAATAACAGTTGTCAGAGTGAAAAGTAGCAAAGAGACAATATCACTCTTTCTCTTTCCTTTAGGGTCTAATGAAAGTTGTCTTTATCGAACATATAGCCTATATTGCAAACTAAAATAAATCAATCTGTACAGTAAAATGATTTATTATGAAAATGAATAGCCTGGTAAACATCAAAAAATAAAACATTTATGTAACCTTAGGTAACATTTAAATTATATAAATTTCAAACAAACATCAAATGCTTAATGTATTTTATTAAAATTCAAATAATGTTCCACAATATCCCTCAACCTCTCCAAATACGGCTCTCGGTTTTTCACTTTTATATTAAAGAGCTTCTGGTCTCCTGAACCAGAACCGTCATCCTGCCAAGTACTAGTATCATCGAAATTGGGAACATCATCGGTTTCGACGAAGAACAATTCCAAAATGCACGTACCGCCGTTGAAACCGTGGAAGGCGTATTTTCTCCAGTGCTCCCACATGACCGAAACTGGAAACAGTTTCTCGACGTCGCTGCCCAATTCCGAAAGGAACGATGAAAGCTCCTTGTGATAGTATTCCAGGATGTATTCCAACTGGTCCAATTCAACTTTGGAACCGCCGCAATACAAAAAGAGAGCCAAGTCTATCATGGGTGAAAATACGCAGGAAATTTGGAAGTCTAGCATCACCATGTCTGTTGGGTTGTTTTCCTCGTTGTCCTGAAAATAAATGATAAAATTATTATCGTTCTTTCCGACCTTTAAAGGGTACTAAGAAAGTCTGAATAAGGCGCGTATACTCACCAAAACAGCGAAATTGAACAAGCAAGAGCGAGCAAGCATTCTAAACCGACTCGCTCTTGTTCGCTATTTTGGCAAGTTCGCACCTTAAGAAGCCTGAGAATTTCAAAAATTACCCTATATTTGAAGAGGAGGTTTCCATTATGACAGTCCGCGTGCGTAATGACCCTTTCTTTGGGTAAATCGTTGAACAGGTCGATCAGAATGTTGCATGTGCCTCTCTCCATGAGTTTTTCGTACCGTTTCGCGAGATCGCTTCTTCCTATTTCGATCAAATTCCCAATTACCTTTTCCACGGTGCTTTTATACATCCCTTCGAATAAGTTGATTTTCTCCAGAAACAAATTTGTATAATTCCGTTCGATTCGCTCAAACTCTTCCGGTCTTTGATCGTTCAGGGCTAAAGATATAGCGTGGAATTTGGCGTAATTTCTAAGAGCTAGTTTAATGTGATTCATGTTCATGGGTATTCTCTTATTGTGCAACCGGTATCCTTTTTGCACCATGTTGTCCTGGACTATAACTTCCGTTTCTTTCGTTTCGAAAGCCTTGTAGCACTTGGGGAGCGCCTTGAATGGTCGCTCGATGGATTTTTCTTTTTGGAATTGATACATCAATGGCACTATCTCCGCGTAAAAGGCTACTTCCCTTTTGCAAAGATCTTCGGAGAATGAGCGCATGTCTACTGCGGTTCTACTCACTTTGGCAATCAGGTAGAGTTCCTGGGAGTTTTTATTGGTTTCATTCAGAGTAATTTTGGCGAAATTTATGTCCGCTAAGTAACCATCACCTTTTTCTTTCATTCCTTGTAATTCCACCGTGCATTCCTCGGTGCCCAAGGCTTTTTTGAACCAGTTCACTAACTCGGTATTTCTGTTTTCGTCGTTCATTGTTGATGTGTTCAACGCGAAACACAGGATCTAACTACATAAATGTTTACATAATTTTTTTTTTAATTCGTTGTTAGTATACTATCAAGGTTATATTGATGATATAATAGCTACAGCTGGCTTTAAAACGCATGTGCGATTCCATACTCGTTTTGATTAGATCTTGATAAATAAAAAAATTTAAATGGGTGACAAAGTACCCAATTAGCGGTGACATTAAACGTGTTAAATTAAATGAACGCAATATTATTATGTATTATATTTATTTTATATTTTATTTTATTTTTTTAATTATTTTTTTATTTATTTTTTACTTATTTTTATTTATTTAAAATATCTCAATTAAATGCAAATGTGAAAATAATCTAATTAATCATTTTATAGAAATGTCTCACAAACTATTGTTTCTATGAAAGTGTTTGAAATTTAGTATGAAGTAACATAAGAAGAAATAAAAATAAACTACAATTTGCAATACTAAAAAATGTTATAAATATTTATACATAGTTAAAAATATTATCAAAAAAATTAAATAAGGGTTTTTAGCAACACAAAGCAGCTTCTTATTTATTCTTATTTATTTTTTGATCAAATATACAGGGTGGCACATACAACTTTTGTAATAAAGTTTTTTAATACCCTCAACAATAACAGATATATTGAGCTTTTCCATACTAATGTGCCACACCGTATATTATATTTTTGAAATTTTTGAAATTAATTTTTGAATAGAAAACAAGGTGTTCTATTTAAAAAAATATAAGTTTGGTCTACCACTGCAAAGCGGGACACTCAGTCTATAATATATGTTTGTATACAGAGTGGTCTGTAAGTAATGGTAAGGACAAGTAATCACTTATAATAATAGATATACAGGGTATGTCACGACGAACTTAAACTACAATATACAATGTATACCAAATTATATTTAAATCGGATAAGTAGTTTCCAATATATAGATAGTCTAAGTTCATCGTGATACACCCTGTATTGAGCTTTTCCATACCAATGTACCAATATACCAACTACCAATATAGTAACCTGCTACCAATGCTACCAATATACCAACCTGAACATTGACATTATTTTAATCATCACCTTGTACCATTACCGTTAATGAACGCGCCTTTCAACGTCCTCCAATTACCCAAATTCACCCCCAACCTATCCGAAGAATACCCCTCGCTAACCGGATAATATATCGTCTCACCTCCGGAGAAAAGCGCCCCCCACTGCCCGAACGTTCCATAATCGATGATGGAATGATTGCAGGAGGCCATGATGGCGATGTCCAGTTCCGGCGACGTCGGCCGGTACTTCCCCGGTACGTACACGTTGTCCCTGTTGCCGAACTCTCTCAAGCACCAATTCGGATCGTCGCTAATAAAAATAAACGCTACGTCGGGGTACTTTCTCTCGAAGTACTCCATGGCCAAGTGGAAGAACTCTTTCGGGCGCGGTGTAATTTTGTATTTTCTCTTCAAGTACGCCAGGTAGTCGGTCCGTCTCGCGTGCACACCTACAAACGTGCGTACCGTGTAATTCAAGTACTCGTTGCCTAAGCGCAGGATGTTTTGACTAGCCTCCAGTAAACTTCGTTTAATAGTGAACACTTCACTAAGGTAGTGAATTTTCGCTCCAAGTAATTCCGGTGTTACCACGCAATGTGGTAGTATCAAATCGAATTTGTTTGAAAACTTCTCGTACGAGAAATTTTGCAAGGTTTTGAGTCTGGTGATTTTGGAAAGAGGGCAATGTGAAATATCTTCGATAATTGGTATGTTCATGTTCTCCAGTAAGTTTTCTAATCTCCGTTTGATGCAGTTGGGTACGAAAGGTTCTAAACCGGTCGCTTTGGATACCAACCACACGGATATGTATTCCCATATCTGGTTTCCTAAACGACCTCCTTGCGGAACAGTAACGATGCCTCTCTTGGGACATGTTCGATTTCGAGGCGATCTAAGTTCTTTCTTGAAATTGTAATTCTCGCAAAGGGATTGCTTCTTCGCGAAATTTGCGAACGTTTTCATCGAGCCTGATTTTTTAAATGCTTTATTTTTATATTCGTTTATATCCACGATGTCTAATTTTAGTGGCTGTTGTTCGGTAATGGAGAACTCTGAGTAAATCTGTATAATGTAAAGCATACAGAACATGAAAATAACGATCTTTAGTATTGCATTGGCAGGGTTATTCGATTGGGACTCCATAATTGCAAGGTTAGTTTTCTAGAAAAAAAAGTTATTTATTTTAATTTTATTTGTATAGGCTTAATAATATGTGGGTAATAGTACATACATAGTACAGAAGGTACAAAAAAACAGGTCACCTTATCAGAAGAAATTATGAGAAATATTTTAAATTTCATTGCATATTAAATTGCCCTGCTCTTTGTATACTTCCCCTGCAATGCACCCTGTATTTTCCCCTACTTTATCTCTTATTTTTACCATATGATAAAATAAAGTAGGTAAAAAAATACATATAAAGAGAACAATATTATGTATATACTTACCTTACTTAGCTATATGTATTTCACATTTTTTTGCACATCAATTTACGTAGTTTGAACTAGAATTCTTGACTATTATTACTACTAACATTTTTTAATTATGAAAGCAACTAATATCTATATCTACATTGACACATAAACGTAATAATATGCTTCTATTAGATACATATGTAAGTAGACGAATACTTTCTGCTGAATGCTTAATTTTTTATTATATTGTATTTACTTACGTTACCTTCGCATACAATATTATTTATTGCGAATGTAATCAAACGCCATTGTTTAAAATACAAATTTGTACGTTTAAAACAATTGTTGCTTCTGCTTTAACCACACTGCAAATAAAAATATCAATAATCTGGCGGATTATACGGGTTGAAATAAAAAGATAAAACATTAATGACTTGTCCCATCTGCTTAAAAATGCTGATAAATCTAAATCTTGTATGTGCTCTTTAAATTTAATATCAGAAGAAATCATACAATTAAATTTTGCAACATAGCGTCATACAACGCATTACTATTCTACATAGACACCAATTTAAAAATGCGTTTATCAAAATTAGATAAATAAAACATTTATGGCCACTTGATATATTTTTTATTGGTCCACAAATAATTGAATTCCATTTTCAGGCTATATTCTAACATTTATTACTTCTAAATATATTTTGCGAATTACGTACCTATTTATTAATATCATAAGATACATAATATGTAGTTGTTGATGTAAAAAAGAGTAACATTGCTAAGCGAATTTAATTAAGAATTACCTATAAAAATATACATATTTCTTAGTATTTATAAAATACTGCGTATTATAGAGTGACCAAACTATAAAAACTTAACATCGAGTCAAATTGAGTATAACAATAAAATTCATTAGGTTTTTTGTATTAAAAATTGAACATACTACTTTACGTATTCAATACATATTCAAAAAACACAGTAGGCCTAAAATATTATCTAAACAACTAATTGTAAATTGCTATAAAAACATACATTTTCGAAGCCAAAATGAACAATACTTCTTAAATAAAATTAGATGCTCGAGAAACAAACAACATACTGTGCGACAGGTAGGTGTATACTTTTTAAATATTGTTAAAATTCATTTAATCTAAACAGTAACCGTGGTAATTAATGATCATGTACCTAATTCCTCATTTTCATTATTCCTAAAGATACATAGACTCCAAAGATTGGATTAATGGTAGTTACATCTTCATCATCCCGTTTCCAAATTTAAGAAAAAATATTTTTAAATTAATTGGTAATCAAATATTTGGATAAAATTCTCTTGTTATAATTAGGCATTTTTTAAACAAAGCGAGGCTTTGTTTTTTTAAAAATTGTTAAAAATTTGGTTAATAAAAAATTATTGAGTCAGTATCCAGTTTGAATTGAATTTAAATATGTCAAAATAGCATATTAAATTAGCAGTAATTTTGTTAAAACGGGACGTTAAAACAGTGAATAAAATATGGTCGTTAATAAAATTTATTGTAACGAATAAATTAATTTAATCTGTGCTCTAAATTAATTTAACACAGTTAGCACAACCCCCGAAAACTACAACACAAAAATTTACCCAATAAACCTACATAAAAATCAATAACCATCGATAACCATTAATCGCATAGAAAAAAAACGTTCCTACGAATTAATCCAACCGCATTTTACTTATCTAACAAGTCAATTTCTCGAGGACACATTCAAGGAAGCCCCTTCTGTCCGGGATCTTCGGGACTGGGGCTGTCGTTGCGCCTCGAACGCACCCTCACCACCTGCCTGTGATTGTTCTCCTGGCTGTCGCCCGATAACGTGCTGGCCCCGTAATGCAATTCCGGCACCGAGGACGCCAATCGCATCTTCTCCGAGTTGCTGTCTTCCTTCTCGGTGAACAGCAGCCCCAGGTTCAGTTGCGGTATGTCGTAGAACACCGCCAGTGTCAGCATCATAACCGTTATGCCCATAAACAGGTAACCTTTAACAAATAGAAATTCTAAATCTTTTACTCTTGGTCTAGTACAATTTATGTTGTTTAATAAACAATGCCTGAAGAGCCTCTTTCAATTCCTGCAGCACAATAATTGTCTAAGCAAGCGTGATACTTCGAGTCTTGCAGGTGGATGTGTTCTAAGGGTTAAAACTTAGATTTTGAGCTAGTTTTCAAAGCGACAAAAATTGAATAGATAATACTTACAAGTAGTAGCGATTTTGTATAGAGGACGGTAAGGTTGGTCGGCGGAATCGCCTGGTATGTAGTCTCCCAAGCCAATGGTGGTCAGTGATATGAAGCAATAATAAATGGAGTCCAGGTAATCCCATTCCGGCTCGATAGCAGCGAAGGCGGCCGCAGGAAGTAACAGGAAGAACAGTAGGAGAAACATAACTAAAAATTAAGAACATAATAATAAAAATATAGAACTTTTTCTATTTTGAAAGTACTTACACATAATGAGAAGGTGCATAATGCGTATGTTGAAAGGTTGATATAAATGTCCCAATCTGGAGTTGAGCCATTGGAGCAGCCCAACAGTTGGGACGAGTAGTCTTTCTACCAGCGCAGAAAGTAGCACCAAAGTCAATGGAATGCCCACCATTGCGTATACCATGCAAAAGACTTTACCAGTTCTGCTTAAGGGTGTTACGTGTCCGTATCCTACAACAAAGACATTTATTATAATTTATAATATACTCTTAAATATAATATAATTTATAATATAATTCTTCTTACCTATGGTTGTTACGACGGTGCTGGCGAAAAATAACGATTGACCAAAGCTCCAGTTTGGTTCACCAGTGGCATTATTAACGGCTGAGACTCCTCTGTTGCTTGCTTTTACTATTTCTACGATTAATTCTTCTAGATCGTTGTCTGTAATAATTAATAGTTTTAATTAACTTGCTTTAATTGTTGTTAAGTGCAAGGAAAATAATAATGATTTTATTGGCAAAAAAATATTGATTATCATTACCTAACTAATTATAGAACGCTCAAATTTAGTTGAGATATTTTAGTCAACGGTTGCAAATTTAATAAATAATGATGAATTTAATAAAAATATTTAATTTTAAACAGATAATTTTAATACATTCATTATATGTTTATATGTAGTGGTAAAATACTCGCATACATATATTTGTTTTTACAGTCTTCATGTTTGTAGTTATAATTTATAATTAAATATTAAATGAAGAACCTGAAATTGAAATTAATGTAAAAGCATCCCGTCGAAGTGCAAAATGTATAAAAAGATACTATAAAATCGAGTTTACTGCTTTATTCCCACCAGTAACTCGACATGTAGGTAATTAGTGAAAATTCATTACTTATCATGTAAAATTTCCCTTAAAAAACAACAAACAATTGACATTTTCTTACACATATTACCCAATCTACTATATGGAGTTAACAATTTCATAATTGATAATAATATAAATTATTCAAGAAATCATAACAAGACATCTTTGTTTTCCTTTTTTTTTTTCGCTAGTGGAACAGAAAGCTCTGTCTCTACGTAAATGTGATATAATAAAGCATACAGAGTGATTCCTCTTCCGTTTCTAGATCACAAATTAAAATAAAAAAATAAATTGAAAATACTGACACTATATTGAGGACAATAACTAAGTGTGCATTCGTTTACACTTGCAGATAAAATTGAGATTGAACCAATTTTTATAGGAACCTCTTTGTGTTTTAAAACATTCAAATTAATTATCCTGTATATCAATTTCTCAAATCGAATGAAATTCAAAAGATAACCTCTGACCCTGCATGCATGTACGTTACCCTCCAGTTTTCGAAATATCAATATCAATCAACTATTGGTACCCCTCCAGGCAATTATCTCGACGCGGCATAAACAGCATGCGATAATAATGTTGATAATGCAAAGCTCAAGTTCAATATTTATCAGCGAGGAATCAGCTGGTATCGAATATTTAAATAAGGGAAAATAAATAAAGCTGATTACTCGGAATCCATCTATAACGTAGAAAAAAAAAAGAATTTATAGATTAAATATAGCAGGAATCATGCCCAACTTCAACTTCATTGAAAATTTAAAAATGCTGTATAAAACGTTGACATGACTTACCCTGTGTAGCTATTAGATTATTAAATCCATTAATTAATTATTAAAGTCCATTAATTAATTAATACGATCTGTTAATTAATTTACGATGTAATGTGCTTATTACATAGGATTTAGGGACACCTTGGTGTTTTTATTCCATACAAAAGTTATTATTACTTTAACCCTTTGAGAAAAATTAAGTGGTCTTATTACTTTTATTATTTTCATTAACAATTCATGTTACTAAACCGTATTAATGCGTGACGCTGATTGATTAATCAAAAATTGATGGGGCGCTATGGTTTAAAATCGATTACCATCGACCTTTACTATTCAACAAGGACATTTTAAAAGAAAATTTAGTGAACAAAATTCGACGGAAACATCGAAGTGAAGTATAGGTACATTCAATTTATGCCCGCCCCATTTAAAACCTTCGGGAAACTGAAATTTAATTCGAAGCGGCGAATGCGACGCGATAGGGCGAATAATGAGGGATTTTCCGCGGTACATCCCCGTAATCCGTCGTGCGAGTTTTCAGCCTAATATTAATTTTCGGAGATCAGGCCCCTTCGAACAAAAGGTACTAAATCGCGGGATAACGCTCCATCTACTTTTAGGGATTTCGCGAGTTATTCAACGCGCTGAAACGCCGCAAAATAATGAAATTTTGTGGCGTTCGGCGAGTTAATAACATTTTTTATCTCGATGGATATTAAAAAAGTTACTAGAAAACAATATAAATGAGATTAAACTATACATATGTATACAGATTATTTTCTTCGAGGAAATTCGATAATAAATCGGTCCGAAAATTGTACTAAGCGTCGATAAATATTTTCGATAATTAAATATTATATGAAGTGGAACTTTAAAACGAAGAGAAACGTTACTTTACGCCTCGAAAAGGCAAATTATTCATATTATTTACCATGTTACTTTAATCTGTTTACGTTGTCAATGAACTAGAAGTATGTAATTGACCGATAAAATATTTGTTTGATTCATGAAAGAAAAATTCACATAACATATAGGTCAATTAATTCTCTTTTTATTCAAATAATATTGTTATTGTCAGGAATCTATAAGGGAAGTATTATGTATTAAAAGTTGACCTTATTATTGAATTACCATTCAATTGTTGTGTATCGAACCCGACTAACCTGAAACGGTAGGATACTGAGTGTAAAATTTCTGTATGGCCGTTCGAACTTCAACCCTTGTCGTTCTCTCTTCGGGCTCCTCCACGTAAAACAAGAACGAAGCCCCTCCGCAGAGGTACAAAAAGTACACGAACAGATAGATGGCGAACAAATAGGTGGACCTGCACATTCCCAATATGATGGGTCCTTTGAACCTCTTGGCTGGGCTTTGAGGCAACAGCGGTACCTCCTCCAGCCGGGTCGATTCCTCCTGCGGGCTGTCGAATCGGTACAACTGCTCTTTTTGGCTGCTCGTTATTATCGCTCCGTAACTCTTGAAATCCATCGTCTTCGAAGATCGAACTCTTATTTCGACTGAAATGCACTTTAGGGAAACTTAGGGGGAAAGTGAATATAATAATACGTTTACAGGGTGATTTAAATACCCCTAGAAGTTTTTGGGGGTATTTTTGGTACAAAATGTAAGCGTTTCATTTTCTACATATCACCCTGTATATTATTATTGAAGAGTTCCACTCTACAGTGGTAATTATATGTGGTTGAAAGTTTTAAAGTTGCATAAACCTAATATATAAATAAACATATACATAACATAAAAAATTGATTAGGTAGTCGTAATTTAGATTAGGATATAATAAATAGGACATTACGAAATGTAGGTTAGCGATATAATTTAAAATAGTGAAAAAAAACTATATCTATTACAATCAACATAATGGGAAACAGGATAAATAGTAGCTGGAAGAAAAGGACAAAAAGGGTGAGAAAATAAAGGGTGGTGTTTTAAGTTTTTAGAAAAAATTATGCTTCCTACTTGGGTCTGAACAAAACACCCCCTTCAATTTAACAGAACCCTAATTTTTAATTTTCTATGTATAATAATTTTAATGAACGGTGCATTACATACTTTAATACTTTACAACTTTACTGACCACAGAAATATGTTCATTTTCCCGCTGTTTTTTTAACTAAAGTGCATCCTTACCGTTTATTTAAATTTAATTCGATCACTCTATATGCTAGTATAACGCTAGGTGGAAACTGTTCAGTCACTGTTATAAATACACGCTGGGGTGCGAGAAAAACGCGCTTTCCGCCACGAAAGCCCTTTCCAAAAACCGCATAGTCCTTTGAAGCATGTCGATCGAGTGGACGAGTCCGAATCACAAATTAAACTCTGATTTTCACATGAAACCGCGTTTGTCGACTGGCTGGTCAGCGATAATGGGCACCCGTTTTATTTGAATGTTTGTTATCTTTTTGTAAACGGAGATTAGAGAGATTTGTTTGCTTTCGATGGCTTTTCGGTCGCAAAGGTTAAATACCTGAATGTCGAAGAGCTGACCATTAGTTTTGTTGATTGTTTGCTGCCGATTGACGATGGATTCTTGAACTGTATTTGGTACTTATCTACGCGATATGCGACAGAAGTATCACGGATTTGTGTTTGTATTTATGTTTGCGTTACAAGGGTGAAGTTTATTTTGCGATTTAAATGATTGTTTTTCTTATTTTGGAGTTAATTAATACATAGTAATCTAAAAATTTAGGGCAATAATTTTAGTTTAAATAATATAATATAAAAATTCAATAAAATCACTATATATATAAAACCCCAGGCGTTAACGACTGATTGGAGATCGAAATTAAATTTGAATTACTTGGGCGTCGAGAGGTAGATGGGAAGACGTAAAAAAATTCGCTGATTACGAAAATCGACCTCTTTTCCCCAGCTAAATTCGTTTTCGTTTACAATATCGATTTAAAGTTGAAATTTTTGACACATTTTTCAAGAAATTATTTGATGGACGATTTGCGTTCGTTTAGTTTCAACGGAACTTTACCGCGGTGCAAGATTTTTTCTTAATTTGACCCTCTTAGCCGCTTTCAACGGTTGAATATGAAAGAATATACAATAATTTACTCACCTCCCAATTTTCTCCTCATTTTATTGACGAATAACGGAGAAATGTTTATATTAATTTCGAAAAGTGTACACTAATGACAGCGACAAAGAACAAACCTCACATTGACTGAAAATGTCACTGACGTTTCTAAGGAAACGTCGACGGGACATTTGATGTACAGGGTGTTTTTACGTTAAGGAAATGTGAAAATTTGATGTACAGGATGATCGCGACCGAGCGAGCGCAGCGAGC
The DNA here is from genome assembly GCA_918026865.1 of Phyllotreta striolata. Lineage (NCBI taxonomy): Eukaryota > Metazoa > Arthropoda > Insecta > Coleoptera > Chrysomelidae > Phyllotreta > Phyllotreta striolata. The sequence continues at coordinate 7,770,134 of OU900095.1, forward strand.
GAGGCTCCGGCTAGCAAACTGTCTTGCGGCGAAGCCGCCACCGTAAGAAAGGGGGGTTGAAAGGGGGCGCAGCCCCCTTTCCGAGCTGACAAGCGAGTCCTACATATATATAGATGTAACCCTTGACAGGGGATATAGACTGATTGGCGAGAGAAATTAAAAAAAAGTTTCTGGGGCATTGGGAGGTAGATGGAGAGACGTAAAAAAATTCGCCGATTACGAAAATCTACCTCTTTTCTCCAGCTAAATTCGTTTTTTTCCGTAATTCGATTTTGAAAGTGAATAAAAGTGAAAATTTTGACACATTTCCAAATAAATTACTTGATGGACGTTGCCCGTTCGTTTGGTTTAAACGGATCTACACCGAAATAAGAGACTTTTTTGTTTTTTAGACAATTTCGTCGTTTTTAATGGACGATAATAAAAGAAAATGCAATAATACGCAAAAATGTACGTTTCTTGGTCATTTGTACTTACCAAAAACGGAGAAACGATCGAATTACTTTTAAAAAAACTACACTTATGACAGCGGCGATGAACAAATTTCAAACTGTCAAAGTTGTCATTTCCGTTACTACGGGATACATTTACATTTAATTTGATGTACAGGGTGTTTTTTCATTAAGGAAATCGGAAAAATTGATATACGGAGCGTTTTTAACATTAAATGAAAAATTATTTGCAATAGAATTGAAATATAGTACAGGGTGACTTGTATTTAAGGAAATGTTAATTATACATAAACCGAGCGAGCGAAGCGAGCGAGGATCCGGCTATATTACTGTCTTTGCGTAGAACGCCGATAGGCGTTCGAGCTGCGGGTCTATTCGGCAGAGCCCATCGTTAACTAGAGCGATTAAGTCGAGCTCGCGAAGCGAGCGAGACCTTAGTTACCTAACAGTCCTTGCGTAGGAGGCCGTGAGGCCTCCGAGCTGCGGGTCTATTCGGCAGAGCCCATCGTTAACTAGAGCGATTTAGTCGAGCTCGCGCAGCGAGCGAGACCTTAGTTATTTAACAGCCTTTGCGTAGGAGGCCGGTAGACCTCCGAGCTGCGGGTCTATGCGGCAGAGCCCATCGTTAACTAGAGAGATTTAGTCGAGCTCGCGCAGCGAGCGAGACCTTAGTTATTTAACAGCCTTTGCGTAGAACGCCGATAGGCGTTCGAGCTGCGGGTCTATTCGGCAGAGCCCATCGTTAACTAGAGCGATTTAGTCGAGCTCGCGCAGCGAGCGAGACCTTAGTTATTTAACAGCCATTGCGTAGGAGGCCGCCAGGCCTCCGAGCTGCGGGTCTATTCGGCAGAGCCCATCGTTAACTAGAGCGATTTAGTCGAGCTCGCGCAGCGAGCGAGACCTTAGTTATTTAACAGCCTTTGCGTAGGAGGCCGTTAGGCCTCCGAGCTGCGGGTCTATTCGGCAGAGCCCATCGTTAACTAGAGCGATTTAGTCGAGCTCGCGCAGCGAGCGAGACCTTAGTTATTTAACAGCCATTGCGTAGGAGGCCGCCAGGCCTCCGAGCTGCGGGTCTATTCGGCAGAGCCCATCGTTAACTAGAACGATTTAGTCGAGCTCGCGCAGCGAGCAAGACCTTAGTTATTTAACAGCCATTGCGTAGGAGGCCGCCAGGCCTCCGAGCTGCGGGTCTATTCGGCAGAGCCCATCGTTAACTAGAGCGATTTAGTCGAGCTCGCGCAGCGAGCGAGACCTTAGTTATTTAACAGCCATTGCGTAGGAGGCCGCCAGGCCTCCGAGCTGCGGGTCTATTCGGCAGAGCCCATCGTTAACTAGAGCGATTTAGTCGAGCTCGCGCAGCGAGCGAGACCTTAGTTATTTAACAGCCTTTGCGTAGGAGGCCGTTAGGCCTCCGAGCTGCGGGTCTATTCGGCAGAGCCCATCGTTAACTAGAACGATTTAGTCGAGCTCGCGCAGCGAGCAAGACCTTAGTTATTTAACAGCCATTGCGTAGGAGGCCGCCAGGCCTCCGAGCTGCGGGTCTATTCGGCAGAGCCCATCGTTAACTAGAGCGATTTAGTCGAGCTCGCGCAGCGAGCGAGACCTTAGTTATTTAACAGCCATTGCGTAGGAGGCCGCCAGGCCTCCGAGCTGCGGGTCTATTCGGCAGAGCCCATCGTTAACTAGAGCGATTTAGTCGAGCTCGCGCAGCGAGCGAGACCTTAGTTATTTAACAGCCTTTGCGTAGGAGGCCGTTAGGCCTCCGAGCTGCGGGTCTATTCGGCAGAGCCCATCGTTAACTAGAACGATTTAGTCGAGCTCGCGCAGCGAGCAAGACCTTAGTTATTTAACAGCCATTGCGTAGGAGGCCGCCAGGCCTCCGAGCTGCGGGTCTATTCGGCAGAGCCCATCGTTAACTAGAGCGATTTAGTCGAGCTCGCGCAGCGAGCGAGATCTGGTTGTTTAAAAAATTGATATACGGGGTGTGATTAATTTCCAAACGAAAATTCAATCGCACCGAGCTCGCGAAGCGAACGAGGATCCGGCTAGCAAACTGTCTTGCGGCGAAGCCGCCACCGTAAGAAAGGGGGGTTGAAAGGGGGCGCAGCCCCCTTTCCGAGCTGACAAGCGAGTTTGGCCTATATGTACATATGTGCATTACTATTACATTTCTATCAAATATGTAAGTATCTTATCGGTCAGTTACTTTCGAACGATTGCTCCAGTTTTATGTCTTAAAGATAGCCTAGTTAGTTTTTTTGGCATTCCTAAATTATTAGTTATTATTAATTGGGCATTTTTCTTCAATTTCCACACTATCAAAGGAAATCAAGCATTCTCTGCAATATTTAGTAAATAAGAGAGCGTACAGAGAGTCAAAATGTCTCTTTTTCCTATTTAAAAATTAAGCACGTTCCAATAAAAATATTTACACTGGGATGTCAGTACTATAAAATCCAAAACCACTTACCATAAAAAGTTTTAGGGGGTTGTCTCTTTTATATAAATTAAGAAGATTAATTATTGATTATTTTACTTCAAACAAACAGATAAAATAACTTGACCTTCATTATATTAGTACTATTTTAGTTTTATTCGGTTACTAGGCTGAAAATAGTACAAACAAATGCAAGTTCAACTTGGAGAAGGAGAAAATTCCCTTTTTATCTTGTAAATAAACAAAAAAAATAATTAAATGCCTTCCAAATAACCTTCCCTCTTTGTTAGCTAAATTATAAATTAGGTGATTTGGATTTTTTTGTTAAAGCCCTTTAACCAGTGTATTTCTCATTATATACAGGGTGTCCCAATGAAAAGTAGCCCATTTAATCAGCTTATAAACTTTTAAACGCCTGGTCATAAAAACATACCCAAACGTATGCTTTCCGTATTAGTATGTTTTATTTTGCTATAACTTTTGTTACATTGCCACAGAAATTTTGTATCACCTGTATAGGGGTCTTAATTGTAGTCCCTATACAATAAGAACACAACATTGTAACCTGAGTAATTGGGCAACAATTTCAAATTTTACATGAAGTTCCCAGTCCAGTTTCCAGTCCTTTCTTCGTCCCATTATTGTTTAAATAATAACCTTATTTATTACAGTAGATAAATGCAATTAAAAAAAGGTTCAATAAAAAAGCATAAGATGGCAATTACATTGTAAATTTATCGCCAGCGTTATTTTTCTTTATTTCTTCCAGCAGTACATCTTTAGCCCGGAGTATTTTGTATTGGAGATAGATCGAACCGTTGGCGCAATGCCGATTGTTCTTCTCCAGGCTGCTGTAACGCCTGCACACCTCCATTGGGCACAATTCCTTCACGTTCAAAATCAGCTTCGCCTCCTCGACGGACATGTCGGGCTTGATGTCCGGCTTCTTTGGCGATTTTTCGTACCTTTTTTTCGCCGCCGCCTGACTATACCGAATCTCCTCCTTAACGCTTTTCACTACGGATTTCACGAGGATCTTCGTCCCGTGGTAAATGACATCAGTTAGGTATTTCGCCATGACCGCGGGCTGGGTAAGGCATGTTTGAATACCTTCTTGTTGGTGTTGACGTTTAATGCATGTATCAATCAATTTTGATTTATTTTGGCTTTGCTCCTAATTTGTTTAGAATTTAACCAGGTGATGAACTCAGCTACTCAGCTACTCGGCTACTTACTAGCTTGTGTACCTGCGTGTGATAAGAAAAAGCCCAATTTCTTAACTCTCTTAGGTTCTATCTTGAATGTATAATTCATCAAGAGGATATTAAGAACAAAAAAAAACCAAACAATAAGAGTATGACCTCCTGGTTTTACTCTCATTCACCGTTGTAAATAGTAGAACAATAGCCTATAGCGAATAATTTCGACATTCAATAGTGAAAGTACCTATTCGTATAAATAATAGAAAATGTAATTTTATTAACTTACCACGTACTTGTGGATTTTGTTTGAGAAAATCGCTCCGTAGAGTTCTGAGGCTGTTCACTTGCTCTGTTTCCTCGGGCGCTTCGATTGCGGAGAAAACGGATGCTCCCAATATGAGGAAGAGGATGTATCCACTGAAGAAAATGGAGAAACGTAAAAACCCACGACTAATGAGGGTCATTTTTTCTGGAAGGAGACGATTTTTAATCGATTTTTCGGTTTTACCTCGTAGATGTGTTATGTGGATCGAGGTGTTTGTGAATTGTGAATATACATATTATCTGTACAGATGGTTTTATTGTTAATTGTATACAGGGTGTCCCGCATAAGAACCGACACACAGCAGGTGCGTAAAGAGGAGCCCAAAATATGTTGTTTAACCTGACTTAACTTCCTTCAAAGTTACATTCCTGAGAAGCTATAGGTCTTCAATGTAGAATTGCAAATTAAAAAAAAGTAAATATCTCTGTAGGTAATATTCAAACTTAAAACAAAGAAATTTGATATACATACGTTGTGAGTGTGCTATGAGAGATCAATTGATCTATTTCAAAGGGATCAATAGGGATTACGCTGCCTTAAAATGTTACATAGTCATTTTTTTACCTGATAGATGATTTTAAAAATTATTATTTCTTTTTGTAGTTACCTAATTTAATTTCAAAACTTTTTTATTCCTTTTGCTTTTTATAATTCTTTATCGTTTTGATGAAAAATGCTAAAAGAAAGTCATGTCATTTAAAACCTTGCTATATTAAGTTAAACTTGGGTTAAACAACATATTTTAGACTCCCCTGGCTTTGTTTCGGTTCTTATCCGGGACACCCTGTATAGTTTGGTTGAATATAGGTGTGGCATGTGGCATCAAAGAAGTCCTAAAATAATCTTTTGAATGCTTTTTAAAATAAATTATAAAATTAAAATATCTTGTTCATGTTTAAAAAAATTGTGAATTTGGCTTCTTGAAACAACACCCTTTATATTGAAATATTCAAAATTCATTATTTTCTTTTTACCGCAACCTATTGGTATTTTTTCAATTTTTAAATTGTTTATTGAGTATCCGCAATCCAAATAATCCGCACACTGGTTGCCAGAATGATTCAACCATGTATCTAGATAAAATTTGTAACAAAATTTTATTCGATTTTTTTTCCTTTTAAATTTGATTACGTTATTGATTACTTACTTATTAATTGTTTTTTATAAATTTTATTTGGATTTTGTCATTTAATTATTCTACGTAGATTTTCAATTAACAATATAATAAACAGCAAAAAATCTAAAATATTTTCGTGTCGTAAAAACAAATTCTTATCGATTTAATATGTTTTTAGTTAAATTTTTCGCATAATCTAATTAACTGTTTAAAATACAGTTATGTCATTTACGGTTCTATAATATTTCAATGCCATAATTGCACCAATACTTGTCATTTTGCGTTGTTCGTATTCAATTTACCTACCAGGGGTGTCCAGAAAAGAAAGTACCAGTTTTTGTATGCCCTCCTCATAGAAAGTTGCCGCCTGCGTTTTCGCTGCAGAAAGTGACAATTTCATGAAAAGAGCATGAATTATAAACTTACGGTTTTCGTTCATCTTTACTTCAAATGAACGATCGTGGAAAATTATGTGTATCCGCGAATAATTGAAAACACAGGTGGTAATCTCCTATGAGCATAGCGTACAAAAACTTGTGCTACGCTCTGAAAAATATCCGGAAAATTTTGGGACCTATGCAGAAATGTAGCTTAAGAATCGTAGATTGTTGTGCAATATTTTTTTTGTATATCTGTACCTGATTTTTTACTTGAAACTTACTTTCTGGACGCGCGTAGTAGTTATATTAATTTTCTTTTCAGGATCGTCATTAATTTTCCGTTTTGTTCACTCAAATCACACAATTTTCGACAAACAATCGTTAAAAATAATATTATATCTTTAAGGAGTGATCACATCACGTGAAATTGTTAAAGTTAAAACCTACACAAGTAAAATAGAGTATGTCGTGGGTTAAGTGTGGGAAGTAACACCTGCAGATATACAGAAACAATTATATAAAAAAATCCCTAATAACCCAAAAGTCTACCTTTTAAATAAACACACACACATGTAATCTTCCAGGTGTAACTAACTAAAGAATTGGCTAATAAACAAACATATTTAATGAATTTGATAATATTAATAAATGCTGCTGGATTCGGTATTAAATTTATCTTTTCAAAAACGTATTTGTTTGAAAAAACAACTTGAATATAATTAACTTTTCTGTGTATTCATAATAGGGTCTGCTTTAAATAACGTTTATAGGTATAATTGTAAACTTGTCCACTCAATACCTATGAATTGCAGCGAAACTCTAAAGCTCCATCATGTACTTCAAGTATCGATTCAGAGACATACGTAGATACAAAGACAGAGAAGAAAAGAATTCTAGAATTTTCAGAGCAGAATGTTTGAAGTCAGTGTTGGATATTGCTGTCTCTGAGGTATACGCTCTGACGCTTATGCGGTTAATTCCTTTGGCTCTCCCTAACAGGCTCCAGACTCCCAACTTAACACGTTTAATACTTTCAGATGACAATCGAGAGCCCTTGGGACGCCGTGGTTTATTCTTCGTTCTGGTTTTAACGTAATAATACTAAATATAATACTATTATACTAAGTATAATACAAAACACAAGTAGATGAAGTAGAATTTGTTATTTTCAAATGAAAAACTCCTTGTGCTCAAATATTCGGTAGATAGCTAAATACCAACCAATATCGATAACTGAAAAGAAGTTAAACAGTAAACGAAACTATAACGATTGATTCGACATTCCGGTCTATCAATTTGTTGGAAATACAAACGATAAAAATACCGCCATCGCATTATCGATTACACATTATAATCCGGTGACATTTCTTTATATCTTTAAAAGATTGACTAAAATAAATAAAAATAACAACGAATTTTTAGACATAGAAATATAAAATTGTACCGGCACATATCTTCGAATATTTTTAATGATTTTTATAAGTATTTCATGACATTTTGATGATTTTTTTTACGAAATTACCCTTAATAATGAATGGGGTAATTATTACTACTAAATCCTACTACTAATATACGAAAAACCTCACCTAATTAATATAGATAAGTTATTCAAAAGTTAGTCAAAAAGGCAATAATTATCTGATCAAAAAATCTGATTTAAAACGCTCGAAATTATTCAAAATAAATGACATAAAATCATCAAAAGTATAAAAAAAAAGTCATTCTCCCATACAAGAAAGCCTATACAGAAAAAATCTTACGACAAACCTTGTAAAAATGTTTAGAAAATCTTAATATCTAAAACTCCTTTAATCTAACATATTCACTAAATTTGTCTTAAACCAATACACGTTATTAATTGGCTTCACCTTAAATAAAAATAGGAACTTTTGATCTCTCCAAAGCACCTACTTTACTACTTGCTTACATTAGTAATGTTCTGTTAACTTTATATCGATAGAATTTCATACAAAACCATATTTTAAAGTTCGAATGAGCGTCAACAATTCAAAAGCTTTGTCACCATGGACTCAGCGATCGTGCTGAAGACCATAAGGGGCACATAAAGTGTCTAGCAAAGGTTCTACAAGTAAAAAGGAGTGAATTACTTTTTGGGGCATCCGAGACTTCCAAGCAGCCATTTGGAGTTTCTGCCGTTTTGGTCATTTCAGTCATCAAAAACGAGCACGCACTGAACAAACTGGACTTCCAACTTCAAAGTCACTGAGGAATAGCACTGAGCGAGTTTTTCGCGACAGAAAAATTCGTCACCGACTGTCGGTACGCTCGGTAGCCGTAAATTCCCATCGTAACATTAAAAAAAAAACTCCTTATCAAAAAGTTGATTTATTTTTAATTCGGTCGCGGATCGGCCCGTGCCGGAATTTCGACTTCCTCTGGCTCAGCGCGAACAGGATTTTTCAAATTAGAGTGATTTATTGTTGGATTTGGTTCAGTGACTGGCACTGAGCGAGTACCGCAACCGTCGGTGTCAGTACTTTGGAGTGTGACCGGCAAAAATGCCCAGTCACGAGCGAAAACTCCGCGAAATGCAATCGAAATATTTCTCTGGAATGAGAAGCGTTCTTATTTGAAATTTTCAATGATGTAACGCTTTCAATATGCGATTATTAGACGATAAAGGAAAATTAATAATTATTCGAAACGCGCTTTAACTGCTGTAATAAAAATTATTAACTGGTAAAAAAGTAATTTTGTAAAAGGTTGAGTCAGCAGATTATTTTATTCTGTTTTTATTTAACGAACTCAATATCTACTAGTAAACAATTTGAATTATTTTTAAATATTATGTAGTAGGTACATACAAAGTAAATTGAAAGTTAAGTTAAATAAAACATCAATTTTTTTATAAAATGTATTGGGTACTAAAGGGTACTGGGTGCATGAACGAATTTTGAAAACGCAATTAATAATAAAGTTAATCAAATTTTAATTAATATTATTGTAAAGCCAGTAGCGTAGGTATTATAGACGCGTTCCTATTCGGGGGAAAATTATTAAGTATGAAATTTTATTACCAAGTAGGTAGTAGAAACAATAAACAATATTATTTCATAAGTTTTCATAACAACATTAGTCGTTAATGTAATTTAAAAAAGTATCCTCTCATACAAAATTATCTTCAAACTCCTTCAAATAACACAACTTCCAACCAAATTTCAACCAACGAAGCAATAATAAACACAATATTCAATTATTCCCTATTGAAAATTCGCCCTATACCACATGCGCACAAACATCCAGTATACATATGTAAGTGTGTAGTTGATTTGATTAGCTTCGATATCACGACATTACCTGATACCGCTACATCGTCACCATATCCGGCAACCCAAGTCGAAAACGCGACAGCGAAATTCTATCGGCAGAGCACTTCACTTTTGGAACCCTTTCCCTATCGAAAGGGCGGCCGTCTGCTCAAGTGGACATGACGGGTTTTATTAACCTGTTGGGCGACGCGAGCTCGCCGTCGCTTCGCGACGCTTCGACGCAACCGATCGCGCGAGCGTGTTGGCGCCGCAGGAGTCGCGCGTAGGCGTCAGGAGAAAGAAGAGGCGAGCGAGAGACTCGAAGGATACATATTTTAATTAGCGGTGTGTTTGTTCGATTCCTTGCCAATCGTGCGAGGGTGAAGTGCCGGCACTTTTGTTACGAGGGGGCGTTTTTTTCGTTGGGTCGTTTTGCTCTGGTAAAAGAGCGGTAGGCAATTTATTTCGAAATGTTTCTAATTTAGAGGGTAAAATACAGGGTTGTATGTACACTTATTGCTGCGTTTAAGTATTGTTTTAGAATTTTGTTGGCTATGCACATCTAAAATTGTAATAAAACGCAAAATTCTTAATCTTTTTTAGTTTTTCTTACATCTCCTTCAACATATGCTTATTTTGAAGCGATACACATAGTCAGACGACTTTTCCAATCATCGAAACATTTTTATAGGCCCTTTTTGGTACGGCTTTTAGCTCTTTCTGCGCTTTTTCTTTGATGGCATTTATAGAGTCAAAACGGGGTCCCTGAAGTGGCAATTTGAGTTTGATAAACAAAAAAAAACGCACGATGCAATATCTGGTGAGTATGGCGGCTGGTCGATGGTATTTCACACGAACAAACATGTGTACATCGACCAGTTGACGATATCGTTTTTGATGGAACTCAGCTCTATCGGAACTAGCCGATCCTCAATTCGCAGCATGTCTGATTGATTGAGAAAAATTAAACGAGCGGTTTAACGGAAGATGTTGAACTCAAGTGCTATATACTTCTCTAACACTAGCATGATGATTTTCGAACTCAATTTTCTTCATTTTCTCGCCGTTATCATTGGTTGAAGAGGTCGAAGACTGTCTGGAGCAAGTCATATCTTTAGCGATCTCCCGATTGACTTTATATTTTGTACCATTCGTAAATAAGGGTTTTCTATAAAATAGAGTCGCCTTAAGCATTTGCATCGATTTGGCCTACGAAATTCTGTTCAAAAGACAAACTCTTTGTTCATTATTTTTGTCTATTGCAAAATTCACAGAAGACTGACTGATATGAACTGATTCAATCAACTGCTACAACCTAACTGATTAAGAAATCTCTCTAATTTTTTGTATGCTAATTAAGAACAGTGTTACATACTTACAGAAACTTCAAATCGTTAAAAATATTAAGTGCAGGTAATTTAAATCAGAATTCCCGGGTACATCAGCTAAAAAGAACGACACCAAGTTAAATACTATCAATTAAAGTTGGCAAATATCTTAATTAAAATGTTATTTTAAAACATTTGGTCACGTTTCCGTGATCCCTTCATCCCTTCGTAAGTAATTTCCTTTATGTCCCGATCCCATCGAGTCCGAACTTCTCGCTTACATCTCCATCCAACATATCATCGTCCAATAATTCGAATTTAATGAACAGCCAAACAAAACCATTCGGACGCGCTCCGGCCGGTCACGTGCCCGGTACGTGTCCCCCCGTCAATTACACGCCGGCGGGGTCAAGAGGACTCCGACGGCTCAATCCAGAAACGTCGAAACGGGACGCCCGCCTATCGACGGCTTGATCCTTCTGGTTTCGGCCGAGCGGAATCGATGCTGAGCGTCTGGAGCCACGACGCAAGCGTCGCCGTCGTCCTCGCCGCGACGGATCGATAGAGGACGTATTCCCGTGTAACTCCGGGGTGTATTGGATTCGTATGGTGTTGTTTGGGAGGCGAAGGAACGGGATATTCGGTATGTTTGTTTTTATTTTGATGTTGATATTAGGTGTTTTATGTTCATGCCGTAGTAAATGGTAGATTAGTTGTTCGGTAATTATATAAGTAGAATAGCGTTATTAATAGATGTAATTTTGGAGCTTTTATAAAGGTATGTATTTTTTTAATGACATGGTAATTATGAGAATAACTGAGGCACGTGCGTTATAATTATCAATTAATTTACCGAATGAATGGACTGTAATTTTTCTAAAGCCGTTATGGTGTAAATATGTTTGAGAAATAATCTATTTAACCATTTTTCTACAATTCAATAAAATTCAATAAACGAAATAACTGGTAAATATTTAAAATTCGAATATTATACTAACATGTTTAGTCTACATTACAGTATAAATAAATACCTATGCGGTGGTTTTTTTGAGTTTACATAGTAATTATTATAGTAATTTTGCTACTAGTTATACATGCGCTCAAATGCTGCAAGACATACAGGGTGTTCATAAAATAGACAGAGACATTTTAGAGCGTGATTCCCTTAAATGTTATTAAAATTATTAAGTCCAGCCGTTGTTATTTGAAATGAAAATTTAAAAATGTGTAGAACAATATTTTTCAATATAAAATACCTAAAATAAGTGCGACGTTGAAGCGTACAAGCGATTTGAATAACAGGTTTCTTTTGCAGTACCAGCTGCATAATGAGCTGTCTGGGCGACTGTCTGGATTTAGGCCCTCCGCCAGATTCCATTCTTTTCCTACCTCCTCCTCCGATTCCTTCCTTCCTCCAGCAGTCTCTGCCGGATCTTCTGCTGAACACCACGCCGTGTTCCGCCGCGCAAATATGCGAGTCCACGTCGGCGCCCAATAGGATACCAGAAAGCGGCGATTACATCGAATTGCCAAGAAAAGGTAAAACTTTCAACGCATTTCAGGCTCATATATCTTATTACACGCTAGAGCGAGTTAATCCCACAAAGGGAGCAAATGAAGTTGGTTAAGAGGAGACTAATTGCTTTTCGAATTGACCTAATTAACTCTCTGTAGGCGCCTGCTGGAGAAGCTTCGAAACTCGTGAAATATGAAATTAACTCCCGCAGGATCGGTTGTTGATTAAGTTAAGATCGAGAGACTAGTTGATATGCGTTTTAAGTGCAAGATATAATAGGGCCTATAAGGGCGAGGTTCAGGATTTAGTTCTTCCAAAACTTATAGCACCTATAATTTTATACGATTCATATTAAAGTACAGATAATAGAAATTTATAGTTACTTCTATGGACATTTTGGATGGTTGACACTACGATTTTACCTAACTGTGCCTGGTGACCTAATTTATGTAGCTAATACTGGCAAATGTACTACCGCGAATTAAGGAAACAATATCGGCTTTAAAACAATCCGTTGTTGTGTTCTAGACGTAGAAGCTTGGTCGGGAATCGGCGATACTTGGCTGCTTGTACTAGTAGCCTCTTCCATAGGGGTGCTGATACTGGGAGCTCTGTTGGCCATGTTCCTCCTAAAATGTAGAGAGTAAGTATAGAGCCTCTTTCAAAACCCAACGTCCCCACGATATCCATTTCTCAGAATGAACATGTTCGGTGGCAACGATTGCTCCTCGCACCGCCAAATGAAGAACCACCCGGAGCCGAGAGAGTGCGCAGGAGTGCCCACTTTGAACGGCACCAAGATGGTGCACGCCTCCGATACCGTCCTGTACCACGGCGGTAGCCTGCAGGACAACAGAATGGTGTGGGCCACGCTGACGCCGAGAGGCACCCAACATTTCATATCCGAGAACTTTCCTCCGGACTTGATAGACTACGGCGATGGAGAGGATCACTATGAGAGTATCGAAAACGTTGAAGCGGTACCGCCGGTGCCGCCGTATCCCAAAGGTTCGTATTCGAATAATAATGATTGTTTTAAGAAATTTGGTTCAGTATATAGGTAGATCCAATCATTGTTTTTTTAATGATAGAGGAAGTGCGCCATATATGGACCAGCATAAGCACTTTTCTCTTCTCATTTCTCTTTTCACATTCTCTTTTCATTCTAGAACATAAAAACTCCATATTTGAAACGTGCCACTGGTCCATATTATGATACTTACTAATTTTGAGATTATTATTTTTTTCAGAAAATTGGAATATTATAGAATATTAAAATTTAATACAATTAATTGCAACATGATTTATCTTTTTCGTGGTCTTATCCACTTTCACATAAAATAGTATTTTTTTGGATTAAAAAACTTCCAAAGTTCGCTAGAAAATTAGATCGCGCGTTGCAGAAAACTAAAAAAAGGCTTTCGTAAATTTATGCGTGCATCCTGGATCACTCCAAGCGACGGATGGATCAAGGGAGAAGTGATGCTTAGTGTGTGATGATCATTTACTCGATATAAAGAACGTTCTTCTTAAAATGGCGGTGGTCCGTATTATAAGACTGGTCCATATTTGGCGCACTTACTGTACATATCGTTACTGAAATGGTGTAAAAAATTGAATCTTAAAGGCGTGGTCCCATGGCTTGTGACTTGACGAGTTTGCTGCACAATATATCAACAAGATATTGCTTCATACTTCATCATCACTCTCCATATTATTGCTCCAGATGCTAGAGCTCTATGAAGATATGGCAGTACTATACTGACTGAGTTCGATCACGTGGATTCCACAAGTCGAGCCGGAGACGCCAAGTCACACACCTTGGGACCCAGAGGCATAAAAAAATGAAACCAAATTTCTTAAATTCATCGAGCTTAAATACAAAAACGTGTAGTCCTAGCGGGTAGTCATAGGCAGTAGGAACCTCTTTTTCAGCGTTAGAAAAATCGAGTTTTGACAATTCTGGGTTCCTAGATTACGAGTACGAGGACCCAACGCCGCTGATCGAAAGTTACCAATTAAGCAACATCGAACCGGAATCGTCGCACTACCAAATGATCGGTAACGGTAACACCGACATGCGTTGCTCGAATCTCAATTCGTTGAGGCGACACGCGCCCGTCGTCGCCCGACCGCGTGTCTCCTCGCCGACGAGAATAGAGCACCCGAATTTGCCGCCGTTGAATCTCTACCCGCACAAGGGCACGCTCAAAAAGAACGGCACTTTGAGCTACAGAGCGGTGGAGAGCAACGCTCTGCCGAAGTACGGCTTGTAATTTTCTGTTTTTTCGATGCTTTTCGTCGCTCCTCTTTTTTCATGTGATACGCGCTACTTCTGGAAAATTTTCTCCCGGTTCGAGATGTAGATAGATAGATGTAGGCATATTAACGTGAATTATGAACGAACGTATCTTTTGCAAAATATATTATACCAGGTGCCTATAAAAATGAGTCTTCTTAAAAATCAATAAAACTGAGACACTGTTTATCCGCCTCAAAATACAGGGTATCCCAATGAAAAGTAGACCCTTTAATGAGCTTATAACTTTTTAATGCTTAATAAAAACATGCGGTTGACTTTTTCAACAAGTCTCCTTAGAGGCATCTGGTGTAAATAGTAGAACTACGGACCTGTAGAATAATTAGTAACATTTAACATTTTGAGATATAAAAAGATACAGGGTGTCTCTCCCGCTTAAGAACCAACATAGAGCAGGGATGTGTAAGGAAACCCAAAATATGTAGTAATTCTCAAACTTAAACAACAAAATTTGGCATACGTTATGTATGAGTGTACTAAAAAGAAATAATCGATAGTTAGGAGAGATCAATTGATGTATTTTAAATGGTTCATTACGGATGAGGCTCTCTTAAAATGTTACATAACATTTTTACCTGATGGATAATTTAAAAAATTATTAGTTCGTTTCATAGGTAATTTCTTTTTAAAACATTTTTTATACTTTTTGTTATTTAAAACTCTGTGTCGTTTTGATGAAAAACACTAAAAAATAAAGTCATGTACACTATCAATGTTACTTAAAATCCCTTAAAATTAATTTTAGGATCCCCTAAGCGACCCTAATCTGTGTTACCTCTTATGCGGGACACCCTGTATAGATAGAAATACCCCTAAAATAAAAGTACCGTAAAGAATTTGGAGAAAATTTTCTAGCAAAAATTCTTCTAGTCACAATTCGAAAATCGTCTCAATGTAATTTTTATATTTATATTGTTTTTTCGGTGTCTATATTATACATAATGTGTTAGTTCTGTTGTTTGTTTAATTAATATGCTCATAATTGTAGTGAAAAGTAATACACTATTTGTTATAAAATTCAATTTTTTTAATATAAAAAAATCCCGCTATCGAAGCATCCTGTAATTATATTAAAAAAAAGTCGAAACTATCACCTGATATTTATTCAAATAAAAAAGCAACAATAAACGGTGGATTTGAAACAACATTCGTATTTTTAAAATGTTCTTATTTACATTTTACTTAAAACAACTAAATACATTAACGCGCTACCATCCTGGTTAATCCAAAAAAATCGCAGGAAACATCTTCCTGCATTACAATGGAAATATCACAGAGGAATTGAACAACGTATTAATATCACCTTCCGCATCCTCATCCTCTTCCGTTTTCATCGAATTCTCTTCTATTATTTCTCCGCGCCGGGTTTCTTAAAATCGTTGGCAATCTTTTTAACGGCAGATGCCTTTTCTTTCAGCTTTTCCTTGGCGTTTTCCGCTTCGGAGCCTCCACTCAACATCAAGGTAACAAAATCTATGAAGGAAAAGGAAACATAATTAATTATGACAGCTTATTTTTATGAGTGGTTAGAATTGTACAAAATGTATGCTATTGTAAAACGAGGCTCTAGTTTAGAACGGTTTTAATATGTTAAGAGCGTTTTTGAATGTATCAGAATCATTTAGAACTATCCAGAATCATTTAGAAGTGTCTAGAACCATTGAGAACGCTCCAAAATCATTTAGAAATATCTAGAATTCTAGAACCATTTAGAACCGTTAAAAGCCATTTAGAATGGTCCAGATACATTTAGAACTGTCTACAACCAACAGTTCAGAACGCTCCAGAACTATTTAAAACAGTCTAGAACCATTCAAAACGGTCCATAGCCATTTAGAGCGCTACGAAATGATGACCATGTTGGACAAATTAGAGAAACTAGACGTGCAAACAGATTTTTGAACATTCATTTTATTTTCTGTTTGTCCTAATTTCATCAGTTCTCCACTTTTTCCCCATTTAACCGTTGCTGCATCTCTTGTATGGCAGTTTCCAAAACCCTCATACTGTATTTATACAAACGGTAAAATATGGCACAACTCACCGTGGTAGGAAGTGAGCTCGGTAATCTGCTCGTCGTTCAGATATTGCTTCAAAAACGCCAAAACACCGGACACGTGCCGTCCGCTACAATGCAACATGGTTTGGGTGCACGTGGTAAAGACCACCACCGTCGCCAGATGTAAAACCAAAGCCAAATCCTCCGACTTGTTGAGCTCGTCCAGCAGCTGGTACTTGTGGTTCAACACCGACGTTCTGTCCTTCTTCTTGTCGATCTTCTTCAAAATCATGCTGCAGGCCGCCAGGGCCGGCTCGATCGAGGCCAGGAACTCTTCGACGCTCTGACCGGTCAAACTCTTGACGAGAGGAAGGACGGTATTCTTGTACTCGGACGGTAGATCGTTGACGAATTTTAGTCGCTGATCGTTGCTGATATTGTCCATTGGCGGGCTCAAGTTTTGCTCCGCCGCGATGTAGTTTAATATCTCGGTTACCACGTCGGTACCCACCGATTTGAGTAGGTATTTGATTAGTTGCCCTTGCAGATCTACAGGAAGGAGTTTAATGCCTGAAATAAATGCGTGTTAATGCATTAAATTAGCCGAAAAATAAAGATGAAAAATGTACCTTTATCAAACAGTCGTATGTCGGTTACGAGAGCGTTCAATTTATTTTGAATTTCATTGTGAGTCTGGCGACGATTGGCTGTACGATCTGCGATAGTCGTAGCGAAAATATTAGCGGCTTTTTGAAGAGCGTCTTCGTTCAATTTCGGAAGAAGATATTGGACAATTTGGTCGAGAACGTCATCTTCGAACCCTTCCTCTTCCAAAGGGAGCTGCATGACACCTTAAATAGTAAATTATTATTCATCGAATACCCTTAAGGAACTCCTACACTCCTCCTACTCGTTACTTAAGGAACTCCTAAACCTTTTAATGATTACTGTCAAAAACACTGTATAAACATAAATTTCAAATAAAAAAAACTTACTCTTAGCATCATCGAAAGAAATGATTTCTAAAATTTTCTTCTCCTCCTTCTCTCCGCTATCGCTTTCAGAATTGTTCCTAATTGGCGCGGCTCCTCTCGATGATTTCTTAGTAGATTTCGTTTTCGTTTCTCTACCTTGAGTACCCCCACCGCTTTTACCACCCGCCGCTTTCTTCCTCCTCTCCTCTCTTTTATCCACTTTTTCTTCGACTTCTTCAGCTTTCAGATGTCTAGTCGAAGTGGCTTGTACGCTGATCTGGTACTGCTGGTATTTACCGGATTCGACCGTGTTTTTCGATTTTTCCTCCACTAACGGTTCACAATCTTTCATCAATTTGTCTAAGAACGCCTTGCTTAAAACGTAATTATCTATCAACACGGTTTGCGATCGTTTCTGGGGCGTCAGGATTAGATCTAATACCATCTCTTCGTCTTTTTGGTTGAATACTGACGGTAGGTTGTTCTGTAAATCGATGAATGTTTTGCTCGATACGCACTCATCAATGTCCGCTTCTACTCGTTCGAGTATGCTTTTAGAAACTATACAAGTACTCAGGATTTCGTAATCCTGATTGGACAATTGCTTTTTTATGTAGGTTTTTTGATCGGTTATGCCTAGTCGAGACAGTGCATCGAATTCTAGGTAGCCGTTTTGCTTGTAGAAATGATTAACCCATTCGTTCTGGAAATTAAATTCGTATAATTAATTAAATAAGTAAAGAAACAAATGTATTACCTGTGACCTGGCGTACACGTTAGGAATGTATTGGGCACCGGTCATTCTTCCTGTTAGTGTCCCGTACAGAGCGGCTTGATCGAATAGGGAGAAGAACAACTTTTCGCTAATGTTTGTATTATTTAGAATAGATGCTATGGGGGTGGGTCTAGTCAAACCAGCTAGGGAACCCCTTATTTTAGCTTTCGTTCGGGCAATAAACGATTCAGTGAAATACACCTTGGGATCATTTTTATCTTGTTTGCCGAAAATGATTTTACCCAAGTTCTTCTCGACGATTTGACTTTGCAGAAAATCTGCTGGTAGGTCATATTGTATGGTTAAGTCGCTAATGTTTATTTGTCCTTGTTGCGTTAGCTTCTCGTTTATTTCTCCGGCTATTCGGGCTATGTAAGAATTATCGACTAATTGTCCCAGAATAGCGTGGACGTCTTTGCTACCCTTTAGGACGTCGTTTATGTGAGCGTTTATGTGAGCCAAGTCCACGCCGATTATTTTCGCCAATTCCACTAAATTTATACGACCCCCGTGATCGTACAATTCCCCTTTGATGTCGCTAACTAGCTGGCTGGGAGTGATGTATTCCTTTCCGTCGCTACTAAAAATTAGGTCCAACAATTTCCTATCTATCAGCCACGATATAATTTCGATGCAATTTCTTTCGGATAATCTGGAAAATGAAATAGGATATATGATAAATGCGCAAATATGATGCAATTTCAACGTACTTCTGCGTTGTCGAGCTCAACTGGACCTTTTGGAAGTCCGCAGCCAATCGTTTAACTTCTTCCCAATCTGCCATTTCGCCTTGGGTAATTAAAAAATTATTTGAACTATGTAAAATGTAGTTAAAATAATTAAAAACTATCCATATGGATAACAACACAATATTTTTAATTTTGAAACGTCACGTTATTGACAACTTATGACGTTGACGTTTTATCAGTCACTAACTGTCAAGTCAAAATCTTCTTTTTTTATTAGTAATTTAAATTTTGTCTCAAAAGAAATTTATAAAAGTTGAAAAATTAAATGTAATCATAATTTAAGAAATTAATGGTATTTGTTTTAGTAAAAACATTTTAATGAATTCTTTCATAAGGTAAATTCTGATAATGGGTTGCTAAATACCTCCGAAGGTCAGATCACTTGTTATTAAATGAAGAAATATACTTTTGTAATTTTTATGTCATTTTGACGTTTGATATAAACAAATTTAAATCGTTAGAGTAATGTAAATAATTTAAAAACACACATTTTTGTGAAATGAATACAGAAAAAGGTGAAATAGTAGATATTTTCATATTCTGGTTGTTCTTCATGGGAATGCCGTAAGTACCTAATATGTTTGTAGTTTAGTCTAATAAAGTTTTTGTAGAATGTATTCATAAAAGGATTTTATAAAGGATGAAACGTTTGATGAAATTTATTTAATAATTTAAAGTTAAAATAAATTCTATATATTGTTTAATTCTATTGAAATGATTAGTAATGATTGATAATTTTGCTTAAATGCTTATATTTTAAATAGCAATAATAATTTTAAGGGTAGTCTACCCCTTTTACCATTGTGCAGATAAATTTATCTTACAGATGGTCAATTGAGGATTCCGAGTCTTCTGTAGTTTTTATCACACTGATATACATCATGTTATAACACATGTTACACATCATATTTCAACTATAAATCCACATCTTTTATTATCACATATTTATCCCGCATTGTTTGAGTATAGATAATATTTGTTACAAAATCTAAAAATAAAATTTAGACTATTTTAACATCTGGTTCCGGTTGAAAAAACTTCTAATGATTTGAAGTGAAGAACACCGTTATTCAATTTTCTTTTACATAATGATTTCGACGTTGTCGAATTTCTTCATTTTTCCTTAAAAAGTCTTAAAAAACAGAGTATTGTAGTTTGCTGATATTAAATAGGAATTTATAGAAGACTAACATATTCTTTTATTTAATTTTTATTTTTGTTTCTTATTATTTTATTTTAAATTGAGATGATTCACCTATGTTAACATGCATTAAATTATTCACAAGTGTAAAATTGATGTAAATTGTTCACAAGGTTTACTTTATTTTATTCTTATTGCGTTAAAGTTTCGTAAATTCTTCAAATTTTATCCATTATAATCTTCACGCTCATTCTCCTTTAACTACATTAAATTACATAAAATCTTAATGTAAACGCAGACAAATGTCGACACGCTTTTGTGGATGTTTCATTTATTTCCTGCTCGTTTTGAAGAAGCAATTATTTAGTTTGCTGGATAAAAGAGAAAATCTTGCCCAATACAAAATTGACAGCTAACAAGCGAAATAATTATTATTGTAATATTGACAAATTTATATAATAACAATTCTGAAGAGATTTAAAAAGGCTTTTTTGGTATTAAAATATACAGAGTATTTTATTTGATATTAGGAATTAGCTGTAGACTTTACAATAGTAAATTATATAGATATTCATCCCTCAACTCTGCATATGTTTATAAATAGGATTACAGTTAGAGGAGTAGGTTAATAATAAAGAATGTAAATATTAATCGAAAATATTTGCCGAACAAAACCAATAAAAACGGAAGTTGTTTATTGGTTTTTACAGGTAAGTTACTTAGGAAAAATACCTAAAAATCTTTCTTATCACCGCCCATGGCGCCCAAAAGTCCCCGAAAAAGCCGATATATCGGAATACCTGCGCCCATAACGCGGCATCCTAATGTGGTTTTTCCTGTAAAAAATCCGACAACGTCGCTTTTAAGCGCGCTTACAAAAGTTCTGAATCTGGAAACCGTAATTTCAAATGTTCCGCGCGTCGGCTTTGCGATAAGTGTGCGGACCGCGGTTTTTTTTCGTAAATAAATATATTTTTCGGAAGGAACAGTGTCGGGAAAAGGGATTCTGTGCATGTGAATTAAAAAAAACGGACAGATGGACGGCGCTTACGATTTGGAATCCCTTATGGGATTGTTAGGTAAATTATTTTTGTGGTAAATTTGTGATTGTAGCGAAATTACCCTATTGGTACGTTATCAAATGTGTATATGTACGGTTATAAAATTGTTGGTTTTACAATTTTCTTAATATTTCTTCTTTAAAATGTTCGGTAGTGGGATTTTGAGTCTGACAATTTGAAAAATTGCAGTTGCTTGAATCAAAATTATAATTTTTGCCGAGTTTCCCTAAGCAGTAGATATTTTTTGAAATAATTATAACATTTACTTTATGAAATTGGTAATGTTTTCCATTATTTACTTGTTGAAAACTTTTATTTTTTATTTTATTTTTTCGATTTTTCGTCAATAAGGTTTTGACTTACACAGTTTAGTGGACTTTTTGAATTTTTTGATCGCCTTGCTATTCTTCCAGCACTGAGGCGATTATGAATTTCTTATGTAATATTATCGTGGCATATTTAATAAATAATATTCAAAAACAATTTAATTAATAATAAATATAATTTTGTTCAGAATTGCTTAATTAATATTGTATCTTATACCTCTCGATTTTACTTAATATATTAATTTGTTACTTAATAAATTAATAATTGAAATTAAAATGCTCGTATAGGAACATTAATTAAATTAATTAATAGGAGAATTTATTAAATTATAAAAGTTAGAATTTATTTAAAATTATGATAAAGTTTAATTAAATAACATGTAGGTTTGCTTGGTAATTGCATTTAGCGTAAAAATTATCGTAGAATTGCTTGTTATCAATGTAGAACTAATTGAATTCAAAGATTATAGCTTTGTTAAAATATATTACATGTAAACTAACAAAAACTAGGAGATTTAACACCAACATAAAATTAAATGGGTATTTATGTAATGTATATCTAAGTATGCAAAATATAACGAAGAAATAATTCTTCGAAGTTGGGCTACACAACTATACTAAATCCACCTGTTTTCATAAATTTGTGAAATATTTAAAATTCTACGGCAATAATTTATATCAGTTTCAATCAGTCTAGACCTAGACTGTACAGTGCGTTGCACTTTGAACGATTTCTTCAAAGAATTTATTTTAAATATTCTCTTTGAATTACCTACCTAATAAATTTAGGCATTTTGGTTTTATATGAGATCATTTCAAAATACAAACAGAAATATTATTTGAAGTCATGCAATTTACTTATACAAGCTTATTTAAAGATTTTGATATTTAATTTTGAACAATCTGGTATAACTGTGTCATTACTCGTAGTATGTACAATTTTAGTATCTATATTTGTTTACTACAACAAATCACTGTTCTACATAAAATTTTTAAATGTTTCAGAGCAGTTTTTGAGTAATCTTGGCTTTAGGTTATGCATAATGAACTAATAATAATTTCGAAGTAAATTGATCTGTGAATTTTTATGATGTTTTCTTTCGATCTCGCTGCATAATACATATACATAGATTAAAAGCAAGATTTTAAATTCCCATTCATGTCAAGAGCTACAAATTTACCTATGGTTTCAAGGAAATTCGAATGATTTATACATACGAGTTATTTTCCTCTTCAAAAGGCATACCTTAATAGAAAACAAAGTTATTTTTAAACGCTTTTAAATTATGTACTTTATACTTTTAAGTAAACAAAAATCTCAAACTTGGACGAAAATATTTGCAGTCTTGGCGTAAACAATTTTTGGTAAGTTGTTCTATTAAATATTTTCTATAAAGCGATGCAATCGGATGAAATAAGTGTAGAAGCAAAAAATAATTTTTTAAATTGTAAAATAACATTTTTTGTAAATTGATAAGTTATAACTTACCTACATACATATGTACATATCTATACATGTTTGGATACTTCTTCAAATTTTTTTATCTCGCGGTAGTAACATCCGTTTGATAAATAGGAATATTTTAAACGGGATAACGTTTTCGAATATGTATGTCTAGTCACTTAAAATAATATTGAGTAATTTTGAGAGGGGTCGAAAAAACCTACACCCTGTATATTATGAATAAATTTAGCCTTATCCCACCTGTTGATTGTATAAATACATTAACAACACCAGTAATTTTATTATTATAATTTACTATATTTTACTAAAACGTAGGCAATTATCGTTAAGTGTACTCCTTTATATCGCGCACCTTATGTGAAAAACTGTGTTCCTCCACGAAATGACAAATAATGTGAAGTCTATTTTTTTATTATACATAATTACAACCGACAATTTAATTACATGTTTTCCATACAAAAATAACGGAAAAAACAGTTTAGTTTACATAATAAAATATAAGTTAAGAGGCGGAAAATGAAAAAATTGTTACTTTAAGTAATTTTTATTAACAAGTTTAAATACTACCACTATCCGAGCATAAAGCAAAAGATAGAAAAATAATAGTTTAACTACCTACATATTTTAAATTTTTGAATAAATATTAAAATTCTGGGGAATTAATGCTTTCTTACACAAAAATTATTTACTTTGAAACAAGTTGTGGCACATAGGTAAATGTAAATTGTTTTATTCTTATCAAAAACATGTTACCCAAAACATTTTATATCTAGATTTCGAAATAATTAAAAAAATACGTTTTAACTGGTTAAAAATTTTTATTACAGCTGTAAAAATGAGCACTATAAATGAATCAATATTACTGACAATGGCGTATTTACGATTGCTTACAATTACTATTATTATCCAAATCGAATTTATCGATTTTGTGTAGTCTTGGTGCGCTATAATCTCTTATAAAAGATGCATTTCTAGGTCTTCCAGCACGTTTCGAATTAGATTAGCATAATTATGACGAATTTATTTCGTTAGCTATTCTTTAGAAAATTAGAAATGGGAAGAAAAAAAATTTAAGTTAAACAAATCAGTGGAATAAATCTGGTTTTTGTTAACAACAATAAGACAGGTGGATAATTATCCACCGGTTACAGGTGGATAAATTTAAGTTATAATCTATGATAATTATCGTTGGATAGGTTATTGCTTGAAACCGATTAATTATAACAAAAATAGTTTTTTTGCTAACTTGACATGAAGTACATATTCAAAATCACAAAATTAGTTAATTTAACTATTATAATTTAACTTGCCTCCAGAATATTCATTTAAACTTAGTAAATTCCGAGTAAAAAACTTATTTTCTCTTGAATAAATACGTATACAAACTTCACAATGTAGGATCTTGAATAAACATAAAATTAAGTATGTTTATTCAAAGCTAATTTTTATAATAGATATATGGGCAGGTTACCAGGAACACAAGGTTAAGCAAAGACTCAATCGATAGAAATTTATTTATGACACTAATTAAGGCGTCTGGTAATTAATCAAAAACAGGGAACGCGAGGATAAATATCATATTAATAGTAGACGTGTATTTAAAGTCGAGTCGTAGTTGAGAGATATACAGATTAGTGCAAAATTGCACACAGTATGGTCCATAAGTGCAACAAAGACAACATCCATTAATCTCATATAAAGAAAAAATAAAGTGATAGAAGTTTTCTTACTCTAATCACTAATATTTTAATATTTCTTCGCTCAACTCGTAAAACTGACCATATTGCAAACAAATTTGTGCTTATACCCATATAATTTATTCATAACGAATTGATTGTTGAAAGTGGATGGCAGTCAACGTGTTGAAGTAGGTATCGTGTACAAAAAACTTTCGCTTTTCACCGCTCTCGATTTTTTCGGGCTTCCCTTTCTCGTTTTAATTATTAATCGATTAATTTAATATCGAACTTGGCATTGATCTACTATTTTTCTTCTATTTATAGTGTTGTTTTCGTCCAATCATCGAACTTATAAATAAATAATTATTCGTTTTTCTATTGTATGAACTTTACGGAAACTCCTTTTTTATTAAGCCATAATATACACTTCTGAATGCACATATGCACTTCTGAATATTTACATGAATAATACCTACAGTAGACCAAAAAAGTATTCGTACAGTTGCATTATGTTCTGGAAGTCCGCGTTCAGTAAACAGAAACAAGAAGTAACTAGCAAATTAAAATGTACATTTCAAGACTATTCTTGCAATCATTAATTAACATTGTTATTAAAAATGTAAAATAAAAAAAAACGAAAAATGTTTGCATTATCCCCAAAATAAGTATTCGTACAGCAACGTTTTATCAATTTCTTCACTCTGTAGATATTAAATTGTTTATTGTTTTCGCCGGTATATTAGTATTAGGTTGAGCTCCTGGTTCTGTTTTCAAAATAATTCAAGTTTACCTTAAAATGCCTAGAAAAACTGAAGAAATAGATGGTGACTTAAAAAAGTCATCATCCATCATTTTATAGAAGGAAAATAATATAAGGAGATAGGTAAAATTGTTCAAAAAACACATATTACAGTTCAGTACATTGTGAAAAAATATAAATCTACTGGTTCCGTGGAAAATAAGTCAAGATCGGGAGGTACTGCCAAGTTAACTCAACGAGATCAGAATTTCATTTATCAAAAAGTTAAAAAAATTCCCTTTGTAAGTGCTCCATACATCGTTTCTGAACTGGAATCCAGTACATGGCATAAGATCCATCCGGAAACTCTTCGATACCACATTAAGCGATTAGAATATAGAGGAAGAAGACCTGCTAAAAGCCAAGGATAAATAAGAAAAATCGAAAGCTAAGAGTGGAGTTTGCTAAGCGTTACATTAATAAACGTTTAGAGTTCTGGAACCAGGTTATATTGTCAGATGAGAGTAAGTATAACATTTTTGGATCGAATGGAGCCAAATCTGCCTGTTAATTGTTTTTTCATTTGTATATTTATTAAACTGGTAATTACACGTATAATGATTATAATACGAGTGTACGAATACTTTTTTGGTATACTGTATTATTATTGGAAAACTACATACATACCATTGTTTTACGAGATAAATAATGCGTAATATGTTTTGTGTTGGTAGATAATTGATTTTCTTGCAGGTAATTATCGGTTCACCAGTGGATGTTTAAAGAACAAACTGTTTTTTTTTAATTTATAGTATTTTATTTTGCTTAATAATGTATTTACAAACATGTTGTAAAGAATATGTCTTAATTAGCTGAAAGTGTTGTTATTCTTTATTACGCAAATGCAAGTGTAATCCGTGTATTTTCGTAAATTGTAACGTAAAATTTAATTTTTATCTCTTAGTTGAATGATGTATTTTAGATATTTCCTCAATATTTAGAGTTTCATAACCGATGTGCAATATTGTACAGAATGATATTTTGAATTTGGAACAACACAGAACAGGGCCTGTAGAGGAATCCCAACATGATGATTTTAGAAAATCATCGAGAATACTAATTATAAAAACGGTTTCAACGCACTGAAAGAAATGGGTTTTATTTTTGAAAGTATTTTTATAAATATCCAGTTTCATTGTTGCCAAGCTGACGAAATAGGACGGTTATCTGTATTACAAAATAGACCTCGGTTGAATTTTATACACATTTATTTGTCGCGAGTTTGTCGAAATCGATTCGATTTTAATTATCACCTTAAAAAGCGCCCCAGACTCATTATGCCACATTAGGTAATCAATTACTGCAGTGTGATTAACACTTTTACTTCAAATTTGTATACATTACAGCAATTATTACTGTAACAGCATGTTTGGAATTTTTCAATAAAACTTTTTACATTTAAGAAAATTTCCTTTTTTGATTTTTCAAAAATCTACTTTCATTATCTAATTGAACCGGTCTTTATCGTACATTTGAACCAAATTACAAACTCTTTATCTCATATTAACAATATAATCAATAGCCATTCGTTATCATCGTCAACTGAAATATATTCTGTTTAGTTATTGACACGAGTACCTACCTTATCAAAAATATCGTATGGTTTAAAATAGATTTTATATTTGCGGTGTAAACGAATTATTATTTAAAGCTCTTTGAATATTATCTTGGCTATTGTTGAGTAAAACAAAAAGATACTACTTTGTAATAATATTTACGTACATGCACAAATTTACAAAAAAATTGTAAAAATGCATACTCCTGTTAACACTCTGTTAGCTAATAATGAAATTACCTACTATATCGGATCTTACATGTATATTCAATGGTGAGTATTCGAGAGTTGAAGGCCCACATTTGATGTAAATTTATTGCTATTACATTAGCATTTAGACAATGGCGATGATCGAAATTTTATGTTAATTTATAAACAGTTTGTTGAAGATGTAAATTAAATATTTAATTATTACTTAATGCGAAGTTTTAGAGAATGCATTAGAAGGCATTAGAAATGTTGTAGGTGTACAGGATAATAAGATCTGATGTATTTTTAGCACTCTTATGAGCCTGATTTCGATATAATTTCAAAATTAAATTCTGAGCATGTGATTAGAAGAACCAATAAACTGCGGATATGCAGATAAGGGGGTCAGAAATGTATCAGGGAAGGGAAAATTAGTTTAAAATCCATAAATTAACTATGTAATATACCAACAGAATTTATGAGTAATATATTAAAATCAAAAACTAAACCAAACGTAATAAATTACTGTTTACCTACCACAATCTGTAAAAGTTATTGCAGAAGTTACGAATATATTTTTTCGCAATTAATATTGGCAATGCACTTATTCGATCTATCTTTACATTTTTTGACCTAATTTTTACCTTTGCTGAATTTTTTTGTAAAATACAGTACAAACTCATATTGAAATCCTTGAAGCGTGTTTACCGATTTTCATTAGTATTCTCTGTTCGATAACACATTCGAATTAGAAGCATATTTAAATACTAATGTTACAGTGTAGGCTTGAAGTTAAAAAAATACTGTATTTATGTTGGGCAAACATTTTTCGCGAGCTATTCTCGGAGGATTAGTATGAAAATGATAACCATTCGTAATGTGAGGTGGATATTTACTAATTAATATTTTTTCGATTTACCTAATAGGTACATGGGTTGATTTTGAATTGAACACTTAAAATATTTATAAGAATATAAGATATGATCTGCATACGATTTAAATATTTGAATGCCAATATAATTTTTAAATTCAGAAGTCTATACTAGGAATTGTTTTATTGTCCCAAAAATATACCTTTGATACGTAATCTCATACCACCCTGTATATACCGCTTAGACGAATAACTATAAAATCTTATTATACAAGTTAGTGAAAGTAAACAAGAGAATTTATTTTTGTTTGCCATTTATATCCATAATACGGCGCCGACTAATAAGTTTCCATTTGCAGTACTAAAATCGAACGTAAATTGGAAAACTGTATGTTAAATAATAAAACCGTTTTTATAACTGTCCACAGAGATCAAATTAATAGGCGTCGTATCCGTTATTGTTATTTTACTAAACCTATGATGTAAATACATATTTATTTTAAACATTACCACTCTTACCGAATCAGCAAACGTTTTGTCTGAAAATGCTGGACTTAATAGTTGTATTAAAAGATGTACTAATCTTATTAAACGGTTTACTTATTGATACTAATTTTAGCACATTTCGTCTGAATGATGTGTTGAAGTTGTTAAGTTTTTTCACATGTTTTTGCAAATCCGTTAGAGCCGATAAATTGCAATAAAATGACCACCAATAACGTTCGGAACATCATTTTTCGTTGGGTGGAAATACTGGTGATTTTTTAAAAGTTTCCATCTCCTTTTGAAAACCTTAAATGAAGGTTTCCGGCTTAAAAAAATCATAATTTGAGAACCGATGGTTAGATTATTGGCTAACAAAAGGAGCATTTTTTTAAAGGAGAATTAAGAAAAATTTAAGAAGATTTTGCGTTTTATTCCAATTTTCCGGGTACTTTTTTGTCACTGTCTATCTCGACCCCTAGACTCATTTAAATGGCAAACCACCCTGTTTCAGGGAGGGATACAGCAATATTGAAAATACGCTGGTTAGATGCCACCCTTAAAGACAAAATTGACGTGTTTTGGTTTTTTTGCAGGAAAAATTTGTGGGTGGAAATATTGGAGGTGGAAATTTTTCAAAAGAACCCTATGCATAACTAAGCACTTATAATTTCTTTTCATTTTAGGCGACTTTGGAAAATACCAAGCATGGCAATACAGTTTGCACATACTTTCCGCCCTGACAGCTGGACTGAATATGATGACATTGGTAACAGTAGCAGCAATACCTGACTTTAGGTTAGTTTGGATTTGTTTTGATTGTTAAAATAACGTAAACTTATCATCTACAAAATATTTTCTGTTCTTTAAAAGCTAAAGGTGCCTACTCTGGTATATATTCAGATTTGTTTTGCAGATGTAAAATTCCGGGAGTGGACGTCAACAACACATTCACCATATTAAACGATACTTTATTAGCAAAATATCATCCGAAGCTAGATTCCGGGAAGTATGATTTTTGTCAGTTATATAACGAAAATTCCACAACTTTATCAAAATGCGAGTCTTACCTGTGGGATCCCACGTATTACCAGAGTTCGAGGGCTATCGAATGGGAATTCGTTTGCGACAGAAGGTAAGAATTTTAATGAATATTTTTTTACACTCTATATTTTTGAGGATAACACCGCCTATCATAAAAAATTATTTAACTTACGCCTATTCTATTGGTAAAATGATAATAACTTTTTTTTTATTTATTTCCATCAAATGAATAATTTCGATTAATTATTTATTTGTTATAATTAAACGCCTAATACAAATAAAAAAAGCCTTACAGTTTGTTGAATGTTGAATGCGTGTAATAAGTATGCCAAGGCTGGTCTATAAAACATTGAAAATCCAAACGTACCTACCTAATTTAATATTTAATCTTTTTTTTTGCGAAAACGTATAATCGATTGAATTACATTCACTTATAACAGTAAACGGGTTGTCCTGACATTGAGGATTTTTTTATAACTTAAACTTATATTGTTCTAAACTGTTTGAAAGTTCCTTCATAAATGAGAAGCATACCATGAAATTATTTATTGACATTCAAGATTCGAAACTTTTTATCGCCTACTCGAAACCTTGATACATTTCCGAATGGTACTCGCGAATCGTGTGGGTTGAAAAATTTATCCCGGAAATGGGAAAAATTATATTGAATACGAGCTGAATTTGTGAAAATGAATATTATTTGCAAGAATGTTAACTGTTAACCCAAAAAACTAAAGCGGTAATAGATATGTAAGGAAGATATTAGGCACGCTTCGTTTAAAAATCAGAGCGCCTTTTACGGTGTTGCCAATAAGAGGAAAAGTTCTCATTTTTACGGTAATAATGATTTTTACATTCAATCGTTAAACTCGTTTTTTTGTTTATAAATAAATGGAGAATGGTTAGAAATTCAAAAACGATAGATCCGTAGCTTTAGCAGCAGGTCTGGCAACATTGTAAGCCCGCTGAGCTCTGTACACCAAAACGCTCCTATTACCTATTCTATTTGGATACCTTTCATCAATGGAAAAATTGCGAAAAGTTGTGTTAAATTGCCCACAATAATCTATTTTTGGAATTGGAGCATGTTTAAGAAATAGTAAAATCGTAATATGCTTTGAAATACTGCCAACGTTTCAAGAAACTCCTGCACGGAAACATTAACGCTTTACGTAAAACTTATTGTTCCACTTCAAAAATAGGATTTTACCTCGATTGTGGCACAAATACGAAATATTTGTTGCGAACTTAATTTTCTGAATATACGCAATGCATACAGTACTAATATATTTTATGCAATTAAGCTTACTGCCAATTTCATAATAAAAAGTTAAAGTACCCTTTAACAAAAGGATTTAACAAAAGGAACAAACCAACGATTATATATTTCCGAATTTTAAACATGACAACGTTGCTTAATTGAATCTTAAACAAGATGAAAATGAGATTAGTTTTGCATCATTCAAACTTAAAAACAATAATATTTTTGGATAGAGAATGAAGAGAAACGTTTCAAACGATACATCACAAGCCTATATACTATACCATTTAAAGAAATAGGGGTTGTAACTGTCATTCGAAGGGAGTTGAAGATTAGGCTTACATTTTGAGGTTGAGGAATGTCAAATTATAATTAAAATTTGACGTCTTTCGGCATTTTCTATAAATATGTAGAGTAACCGAAATAATGAATTTATTATTTGGCGTTTCCACTCTGTATGTATGTATGTTTCTTGTTAAAAGTTGGCCACAATGTTTGGCAAATATGACGAAATTAGTGACGTGCAACTGACTTTATTTTGCACAAACTATCCATTTAAAAAACATTGATTTTACACAATTATTATGCATTTTAGGTGGATGTCTGCTGTTGCTCAGGCTGCTTACATGTTTGGTGTCTTCACTGGGGCTGTGGTATTGGGCAAAATGTCAGATAAATACGGCAGAAAACCAATATTTTGTTGGTCGGCTGTATTGCAATTAATCTTAGGAGTAGGGGTAGCTTTTACCCCCGAATATTACTCCTTCATCTTCGTTAGGTACTTATACGGTATTTTCGGATCCGCTGGAAGTTATATACCCGGTAGGTTGACTAAAACGACTTTTGCCCGGTTTCTCGACTCTGCGATAACTAAAAGTTATCCTTTCAATAAGTTAAGTTTTCTATAAAGTCCAGTTAACCTTCGGAATCGGGTTTCTCGACTCGAAATCCAAGTTTAAGTATGCAACAACTATTACGTTAACCTCTCCCAGTTCAGTTAACTTCTCAATAGTAAGAGATAGTTAAACGCGAAAGGTCGAAAAACCGGGCATTAATAAAGTCACTAAATTGCTTTAGTTTGCTGCGATATTAAAAATTTTTTATTGGTTTTATCCTGATTTTCCCATTTGGAAAATTTTAATTAAAATTACACATTTGTTGAGGATATGTACATGAATAATAACTATGTTTCAGGTTTCGTACTTACGATGGAACTCGTCGGGCCAAGCAAAAGGTCTTTGTGCGGCATGTCCTTCCAGGCAGCTTTCGCAATCGGTATCATGTTGGTTGCGTCTTGGGGCAGCTTCATTAAAGATAGGCAAATATTGCAAATCGTGTACGGATGTCACGCGTTGTTGCTCATCGGACACATCTGGTTAATGGACGAATCTCCGCGGTAATAATCTTTTATTAGTATACAGTCTACAGGGTGTTTTTTAATAACGGGCTAATACTGCTCAATACTGAAGGGGGTGTTTCTTGGACCCATTTTAAGAAAAAAACCTATGAACCTATGTCCTAAACGTCTTAACTTTTGAGATATAGGGTGTTAAAGTTTTAAGAAAAAAATCAATATTTTACTGTCATTTCCATATCACTTTAAATATTTTTATAACATTTTGTGTACGATGTTTATGCATTAAAGAGGATTTTTTGACCTAAAAAACATTCCAAAATCATTTAGAACTGTCTCGCTAGAACCATTAAGAACGCTCCAGAACCATTTAGAACGCTTAAAAACTATTTAGAACGCTTCAAAACTATTTAGAACGCTCCAGAACCATTTAGAACGCTTCAAAACTATTTAGAACGCTCCAGAATCATTTAGAACTGTCTAGAACCATTTAGGACGCTCTAGATTCATTTAGAATTGTCTCGATCCATTTATAACGATTCAGACTCATTTCGAACCATTCTACCAACTATTTAAAATCATTTAGAATGCTCCAGAATCATTTAGAATTTTCTAGAACCTTTTATAACGTTCCAGAAACATTTCGGACCGTCTAGAACCATTTAGAACGCTGCAGAATCATTTATAATTGTCTAGAACCATTTAGAACGCTCCATAACCATTTAGGACTGTTCAGACTGGATGGACTGGATTGTCCATTTTGGGCAATTAAAAAAAACTATACGTGCTGGATTAGTTTTGCTGGAACTAATTGTAGTGTACCTAATTTTTAACGAGTTTATTATTTCACAGATGGTTATGGGGCAACGGAAGGATAAGAGAATCGGTCATGATAGTGAAGAAAGCCCTGAAAATGAACGGAAGATCGGTCAATTTGGACACCGCCGAATTCGTGTCTCAAGGCAAGACGCAAACCAGGCCGAAGGAAGAATCCTCCGCCGCCGGCGCGTTCGATCTGTTCAAGAGTCCAAACTTACGGAACAAAACTCTCAACGTGATGTTGGGCTGGTTCGCGAACTCCATCGTGTACTACGGCCTGGCGCTGGGCACGAATTCCCTGGAAGGAAATCCTTACGTGAACATGTTCGTAATGGCCGCGGTGGAAATTCCCAGTTACGCCATTGCGGTGTACTTGATGGACAAGTGAGTCGCCATTCCTCCATTCCCCCTCCCGGCTCCCTATAACATTTCCTCGGTTTTCAGATGGGGAAGGAGAAGTCTAACCTCGTGCCAGATGGTGATAGGCGGCATCTGCTGCATCCTAACCGCCACCATATCCCAAGTAACGGTCTCCATGGTGTTCATGTTCATAGGGAAATTCATGATAGCCAGCTCTTTCGCTATATTGTACAATTACTCGGCGGAGCTGTTCCCCACGGTGATCCGGAGCTTCGCGATGGGGCTGGGCGCGATGGCGGCGAGATTCTCCGGCACTCTCACGCCGCTCATCACCCTGCTGGACTCGTTCGATCCGAAGATACCGTCGTTGCTCTTCGCCGTGGTATCCATCGTGTCCGGCTTTCTGATCATGTTCCTGCCCGAGACGTTGAACAAGCCTCTGCCGCAGAGCATCGAGGAAGGGGAGACCTTCGGCGTCGGGGACACTTTGTTCGCGTCGCTTTGCGGCAAAGGCGACGCCGACGAGCCGGCTGGTTACGACAAAAAGACTGAATCCGAACAAATGCAGCCGCTTAAATAGATTTTGTATTTGTATAGGCGTAAGAACAACCAGCAATGCATTCTTGTTTGTACCTATGTTAGGTCTGTGATTAAGTGTTCATAATTTATATTACCTCAGAACTCGATTCCTGCCTAAGGTGCATTAAGATTTATCGATATATATTTTATATATAAATGTTAAATAAAACGTTACAGGAATATTGAAACTTGTTTCTTTTGTCGGATCTTCTATTGCAAGAGGCGAACCGGAACTCTCTGCTCTCTGCACTCCATTCTCAATTTTTTACTTTTCACTCCACTCTCTACACTACTCTATGCTTCTATTCTCTCTACTCTCTACCGCCTACTCTACTGTCTACTCTCTACTTTCTACTTTTCACTCCACTCTCTACTCTATAATCTCTAATCTCTACCGCTTATTGTCTACTCTCTACTCCCTACCCTACACTCTACTTTACTTTCTACTCTTTACTCCCTAATTTCTACTCTTCTCTTTACTCTCTAATCTCTAATCTCTACTATCTACTTTACTTTCTACTCTCAACCTTTTACTGTCTACTCCCTTCTCTCAGCAGTTCACACTATACTCTATTTTCTACATTCTACTTTTTACTCTCTACTATCTTTCTATACTTTTGATACTTTCTAATCTCTACTCCATTTTCTCTACTTTCTACTCTTTTACTCTCTTTATGAATCTTATTCATTGGAATAATAATTCATTGTAAATCTTTTTTAAAACAATGTTAAATATCTTTGTTAATCGATGTAACAGGATAGCTGATAAAGCTATTATCAAACAAACTACTCTCTATATCCTACGCTCTACTCTCTGGACTCCCCTCTACTTTATTTTCTACTTTCTACCCTTCATTCTCTACTCTACACTCTATACTCACTCTATACTCTTCTCACTCCACTCTCTATTCTACTCTTTACTTTCTATATTCTCCACTCTCCGGGAAATTCCGTTGTGGGATTTAAGAGCAAAGTATGACTCAAAAAGGGGTTATTATCTCTGCTCTACTTTACACTACTCTACTCTGACTCTACTCCACTTTACTCTATGAATATCTCTACTCTGGTGCACCGAACAGGTCCCATCGTAAACCATACACAGTCAAAGGCACTTAAACTAATCGCTATTTTTTATGCGAAAGATTCTTTGTATGTTTCTCAAATGTAATTGCGTTTATTTGGTTAAATCATGAGTCTGGAAAATTACAATAATTGCTACATTATCCAGAAAATAAACCCTGCATTCAAAGAAAATTCTAAGTGCCCTATGAATAATTTCGAGCTTTGAAATTAAAAACAGTGGAATTAAAAAGAAATTGTTCAAATTAAAATCTGAATAAATTATACCACATATCTCGAGGAAAATAAGCTTATTGCAAGTTATAAACGAAGAGGTATGACTAAAAACATGGTTAGTTTATAAACTTATAAGTAAAAGCCTTTTAATGCTGCAATCAGAAATGTTTCAGTTATTCCCGAAGTGCGAACAACTCCAAATTGCAATGTTTTTCATTACGATTCAAGGAAATTTCCCATCAATTTTAAAAAATAAACCAAATTTGAAGACCATATATCAAGCTTATTCCTACTTCTTGCTAATCTATTTCATAATATTCAACATAACAGTCTACATAAAATTCGTTCTGTTACTAAATGAGGCACCAATAGACTTCACCGAACTTTTCCTAAATCTAACGATGAATTTTTATTTCACCGTGACGATCTGGAAAACGCTGATTTTCAAAAGATCGGTTTTTCAGCAGATGATTGACGATATAATTTTGTGGGAAAAAACTATTTTGGCGAGTAATGATCACACCCTCAAGGGAATCTACAACTATTATGTTAGACAAACTAAAATTGGAAGCAGAATTTACATTCTTTTTGTAATAGTCGGTAAGATAAAGAAGTAGATGGAATAGGTTATGTTATAAACAAGTAATAAGAGGTTTAACTTTAGTTTATGTATGTTCTGTGCTTTAGTGATCGAAGAATAGAATAAAAGAAATAGAGGTTAAATGGGTGTTGGTAAACAGTATGAGTAAAGAGTATGAGTAAAGAGAATGAGTAAAGTAGTTTTTTCAATATTGTGAAAACTATTGATTTCCAATAACAGAAAAACATTTATAGGTGGCATGCTGTTCAATTTTCATCCACTGGGATTTGAATCGATCATAATAAACAACAACAACTCAACATCGCTAAAGAGACCATTACCTTTATCATCATGGTTTCCATGGGACGAGCAAAAGTATTACAGTCTCAGTTACACGTTTCATATTTTGGATGTTACCATGGCGTCTCTTTTTATGGCGAGCACAGAAACTCTATCTTATGCCATTACGATTTATCTTTTAGGTCAAATCGTTATTTTTAATTCTATATTGAGTAATTTCCAACTGTATTGCTGGAAAATTCAAGATCAGTTGAAAGTCGATTATGAAAATGCGATTTTTCTCACACTACGCGAATGCGTGAAAAAGCATAACGAAATAATAAAGTAAGAAATTATTTGCGTTTTAAATTGCTATTAAACAAATTGATTTTAGACAAATAAAAATTTTCAACAGGGAAATGAAAAATGCGATTCTTTACGATTTTCTCCAAAGCTCTATGGGTCTAGCAGCTGGAGTATTAAATTTAATTTACGTAAGATTGTACAACATTTTCTAAATTTATACATTTTCGTAACATCAAAATTTCAGTTCGATGTGACTCCTTTCAAATTAATGTTTTTTGGGACATTTATTTGCGGAGCATTTGTAAGGATTCTGGTGAGCTATTGGTATGCCAATGAAATCATTGTACAAGTAAGGGGAAATTAAATTAATAAATTTAGTCCATTCGCATTGAAATAGCACAATTTATTTATAGAGTTCCAACATGTTGACATCCCTTTGGAACAGCACCTGGTACGATGAACCGGAGAAAACAAAAAAAATCAAATATTTAATGATGTTGGTGTGTTCAAGACCTTTGTATATAGACATTGGGCCATTTACCAATATGTCTCTGCAAACTTTAATTAGGGTAAGAAGTTGCCATATTATTTCTTATATTATTTAAAATCGTCCATTTTAGATTGTAAAAGCAACTTATTCATACATGACGCTGATTTATAAAAGCAAAAATTAGGTCCATTCTAGCACATAAATAAATAATTGGAAAAGCTCTAAAAAAATATGATATAGCAAACACATATGTAGGGAATTTTGTATTAGTACGTAGTATTAACGTTTTATTTGAAAAAAACTACTTATAAAATATTAGTAAAAATTAACCAAAACTGCATACTCACAAGAAATAATTAGTTTATGTACCTACCTACATATGTATGTAGAAATACATGCTTATTTTATTAGCATTTTAATAAAATTGAAGCATTATTAGCAGCGAGAACATTTAACATTTTTGTAGCATATTGGTTGCCTATCTAAAGTTTATTCGGGTATCTACATGTACGATTATTTGTTACGCTTCGAAAAGGTCAGGTGGAGCTGTAATCGAGATTTCCAATACATCATGTTTGCACCAGATCTGCATGACTTTACTAACATTTCTCTTATTTGGTTGCATCCTGGTAGTTGTAGAAGATCTGACTGAACATACACACCATCAACTCCTTTATTAAGCAGATTCGGAACTTATTTTCACAATTTCTTTTTCTGCTCATTGCTTCTTTATTGAGGCACATTTGCCTTTTTCCTTCACATATTTGTTTGTTCAGTCTTTGGGAACACCATGGCTGGATCATTGCTGTGGATCTATCCACTCTAAGTCCCCCCCAAAGAAGCGTGGATCTGACGAAAGTGATAGTGAAGAGGAAGTTCTGGCCAAAGGGTCTAAATTAGACGATTCTCAACCGATTCAAACAAGTTAATATGTTTGTGAATATAGTAAAATCTAGTGAAATTCGATAGTGAATGAAACACCTGATATTAATTTGTTCCTTATTATTTTCACAATTCTTTCTTGTCACACAATCAATGCACTCGTTCCCATTCTATCTAATATCCTATCTAATTTTATCAATCTAATATTTTCAATTCTGGGGTATTCTTGTTGTTAAGAAAGTTTTTATTTCTTTAGAATATGACTATACTATCTCTAGTCAATTATGTTGATTTTAATCATTAAATGAGAATGGTTATAATGATTTATAGAAAAAGAATACTACAGATATTTATTTTGGAAATTTTTGTATTTCATATTAATTCCATTTAATTATTGAATCCCTGTATAAGGAAGTGATACGGCTATAATCGAAGAATATGCGCACTTTACGCGCATCATGACGAGATGTTAAAATAGGTATTTATTTGGTAAGTTTGTAATCCTACAGTTATTGTATTTGCAGTTTGTAATCTACGCTAATTGTGCTGAACAATCTAAAATTTGCAGTGGTAGAATATTTTACAGTTTTTAAGTTAGTTTAGTTAGTGACATCAATACGTTGCCTAAGTACTGATTATTTTGGACTCCGCATCAACAAATTCAAAAAAATAATGAATGAATTAAAAAGAGTTTTAGTTTTATATGCTGGTGGAACTATTGGAATGCAGAAAAATTTTAACGGGGGTGAGTACCTAACATTAGGAAATATTAATTCATACTTAAATTTCCAACATATCTTACAGTAACGTATTTTTTAAGGATTTTCAATTTTCAGATTTTTAATAAATCTGATCGGATTAATCTGTTCGAAGGATATTAGATATAAAAGTGAATAATTTAAACAGAATTTCAAAATTTAACCTACTTTAAATTTAACCTACATTCAAAATTGTTTTGGAAAATTTTTGATAAAATATTCCAGATTTTTGTATATTGTTTTCAATATAAATTAATATTTGTCTCATATAATATCGAATACATATTGTAAATATAATCATAAAAAATAGTTTGTTACTCAGATAAGATTATGAGGGTGCTGTTTATTTAATTAGATGTATACTCAAGACTTTTTTAAACTTATGACGACAACTAAAAATAAAGTACTGAAAGACTATTTAGTAACTACCTAGTTTTATCTTATCGTTCTAAATTGGTCAATACGCCAATAATAAACACGTTTTAAACATTAGGAAATTGAGGCCATTTATAACTTTTTAATCTTTTAAAATATTGATAATTTCTTTTATTATACTTACATTCTAAAATTTTGGAAACGATGTTTATCAAAACTTTATTAAATAAATAGATTCTGAACACGGGTGCATACCATGCATGTATAGAATAAGCTAGCTAAGAACCAAAATTGATCTCTTGGTGATTATCACTATTTAAAGTGAAACAATCTGCAGATATTCTAAAGAAGGCTGGATTGTAGATAACTGTGAGATACTTACCTATCTATTATTTACAATATTACGCTATATCTATTATGTAAAATACAATTACAGTTTTACTTGTAGTTTTTTTTAATATTTTTTACGGCGTTTTGACAAGTAAAATTATCGATACCTAATTTTTGTTTGTAACTATTTCAGTATTGTGTCCTAAACCAAATGCATTTCTGAATGAAATTAAACACCACCCTGATCTGCACGATCCGAATTGGACAATTGAAGAATTAGGGAAAAAACTGGAATTTAACGAATTAGTTCTTCCCAAGTAAGATTCTTTATAACTTTTTATAAAACTTTGATGAAACTATATAACTATTGATATAAAGCTTCCCATCGCAAAATTGTGTAATAGAGTCGATTCAAATCCGATTATGTAATTGTAATTTTCTAGTGACTTGCATTATGCAATGAAATACTTAGAATGCTTTCATTGGACTTAGATAACCATTATAACTAAAACAAAAACTATTATCTAATCACTAGACTGGACCATTGGCCCGAATTGATCGCTTTATCTCAGTAGGTATTAGAGACTTAAACTTAACTTGAAAAGAAAAACCTGGATAGATTGTAGAACCCTGGAATTAGAGATTTTAAAACCTTTATTAATTTAGTTTTACATATCTATTTGTATTTTATAAGAAATTATGGTCACCAGAAGATAATATACGAAATAATAGAGTACACTCCTTTACTGGACTCAAGCAACATGAGCTGCAAAGACTGGATTAGATTGGCCAGTGATATTGAGGTAAATATAAATAATTTTTAGTCAATGAACACGATGACTTAACTCAAATAATTACTAATAGATTCCGAGCATTGAAAGAAGTTAAAGAAGAAATTAACTACAAATAACCTATTAAGTATCAGCCAAACAACAAAAACAAAATAAGCTGAACCACTTAACTAATTTAGATTATTATTTTAACAATAGTGCAATAATTTATGCCAATTACCCTAAACTAGTAGATTATGTTGTAGGCAGTAAGTTACATAAACTTAATAAGGTAAATGCTAATATTTGCAGAGCTGAAAATAATGACATTGGCACGTTCCAAAATAAAGATAATATTATTTATTCACAACGTAAAAAAATCATTCTGCGAATAAGCTTATTGTAATAAAGGGTTTTCGCAAAAGAAATCAAGCGTAGTGAATTATATTTACTACTAATAAACATTTAAAAGTAACATACAAATTTAAGAATTTAGTTATTGATAGATTTGATAGGCTGTTTGTGATATTTTCGCTTTTTTATAAAAAAAATATTGCGTTTTATAAATTTGCTACGTGCATTTTCGTATTAACTTAGCGCAGTTTGTATGTTTTCCATAGTATCATTACAATAACTACGATGGGTTTGTCATCCTACATGGCACAGACACTTTGGGATACACATCTTCTGCTTTATCTTTTATGCTAGACGGTCTACAAAAGCCAGTTATAGTCACAGGATCCCAAGTGAGTATCCCGTTAAACCCGTAATTACATAATAGGTAAACTTACTAGAGATGTTTATTCTACCAAGTTTAATGTTCTAGATACCGATTTTCGAAAGCAGAAGCGATGCTAGAGACAATTTTGCAGCGTCCTTAGTGATAGCCGGCTTGTTTGATATACCAGAAGTGTGCGTATTCTTCGCCAATAAATTATTTAGAGGCAATAGAGTGGCCAAAATCAGTACGAATTCATTGGATGCCTTCGATACTCCCAATTATCACCCTTTAGTTGAAGTTGGTATTGGTTTCTCGAGTAAGAAAAAATATTAACATTACATCAATGATTTTAGAATATAGGTTTCATAGTAAATTTAACCGAACTCTATTTTTTTAGTTAATGAACATTACATTAGAAAAGTCGACTATAATAAACCATTTAAAGTTTATACTGATTTAAATCCGAATGTGGCAGTTCTGTCTTTCTTTCCAACAATAACATCTGAAATGGTAAGTAAAATTTTTGTGCGTATAAAGTACGTCATTTCTATTAGAATCGTGATCCTTAAATGATTTAAACGCATAACTCTTATTTGGCAAATACTTTTAGAGGTTCAGATCTTTTAGAACTAAAAAGTCATTTAATTTTAGGTAGAATCCTTCTTGAGGTTACCTCTGGAAGGTGTGGTGATACAAAGCTTTGGAACTGGAAATGTCCCGTCGAAACCCAGGGGTCTTCTAGAAGTGCTCAAACAAGCAGTACTTAGGAACACATTAATCGTTAATATAACTCAGTGTTCGAAAGGAACTGTTATTTCTTCTTCATACGAAACCGGAAAGGTATTTACACGGCATACACGCTTTGATTTGATTTAATATTATTTGTTTAATATAGGTATTAGATGAAATAGGAGTTGTTTCGGGTGAGGATATGACAGTAGAAGCTGCTCTGACAAAATTGACTTACGTTCTGGGATTACCAGGATTGTCGTTTTCACAACGAATTGCGGTAATATTAAATATTTCATTTACTTACTTATTATTTTTACCGAATTGTATACATATTAGGTTTAATTTAATTTCATAGCTATTATTTTCTTTTTAGCTTATGAAGACAGATTTAAGAGGAGAGATGACGACAGGACAAATACTGATTTAATCAAGAAAGTTTGGATGAAAATGGTACCTAGTTAAGGCTTGATTTGTACAGGCATAATATTTAATATTATTATAGTGAATATTAAAGAAACATATCTACTTTTAGTTTTAAATTACACTGTAAATATTTTTTATATGTAGAAAATATAGATTAAGAATTTAATGATTCGTTAGTGTTTTTTCTTAATAATAATTACCTGGTAATCATAACATCCACAGAAGAATGTGTTTGGGCACAGAGGCAGATAACTAAAAATTAGTTGTAAAGTTTATGATACAAGTTGTAGGTACATTCATTTTTTTGCCTTTTGATGGTTGGGTGGTTTTATAATATAAAACAATTACTTTCTTATATAATTACTCTGATGACTCATAATTACTCATATAAATTCAACAGTCTCATATACATACAGTGTCCAAAAAGTATGGAAACGGTCGATTTTCTAGAAAAATAAAGTCCGAATGAAAAATTGAAAAAACACGTATCCAATAATTTTTCAAGGGCTATGCATTGATACCAATATCAAATAGCTACCCACCCCTAAATAGGAAGAACGGGGGGTAATAAGCAAGTTTTGTCTAAAATATTTTCCGAATAAATTTTTTTACCATTATTGAAGAACATGAGAAAAAAATGATGTTTTTCATAATTATACTTTTTTTAGGTATTAGGTAAGTAAATAAATATGCACTTTAATGCATTTATTCATTTATTGCAATATTGCTAGACCATTTTATTAATCTTTTAATAACATTATAAGTGCATTGTGATTTTATGTTATTTGTTAAATAAAGTGTAACACAATGCTGTTGATAGATTTGAAATTTTACATAGAATTTTTGTTGTATAAAGTTTGCATCAACGTAAAATACGAATATGACGATTTTAGAATCTGAAATTACAAAAAAATATATATTTGATTTAATTCCAATTTGCATGTAATCTTTGCTCACGGACTATTTAATAACTATTTAATAACTTATTTAATAACTATTTAGCTTATTTATAATAAAAAAATACTTACTGTGGTAAACGATTGCAAAGATACCACAGACCATTTTCCAGCAGTTAAATAAAGTGGTCTCTTACTACGTTCCATGATTATCAGCAAGTTGGTTTTATATTTTAAAACGTCTGGGTTCTCATACCAGGTCGATAAATAGCAAGCATCGCCCAGTTTCTTACTCTAGAAAGTTTAGAACTAATAACACACTCTTTTCCTTTTAATATGTCAATATGTCAATTTGTAAAAATTACCTTGACTAAAATTTCGTTAGCAAAAAAACAGTAGATATTTAGTTGAAATAGCATTACAAAACCGTAGACTACAATTCTCATAAATTGAGCACTCGTTGGATCAATCTAAAAATTTATTATTTTTGGAGAGTTCATGTATCTAAATTTCTCACTCAAAACTTACGCTCACTGCTTGTATTCCCAAAAAGCAAACAACTAAAGCACTTTTAACATATTCCACCATAATGATACCAGAACCTGCGTCATTTAAATTTGCGACAAATCTAAAAGGTTTTTATTATTAATTTTATCAAGTTCATTTGTAATTTTGTACCTTATTATTTCTACATGATGTCGCACACATTCACCTAAATTGATTTTTTGCTTAGTCAAATTTGTTCTAACAGCTTTAATTTTTTCTCCCAGCAAATCCAATTGACCGACTGCCACGCCTATTAGGTCGGTGATCATAACATCCACAGAAGAATGTGTAAGAGCACAGAAGCAGACAACTAAAAAATAATCAATTGTAATGCCTTTGGCTATAGTACTAGAGTAATGTAAGAATTACTTACCGAATGACTGGATAGGATAGGCGTACGGAATCATCGCTTTGGTCACAAAAGAACATTTTATTGGTAAATCGATATTTGAAAATAAAGGAGCTAGGATGTAAGCAGTGGAAGAGAAGCAACACCCTAATTGAAACATATTACCAAAATTTTTGGAGAAATTAACGGGTTTACGACCGATCGAATGAAATTCTTCGGGGTAGTCGTTGAAATATGTTGATTTCATTTGTTGCAGGATATCCAGCCAAATTCTCCGGTGTGCACTAAATAACCATATTTTAAATAAATGCCCAGATGCTGTGATTAGTGCGCCCATTATGTCGAATAACATGTCGAAGTTGAAGTCGGACGTGCATATTAGATAAACTTCGGCCATCATTTGAATATTGAACAATATCTCCATGCAATTAAAAGCAACTTCTCTTACTCTTGTAAATAAAGTAGGCGAATGCTGGGGCCAACGTCCCGCAAATATTAATATTAATTTCGGTATTATTAACGCTGATTCCAGCGGCTTCGCGTTTTTAATAGGCATGACGAAAATATTTCCAAATCGTCCTGGTTATTTTATGTTCTCTTCAATACACAAACTAAATCAAAGTTATAATGATTTTAATCAGCTATATATTCATAAAGTATAATTGTACACTAAAGAAGTCTCACCTAGATTGGTGTACAGAAGGGTGGATTTGGATTACTTAAGAAGAAAACTTTAAACCACGTAATTA
Organism: Phyllotreta striolata; assembly: GCA_918026865.1. Taxonomy (NCBI): domain Eukaryota; kingdom Metazoa; phylum Arthropoda; class Insecta; order Coleoptera; family Chrysomelidae; genus Phyllotreta; species Phyllotreta striolata. Next base: position 7,814,445 of record OU900095.1, read on the forward strand.
TAAAGAAAAACCGCAGCAAACTTTTTCAAGTCGAAAATTTTATAAATAATAAATAAGTACTTTAAACTAAACGTGTAATTAGTTAAGCACTGCGACGGGGTGTAAGTCAACATTTTAATGAGCCTAATTTTTTATGTATACATATTTTTTTTAAATTATTTAGTAAGATGACAAGCGTAACAATCGAGAAAAAGAGAAGAATAGCTAACAAATTAACATCTAAATGCAGATCTAGAAAATTGCCACGACTGAGGCGGAAGAATTAAATATTTAGCAAGATGGATTTATTATTAATTATTTTTTTATTTTATTTTTATTACCTACTTAATTATTATTAATTCACTTAGCATGTGAAACACTGGTTGAAACGTTGGACTATCAGACGTGCCTTCCTCTTGTCGAGTTGTCCATCAGTACTATAATTATTCCTATCCTAATACCATCATACATCCAGTTGTTTGTTGTGTTGGAGGTCTGTCCACAATTTCCCAAGTATAATATTTGATGATAGAGGTTATTTCGCTTGTTACAGCGTCGATCCACACCATCCTTTCTGGATTGCCCATAGCAACATTTATAGAAATATCGGGTGCAAATGAATATTCGTTTTGATAGACGAAATAAATTATGTAATATTTATTCCTTTCGTGGTCTCCCTCTTAGGCCACTTCTGATAAGTCTGAGTGGACAAGGTCCTCTTCTAATATTCTGTAGTTCTTCTGTGGTATATCCGAATTCTCTTCGTCCTTAACATGTATTTCTGTTGCGTTGCAACTGGATTTCTATGTCCAAGTAAACTTGTTATTTCTCTCGTTGCTCTACCTCGTTATTCAAGATCGTATCTTTAATGGTTTCCGTATTCTCATCATATCGACTGGTATATTAGTTTTGGTTAAATATTGAATTCAATAATTTAATATCATAATAAAATTATTCTATTTCTGTCAAAAACATATAAAGACAGGTTTAAGAGGAAAGATTGCTACAGGACAAATACTGCCTAATCAGGAGAGTTTGATGAAAATAGTAGTTTATAGGGTTAGTTTGTATAATCATATTATATTTAATATTATTGCATGTATTACTGCATGTATATGTATTAGTGCATGCAATTACACTAAATATTTTTATACGTGTATGTACAAAATATTGTTTTAGTACTCTTTCTCAACATTATTGAAGGACATAATAAACATTGTTTTTTTTTGTAAATAAACTATTTTCTAGATATTAGGTAAGTAATTAAATATGCTCCTTTTAATGCATTTTTTGATTTATTGCAATATTGCTGTATTATTTCAAGTGCATTGTAAAATTTCATTTTATGTGATTTGTTAAATAACGTGCGATACAACGCTGTTGATAAATTTAAAATTTTACATGGAATTATTGTTGTATAAAGTTTGCATCAATGTAAAATACGAATATGACGATTTTAGAATCTGAAATTACAAAAAAATATATATTTGATTTAATTCTAATTTGCATGTAATCTTTGCTCACGGACTATTTAATAGCTGTTTATTTATAATAAAAAATACTTACTGTGGCAAACGATTGCAAAGATACCACAGACCATTTTCCAGCAGTTAAATAAAGTGGTCTTTTACTACGTTCCATGATTATCAGCAAGTTGGTTTTATATTTTAAAACGTCTGGGTTCTCATACCAGGTCGATAAATAGCAAGCATCGCCCAGTTTCTTACTCTAGAAAGTTTAGAACTAATAACACACTCTTTTCCTTTTAATATGTCAATATGTCAATTTGTAAAAATTACCTTGACTAAAATTTCGTTAGCAAAAAAACAGTAGATATTTAGTTGAAATAGCATTACAAAACCGTAGACTACAATTCTCATAAATGGAGCACTCGTTGGATCAATCTAAAAATTTATTGTTTTTGGAGAGTTCATATATCTAAATTTCTCACTCAAAACTTACGCTCACTGCTTGTATTCCCAAAAAGCAAACAACTAAAGCACTTTTAACATATTCCACCATAATGATACCAGAACCTGCGTCATTTAAATTTGCGACAAATCTAAAAGGTTTTTATTATTAATTTTATCAAGTTCATTTGTAATTTTGTACCTTATTATTTCTACATGATGTCGCACACATTCACCTAAATCGATTTTTTGCTTAATCAAATTTGTTCTAACAGCTTTAATTTTTTCTCCCAGCAAATCTAATTGACCGACTGCCACGCCTATTAGATCGGTGATCATAACATCCACAGAAGAATGTGTAAGAGCACAGAAGCAGACAACTAAAAAATAATCAATTGTAATGCCTTTGGCTACAGTACTAGAGTAATGTAAGAATTACTTACCGAATGACTGGATAGGATAGGCGTACGGAATCATCGCTTTGGTCACAAAAGAACATTTTATTGGTAAATCGATATTTGAAAATAAAGGAGCTAGAATGTAAGCAGTGGAAGAGAAGCAACACCCTAACTGAAACATATTACCAAAATTTTTGGAGAAATTAACGGGTTTACGACCGATCAAATGAAATTCTTCGGGGTAGTCGTTGAAATGTGTTGATTTCAATTGTTGCAGAATATCTAGCCAAATTTTCCGGTGAGCACTGAATAACCATATTTTGAATAAATGCCCAGATGCTGTAATTAGTGCGCCCATTATGTCGAATAACATATTGAAGTTGAAGTCTGAAGTGCAAATTAGATAAACCTCGACCATCATTAGAATATTGAACAATATTTCCATGCTATTAAAAGTAACTACTCTTACTCTTGTAAATAATGTAGACGAATGCTGAGGCCAACGTCCCGCAAATATTAATATTAATTTCGGTATTATTAACGCAGATTCTAGTGGCTTCGCGTTTTTAATAGGCATGACGAAAATATTTCCAAATCGTCCTGGTTATTTTATGTTCTCTTCAATACACAAACTAAATCAAAGTTATAATGATTTTAATCTGCTATATTTTCTCACCTAAATTAGTGTACCAAACGGAGGACATGCATTACATAAGAAAACTTTTAAGCAAGTAATTATAGGTAGAGCAAAATCGCGACAAGCAAACTTTTATAAGTTGAAAATTTTATGAATAATAAATAAGTTCATTAACTAAACGTGTAATTAGTTAAGCACTGCAATGGCGTGTATATGGTGAATATTTTAATAAACTTAATTTTTAATCTACAGAGTTCTTTGAATTATTTTGTGATAATATAACAGGTGCAATTGTCAGGAAAAAGAGAAGAATAATATAATTAGCAAATAAATCTATAATTGCTGATCTAGAAAATTGTTCCGATTTCAATTATAAGAGGCGGCAGCATTAAATATTTAGCAAATTTAGCCTGTAGATGGCACGAGTAAATAATAATAAGGCAAGCTAACAAGCAAAACTTTTCAAAATGAAGAACTTATTTAATCTATAATTAATGGTACTTTAACTAGAGGTATAATTATACAAGAAAAGTTACTTTATAGAAAAGTATTCAAAATTTTGATTAGCTGGGTATGGATTTTTTGTATTAAAGTACTAAAGTGGGTTGGAGATGACTAAAGAATTTCTCATTGTACGAAATATTGTAGAGAAAAAATTACATATTATGCCTCTGTATCATTAAGAGTGAGCTGTATCTAAAATAATGTTACTCAGGTATATCAAATATGCAAGTTTTGTAATAATGTGTAATATAAAAATTTAAAAAAAATTAAGAGATTTAAAGTTTTTTTGAACTTTGTATGTTCAATTGTAATTCTTCCCATATAAAGATTGCATCAAAGTGAAATATGTGTACGATGAATTTAGAACCTAAAATTTTGTACATCTTTTTAAATAACCACATAATGCAATGTTTTTGGAATTACTTACATCGGTAAACGATTGCAATGACACAACATATATTTTTCCTGCAGTTAAATAAAGTGGTCTTTTACTTCTTTCCATTATAAGAATTAAACTTCTTTTATCACACGTGTTTTTATAAGAATACCACATAGAGAAGTAGCAAGCATCGCCTATTTCTTGGGTCTAAAATAATAAAATAAACATTAAACAAAAACATTTTGCCCTATCACCAAATAAATAATTATAGCACAAAATTAGTAGTTCAATGCGAAAATTACCTTATCTATAATTTTATTAGCAAAGAAACAATAAATTAATAGTTGAAATAACATTACAATTAAATACACAGGCATTTTTAAAAAAGTCAAGCTCATAGGATCGATCTAAAAATTTACAAATGATTCAACTATAAAATGTTGCTTACATATTGACTGCATTTTACTTACATGCACTGCTTGAACTCCCAAAAAGCAAACAACCAAAGCGCTTTTAACATATTCAATGAGAATTATCACAGATGTTGCTTGCCTCAAATTATTGACAAACCTATAATATTCACTATCAATTACAGGTTTTAAGAGCACAAAATTGTAAGAAGGATTTACGATAGAAAGTAATTTTTTATTCAAAATCATTAGGAGTTTAAAGCAGAGCATCCCGATGGGACCATTTTTAACCAAATTGTTTAGTCCAAGTTTTTCAACACCAAAGGAATTAATACAGGTAAAATTAGACATGGGATTAAAATGGATTTTCCATAGAACCACCACAAGTACTTACTTGATTATTTCTACATGATGTTGTACACATTGTTTCAAATCGATTTTTTCTTTGGTCTTATTAGTATCGTAAGCTTTAATTTTCTCTCCTAAAACATCCAATTGGCCAACAATGATTCCTATTAGATCAGTGATTAAGACGTCAATAGAACTATGCGAAAAAGCGCAGAGGAGAATAACTAAAAACATTGGATACTTGTTTTTAAATACCATTAGCTTTGTTAACAGAGGCACTATTACCATTACAAGTGTTATAAAAGGAAAAGACACGTACACATTACCTGACCAGCATACATGTATGGAATGAAAGGTTCTGTTACAAATGAACAATTCATCGGTAGGTCGACATTTGAAAATAGTGGTTGAAAAATCATCATTCCGGTGGACCAACAGCAGGAAAACTGGAACAAATTGCCGAAGTTTTTGGAGAAGTTAACGTGTCTTCTGTTATTATATTCAAATTCTTCAGGATAATCGTTGAAGCAAGGCGATTTCAGTTGGTCAAAAATATCCAGCCAAACTTTAGTTTTTACTTTGAAAATCACAATCTTGACTAAATGCCCAGTTGCGATGATTAGCACTACCAGAATATCTAAAAAGATGTTAAATTTCAAATCGGATGATAATACATAGATTTCCATCATCAAAAGTATATTGAAGATTATTTCGATGGTATTCGAAATAACTTCTCTTATCCTCGTAAACACACTAGGTGACTTTTGCGGCCAACGTCCCACAAATTTTAATATCATTTTTGGTGTTATTAATGCCGATTCCAATGACTTCATAATTGTAAATGAAACGAATGAAATGATTATTCTACTTACAATTCAACCAACTAAATGAATCAATTTTGCAAGATAATGATACTCACGGAGAAATAATTATTTTTAATTATTTACATCCATAAATAATCAATTCCTCAATGCAATATGGGGTGTGTCTTAGAGTTTCTAAACAATAAACTACGATATACATATTTTAGATTACAAAATATTCCGTAGTATATACATATTAACTATAATAAAACAGAGTGACTCGGAGTAGATTTTAGTTTTTAAATTTTGTATAAGCTAATTTATCTCTATTAATTTTTGAAATTATTGTTTATATATAATTAGTAATGGCCTCTTACGGAATGTTATATGTATGTATTACAAAGCTGGTATTGAAAAAAATAAAATAACATCAATTCCTTTTAATCAAATTAAAATACTTACTTAATGTTTTCATATTATGATTGAATTAATTATTTTTTAACATTCCTTTTAGACTGCCTTTTACGAACCTTTCGTTATATGTACGTACTTTTTAAGAACGTAGAGCAATATTTTGATAAAAAAATTAGGTAAAGGGGGGATAAAATTTTCCTTATTTATATCTAGCGTTAGCTCACCCGCGGTCAGTTAAACTTAAATATAGATTAAAAAATATATTTACTTTTATTATAATAGGTTGTATTAATAAATACAAATGATTTTGGTACGTATTTTTAGTTAAATGAAAATATTAAAATTACTTTTATAACTTTTTTTATAGTTCTATATATTTTTTTATTTCCTTACAGATGCTTATTATTACATTGGCTCTCTTTAAAACGGGGCATAGTTTACCTCACCACCACATCTTCAAAGATTTAGATCCTCTCCTAGTTTATGATAATGAAGTAGCAGGAAATTCTAACAATTTGACGTGAGTATTATTAACTTATACAGATAAGTGTAAATTTGTTAGCAATATGTCCATTTCTTTGAGTTGAACAAAAATATTATTAAAATAACAGTGATGAAAGTGAGAAAATTGCAGTCTCACAATATCACTCTTCCTTTTTTCTTCATATGGGACTAATATGGAAGTTGTCATTGTTACACCCATAGATCATTTACAAATTTGCACTTATCTGTATAGATAGTCAGTGAAAATCATAATCACTTACTATTAATAATTGCGTCTAATTAGGATAAAGTAAAATAAGTAAGTCAAACTTGAATATAACGGAAAGTCGCTTATTTCATATTATTTCAAATGTACTTAATTTCAGTATAAAAGCAGACAAAGGTGTCAAAGTAGAAGAATACGCTATTTTCAAACCCGGTAAAAACCCAGACCAGGGAGTACTGGAAGTGAATGGCACCTATGAATATTTAGATGAGGAAGGGAACGAAGTACAATATTTTTATGAATACAACAAGAACATACAAAATGGTCCAAACTTTTTTACCCCATCTCCTCCCATACCACCAGCTTTTAAGACACTTTACGAATTGTTAAAAATTCCAGAAGAAAATCAACAGAAGGTTGTAAGTGGATTTTCTAAATAAACATTTTATTTGTACTACACTTGCTACTTTTATTTCGTAAAAATAGACTTAGATACTCGTACTCCTAATGGACATTTGAGATACATGCGCAATATATAATTTTTCCAAGAGCCTATATTTCAAGATGATAAAGAATTCCTAATTAAAAAAGCAAGAATCGTATCCTCTTCTAAAATAATAAATATATTTGTAGGGGTGCTAATACCTGTTGACCTGTTGAAGTAAGGACCTGTTGACTATTTTCGAATTACATAAATAATTCGACTTGTCGATAAATAAAGACATAAATTTATATTTAAAGTGCAATTTAGGCCATTGTTCATCAATTAAGTGCCTAATTCTATAAATAAACAAATATTGTATAAACTTTCAATAATGGCGATCTTCGGACATGCATAATAATTACTGTGTAAACTAATATGAAACGAAAGTGTCATCAACTCCAATGCTTTTGTAATTACACAATTTTAAATAAAAACTACGATTTCATAACTTGGTAAATAAGAGCAATATTTTGGTAAAAAATTCTAGTGGGGTTAATTTTTTTGTATAAATAGTGGAACTATTGTCTTGAACATTCAGTCGAATTTGAACATCGTTCACAGAAAATTTAATACAAAAATGAAGTTGGTACGTAAATTTTTAATTGGAATATCATTAAATGGAATAATAATTTAATGAAATAATGAATTTTCTATTGACATTATTATTCATATTGAAATTGTCAGTGAGTGAACGAGCAAATGGTTTTATGAATTTAGTGAAAACTAGTGAATGATCATGTAAAAATTTTATTTATTTGATGCAAATTTTAATTGGTATTTTAATACATTTGATAAATTATATTGTTTTCTATAGATTATCCTTGCGTTGGCTCTCATAAAAATGGGACATAGTTTTCCACAACAACCCGTCTCTAATGAACCAATCGCTATCGTAAAATACGAAAACGAAGGTGTCAATGCAGACGGATCATATACTTGGAGGTGAGTAATAGTATTATATAAAATATGTAGTCTCCTTTTACTTAAGGCACTGAAATGAATGAAACATGACGAGTATCTAATTCATTGCGATATATTTTTACAGTTTAACTTATTTTAATCCTGTTTCTTATTGTTAGTTTGGAAACGGCCAATGGTATCAAAGCGGAGGAACGGGGTATCTTTAAACCTGGTCCAAATGAGGACGAAGGAATCTTAGAGGTGTCCGGAATGTCCGAATACACCGACAACGAGGGCAATCCGGTGCGATTTTCGTATATCGCAAACGAAAACGGATTTCAACCGCAAGGTGACCACATTCCAACTCCTCCGCCAATTCCTCCAGCGATACAAAGGTCCTTGGATTTTTTGGCGTCCCACGCGCCCGCTCAGGAATCTGAAGGATCAGCTTTATAGCAATAATAATTTGATTTAAATGATAATATTTTGAGATATGCGCTGGTGCTTGTTTTGGTGATCTAGTCTAATATGGGGTTTTTTACTTTTTTATGTTTTATTATTTTTTTGCGATCGTTTAGGAATAATAAAATAATTTATTTAATTATTGGTTTTGTCTTGTTGATATTCTTACCGTGTTTGGTATCGTAATTTTGATTTTATTAATTGACGAAATCATTTGATTTCATGGAAGATACTTTAACATGTGGCAGATGAAGAGAAAAGTATAAAAAATCTTTGATTACAAAAGTGAATTTATCGAAAGGAGTAAAATAAGAGAAAGCATTATACTAGAAGTCGATAAAATCAATATGGAAGTGTGATATTTACTTGCACTTTTTATTTTTTAGTAATAGTACACGTAATAATATTCGAACTATTCAATTTTATTTTAAATTTTTTCTAAATAAGTACTCCTCATTATTTCATTAAAAATGTTTTATCTGGCCATCCCGTAGATTTTACTCTTGAAAATTTTCATTGCAATTTCTACTTACTTGAGCGAAACTAAAAGTTGAATCATTGAAACAACAAAAGGAAATATCGGTCAATCAGTCTATTCTATTCGAAATGAAAACTAATAGGGGAGAGTGGATCAACCAAAATAATTTATAATATTAAGAAAGTATGCTATTATTACATTTAAAATAATATTATGTAAAAGTTTCACTAAAAAATTATGCATTAAAGTAAGAATGTACCTTTTTTAACAGACTAGATTTTTTAAAATTATTTGTTATTTACAAGGACATATCAAATAAGTGGTTAAAACTAAAGAAGGAAATATACAATTTACACATTTAAATTTTATTGAGGTGATTGAGGAACTAATTAAAATACCGACGTAAAATAACTGAATGCAATTCAAATCTCCCCTATACATTAGTCTTCGAACGACATATGGCTTATTGAATTTTTAATGTGAAATCGGACTTCTTCCGAGGGTAAACTATAAAACAGAAGCGATTCTGAAGGAAAGCTCTTTAGGTAGAAATTTCACTGCATCATGAAGTCGATTATTCTACAGGTGACGTTCATTATTTTGCTATTCTAGTGCTGTGATATTAGTGTTTGTTGTGCTAAAAATTGGAAATATTTTATAACACTTATCATTTCATGTCTATTTCAAACATTCCAGTCCGTTATCGGAAATATTTTAACTATGATTTAATTCCTAAAATATTATTGTACCTAATTCAATCCGAAAGAATTATTAATTTAATTTCAGATTCTCATTTATTACAACTTCTGTGCGGCGACTACACTAGATTATTCAGGCTATCAACATGCAGTAGACCACGCGGATCACAAGAAACCCATCATTCCAATTCTTAAGTACATAACGGAACAAAGCCACGAGGGTTGGAAATACAGGTTAGTTGATTATAGTAACACGCTTCTTTATTTAACAATTTAACATTTTAGTAACACCTATAACATCTTTTTTCAGCTACGAATCTGGTAATGGAATTCACGCAGAAGAAGTCGGCTACATCAAAAACAAAGGCGACGAGAAACACGAGTCGCTCGTGCAACAAGGCACCGTGACTTACCACGATGAGCACGGCCATCCCATAACCCTTCACTACGTGGCGGACGAGCACGGGTTCCGGCCGCAGGGGGCGCATTTGCCCACCCCGCCCCCCGTCCCTGAAGACATACAGAAAGCCCTGCTGGAGCAGAAAGGGAGCGATTCGGGGCAAATCGAGGTGAACGAGGCGCAGGACGAGTCCGATGGGAAGGACGAGTACGAGCAAACTCAATCGTACGCCGAGACTCGATTGCATAGCAAACAGCAGGCTTACGAACCGGGGTCGGGCTATGGACATGGAGGTTACGATGATGGTTATAGAAGGAGGAACAATTATGGAAACCAATATCAAATTAGACGATATATTGTTAAAAATTAGTTCAGCACGAATACTATTATTTTCTATTTTATTGTTGTATTAAATGGGTTCTAATTTGTGCACGGGTCTCCAATCACAATTTACCGTTAAATAGTAGTATTTTGTGTATATTTATTTTATAGGTTAAAATAATTGGTTTATTTATTTCAAATTAAACAAATATTAATGGGAGTTTGTATTTACTATACTACTGGTTTTCCTGGTTTAACTACTACACATTTCATTTGAATTATGGTATACCAGCAAGAAGAGAAGCAGGAAAAACCTTACTATTTCATTAAAGGCCTCAAGTATTAATGCAAATATAAATATAGACCTATATCTAACACAAACACAAAACATTTAATAATAACATTGATTAACAATTTAATAATAAGGCACTTTCCTTCTACAAAATTGTTTGATATATTCCTTCACACTATCTCATTAAATTTTAACTTTAGAAAGAATCCTTTAAAATACATTCAGTAGTCATTTTGTACAGTCCACCATTTTTAAGTGCTATAAGTGCTATACATATATCCTTCTCCATCTTTGTCGTGAAAGTCTATAGTGAATTTTATCATGTTATTCGCTAATTAAAGAGATTTTTCTTTCATTCTTTAAACCAACGTTTCGATTTCTAATAGAATAGATGATGGTAGATGTGAGTATAAGCTGTGGCATTAAATAATTTGTGCTTCTACTAATAATCCTTCCTTAAAAATCTAAAAGTTTGTGGTCCATGTAGGTATATTTATATTTACGTCTTTAACACAAATTCTTTAGTTTTTCTTCTTTATATTTTTGTTAATTATTACCTCTAGATATGAACAATAGCACATATTTTTAGATAACAAATCCTTATCAGACCTTTAGTTTCCAAAAAACTTGAACTTCCTGCGATCTAAAGACCCTAAAAATCAAGCACCATATCTACCGGATTTGGAGAAGAGTAGATATTTTCTTGTTCAACGAAGGTGTGTAAGGAACGATAAGATCTACCTAGTTTTAAGCACGTTCTTTCGTGAAAAATGAAATATCTCGTAAATCTGCGTGAGTATTCTTTTAGAATAATTTACGATTGACCTCATTTATCCCACGAAAATTTCACTATTGTGATAATACCTATATTGATATTATTCATCTTCAGATATAGATATTTGATTTAATTGGATTAAGTTGGTAAAAGCAATATGATAATAAATTTCCAATTTCAATATAAATTAAATAATTAACTAAATGCCCTGTAAAATTCAGTTACCTATATCTAAATATTCTGTTACGACCTAATTTTTTTATCTATGTATATACAGATTGTAATATAGTAAAAATGATAGGTCGTACCTATTTCACTAGAAGAACCGCACTTCCTCTGTGTTTTCGAGCAGATGTAGATAATTTCTTAATAACGCTTTTCCTGTATGAATTAATGAAACGATTTAGGAAAACAATAACATTCGCAATGACCTCTAGCTGGATTGGGGTGTGTCTATGATGAAAATATGAGTTACTGCAACAAGAAGGAGCAGAGAGGGGCGCTATAAATACGAATATGTAAGCACTTGCCTACACAAGACCTGTTTCGTTTTTTTTGGCTAAAAATACAAAATGTTTTTGCCATTGGTGAGTACTCCTTCATTAACATGCAGTTTGTATAATACAAATTGGATTTTATTGCAGTTCATTTTGGTTTGTTTGTACACCGTTGTGTATGCAGCATCTCCAAATTATTTTCCTGAATATCGAGGACAACAGAATAATTTTGCACCAGGAAAGAACGTCGTGCCTATTCTCTCAGAATCAAACGAATCCAATCCTGATGGCTCATTTTCATACAGGTGAGTAAATTTCATTCTATTTTTATAATAAGTACGAGCTGTACGAGCTAATCTTATTATATAATTGCAAATGTCTCAAATAACTTGAATAGATTTTACCCACTTTTATTTAAAAAAAAAACTTTAACAAAATAAGCTACTCTACGGGGGACGGTCAACAAGTTCAAGCCCAAGGATACCTGAAAAACACCGGAGTCAAAGGCTCCGAAGCCGAAGTCATCCAAGGATCCTATTCGTATACGGCACCGGACGGCACCCCCATTACAGTGACTTACATCGCCGACGAATTCGGATTTCGGGCTGAAGGGGCGCATTTACCAACACCGCCGCCGATTCCTGAAGCCATCCAGAAATCGCTGGAGCTCATTGCCCAAGCGCAAGGACGATCGTCGGGCGATCGGCCGATTTATCCACAGCAAAGGCCGTACAGATCTAATTACAGATCGCAATACCGAAGGGCTTTCGCGTATGATCAGTAAAATAATTTTGCTTGTTTTATTTGTACTTAAATGTAAATATTATTGTAGTCGACCAGTGGATATGCAGGTATTATAAAATAATAAAAATGGAAAAGTAATTCATTGTTTTTGAAAGTATTATTAGGTTTGTTCCAAAAGAACGTTTGTTTCTTTTAATTTTTAATAGTCTAGTTTACCTTATTTACTTAAATTAAGCCTATATTAAAACTGAAAATTTCTTGAGGTAACATTTTAGACATTTAATTTTTGACGACAGGGACATCTTACACCATTATAGAGTATCTGTAGTGAAAGTTAGTTTATTATTAAGTATTATAGAATTAGAAACTGATGTACCACAATTCATTAACAATGCAATAAATTGCCAGTAGAGGACTCTATAGGTACCGTTTCAGTGAAATTAAGTTACTCTAATTATAATTGCTAATACAGTAAATTAATTTTAATTAATTCCTTCCTTTAAAATAAATCACATAAAAGTTCAAAGCACATTTATTTTACATAGTAGGTAAGTATACACTCGGTTTCATAGAATATAATTAATCGAAATTTTTTTACTTAGACAGTTCGTCTATTCTTTAGAAAACACAATTAAACACCTGACAAAGTAGATATGCATTATTATCTAGCATATACATAGAGAGTGAACGTTATTATAAGCAGAGAAAAAAGGGAAGAAGTATTTGAAAGGAATGACCTTTAGCATCCCTTTGTAATATGTTAGCGAAGCGTTTCGAAGAAGATCGCTAGCGATACAGTTCAATTTTAAATCAATAGAGTCAAGGACTCGAATTAAATAGCAATTAATTAAATATGGATGGAGAGCGTTCATACGAAAAGTATCATAAAAGAGATTAAAATGTAGATACTCGGTGCATTTTGTAACACATGGGTATTGTATTTGCGACTAAAAATGGCGTGTTCCATTTAGTGTCTACTATCGTAAAAACTACAATTTTTATTATCTAACATCTTAAAAAAGCTGAATGCATATTATTACAAAGTATACGACATATCCAAATAATTCGAACATCATGGTGAAGTCTAATTCGAGGAAATCATTTGCTGAGAAACTGTAATTTCTTATTTTTATAAAATACGATATATTCACCAATTTTTCTTCCAGTAAATTTCCAAAATTATGTTCTTTTCGGCTCGATAACTCCACTATCATTTTGAGGATATTCAATGATGATTTTTTCATGTTTTCTTTGGAATTAGAACTGCAATATGCGATTGTGAAAACAATCATCTAAAAAAATGAATAACATTTTATTTAAATTTGTTTATAAAAATTATATGCTTACTTACCAAACTTCTGGTAATTTGAAATGCTATAAAATACCCATTTAAACTAAAAAATATATTGCTATTGAGAATCAGGTGTATCAAATATGTAAAGTCCCTAATGACACTAATCATTAAAGCGATATATAAAACGATGATGGTCCTTCCAAATATACTATTGATTTGATACGATAAATCGATGATTTTCCAATAAGAGTCAGTTAAAATGTCTATTTTCTTCAAAAGATTATTTTTATTACGATTCATTAGAACAATTCGCTTGCATTCAGTTAATCGTGTATCAAGCAAATTTACGATGATATCATTACTCAATAAAATCGCCGCATATTGTAGTGCTATTAAATTCAAATGCCCATATAATAATAAATGGTAGAATCCGAATAGTGCGCTATTAAGAATGAATCCATAAGTCCATGTAAAAATAGATGAAATTAGCAGAACCATTACAACGTATAGTATATTCCAATAGAAAAAGCATTCAAATATCGTAACACCTTTAACATCTTCAACGTCGCCAATAATTTTCAAATTCTCAATCAAAACCTCCAACTCTTCTATCAATTTGTGCAATTCCTTTTTCTTGATCCTCTTCGAATAAATTTGAGCTGCCAATATGGGCGTAATTTCGGCAAAAATGTACATTCGATCCATAAAATTTCTGAAATTCGCACAATAATAGGTATGACACTGTGCCGTCATCATTAAAACCAACTGGATTGAACAAACGCAAAATAAAATTGCCAATTCCAACGGCTGGTATTTAAAACACAATAAAGACAGAATGTAGTGTTTCGAAAAAAAGTCCATCTTTTTAAAAAACGGGAACGACAAGTTCATTTTGGATAATGCATGTAACTTACATCAATTATTGTGAAAACCTAGGTAGGCAAACTAATAAAAGATGTTATCAAGTAATTGTGATTTATGTAAGTACTTGCCTTATTTGCTGTTGTAGGAATAAACATTTTAATGTATTAAATAATTAATCGAAGGAACATAGTGTGATGTAATTCATTAAGGATATAAAAGATTAATACGATGTTTATTAGTGTAGGTAAAGATGAGAAAGGAAATTAATTTCGGTTTCGAATCACTTGCATTCGAACGAATCGATCGGGACTACGGCTGAAAAGAAAATGAAAGTGACTGTGCTTCAGACACAGGACATGACCGTACAAGCACAGTACGTTGCATAATCCGTTCATCTTCGTTATTTTGTCGGTTAATAGAACACGGTTGACCAAAGATCGCAGGCCGTTCGTTATTTCAAGAGCAAGTCGGACGTGCTTTGCATATTGATCAGCATCTAAATATTTTAATTGATCACTAAACTATATGTTGGTAGGTACTACATTTTAGAACACTGACGAAAAAGGCGATGATTACTATATTAGTATATTCTAGAAATAATTCTGTTTATTCCACACTCTTAGTATAAAAGGTGTATAAAAAGAAGCATTAAAACGAGTATAAAAGGTTCCAATAAAGGTACTTAAGTAGGTACTATAATATGAACTTTCACATAGATGAATGAGTATAATCGTGACCCGTCGAAATAGCCGAAGACAATATAGTCCTACAAAATAGCCCAAAGACAAAATAGACCAGAGTCAAAATCGCCCAAGACAAAATGGCAAGCATTATTTGTTAGCTTTCCAAGATTTTTTTTTATTTTGTTATATCTTCTGTTATAGCTCGATAAATTCAAGATTTGTGATAATTATCGTAGTGCGATATGTTTTTTCTCCTAAGCTATTTTGTTTTTGGGCTATTTTAACAGGGTACCGATTATAATAGAATTAAGTCCCTAGAATAATATGAATATCGTTTAAAACATTTTCGCGCAAACTACAGTAAGCATAATATGTTAATTAAGCACATAAATAAAGGATACTAAAATAGAATTTCCATAAACAAAGTCAGTACTTAGATCAACTCTAGTCTTGAGCAACACAATACACGATAATACTAGTAAGGAAATAAGTAACCATGATGTTCAGGCGAATTAACATTAACGCTGTGATCTTATTTATGAACTTCATGAATCAGTTTGTTTCTAAGGAGCGTTCGGTAGAAATCTTATCTGAAGTAGGCATAAATTCAACAAATTCATTCCTGGTGCTGTTAAAAATAAAACAGCTAGAGTGGAGTTGCATAAAAAATAATTTCGCTGGCATTAAAAAATCGTATTGAGAATTTCCATCATATGAAATAATTAGTTGAGGTAAAGGTTAGTTATATCATATACACCATATTAGACTTACGCTTTGTCTGAAGCCGCCGAAATAAATCAACTAGCCATATACTGGTCGGAATTGACAAACTGAAGAAAGCTACATGGTTTCAGATAATTATAATAAATGTATTATATTAAATATTAGAAGAAGTTGTACATGGACGTACGAAAGTGAATTTTAGCTCGCTATAACGCTATAATAAGCAGTTGGCGAATTACTTAATTTAACCACATGTCTCGGCTACTTTATGATCACGTTAAAATTTATTACCGTGGCCGATTCGACTCGATGTCTTGAAGTGAAAATCGCTTATTTGTGCGCCTAAGCAGAAGATGCTCGTTTTATGTGTTACAAAAAATATGAGGACGCTTGCATGTGCAGCATTATAAATTAAATTGCAATTTCTAGGAAAAACATTATATTACTCGAATAATTTTAGTAGGTTAATTGATAACACATCTTACGGGTAGACAACATTTAGGAAGAAGATTTGTAGTATACCATCCGTTAGTAACCACTATTAACATCCAATTTGTAAAATTGAACTAAAAAAATGCTGTAAATGTTATGACATTATTCTGACCACATTTAAGTCAAGAGTATCCAATTGATTCATTCTCGGCTGTAGGAATTTTTATAGACGAAGATTTCAAAATGGGCAATTCAATAAAAAATGCAATTAATGTAAATAAGGAGTACTTGAAAAGATTATTTATAAGTACTTAATCGTTGTGAAATAGATTTTTCATTTGATAATTCTCATTTACTAGAATAGTTATGTTGCAATTCCATTCAATAAATCACGGATGACTACTATTTTTTCAGCTCTAATTTTAGTAATCATTTAAAAACACTACACATGATTATAAATATAAAATCTTTCATAGCTAATTTGATATTTTACCTATTCAAATTAAAGATACCAACCAATATTTTCATCTTGTCAATATCCAAAATACAAAAAAAATAATCCGTTATTATTAATTCGACAAGTTGCACGAGAACGTGTTGCTCCTAATTAGGTTAAAGCATGTTTCGTTTAAGAGAAACGATATGGAGATGAAGCATCACCAAAAGCAGGTGCACGCCGCGAGAAAGAGAAATATTCCGTGCCGCAGTTTACATACAATGCAGTAGAGTATTCACTGCAATGGTCAGTAATCTGCAGGACAGGACTTAAGTATTTGTAATTATTAAAATTAGTATGAATTCTTCTAAATGCGTTGCTTGTTTGTTAACATTTGCATGATCTTGTTTCAAATGGATCAGTACACAAATTGATTGGATAATTTATTAACCTGGTTTAATAAAGATTAATTTATTGATAAAATAAGCCAAAATTATTTTCAATTTTTTTATTTTAAATTAATCAGTGAGGAATAGTAAGAAAAGGATTAAGTTAAATTGCATTTAATAGAGACTGTCAGAAACTCAACTATCTTCAAAAACAATGAATCATTTATACCAAGGAATTTACATAGATTCAGCAAGATATGATCATTTATAGGGTTAATAAAGTTATACAATACCTCCCATTTTTAGGAGTAGCAACACCTACGCAATCAATATAGAAATATTGAATATTGTTCCCGATGAAATAATCCACCGATCCTATTTAAAGTTGTTTCCGTTTACCATCGGTTTCGCAACATCTCCATCATTTAATTCCAAAACAAAGCAATAATTTTCTTAGTTTTACCCGGTTGGAATTTTTAGTGCACACGATTCCATCGAGAATATGTGTGAAAGGTAACGAATATTTGACGGAGATGCAACCCGACTTGGGTGCATCATCGATTTTCTTGCGATGTGATCTCGATCCGCTATTCTAAATATTTCCAATTCGTCCCAGAGTGGGGTTGCTGTGACAACAATTAACTATATATATAACTGGTGGAAATGCCTCTGAGGTATCAGTTAGTTATTGTGCATTAGGTTTAGGTTAGGATGTTAAATATGAGGCTGGTAAGTTTTGGAAAATGGAAACGGTGTATAAGCAATATGTAGTACTAGTTTTGTAAATATTTTTAGTAAATTCGAAATGTTTTTTTTTGTTTCAGATTTTTGCAACCCTGCTAGTAGGAATCTGCTCAGCAGCCAGACTAGAAAACACCTATCTACCACCAGGTGCGACAGGGGCTGGGGGTGGACCAGGCCTTTCTCCTCCCAGAGGCGGTGGTGGAGGAGCAGGAGCTGGAGGAGGAGGTGGTGGTGGTTTTGGAGGAAATGGGGCAAAGTTTGGTGGTAAAATACGAGTAATTATAATGTGCACCAAGGAAAATACGAAACACAATTTTGAAAAAATTTAAATTGATTTTGAATATTGTTTTCTTGTCATTTATGCAAAAAGGGAAAAGTAACTGCAACCCTATTGAAAAAAATAGTAAACCTCGTTTTCACTTGGCTTTATTAGCCATTTCTAACATTTTCGCAACTTTAAATATTTTTTATTCCACCCTAATATGTATCATTAATGATTTCTACGTATGTCAGTTTATCGACAAAATTGGTTATTTCATCCTTATAAAAATTATCCATTTAGTCGTTAGCCAGGTAGACGTAGGAATACAAAATGACAATACATTAGTTGTGATTAGTTTTTACATTTATTGTCAATGATACCAATTATGTTTTTCGTTGCACTTATCAAGTTCAGTAACAATAGCAGATTTAGTACCTTTGCATAAAGAGAGTATAAATTAGTGAAATAGTTCCATTGCTTATTCTTGGAGCACATTATCAATCATCAGCTAATTTTAATTAAAATCATTACAACAATTCAAAAATGCTCTTTACCTCAAAAAAGCTTATTATTATAGGTAATTCAAATATTAATACAATTTTTTTATGGCGAAGAAAGCTTCGAGATCGGTAAAGAGAATTTATGAAAATTTAATTACAAAATCTACTCAATAGTATTCATGAACCAAAACAATATAAACGTAATTGTACAAAACTACATATACCCATATTACAATTTTTTGCAAATCAATATACAAAACATACATTCACACGACACCAAGCAAGCTTGATGCGAAATTTAATCAAAAAGCTGTGAATGTATGCATGCAGTCATAACGTTATAACTACCAATTACATTATAGCGTTTAATTATTTCATTTGAAAATGTAGCTAATATCTCAAAACTCATTCATATTACTAATATAATTGGAAATTAAATACCGTACTAATTGAATTGACATTTTTGAACATAAATAAGTTGGATTTTTAGTACTAAATCTTTAAAATATCAAAAACTGTATACCTATGTAAGTTTTATCTAATTTGTAGCCAAGTCCCAGTTGGCAAAATTTTAAGTTGTGCTCAAGAAAACAGAGTTCACTATTTGAATCTTTAATAGATATTTTGTACATTAAGTATTAATCATCGTTAAAACTTTTCAATCAACAGGTATTGTACAAAAACAAAATCAGGTGCATCCGCATATAAGTCGCATATCCTTCGAAACCTTCGCAGAAGTAATAAAATCAGGTTAATTAGAACATCTTACAATTCCCTTTGTTTTCCGTGTCGTAATTGCCGATAGTTCAACCTATCACGCTCCACATACCCGACTTCTTTATCCGCTTTTTGTTCGACATTTTTTTAACGAGGATTTCATGTCTCCTTCGCTCGATATACTTACAGGTAGGGTCGAAATTTTGCAAAAAGGTGACATAACAGGTAGCGATGGGTTTTTAATAGGTTAATTCGTGCGACATCCTGATCATTGCCAACGATAGCACACGTATTTTGCAATGAATTACTGTTAGAAAATGATTGAAGATTCTACTCGATGGTGTTCATCTCGTGACTCGTGAAAATGATTGGATTGTTTTATTAAACCGGTAATTTAGTTTGTTTTTTGATCGATTAGGAGGAGGTGGTCGTCCAGGAGGAAACGGTGGAGCTGGAGGCGGCGGAGGCGGAGGAGGTGGTGGAGGCGGCGGCGGCGGCGGAGGTGGCGGTGATGAAATCCCCATCATTTCGTACGAAAACGTCAATAACGGAGACGGAAGTTATAAATGGAGGTAATTGTGCTGATAAATTTTGAAAAAATATGAAAAATAAACTTCAATGTCCGCTACTAAGGGCATAAAGCTTTTCTGGAGCAGTGCCTTCTACCACCACAGTTGCATTCAAAGAGCAATAATTCTCAATAAATAAACTAACTACTAACAATTTTAGTTATGAAACCGGCAATGGAATTAAAGCCCAAGAAGAAGGCGAACTGAAACCAGGAGGCGATGAAGGCATCCAATCGGCGGTGGGCTCCTTCTCTTACACCGCTCCCGATGGTACAGAAATCAAGGTGGAGTACACGGCCGACGAGAACGGTTTCGTCCCCAAGGGCGATCATCTACCAACGCCGCCTCCAATTCCGCCAGAAATCCAGAAAGCTTTGGATCAGAACGCTGCTGAAGAGGCGGCCGGAGGAGGCGGTGGTGGAAACGGTGGATATCCAAGTGGAGGCGGCGGCAACGGCGGCGGCAACGGCGGCGGCAACGGCGGCGGCGGAGGAGGTGGAAATGGTGGTTACCCCAGTGGAAATGGAGGCGGAGGCAACGGGAATGGTTACCGATATTAAATTTTCTAAGGTGAATTTTTTTGTTATGGACATTAATTTGTAAAATAAACATTTATTTTTAAGGTCACATGGAAATAAAACCAGCGAGCTACCACACTATTGAAGAATATCTATGTATTAAGTTTATTTATTTATTTATTTAAAAGCGACATAAATGTATATACCGAGCATTTTTATCGCATATTATACCAAACTATAAAGGCAAATAAAAATAAAAATAATAATACAGATGACGACATTGCTAGGACAAGGTTTATTGAATGATATTTTCTGCCATTCATGTGATTCTCATACTTCGCTATTTTATTGTTAATATTAGAGAAAATGCTATATTTATTTTCATAATTGTTGTGTATCATGTATCATTTTCTGCAACACTTTTTACGAACGCAATAAATGTTTTTATTCCAAACATTATAAAACTATTTAATTCGAATATCCCCAATACCTTAACAAAAGATTTTGAACAAGCTTTCACTTACAAAAATTTAAATTCATTGATTGGTTAATATCTATATTTTTGGTCACGTTAAATAAAATACACTTCACAATACTTGTCAACAATAATAAATGAATACATACTCTTACTTTTGATATCTGTGATATTGCACAAAATTAAATCCAATAAATATTATAGAAGAGTCGCTTTGAATGTATACTATAAAGCTATTTTTTAATTACACGTATCCTTCTATTCTTGCGAAATAATAAAAAATTAATATGTACATTAACATAATTGTTGCGTATTTACAGTGTCATGGATGTTTTTATCGTTTCAAAAATATTGTTAGGCGGCTTATGAACAATACCCGATTGAATTAAAATAAAATTTCAAAATACCCAAAAGTAATCCTATAAACCTCAATTTTATAATATAAACTAATAAACTTTACATTAGTATGAAAATTTCCAATCAATATTAACCTTAAAACTCCTACACTCTAAATTTGCCAATAAATACAGTTTAAATTGGAAACGGCAAAACAGCGGTCAAAGAACGAAACAAATTCTTACCAAAAACTAATATTGACACCTTGAAAGGCCATTCAAATAATTTATTTCTCTAATTTTACATAATACCTAATTTTAATAAAAGATTGCAATCAATAATGGCGTGATTAAAATCAGTATTTTATTGAGTTAGGACGGAATTTGGTAATTTTTCTGAAAGTAAATAAACAACAACAAAATTTACTGTTGATTGGGCAATTAACACTACTTTATAAAAATATACTTTATGCCAAAATAAAGAGCTGATATGATCCATTAATATTTTTTCGTTATCAATATGTATAATAAGTATATTTCTATAAGTATATTATAAGCATTTATAGTAAGTAATTTCTCGTTAAAGTTTGCAAAGTGTATTTTAGTTTTTTACATATAATGTAAACATGTTTTTTACAGAATAAATTTTTACACGCCCAGGGGTAGAAAAGCATAGCGGGAAATTTTCTTTAATATTAATGGTCTAGAATTTGATCTACAAGAAACCATAAATCAATATTCTGTTGTAATTTATCAAATAGGTATACCTATGCTCGAAGTTACGAAGTTAAAATGCCGGTAGAAGGTTACCATTCAAAAACATACCATACTAAAAAAAATTAGGCAAATAAGTGACATTTGACCTTATAGTGGGAGAAAATTATTCAAAAATCGAAGAATTCAGTACAATTCGATGGGGCGGGAGAAGAAACGTATAACAATATAAAAGATGTATTAATAAATGACAATTTATTATTTGTAGTGAATCCATCAGATCATTCGTTTAGGATTATTAAAAATGAGAGTTATTGTAAGTGAAAATGTAATTTTTCTATATTTGTTATTAACAGTAAACTCAAAGAACAATTACCTTAAAGTATCTTATCTTTCATGAGATACATATCATGTGACAAAATTAACCTAATTTTTGTTAAACATTTATAACGTTTTGTTAATTATTAATGATTATTTAAGAATATTATTTTGATATTGTTTTTTTCATGATTTTGGAAATTTTTTAACTCTTTTATAAGTGCTCTTAGAAACTCAGTTAACCAATTCATTAAAAATACTTTTCAATAAAAAACTTAATTAGTTAGCCGTTAGTTTATTTAACAGCTAGTAGGTATATAAAATTTGGTTTCTTTGGAAATTGGAGATAATTTCTAAATTTAATTTCGAATTTTATTTGTAGGCAATCCTTTGCAGTATCATATGTTTGGTACACGCTGCTATTTACAACAAGCATGATCAGCATAATGTACAGAACAACCAATATCGAACAACCCCAAATCCTATTCTCTACAAGGATCAGTACAATGTTCATAGCAACCAATATCGAACAACCCCAATTCCCATACTTAGATATGAACAGGATGTTAGCATTGATGGTAACTACCAGTACAGGTTAGTTTTTGAATATAATTCACAATTATTTTTTTTTCTTACGAAGATCACTTATTAAAATCAAGGCTTTTATGCTATTACTATTTTTAATATGTATTAAAATATATATTTCTTGTAGTTTCGAAACAGGCAACGGCATTTCGCAAGAAGAACACGGTTTCCTGAAAAACCCTGGAACAGAAAACGAAGCTCAGGTGGTCCAAGGGTCATCGAAGTATATCGATCCTAATGGAAATTTAGTGGAGTTGAGTTACATCGCAGACGAAAATGGGTTCCAACCTGTTGGAGCTCATCTACCTACGCCGCCTCCAATTCCAGAAGCTATCCAAAGAGCTTTGGAGTTCATTGCTAGCCTGCAACGTGCAGAGGCCGAACGGAACTCGCTGAGAGGAAGAGGTAGTCAAGGGAGGTTTAAAAAATAAATCCTGTAGTTAATTGTGTGATATCATTATTTATAAACAATATGAAATAAACCTAGTTTTTTAATCAAGTGGTGTTTTGATTTGAAATTGATTCATTAGTTCTATTTAAGATAAGAACCGATACAGAGCAGAGATGTGTAGGGGAGCTGAAAATAGAGAAAAATTATAAAAGAAAGAAGCACAAAGAAATTTTAAATCAAAAGTTTTTAAACTATTAGAAATGTTACAAAATGTTCTCTCCTTTGAATAAAATACATACAGGGTGACCCATTTAAAACAGTCCACGTGAAATATTTGAAAGCCCCGAAATGATCCGAAATGTTCGGTAACATATTGAACAAATACTTTGTTAATTTGAACATTTAATTGATTGGTTAACTTGATTGGAAACTATTTTCTTCGATTTATTTCATCCACACTAGCACTGGTGTTTTAAATTAATTAAAATAAACATTAATAAAAATAAACACAGACCAAAAATGTATTTTTCGAAAATTGAATTGAAATACCTTTAAAATAATGTGCCACTTGACTCCGAGTTCCGTTTAGTTATTTTGAAGGGGTTGCTACCTCGCTCGTGAGGATGAACCTACATCCATGAATTTAATATCAAATAATAAATTACCCATTGAAATCAACATCGACCGGTCTCGGTAATTTTCCAAAAAAATTCTCCTTACCTGAAAATATTTCAGGTAAACTGTTTTAAATGGGTCACCCGTATACAAGATGGTTCGCAGATTCGCCGCAAATTTTTGTATAACGAATAGTTTTCTTTATAAAATAAAATATTCCGGGCGATTCCCTTTACTAAAGTCTAGCTATAAAAATGCACATTTTAAATGATAATAATAAATACATTTTAGTAATAGGATTTTTAATGTATTTTTCAATGATAATATTTATTGAATATGAAATATTACCACAAATTTCTCTTAATTATTGTTAAAGTATTCACACTTTAAGCTACGTATACATAAGAAAAGTACCTAAATACATATTCAAACATTCACGATAACTCTTTCATTGAGAATTGATCTTGATGATTTATTACTAATAATTATCAGTACCGTCCTCAGTAAGAATTGATGATTATTTGTCGTCTATTATCATCAGGAATATTGTAATTATGTTGCTCGTATGAAAGGATATATCAAAATAAAATAATTTTAAAACTTGCCAGTTATTTTAATCCTGTAGGATGCCAATTATAAATATCTATTTCCAAAAATTATTTCCTTAGCCCGGTTCTTTCAACAACGAAGTACCAGCAACTAAATAGTGAAATGGAAATTATGCAACAAGAATTTTTAATATTTTAAACACGGCGACAGAGCGTATACGAACATATTATATCCAAATTGACGGTGCATACAGTCAGCTGCAAAAATAATTTGTTCTGTAAAATATGAAGCTTTTGGTAAGTTTTTTTTAATAAATACTCGTAAAATGTCAGTAGGTATTTTAAGTTAATTTATAAAAACATTTTCTTTGTTTACATCAAATAACTTTGAAGTAAGAAGTTCAGTCAGTTCTACTAGTAGTTCTTAAGTAGGTAGTTTTGCTTGCATCATTTTTAATCATATGACAAATTCACAAACTCTAGATCACATCAGATTAATAAACTCTTGTTCTTAGAAATATCTTGTTTATACAGTGCTTTCATTTCAAAACTAGCCACCCAAGATAACTTTTAAAATATCTTTAAAATAAAAGAACAAAAAAACACGTCAATTTTTATTTACGGGGGGACAAATTTTACAGGTATCTGTCACCCTGCAGTTTCAACCCCTAAGCGGGGGTGAATATCACTTCTAAAAGTTTAAACAGGAAGGGGTATCATGTGATAGCTCTTTTTAAAGGTCTCTTTTTTTCCAATCTTTTGACACATTATTTTTTTTTAATCGGATTATTTTTTAACGAGTTATGAGCTAGAAACCGTTAAAAATTTGAAATTTTGAATTGGAATTAAAAAAATACATGAGTATAAATACCGAGAAAAGCAAGTGAGAAAAAAACCTTAAATGTTTTTACAAAAGATATTTTTGACTATAAATTTAAACAATTTACTATTAGTATTTTGGTTTCGTTGTGTACTAACCAACAATTTTCGACAATGGTTTATTCTTTACAAGAAAGAATTGAAATAATATTTATTTATGGAGAAGAACAACACTGTGCACGCAGAACTACTCAGGTTTTTAATCAAAGACATCCCGATAAAAATGTTGGGCATCAGTATGTGTTGGATTTAGTTCATAAATTTCAAGAAACTGGAAGTGTGCGTGTGCAAAAAAGTGTCAAGAATCGTAGAGTTTTAACTGAAGCTGCACAAGTTGAGATTTTAGGTCATTTTGCCATAGATCCTCAAACATCAATACAAAAAGTCTCCAGGTTAACAAATATTTCCGTCGGCTCAGTGCATAACACGTTACGGCTAAATAATTTTTTTCCCTACAAAATACAGCTTTTACAACAGCTTGCTGAGGATGATTATGACAGAAGATTAGAATTCTGCGAATTAATGAGTCAAAGAGCAAATGAAGACCCTAATTTAATTAAAAATATTTGTTTTTCTGACGAGGCAGCATTCTTTTTAAATGGATTTGTCAATAACCATTATAATAATTATTAACCATTATTATTATTAATTAATAATAATTATTTTAATTTGAAACTTTAAAATGGCATAACTCTGTAAAAAATAATCTGATTTAAAAAAATTATGTGTCAAAAGATTGGAAAAAAAGAGACCTTTAAAAAGAGCTATCACATGATACCCCTTCCTATTTAAACTTTTAGAAGTGATATTCACCCCCGCTTAGGGGTTGAAACTGCAGGGTGACAGATACCTGTAAAATTTGTCCCCCCGTAAATAAAAATTGACGTGTTTTTTTGTTCTTTTGTTTTAAAGATATTTTAAAAGTTATCTTGGGTGGCTAGTTTTGAAATGAAAGCACTGTATAATGTTTAATTCCTAAGTTAATTATAAAAGTAAGCTTTCAAAATGAAACCTAAAATGGTACGATTCCTAAAGTATTGGTTTAAAGTATATTTATATTTTTTAGGTAATAATAACTGTAAGCCTATTCTATTTAATTGGTGTGGAACCACTAACAGAAAATTCCTCGCAAGCGAAGATCGTTCGGCAAATATTCGACATTCTATCAGACGCCAGCAAGTACATTTACGGTTACGAAACTGAAAATCAAATATTTGTAGAAGAGCAAGGTTACAAGAACAATGACAATTTTATCAAGGAAGGTCAGTACCAGTACACCTCTCCAGACGGAGAAATTATAAGGACTGTGTACACAGCAGACGAAGACGGGTTCCATCCGCAAGGCTCCCATCTACCGACTGCTCCACCATTACCGCCTGCTTCATTTTCATTTTCGTCGTTAAGTAATAAATTAAACAAATGAAAATATACTCTTTATTTTATAAACTTGGATTTTTTATTTTGCCTTGATTAAAACCATTGGATCTTTTAAAAATTGACGAAAGCAGTTATTAGAACAATTTATATTTAAGTGTTTTTAATATGGGAGTAGAATTTTATATTTTTTTGCCATAATTCAACCATTTGTAATGTTGATATTTAGTAAATAATAGGTGAGCAACTATTTTTGAAGTTTTGAAAAGAAAAGTGGAAACAGAAGAGACAAAAAATTAAACAAAAAAAAAACAAAAAAAAAAGATCGAAAAGAATACAATAGAGTCTTATAAGGCCCGACTAGAGAAGCAAATCTGAATTGCATGCAGTATACTACATGTATGTATGCAAGCGACACCTGTTATCAATAAACAACATTATAAACAACCAAAGAATTAGCAACTTTCAAATATTGCATATTTGTTGATACTTTCACTGTTAGAGGGAAGGTTTGTCTACGTTTTCACTCCAAGAATATAACCTTTATACATTTATTTGCTGAGTTTGTATAAAGAAACAATTTTATTATATACAGAAAGGTAGGTGAAAATTTTGCTATCCTTTTTCACAAGAAAAATTAATCAAAAATACGAGTATATCAATTAACATTTATATATTCTACATACTAAAAACGGAAGTTTCCTTGGGTTTGCTGAACGTGGGGCTGCTGGGAATCGTCCTCTTCAGGATGAGCTGCGTTGTAAATCAACGACCTTTGAATGGCCTCCGGTATTGGTGGTGGAGTGTTGGTATCTACCGGTGGTACGGGAAGGTGGTCTCCCTTAGCTTGAAAACCGAACTCGTTCGCAATGTACTCCAGTAAAATATTAATTCCCTCAGGACTCTGGTACTGCACTCTACCCACGACTTCTTCGGCCTCGTCCTTAGTTCCAGGATTCTTCAAGCTTCCTTGCTCCTGTGCTTTAATACCGTTACCGGTTTCGTACGAGGACCTGTAATTTCCATCGATACCGACTTCGCTCTCTTGACTGATGATAGGAATGTTCTTTTCAGGAAGAACAGCTGCGATTGTTACAGCTACAAAAGCGGAAAAAACAACCTGCAACAAGTTCGAATTAATGTACGAAATTCAAATTGAAATTGGTGCTACTTACGATGGTCTTCATCATGATGTTGCACTCAACCAAGCATCTGCTGAAATTTTTTTGCGGCAGCATATTTATATAGAGATGCTGATGACATAAATTATATTAGCATTTAATGCTTTTTTTAGGCTAGGCTGAAACACAAGGTCGTTGAGAAATGAACACCCTATATGTTAGATAACTCTGTATAGGTAATAGTTGTGACGATTCGATTTCGATACATAATTGAGCGCAGAAGAACGAGATTCTATCGCGAAAAATGCAATTCATCTTTAAATAGTGGAATTAGATAAAAATGAAGTATGAAATTATCAAAACTTTTTAAACTTTACCTAAGTGGATTGTGGCCGATTTAACTGTTTCCCGAAGCTTATATAGGAAATGGAATTAATTTATACGTTAATCCTTTTTTAATCTATTACATATTAATATATCGGGTGAATAAATTTAGAGTAATTGTGTAAAAAATAAAAATTAAAACGACAACTTCAATTTGTTATTTAAGCATTCAAGCGAATTTCAATAAAAATGTAAATGTCAATGATATTCCCTTCTTTTAACATTCTCTCATTTTACAGTCATCTTAATATGTGTTATTGGATTAATATTATTATAAATCTATTCGCGATGGTTATATGCCTATAATTTGCATAACTAATCCTCTTTTAGTATGTAGACCTACGCATATTATTTTGATGACATCTATTGACCATTTCAAATAATTTCCATTACCTTGCGACGTAGGAACTATACGGGATGTTTTATTACCTAATTTCTGCACAGCGGCTAATGCAGCGTACCTACTAAAAAAAGTCAAGAAATTAAATTTGTTCTAAATTGAACGGGGCCTCCAAAAATATTTTTTGTTTCAAGAGAAAACAGTGGCGTACCACTTTTACCCTCTTATATTTGGCCTGAGACCATCAGTACGGGCACCCCTGTTGGAAATAAAAAATGTTTTTTAGGTCAAAAAATGCTCTTTACTGCATAAACGCCGTACACCAAATTTCATAAAAATATTTAAAGTGGTATGGAAATGACAGTAAACAATTGATTTTTTTTTTAAACTTTAACACCCTATATCTCAAAAGTTAAGACGTTTAGGACATAGCCCTGAAGTTGAGGATGGGCTTCATGGGACATACCCCCATGAAGTTTATTTCTTAAAATGGGCCCAAGAATCACCTCCAATTTTAATATCAAATATCGCCCAGGCATCTGCAAGACGATGTACGGCATGTCCTTGAACTCTTCGCTGGTGAATTACTGTTACTTTCATTCGATTCAGGTTATTTCGTTTGATCATAATGCTAATAAATTGTATAATAATTTAACAACGCATTCGCCATTCTTTCCAGAGAAACCATTAGACGCCCGTCTTTACTGATGCATTGCATTTGCGATGAATCCACTCAGAGGCGCGCTAATTTAAAATGCATTAAATATTTAGAATATATTATTTTTTTCTGGTCATTTTCCACGACTTCTAGTACGAAATTACGGAAAGTGCAAAAATTTACCAGTTCCATAACCTTTTTAACGGATCGTGAAACCGATCCCAATCGAAAACTCTTGCGTCCTCATGGCGTTCGAACCCATTTCGGGCGAAGATAATAATAATTGCAAATAACTTTAGGGCAATTCTCATGTTATTCGGTCACACAACGCTTGAGACTCTTACTGACTTTGACATTTCGTGTATACGCCCACGTTTGTGTGCACTATTCTTTTATTACGAGGATTCACTGCACCAATACTTGCCATTATGGATAATAAGATGTACATAAACGGTGGCTTGTCGACTAAAAATTATTATACAGTTAACACCAAAACGCATGTTAGAAAAAGCAATAAAATTTTATATGCTCAATAATATGAGGAAATCTTTTGAAATTATGTATTTAATGAAGTGTTGATTGAATGATTTATAATTATATTGTTCTTCCATTATTTCCCTTGTTTTGAACAAGTTTTTCCAAAAATAAATGCATTTCCTTCGTCTCAAATAATTCCCATATCTTCGGTTTTCCTTGGGCAGATATTATAGCAATTACAATTGACTATAAATTTTATTGTCACTGAACTTTATTGAATTAATATTTTATGATTAACCGTGAACTAGTCGTTTATCGAAATGCCATCAGAACAATTGATGACTAGCTTGCAGATACAATCTGAAATGCCTTTATTAATATAGGGAAGTGCATTATGCAATTATATTATTTTGAAAGAGGATACTTGTTGCTTGCGATATGATATAAGACTTGTGTAGATTTAAATTAAAATTGTGGTATTCGCACAATGCTTTAATGCTCACTTTTTGCAATGAGATGATACCTCGACATTTATTTTTTTCAATTGCAACTTTTCGCAAATGTTCATCGAGTTTTAAGGTGTTCCACATTAATTTACATGTATTGAGGTGAAGATTGTTTTTACCACTCCTTGCAATTAAGGATCAAATATTTTTTATGATTTCACAGAAAATATTTAAAACACAAGAAAATTATGAAACGATATTTGACTTTATGTTAAATTAACTTACTGCATTGCTCAAATTGTTAACGTAAGTAAATAGGTACTTAAGTAATAATAATTTTAAGAAATTTTTATATTAAAAAATAACTATATTGGTAAATAAAATAATTCTGCGAGTTTTTGAAACTTTTAAGTATTTTTATTCGAGATAAATGATTCTAGCCCATCGATAACGATTCGTAAATCGATGTTTTTCGTCGATCTTCTCGTTCGGAAATAATGAGCAGAACGATTCTTAGGTAATTATAATGCATGTAAGAAGATTTGCATCTGCGAGGGTCTTTAAAGTAATTCCTCTTTGTTTTGCAACTTGTATAAATGCCATTGTACTACTCTTCAGGGCACAGTGTCGCTGTGATCAGGTTGCCTGTAATATGAAGTTATTCGTAAGTAAATTTTTTATATCAGCTTTTCGTAACGTTCCAAATCATTTGTGAAATAATAATTATTACATCAATTTGTGGTTGGATATGTTTAATTTCATATAAATGATTTATCCTAAATAATTAAAAAAATATATTTGCGACAAAAAAGTCTTCTATTTAATCTATGTAGGTAATAATTAATAAAAGATTTATATTTACATATTACAAGAAAATACTTATTGTACATTTTATAAGAACCGTAAGAGCATTAAAAAAAGTAAAGTTTAATTAGATACTTAGATTAAATGCATATTTAATATTTGTTGATTTGAATACAGATATGTACTTTGGCTAGCATGTATGAAGATGCTTTTAATCATAGATTAAATAACATATTGGTTTGGTCTACACTTTTAATTACATTAAAATTAATTAATAGAATAATTAAAATCATTGCGGTGTAAATATAATAATTTATTATTGAAAAAACTCCAAAAAAACTCCAAAAAATCTTTTAAGCACGAATCAATAGAAAATACATTGAATTTCAAGGTACTTATATGTTTGGCTATTTTCGTCCACTGCATTTCTGCTCAAGGACGACCTAGAGCCATACCATCCCCATCTTCAGGAAATAGTCAAGACGGGAAAGCTAGGATATTAAGCGGGAACAATGAATTCAATTTCGACGGCACCTACCAGTGGAGGTAAGCAATTTTTCCGGCTAATTTTTCTTATTATTGCTAAAACTAGCTGGATGATTGACCTGATTTATGTTATTATTATACACAGAGTGCTACGATAGATAATTTTCTTGTTCTAATATGAATCATTTCACAGTATTTTTGAATTTAACCGATTAGCCTTTGAACTGCAATAATTCAATGTTTTTTCTTCATCAGTTTTCAATCCGACAACGGCATCTCCGCCCAGGAAATAGGTCAAATCAAGAATGCCAACTCGCAGGAACCCATCGAAGAAGCGCAAGGCGGCTTCGAGTACACGGCACCGGACGGTTCGCCCATACAACTCCGGTATATCGCCAACGAAAACGGTTTTCAGCCGCAGGGCGCCCACCTGCCGGTCGCGCCGCCCATCCCCATAGAAATCCAAAGGTCTTTGGAATGGAACGCCGCTCATCCGGAGGAAGACGACGACGGAAAAGGATCGCCCAGACGGTTTTAGAGTTTATTTCTTGTTTATTTTCGAATGAAGATTAATTGATTATAATTGAGAACGATCGGAGCACACCTGATTCAGTATTATTGAAAAATGTTTAGAACGTGTATATTTGTTATTGTATTTATATGACGTTTTATTGTAGGTACTATAAACAGTAGGGATGTGTAAGTGGAGGAACTTATTTACATCAGAGTGGAAACAGAATTGCTATAATCGGTTGGAACATTGATATAATTAAGCAAAAGGAAAAAAAATCATTAGCTCACAATTAACGCTAATAGTTATATTGCTACAATTTATTTATATTATATTTCGAAATGGAATTTACTAAAATATTATAGGTACCTATATGATGAAGATACAGTAGATATAATAAGAAAATCAGTTAATCTTTATTTGCACAAATATTTATGAAGTAATGTCTTATTGTTTTTATGCTATGCATGTAAATAGGATTAGAAATACAATTGTTGCACTTTTTTCCTTTTATAAACAATTTTGAAGCACCTTTGTGTTTTATTAATAATACTGAAAAATTACCAGACCCTATTTGTTAGATATTTAAAAAAATTACATTATGTAACAGTCTAATGAAACTATAATTAATAATAATAATCATAAATCAAATAATAATTCCGTTATATGTAGATGGATATGTACATAGTTGTGCGAAAGAAAAATGAGGAACCATTAATCATTCTTCATCTAATACATAACATCAAGTGACATATGTATACTTTCCCCTCTGTCCATATGACCTTGATTTCATAAGCTATTTCTGTAGGTCTGTAAGGTAACGGGTTAACAGGAGAACAATCGTTACCCCGCCTCTGACCAACTCGCATTAACGAACCATTATCTTTAAAAAGGTAAACATTCAGCCTTCGTTATATCGCTTATAGTTCAAGCAG
Source organism: Phyllotreta striolata (assembly GCA_918026865.1). Lineage (NCBI taxonomy): Eukaryota > Metazoa > Arthropoda > Insecta > Coleoptera > Chrysomelidae > Phyllotreta > Phyllotreta striolata. The sequence goes on from OU900095.1 coordinate 7,847,514, forward strand.
TGCCTAAAGAGCACGTTCTGGTCTTAAAATCGTGATTCTTCATTATGCGAATAGGGAAAAATCATTAACTCGCGAATTCTACAGGCCGATTCCTAATGATAAGAATTATGCAAGAATGTGGCGATTGCTTTTTTTCAATTTCTATAAATGTTATTCTATAGATTTAGATGAGAAGCGACCGAAGAATCCTATTAAAAATTACATTAACCTTGGTAAGTAAGGCTAAATCTTATTGGTAGAAATGCAAATGGCATTCTTTATTTAGCTTACTTTGTAATCTGATTAGATGGTAATAAAGATCGTAAAAACTTCCTGGTACAAAATTAGGAAAGGAAACTTTATAATATATTAACTTACACAAACTAGCCTTTAGATATAGCTTGATTAACAGATAGACAGATTATACAGAATAGTACATATAATATGGAATAGGCAGATAGAATAATAGTAACGGGGTGCTAAAATATGATGTATGAATTATTTGGCGAATAATTACCTACATTTTAATAATACCTAGGTAATAGTATTCTTTTTCGGAATATCCCAAGTATGGCATGAAGAACGCAATTTTTTACATAAATTTAATCGATTTACGCAACGCTAATTGTACGTTTGAATAATTAATAAATTGACGATCTAATATCAAACGTGGGTGTTTAGGTATCTTCATTCGATAAGGTCGATTAGGCAATGTAGGCGTTGCAGACGACGTAAAAAATGCGGAGTTAAATCAATAATTATAATATTTTACAGCATTCAGAAGCTTTAAATTTTCATTTATGCAGGTGTTATGCAGGAAAGGTCGAATTGATGCTCGAAATAAACTGCCTACCTAAAAGTTCAGCCCTTTTTCTAGTAATAATCTCTATAAACATTTACTTATTTGGAATCAAAAGTGCAACTAGTATAAATGGTGTGAAAGAAACGAGAATTGGCACGAATCCTCCATTCTTTTAATATTATGTAACGAGAAATGTGTAAAAGAATTTAAAAAAATTTAAATGTCATGTTCAGAAGTAGTTATCCACGTCAAATTAGTATAAAATTCTTATCGAAGGAATATCTGCTACAATAATGGACAATCAATCAAAATACCTCCTGATTCGCGATTGTGATGATTATTTTGCATTCATAGGTTTATGTAATAAGTAAGCTTTAATACTTGGGAATATTCTAACATGACGATTTTTGACAAAATAATTACTGTAGATGGGACTACGAATTCTAGGTAGCTAGCTCATTGATTTTTTTTTCACTGTCAAGCAACATATGAATAATTTAATTGCACTTTATCGAACTTAATCTAAAATTAACTGTTGCGAAAGTGCTATTTACACTTTACTTACTTTCTGAATATTTGATTATGTTTTTTTAATTTTGTATTCATGGTTCTATAAAGGTTTTTTATTTGTATAATAAGTTATGAACTCTGAGCAATTTCTTAAAAACCCATAAACATTTTGAATTAACTATAAAAACTTCTTTAAAAATCATATACTACTCCATTAAATGAGTATAAAATTAAATAAAAAAAATACTAGTATAAACCCAGTATATTTAGTTAATTTGATCAATCATAAATCATGATCATCATAAAAACTTTTAGAAATATTTAAACAAGCACTAAATACTAAAGATAAAATGATTGCAAGGACTGTATCATGAAATCATTGGCTAAATTATTTAAAAAATTATCCATTCTATCCAATCCATACCATCTATCCATCTAATTCCTATTTCTAAAAAAATAATAAAAAATTCTCGTAAATAATTATTAAAAAACCCTATAAATAGGAAATCAAATCAATTTAGATGACAAACCTTTTCAGTAAAAGATCGTTTAAAATAATGACACATACATATCTACATAAATTTCCGCGCTCTTATGTTAAATTCCAAACGGAAAAGACTGTGGTGAAAATAAGGTGGCTGCATTACAATGATTCATGCGGCACTTAGTCGAGAATAAATTTAAAGCGCAGCATGAGTTATCACGTAGATCGCGACGATCACGAATCTTTTCGATCCGATTGAAGAATGCGATGGTGCAAATTCGCATCGAAACGCCCACTTGTTGTTCCCTTGTTCGCACTTTCGCAACAAAAATTACTCGAAAAAAAAACCGGCAATAAGGTCAAGTATTCTTTTTAAACCGTAATAAAAGTTCGTGATGTGAAGAATTTGATTTTTCACATTAACTAATAACATAATTCTTTGAATTATTTCTTAAGAAACTCGTACTAATTTTTTTAATATCTCTATTAGTATCTGGGTATAAAGTGCTTGATAGTTTTTCAATCATTTAGCTAAATCAATTAACATATGAAAGTATAGTAATTCTAAGATTGAGCAATTCCTGAAATATCCTGAAAAACAATTACTAATTAACTTAAAATGCAGCATGAGGATTTGACTAGTTAACGAACTAAATATTTAACAAACAAATGGTTCACAGACTATAGCATAGCAAAAAATTGAAGAACCCAGTGTTCACCATTCACCGCACCTCTTCCATTGCATTCGAATACGGTAAATCATCCTTCGCGATTATCCTTGTGACCTTTGCAGCGGCCGCAGCATAAGACGAAGATTGAGGAGGAACAGATGCAACGGATCGAAAAGAAATGCATCGGAGGAAAAAAATGCGCGGATCCGCTTAAAGGGGAGGAGAGACAGGCCAATGGCGGAATGCTTAGAGATGATCGACTAGGATTATGTGTATATATAAGCCAATTTTCGGAATAGGATGCACTCGTGTTTAGTTTAGTAGTGACCATTGCGGCTAAATCATGTTATCGCTGGTGAGTTCCAGTCGTTGTGTGTTGTAAATTGTTAAATGAAGGGAATGCACACCAAAAAGATTCTGAAATTTCAACATTGTTTTTTTAACTGGATTAATTAGATCGAGGATTATTTTTAGGTGGTTATTTTAGCCATTCTTGGAAGCGCCGTAGGACAGTACAGGCCGACAGGTGCCATTAGTCCAGGGCAAGTTATTAGGATTCTTAGTCAAACTCAAGATGGACCAAATCCTGATGGATCCTATTCTTGGAGGTAAATTTATTAACTGAATGCATGTATCCAAGAAAACTGCAATAATCTTTACTAAAAACCATACCAATCATAATTATAATATTTGTTTAATACACAATTTGATTTACCAAAAACTACATTTCCACAAAAAAATATTAAAATTTGAGTAGAATTGTCAAGAAATTCTCTCTTACAGAACATAATTTGGTATTTTATCAAATTATAAAACATTTTAATGACTAAATAATTACATCGAGCTCATTCTCTATGTTTACATAAACAGTTTTGAAGCGGAAAACGGGATTTCGGCCAGGGAGCAGGGTAGACAGAAAGCCCAAGACCTCATAGAAGCCCAAGGTAGTATGCAGTACACCGCGCCCGATGGGACGCCCATCCAATTGACGTACATTGCCGATGAAAACGGTTTTCAACCACAAGGAGCCCATTTGCCGACGGCTCCGCCGATTCCCGAGGCGATTTTGCGATCTCTGGAATACAACGCGGCTCATCCAGAGGAAGACCAGGAACGACCCTCTCCCGGTGGTTTCAGACGACCTTAAGCATTCGATTCATCAAATAGGACACTGTGGTTTTAATTTATGATGTTGTGATTTTTCTACCTGTTGTAATATAAAAAAAGATTTTGAATATATGTATGTGCAATAAAAATATTCGACGATATTATTGCGACTTATTCCTACATAATTTTGAGATGAAATTAGGACTTGCCCTTTGAGAAGTTTATATTTAATAATAATTGCTAATATTGCAATCGTTTCGTTACAATTCCAAGTAAAATAATAGATAATATTTCTTAAATGAATATGTTGATACTTATTGATAGAGATTATTAATAATAATAATATTTCTCAAGTACGGATATACTTATTAGATGTAGGAGTACCTAATTTTCATATTTCCACACGTGTTATTCAATTATCGTATCAAGATACGATTATTAAAAAGTTTATTATTCAGAAACATGTTAAGGATTCGTAATTATCAATTATTGTAATTACATAGGTATATCCTCTCGCAATAACATTCATTTTCAGATGCCGGAATTTGATTCGTAATTGCATTTCAGCCAGCGAATGAACGCATCTTTTAATTCGTTCTATTAAATCAATGTGGTTTTTCGCGATAGTAGATACCTATTTGCTTATTAATGGAATAATTGTTTCGCAGAAAAGTGAAATTTTAAAATAATGAAAACATGCTAACATTTATGAATTTTCTTCAATATTTGATTAGTGGACAATTCGTAAAAACTATCAAAAATTATTTATTTTTGGGTTTACATGCGCTTTTCTCCATCTTTTGTCGGTCCACACATTTTATATTAGTAGAAATGAACTAATTAAAGGAGTCAATAGAATTTTTCGATATATTACTACAGTTCAGTTTCAAATCGATATAAAGTGACTCATCCGTCAACGTTATGAAAAATGGTGCAGGAGTCATGTCAAATTCAAATATCAGCGGCGTGGTATGAATATTAAATATACTCATAAATAGTATCAAATTCAAATAAAACAAATTTATTTAATTTTTTCAAATAATATTGAATTGCCTTTTAAAAAGAGCTTATTTTGTTGTTCAAATAGCAATTTCAGTGTTTCTATTCTATGAGCAAATCGGTGGCCCTGGAAAGGGCCATTTAAAAAAGTAAGGTTGATTAACATGTGAATTTCGAGTAGTCGGCATCCTCATCTAGCGAATCATCAAAATCTGAATCTTCACTTTTAGATTCATTGAGATTAATTACAACAGGTTCCAAAATTGTCTCAATTGTACCATCGAGATTCCACATCTTTTCCTCCACCTTTATTTAAATTTAATGCTATTTATGAGTATATTAAATATTCATACCGCGCCGCTGATATTTGACATGACTCCTGCACTATTTTTCATAACATTGACGGATGAGTCACTTTATATCGATTTGAAACTGAACTGTATATACAAAAAAATTATTGCACAATAATCTACTAATCACCTACTAATCACACGATAATCACACGTTTTTGTATGCCCTGTGACACCGCCTGTGTATTCAACTATCCGCGGCAACGCATGACTTTCTGAAGTAGAGGTACCTACCTAAAGAATAACGGAAATCGTCGATTAATCGAAAAAGTTCACAATTCATGATTTTTTTATGAAATTTCCACAAATCTCTCCATAAAAATTTAATGAAATTTTTACTGAAAAATTGCATTTCGAAAACTTGTACGGGTAAAACACAGTCAACAACCTTCAATGAGGAGGGCAGACAAGAATTGGTGCAACGTACTGAAAATGTCCGGAAAATTTCGCGACCTATGTAAAAATGTACCTCAAGAATCGTAGATAATTGTGCAATACAATTTACTTTTTTTATTACATTTCTTTCCGAGCGCCTCTAGTATTATCTAGGTACTCATTGCGTAAACCAGTAAGCACTAAAATAAAATCCTCTTATGCTGATGGTATAATATTTGCATATTGAAAAAGTTAATTTAAATATCAACAAGTCATATCCAGGATCAACTAAGTCGCTAATCTTTATGCAAGTGATGCAAGAAGTCGATTCCGAATGACCTTATTAAACGTGTCGAGCGATCAATTCTCACAAATTCAAATTTTCATATAAATGGAATGAATTTATATTAGATTAGGTTTTTTTACAGGGATGAACTTTGCTAATAATTTCAGGAAAGATTGATATGTGTACCTACACTAAAAAGATCTGATTTGTATAAATTTCATGTGAAAGTGCAGGTATAATTTTAATAAGTAGAGCATTTAGATAAAAATGATCATAAATTCAATAAATTTTAAACCATTTGCATAATCACATCAAGAAAGAATGAAATAACAAGTAAACCACAGGTATATAAATAAAACGTTTCTAATCTCTCATAATAGATGCAAATTTGAAATGTGCAATATCTTCAGCATCAACCCATTTGTATGCCATCTAATTCGAAAAGATAATTGCTAAAGGCAGCAGACAACGTATTATTTCTTCAAATATTCAAATTGACTACATAAAACATTTGAATTTATAGCAAAATAATCACGCAGGAATGGCTCAGCTCATATTTTCCAACATCAATTTTGCTAACTACACCAACGTTAGCGCTTGTTGGTAAAAGGAGGTAATTCATTCAGGAAATCATCTTGGTAACCACGATTTGATAATTAATTAATTCCAACCAGTTGAAGCTTTATAATTATGACGAAAGGACTCTACTTTTTTACCGATATATAGGTCAATGGTGGGTCCGTCCCTGTTAAATTATAACTAATATGAAGACGCGCCTCTCTTGCAACGTGCCCTGACCTTTTGCGAAGGAGTTGAAAAAAATTCTTCTAAAAACAAAGTTGCATGTTGAGGGGGCTGGCAATTATAATTTTTATCTGAATATCACCTTCCTATATAAACTAGATCTAGACGAAGATATTGATCCAGTCGAGTTGTGGTCAGTATAGCAAAATAATTAGTCAAAATGAACGCAGTGGTGAGTTAATTAAGTTAATGAATCGAGAGTGACGTTTAGTTAATTGATAATTATGTGTTAATTTTCGTGATTTGTAAGGGGCGGTTGTAGGATTTGTTTATGGAAAATTAAACATTTATTAAACAGATACATAGTACTAATAAGTAATAGTGATGGAAGTTAATATTGAAACTGAAGGAAAACCTTTGTATTTAATGAAAGCACCTAATTAAATGTTTACAAATTGTTTATATGATGGAGATGGACTAATTAAATAATTTCTGTTGATAGACGCCAACTTGGTATGTCAGCATTTTGTGAAAATTGAGTTATGTAGGTTCCTCTCGTTGAGGTCGTTGAGTGTTTTACAACTGCAAAAGTTTAACGTTAAAAACCTATCAAACAACTATAGCTACCTATAGGTACTTACTTAACTCGACATATCCTAATTATGGCACCTATCCACAGATTTGAGATAGTCGAAATACCTCTAAATTATTATAATGAAAACTCTTTCAGATTTTTCTGGTATCTCTAGTGGTAGGTGTTTGTTCTGCCCAATATCGACCTTATTATGACGGAGCTAATATTAAAATACTCAGTCAAACGCAGGAAGGTCCAAACACAGATGGTTCGTATAGATGGAGGTTAGTATATAACATTTTTATTTTTTTATTATAAGCAGATGAGATGAAGGTTTCCATTTCTTCTTTCTCGGGAATAGTATCGATTTTTATACTGCTTTTTAAAATAAAATAAAGAATCTAAACCAAAAAATATTATTCGAGACATTTGATACTGCTAAAAGTTCATTTTTAATAACAATAATTATACTAAAATAAAATTTCTTTGAATCCTAGAAATTAATGATCAATATTTAAAAGATCAATAGTTTCTGATTTCACAAATTGCAAACATTTTTGCTTTTAATTATGATTTAATAATTAATAATTATAAAGACTCGATAATGAATATTTGATCAGCAATTTATTTATATTGACAATTCTGTTATTTTAATTAGAATGCCATCTACGTATTCTTCAATAAATAAAATTCAACATTGAGGAGATAATTATTCGACCTTCTCTTATATTTTATAACTTTCTTAATAGATGGCTTCAATAGTATTCTCCTAATAAACCAATCATTCAAATTCAAATTAGCTATTTCAATCCAATATACGATTTACACTTATTTCAGTTATCTAACCGAAAATGGCATCAACGCAGAAGAAGAAGGACGATTGAAAAACGTCGGTTCGGTAAATGAGGCGATGGATGTTAGAGGGGGTTTCAGTTACGTTGCTCCTGATAATACGCCGATTTCTTTAACATACACTGCTGATGAAAACGGGTTCAGAGCTTCAGGACCACATTTACCGACCCCACCGCCAATACCTCCAGCGATTCTGAGAGCTTTGGAGTGGATTCGGACGCATCCTGATCCTAGATATCAACCCAGACCAGAAGATAGATACTGAATTATGCAGAATTAGATAAAATTGCACGCTTATCCAAATATTGTATTGTTTTTATCGAGATCACATGCTCTAGAAAGATTAATTTGCACTCAGATTTTTAGTCTACCTAACAATTTGTATGTTAATAAGTTTAAAATATTCAGCACAATTGTTTATAATGCTGTTGAATTTGTTAATACTTTTTATAGTTGTGTATGTTTTATAATAATTATGTATGTACTTATAAATAAATGCATGTTATTTTCAGCAATTTCAAAGTACTTTTTTGTCCGAATTTTATGCTCTTTATGCACCATTAAATTGCATAAACTTCGACACCGTATGCTTTTACCATTATGAATATGACCTTGCAAGGTTTAGCTATTTCTGTCGATCTGTACTTTTATGGCATTTACTATTCTTTTTTATTTACACTAACAAATTAAGTATTTTTTAATAAATTTTGAGGATGCCCATACAACTAAAATGGTTTTTAATATTTGAATTAAAAAATGTGTATGTAAAACTAATTTAATTAACGAATTAACCCTAAGAAAAATTAAGGGAAACTACTATATCTAAACAGTTTACCTTGTACGGAATTTTCAAACAAAAATTGCCCAATACACCCGTTTCTAATTTGATAATTATATAGTTGTTTAGTTCACTATTAACTATTTAAAAGGTTGCCTGCATCACAATTTTTTCTTCGTAAACACCATTCATTATTAAACATAAGTTCCTGGTATATTCAGTCGCATTATTTGTGACCTTTTCGGAAAGGCACGTAACATTTTCATAATTACATTTCACAAAGTTATTCAGCAAAAAAATGCCAATGGCCACTAAAAATCCTTGTTAGCTGTTGCAACTAATAACTCTGAGGCGTCTTCTTCTTCTAATAGTACGGTAGGTGGATTTTCAAAAAAAAAGTTTCTTGTAAAAATATCCAACCATGTGGAGGAGATAAAAATTGCAAACAAGTGCAAACTCCAGAAACCGAAGGATTCACAAAAAAATGTCTATAGATGTTTATAAGAAAAATTTTCCTGTAATTTAGTTCTTCTGTAATCAATGTCTTACGCTTTTAAATGTAGACAAATTCTATTTATGTAATGAACAAACGAGATATTCCTTCAAATGGTTAAAATTAAATGACGATGCAGATGTATTTCAGGTCCATGGGATACTTGTTGTCCCAGTTGTTGTACTAGTTGTCCCAATTGATTCTAGAAAGCACTTTAACTAAAGTTTTAATTACAAATTAGGTAAGATTCAATATCATTAACTTCCATAATTTTTTATGGTTTCTTTGTATTCAGTTTGACATTCCTCCCGTACTAACAAAGCGTACTTACTGAAGAGTGAAGATGCATCAGGCCCATCAAACGCATTACGCAACCTTTACAGTTAGTCATATTTCAGCTATTTTATAGAAATGCACCTGTATGCAAGCTTACTTTGCGCTAGTGCATGCAAAGAAAATGTTGCCCGTCAGGAGTATTGTCATCGTTTGTGCCATATTCGTGTCCTGCGTCAGCGGCAGGCCAGCCGACGGCGATGCTCAAGCTCAAATAGTCAAATTCAATAATGATTTGAGGCTGGACGGTTACAATTTTGAGTAAGTTTCAAGTATTTTTTAGATGATAGGATTAATTGAAATACGAATTAAAATTGAAATTGAAATTAATTGAAAAAAGTAAAATATAAAAAGTGATTGATACCTTTAACAACAATAGTGAATAAATTTTACTAAAAATGGATTACAGTATTAGGTATCTGAAGATTGTGAGTTTGTAAATATTCTTCTCTTGCTTATTTAATGCTATTAGATAAATGATGTCTGCTTAGCAGTTGTTATTTTAAAAATAAATTTAAGGTCAGTTTTCGATGTGTTAAAAGTCATAATCTTTACATTTTACTGCGCATTTTGAAACTGATTATTTCAGAAAGGTGGTATTTATAACCTTGAATGTATCTTCAAATTTTCATCAATGAGTGGAATTAACCAACGAATTAAAATACATGACGCAACTATTATATCATTTTATTTTTAACTAATATTTACCTACTGTACCTACATACATATTGTTTATTGTTTGTCAATTTATTATACGAATTTTCGTATTGAAATTATTCATTTTATTAATTACCTACTGAATTAATTATCAGGATCAATATGACAGGATTGTATAAAGGTTCTATTATAGCCTTCGGTGATATATGTATAAAAACGAATTTCGAGAAAAGATTAATTACCAGAGACTCTTTGTGTTAAGTAACTTTTGGATTTCACTACATAACGCAACACCCTGTATTAGTGGGTTAATTTATTAGCAATTTTTCTCCAAGCTAAATATTCACACAGCGCTTAACCTTATTTTGTATTATTGCGTTGACATTTGTTTTCTTCCCACCTTCATACATGTCGTAATATCTGCAATTGTAATCATTTATATAAGACAGGTAGAATCGGTGAGCTTATTAAAAGTTTTATTAATATTATATACAGATTTTAGTATTATAATACTGAAATCTGTTTTGAGATAATTTCTTAAATTTTTCCTTATGTTATTCATATTTTTGAATTTTTAACCTTGTAGGAAAGTTCCTAGAAAATAATTAATTCTTTAAGGATCAAAAATAAAATAAAATAGAAAATATTTACTGCATCAGCATTCCAAGATGAGATAGGTCGTTGATTAAAAAATCCTGATAGCCAAAATATTCAAATTTTTTCTTCTTCTTATTAGGTAATTATCGAAAGTAGCAAACAATTTTTCATCGTTATTTACGAGAGACTAGCGACCTTTAAAAATATCAAAGTTGAAAGATGGGACTCTTCAGGAATTACAAAAAAATGAATTGCCTATTAGCATTTTTTCTTCTTTGTAATTTCCAAGTAAGGAAATTGGTGATGTATGTTTACAGAAATTAATTGATTAACCTTGAAGGGTATATAATAAAAATTAAACATCGTGTGCAAATGGCAATGCTTATTTTTAATGCCTGTAATACAAAAGGATTAACAACATTAAATTACTTATTCACGAAATGAGATTCAGCAATTTAGTATAATTACAGACGGTTTTTGTGATGCATACTCCTGTGTGGATAATGATAGTATAATTAACAGAAGGAATTAGAAAAAAGTTAATACCTGTATCTTTTTAGATATCCACATTTTTTTATAATTTATTTGTTTACAACAATCGTAAATATTAGATAATTGATAAACGTGCTGCTGGAATTTCCACATCAATAATCAATTTTTATACGAATTCGCTTATTCATTTCAAGCTATATTGATTTTTTTAAGCTTTGTTACGATTATGTAGTCGCATATTGGGTGTCCGAAAGGGACGACCAAAAAGATTTTTCTTCTACTTCGTGTTTAAAAGTCCTGTTAATTCTGTATAAATCTCTCGTAAAAACTATCAATTCACATAGTAAATAGATGATATTTTTAATCAATTTCAGTTTTGAAACGAGCAACGGCATCCGAAGAACTGAAGCAGGAGTTTTGAAACCTGGTCCGGACAAAGAAAACGATCAATTGCTCAACGTTGACGGAGATTTTTCGTTCACACTGCAAGATGGAACACCGATGAGCGTCAAGTTTGTGGCGAGTGAAAACGGTTACAGACCACAAGTGGTCATTGGTCAACCGCGATCCGGACGGCGATAAGCACACGGACTGTTTAAATTCGAGGAAGATTTGATTGGAAATTGTTCGAAACCATGAAGTATTTTATGGTGCATTCTTCCATTTACCAATACGCTCTTTAATTAATTATTTTTTCAGGAAATTGTTGTACATAACTTTATTGTCGACGCTTTGAATAAAAGATTAACAAATCATGTCGTTGAAAATTTATTTTTTATGTAGATATCAGTTATAGCACCTACAATTGCATGGATCAATTAGGTACTAATAGAATTGTGATAAACAATCGCTGCGCCTAAATTCCTCATATACATAAATATTAATCAAAAATGTAAATGCCAGGTAGTGTTAGATAACCTGAAGTTCGAGCATTACACCAAAAGATTGTAATATACACGCTATCATCTTCAACACCAAACGACAAGGATACAAAGATTCGAGGCGCAAGGATACTTAAAAATTCCAAAATATATGAATATTAAATTTTACTTTCTATTTTCTCTTTATGGCTCCTATATGCGGATTATGTAAAATCGATTTGCATTATTTGGAACTGAATTCAATAATTTTATTATTATCCCAGGACCTGCTTAAATATACAGGGTGTGGAATAAATATCAAAAAAAATTAAACCATAGGTACGTTATGAATAAAATCAAGAATATTTTTTATGAATCAGGAATACATTTTTTGTTATTCAATTGTGTCTTTAGACAAATAGAGCCTGCATGGAAACAATAAATATAAGATGTAAATTTGGAATAAGTATACATCGACTCGTCCTGTTTTCATTTCATCATACAAATGACCCACATGTAACACGCGGGTGTAAATTTTGGCAAATTCTCTTACAACTCTGCTTTCATTACTTAAAATTCCCAATTACTTCATAAGATAAATATCGGTGCATCATCGAGCGGACTACGTCGTTAGCCCCACTACCCGAAATTTGGGAGCCTCGAAAAATTGGGTAATTGTTTATTTAAACAGAAAAATTTCATTTTATGTCATTAGTCGATTGTAAAAATTGCCAAGATGAAGTACCAATTTGTAATTCTTGTTGTTGCATTGGTTTTCGTTTGCGTCGAGTCCAAGCCCGCTGGTGGCGAGGAATCGAAAATTTTGAAATATGACAGTGATGTGAGAGAAGACGGTTATTCCTTTGCGTAAGTTTTGTTTTTCAATTTGTACATTTATTAATTATATTAAATAATAACCCAATATTGACTAGCCTGTATAATTGGATTTTTGTGCATTGTCTCAATGTGGATCATGTGTTCTTATAGACCATGATTTTCCCTTAAAATTAAATTAACAAATTAATAACATGTTAATATTTGTATTTAGTTTAAATGGTATTAATTTCGACTCTTTGGAAAATATGCAATCTTATTAGATGTAACATTTTTGTGAATACTATGTGGAGAAAATTGTTTAACCTTATTGCGGTTTTAAGTTATGCCGAGTTGAGGTTATTTAACCACAATAAAAGTTACCAAACTTGTTTTAAAATGACATTATTCATGGTGTCACAAGAATCACAAGTTTCCAGCAAATAATTTTTATTGTTAAATTAATGAATTAAATATTTTTTGATATAAAAAATAGTGGAAACCTTAAAAAGCGATATTAAGAAGACAATAATTATCAAGAAGCAATCATAATCACTAAAGTATATTGTTTTCAAGGTACTTTAAGTATAATGATCTAAAAAAAAATCTAAAAAATAGTCGTTGTTTTCTAAACCATAAATCATTTATTCAAGAAGTTGTTTTTAAATTATTTTTTCCATAATTTTTACATATATGGGAAAAATTTCATATTGTAAAAAAGGGAAATCCCTTTCTCACAATTTTTGATAAAATTAACCATATTCTACTGCGCCAGTTATGCTATTTTAAGCAAATTGAAATTCTTTTAATCTAGTTATAATTACAGTTAATCCAGTTAATTCCATCAAATCATTAAAAGTTAAGTTCAAATTTATTAATTTACATTAGCAGTGTTAGAACCAAAATTAATATTAAACATTTCAATTTTTCAATTCCTCAAGCATTTTCAAAAGCTACTTCCATACTCTTAATAATAAAAAAACATTATTTTGCAGCTTCGAAACCAATGATCCCATTACACGTAACGAAGAAGGAGTAATTGTGCCTGGTTCATCTCAAGCGCAAGGTAGAAGCGCTGAAGAAGGAGAAGACAACAGCAATCTTCAAGTTAAGGGCGACTTCGGTTTCAATTTCCCTGATGGAATCCCCTTCCACGTAGAATTTGTAGCTGACGAAAATGGCTACAGGCCCAAAGTTTCATTTGGGACGCATGCATAAGTTTATTAATTGTGCTCAAATATTTTGTATATTTTTAAGAAAATCGATTTTTTGAATCGAAAATGTATATGAAACTCTTTTGATTTCCACAATATTTAAAGAAATTTAATGAAATCTATGGATTGATCATTGAATCTATGTTTTTATTGTTAAAAAACTGTAAATAAACTGTTAAGAGAATAATAAAGGCTTTCAGTTTTTCAGAATGCAGAATACAAGCAGAAATTTTAAATTTTTAAGTGTAGAGGCAAAAGATTCAGTTATTAGTGGAGTAAAACAAATTAAGTAAAAATTCATGATTTCAGTAATGAGGCTCTTTCTCAAAGAATGAGTGCACTGATCGGATTTATTTTTTCAGGAGTTCTGGATAAATAGCCAGCCCTTCAATGTTTGAAAAATTATTGATTTTTTCTCCTGCTAAGGAGAACTTTAAACATTTTAAACATCGAGCATGGAACGCAATAGATAGTAATTTTTGCACACGAAATTTCAATAAACCTGTATTTTAATTTTTCGATAAAATAACATTAATTCTTACTGCAACTCTTACTGCAAGTTAAACTCACGTGCTTGACGTGCAATGTTGTAAACATCTTTGGTTCAGGTTAAACTGTTGCTGATGTATAAAATACGAATAGAATACAAATGAAAAATGATTATAAAAATAAGTCAAAGAGAAAATGAATATTCCCAAGCTATTCGCATAAAACTATTACTATCCTTCCAATTGGGCAATTTTTAACTTTTATACTGTTCGATAAGACCATGCATAAATATTAAAATTTGATAGATAATGCACAATTATCTATTATTGTATTAAATTTTTTAGAGCTTTCCTTTTATATTTACTATAAATTTAATAAGATTATCTATTAAGCTATTAAGTGCTAATACCTGAAAGGTTTTTATTTTATTTTGGCCACATAACTTTAATAGTTAAAAAAATTGTTTCAATTAAATATTCTTTAATAACTTATAGTTTATAGAGAAATACTATATCTTTTTAACAAGAACAAGAAAAAATCTTAATATGTAATTTATTGCAAACAATTTTTCTTTTTATAAATTACCTATGTACATGTCCACAGAAATACCCATTTCAATGTGGCAACGTAAAATTAGATAATTCTTACTAATGATAAGAAATTAATAATAAATAATCTTTAAACATTCATCTATAAAGTAATGTTTTCCATTTTTTTAGATTGAAGATAACAGACAATGGTTTTGAACGAAACGAGACTGCATCCAAGACAAACGAGGGTGTTCTTCGAGTGCAAGGCGATTATTTTTTCAAATATCCCACTGGAGAGTTTTTATTTACCGAGTTCGACACTCAACCCGAATCGAAGACTTATTCAAAATTCCACTTCGGGGTCGTGAAGCTGGCCCAGAGGATTCCCACAGCGGCTATAGCGAGTTTAGCTGGAGGAGGATTGGGTTAAAGCGATGTGGAGTAGCGCGTTTGAGGTTGCAGTCTGAGATGATGTTAATTTATCGAGAAATTAAAATAATAATGATTAAAATAAATTATCACAAATAGTTTTGTGTAGAATAAATTTTAATTTAAGTACAACAAAATATACACCTATACTATACAATAAATACGAAATTGTCTCCATATTGCCTCTTTTTAGCGATACTTTAATTTAAAGAACCTCGAACTTTACATTGTGAATAAAAAAAGTTAAAGAAAGTCGAATTTCAAAAAGAGTCGCGATGCTAAACTTTCAATAACAAGTAATTGAATTCCACTTATTTGGAAAAGTAAGTAATCAATGAAATTAATAATCAATCAAAAAAAGTAATTTTGAATATTTTTCATTCATCAGTAATAAAACAGATGGTTCATCGACCTGTTCCGTTTTCAAATTTTCGGAATATCTGAGCATCATGCATCGAGCGGGCTACGTCGTTAGCCCCACTACCCGAAATTTGGAGTCTCGGAAACTGGGTAATTATTTATTTAAACAGAAACAATTCATTAGATGACATTAGTCGAATGTAAAAATTGTCAAGATGAAGTCTCAAATTGCAATTCTCGTTGTTGCATTCGTTTTTGTTTGCGTCGAGTCCAAGCCTGCTGGCAAGGAATCTGAAATTTTGAGATACGATAATGATGTGAGGGATGACGGTTACGCTTTTTCGTAAGTTTTTTTATGGCCAATTTAGGCATATAAAACTTAATATAGTATATACAAGTTATACAAGTAAAATAGTGATATTGTGAATTTGCACCTTTTTCCATCTTTTACTTTAATAATCTTTATTTGTTCATAGAATTGACCATATTGCAAATACATTTGCTCTTACCCATATATTGGATTTTTGTACTAGCTCCGTATAACACTTTATCATGGTAAAAATCTTTTGCTCTTATTCAGCTCAATTATTCTAAATATCGAGAGAAAAACAGGAGAAAATTATTTTATGTTAAAATAAAGCTATATAATTAATAGAAGTTTATAAAAAAACTAAATTAATCAGTAAACTGAAGCTTGAGGGTAGGATTGAAAATTTTGTCTTGGTTGAAACCAAGTTTACGAATATTTTCAAATTTTATATTTTAAATTTATTAGTTTTCAATACCTGTACCTAAAAAAATATCGGAATTATTTTTATTAATATTTGTAATAAATTTAAAATTATTTTTTTCTTTATTACAAAAAGTGTAGCGTTCGCTAAACAATAAAATATTGTTTGTTGCAGCTTCGAAACTAACGACCCCATTAAACGTAGCGAACAAGGAGTAGTCGTTCCTGGTCCACCTCATGCCCAAGGTAGAAGCCCTGAAGAAGGAGAATACAACAGCCATCTTCAAGTTAAGGGTGACTTCGGTTTCAATTTCCCCGATGGTCTTCCATTCCACGTGGATTTCGTTGCAGACGAAAATGGCTACAGACCCAAAGTTTCATTCGGGCAAGCATAAGTCTATAAATATATGCTCAAGTGAACTGTATAATAGTTGCTGAATAAAACATTTTATTTTGTTGAAATGTTGAGTCTATCTAAAATTTTTCAAGATTCTCACTTCTTTCTTGAAGAAATGAATAGTATAAAATGAATCTATAGGGTGTTCCATAATGGCATGCTAATATTTAAGGGGGTGATTCTTGGACCCATTTTAAGAAAAAACTTCAAATGAACATATGTCCTAAACCTAAAATTTATTATTATTTAATTTTAGCATAGCGGTTAATTTGGCGGCAGTGTACAAATGAATGCATTTATTTTTTTATGCGAAACGATGAGTCGTACGGAAAAAAGTCAATGAAGACTCCGAAAATATTTTTTATTTTAATATTAGGCAGTGGCGTACCATTTTTTTCTCCAAAAATATTCAATGCAAAACCCGCATGGACGACACTGCTGAAAATAATAAAATTATTTGTACATCAGAAAATAAATATTTATTCATAGAAGACATGTGAAAAATTTTATAAAGATAGCTATAATAGTATCACAGTTATTACAAAACATTGATTTTTTTCTTAAAACTTAAAACTTTAACACCCTGTATGCCAAAAGTTAAGACGTTTAGGACATAGGTTCATATGAAGTTTTCTTCTTAAAATGGGTCCAGAAATCACCACCTTAAGATGATAGAGTGAATTCTGTGGGATATCGTTTGCTCCATTTCCGAATGCAACATGGTCATTTCTATGAGTGGAACAAAGAATGATTATTAAAATAACAGTTGTCGGAGTGAAAAGTTGCAATGACATGAATGTCATTCTTTCCTTTTCCTTTGTAAGTGTCTAATGGAAGTTGTCTTTATCGCACCCATGGCCTATACAACCTATGTTGCGATCAAAAATGGAGCAACCTGTATGTATAAATACAAATAAATATGAAAAAATCTTCATTGATCCAAAATTCATTAAAACAAACATTTAGAAGAATCATTTTAACCAGTATCAATAATAGGTGTAAATAACAGTATCTAATTTTTACAAACGATAAAATTTTTAAAAAATTATTATTTTATTTCTCGATAATTTAACATCGTCTCAGGCTATAAAAGTCAATAAAGGTACTTCATATCGCTTTAACCTAATCCACCTCCTTGAAGACTAAAGTAAGCATCGTCAGGTATCTTCCTCAGATCAGGGATCTTACTAAAATAAAAAATAAAAAATAATAAGATAATTTTTTATAAAACAACGACTATTTTATTGGATAAATTATAATTATTATTGGGTGGAAAATTTATATTATCTAATAATTGAATCAATACATAGACTGCGAAGAAAAAGTACCCGGAAATTTGGAATAAAACGCAAAATTCCTGATTTTTATTTATATTTCTTAAGTGTTCTTCAAAATATGCTTCATTTGAAGCGATACTCATAAGTCAAACGCCTTTTCCAATCATCGAAACATTCTTAAAGGCGCTTTTTGGTACGGCTTTTAGCTCATTTTGCAGATTTTCTATGAGGGTATTTGTGGAGTAAAAACGGGATTTCCGAAGTGGCAATTTGAGCTTGGGCGATCTATCGCGATCTATAGCTTGGCAGCTCTATCGGAACGAGCCTAGCCTTAATTCGCAGCATGTCAGCTTTGGGTATCATGTCAGTCGGATTGGGATTTACCCATCTTGAGAAAGTGGCTTCTGCATTGGAAATTCCATATGTGTCTTTGTGATAAATTGGATGAAAAGTCACAAGAAAAAATGTTTGACGCACTTGAAGAAGAGAAAAGATTGCTCCTGATAATGGAGACGTAATTAAAGGAGTGCCATCTATTACGATAAAATGTGATGGGTATTGGGGCCAAACGGTCTTATAAAAGAAACTATCCATATAGCATTTTCCCTTAGGTGCGCGCAATTCCCCCGGTCCCCTAAACCACTTGTTAATTACGCCTGCCCTTCAAATTAATTTACCTTTTTGAATCCACATTACCGATGACGAATTTTGGTTGGTAACCATATTCATTGGCAGTGTACGTAATCCTAAATGGTGTTCCATCAGGGAAGTAATGGAAACCGTTACCATTCACTCTGTTGTAGCCCAATTCTTCTCCATCAGGTCCATAAGTACCTGTTCCTTCCCAGGTTCCGGCTTCTTGACGTGCGACGGGGTCATCTGTTTCGAATCTAAAATTACAATTTTTATCAGATGTTCTGGAGAAAATAATCACCTAATTTATCCCTATTTAATAGAATGATTTATTCAATTAATTCAATTTGAATATTTTGATATCTTGGATAATTGAATACCTTGGTAGTACTAAATAAAAATTTTCATTTTTTCATGAATGAAAATTTGAGGTAAATAAATAATTGATATCTTACCTAAAATTATATCCGCCATTTCCTCTAACATCGTTTTCGTATTTTACAATTCTTGCTCCTTGATTTTGGGAATAAACTAACCCGCATAAAACAAGCAACGTAAGCACTACCGAATGAAAGTACATTTTGACTTATGAATGTTGGCTGATGTACGAGAATACTGGGCATAGCTAAATTTTTCGAAATATATATACTACTAGTTTTTGGCTGATTAATATTCTAATAGGCCAATGATGAATTTAATTTTCAAGGTTCATAAATTGTTTATAATTGTTCATAATTGTTCATAAATTTCTTTCCAATTTATTGTTTCGCATTTACATAATATTGGAGTCTAATGTTTAAATGTCAAATATACACAATTAGGTACTTATCTACCTCTATCTCTAACACCTTTAAAACGACACTCTTTAAAAAGACACTAAAATTTTAATTTTGAATTGTTTCGAAGTTACATAATATTGGACTCTAACATTTACATAAATATCAAATATTTTTGCATTTTAATTGGAAAATACTTTTTTCTAATGTTCACCAATTTATAAGCGAAAAGCCCCTTTCGTGGTGAGAAGGGATAACAAGTACCTATAGAACATGTTCTGGCTAAAGTACGAATCTTCTTTGGTCATTTTCATAAACCCTCAACATGTCTGAGAACAGCTGCTATTATAATATTAAGAGGATATAGGAAACTAGTTTGTAATTTTTTTTTGATGTACAGGAATGGTACATGGAGAGAAACAATTGCTATTTCATGATGGGTTTGTAAATGCTGATAGGGTGCATCATTGAAGCTAAAGGCAATCTTTTATAAAATTCCACCATTAATAAAACGTATTGACTCCAAATTTCGATAAATTACAAAATTTTGCAATTTCATAAACACACCTCAGACTCCTACGTAAAATATTCATGAGGCCAACAAATAAAAAATGGAGATTCACGTCAATTCTTGCTTTTTTCTGTTTTAAAATTCGAATTATGTAATTTTTTAACAATTGGAACCAAAAAGCTAAAGATCATCGAATATTAGTAGCTGCTTAAATGCGTCTCGTCGAAGAAAAATGTCACAACAGTATTACAAACGGATTATTCTCGGATAGGATTATTTTCATAACTAACATTATTTCCAACCCTATTCCTAATAATATAGTTTATATGTAACAAGTGGGCGTAAATTATGATAAATTTTCGGAATATCTGAGCATCATGCATCGAACGGGCTAAGCTGTTATCCCCACTACCGAAATTTGGAGTCTCAAAATTGGTAATTATTTATTTAAACAGAAACAATTCAAGTTAATTAAAAAACTGAAATAATCAGTAAACTGAAGCAATAGGATAGGATTGGCAATTTTGTCTCGAATAAAGATTAAATTTACGAATATTTTCAAATTTTATATTTTATTTATTCGTTTTTAATACAAGCATTTAAAAAAATATCAGATATATTTTTATTAATATATTTGTAATAAACTTAAAACTCATTTTTTCTTTATTAAAAAAACTGTAGTATTCGCTAAAAAATAAAATCTTGGTTGTTGCAGCTTCGATTGCCGCCGTTAAACGTAGTGAATATAGTCGTTCCTGGTTCACCTCATGACCAAGGTAAAAGCGCTGAAAAAGGAGAAGACAACAGCAATCTTCAAGTTAAGGGTGACTTCGGTTTCAATTTCTCCGAAGGTCTTCCATTCCACGTGGAGTTCGTTGCTTACGAAAATAGCTACAGACCCAAAGTTTCGTTCGGAACGCAAGCATGTCTATAAATAAGCTCAACTGAACTGTATAATATTTGCTAAATAAAATCGTTTTTTTTTATTGAAACGTTGAATCGATATAAAAGCCTTCAAGATTCTACTTCTTACTTGAACAACAAATAGAAAAAAAAATCTTAATTGCATCCAAAATTCACCACTACAAATATATAGCAGAATCATTTCAACCAGTATCAAAAATGGGGACAAATATCTAGTAATATTTGCAAGCGATAAAAATTTTTAAATTTCTAGATAAATTAACATCGTCTCAGACTATTCAATAAAAGGTCAAAGTCTGACTAAAGAATTGGGGTATAAGGGAATTAGTTGGTAAAGTAAAAACAGCATAACATTAAATTTGTTTGGGTTTTTACATAAGAGTGAGAATATTTGGTACAAGAATAATAGGATCTCATACAAATTAGGTACTCCTACCACAATGTTCTATAATTAAAAATTATTATTATCAGTTTAAAGTCCTTCCAATTGTATAACATTTTCACCATTAAACTGTTGCTGCATCTCTTATATTGTCCAAGATGCTGTTGAATATTAGCAATTAAGTGTAAACAACGGGAATAAAAAAGCCTCTTATGTTTTAATGAATTTATTACTGCTTAAATAGGTAAATAAATTACGGTTTGGCTAATTCTAATCAAAGGATTATATTTTCAATTTGAAATTAAACCCCCTGTTAGTTACGCCTGCCCTTCAAATTAATTTTCGTTTCTTCTTGAAGCCACATTACCAATGGTGAATTTTGGTTGGTAACCATTTTCATTGGCACTGTACGTAATCGTAAATGGTGTTCCATCAGGGAAGTAATGGAAACCGTTACCATTCACTCTGTTGTAGCCCAATTCTTCTCCATCAGGTCCATAAGTACCTGTTCCTTCCCAGGTTCCGGCTTCTTGACGTGCGATGGGATCATCTGTTTCGAATCTAAAATTACAATTTTTATCAGATGTTCTGGAGAAAATAATCACCTAATTTATCCCTATTTAGTAGAATGATTTATTCAATTAGTAATTCAATTTGGATATTTTGGTATCGTGGATTATTGAATATTTTGGAAGTACCTAATAGAAAATTGCATTTTTTCATAAATGAAAATTTGAGAGAAATAAATAATCGATATCTTACCTAAAATCATATGCGCCACTTCCTCTAACATCGCTTTCGTATTTCACAATTCTTGCTCCTTGGTTTTGGGAATAAACTAACCCGCATAACACAAGCAACGTAAGCGCTACCGATTGAAAGTACATTTTGATGACTTATTAATGTTGGCTGATGTACGAGAATACTGGACTTAGCTAAATTTTTGAAATATATATACTTTAGTTTTTGGCTGATTAATATTCAAATAGGCCAATGATGTATTCAATTTTCAAGGATTTGGAATGTCATATGCGATTCTTCTTGGGTAACACCTTTAAGAAGATACCAAAATTTGATGTTCATAAATTTCTTTCCAATTGTTTCGCATTTACATAATATTAGACTGTAACGTTTAAACGTTGTCAAATATACACAATTACTTCTCTCACACAATTACACTTAATCCAGTTAATTTCAACAAATCTTTACAAGTTAAGTTCAAATTTATTAATTAAAAACCGCAGTGTTTGAAACAAAATTTATTGTAATTGATTCAATTTTTCAATTTTACAAACATTTTCAAAAGATACTTCCATGCTCTTAACAATAAATCGTTTTTCTGCAGCTTTAAAACTAACGACCCTATTAAATCTAATGAACATGTAGTACCCAATCGGTCGTTCCTGGTCCCCTTCAAGCCCAAGGTAGAAGCGCTGAAGAAGACAAGAGCAATCTTCGAGTTAATAGTGACTTCGGTTTCAATTTCACCGAAGGTTTTTCATTCAACGTGGAGTTCTTTGCTAATGAAAATGGCTACAGACCCTATAGAAGCAGTAGTAGCCATAATTAAGTAGTAGAAATAGTAGTAGTAGTATTATATTTTGTTGAAATGTCTATCTAAAATTGTTTAAAATTCTCACTTCTTACTCAAAAAAATGAATAGTATAAAATAAATCTCTATTGAATTATGCGATGCTGGCGCAGGATGCTGTGGTAGGTATACTATACAGGATGTCCCACGACGAGTTAAAACTATCTGTATATATTAAACTACTTATCCGATTTAAATAATATTTGGTATACATATGTTAAATAATAATATGAATTTTTTAAAAATATTTTGACAGTCGTACCACTTCCGGCTGTACCTTAAAATTTTACGTACATTTCGAAAATATATTAACATACGGGGTGTTCCATTTGAAATAACAAAGGTGATACCTACTTCCGGTATATCCGGAAGTGGTACGACTGTCAAAATATTTTTAAGAGGTTCGTCTCATTGCATAACACACACTCGTCATGGGACACCCTGAATAAATACAAATGGATATAAAAAAATCTTCATTGCATCCACAATTCATTAAAACTATTATTCAGAAGAATCATTTTAACCAGTATCAAGAGGGTGTAAATAATAGTCATTTTTGCAAACCATAAAATTTTCAAAAATTTATTTTTTTGCCCGATTAATTAAATAAAGTCAATAAAGGTACTTTACATTGCATTAACCTATTCCACCTCCTTGCAAACTCAAATAAGCATCATCAGGTATCCTGTTCCTCAGATCACTTTCCACGAAGTGCTTTTTTGGAATGGTCTTAACTTCAGGTTGATGATGATAGTTGCCGAAGGAGTTCATCCTAAAATTAAAAATTAAAAAAATAATAAAATAACTGACCGGAACGGCAAGTCTAGCAATCTATCGACTGTCTTTAAAAGTTTTGTACCATTCGTAAATATGCGTCATAAAACCCAAAATATGAGACAAACTCTTTGTTCATTATTTTAATCAATGGCAAAATTCGCAGTGCACTACTGAGATAAACTGATTCAATCAGCTGCTACAACTAAACTGATTAAGAAATCTCTCTAATTTTTTGCATGCTAATAAAGAACAATTACCTACATACAGATTCTTGAAATAGATGAAAATATTAAGTGCAGGTAAATTAAATCAGAATTTCGGGGTACTTTTTTGTCAGAAGGTATGTTGTCTCAAAATGTTACCAAAAAATTATACATAAACATTCAGTTAATATATCTAATACTAATATTTCATTAATTATATTATCCACTCTACCGTACCGCGCTGAGAACATGGAAATACATATTTTACAATTTTAAAATTAGAATTATAAATATGTAGGTATTAAATATTGAGAAATTTCCATTCTTTACTTATTATTTGATATACACTGTCTACCTGATAATAGGCCGTAATTATAATAAGAAGCATAACATTTTCCTTAAAAAAATATGTATAGGAATTGCTTTAAGGTATATGCATAAAAAGAAATGAAGGAAGAGAGGTTTTGCTTTGATGACCCTGCTGTTGATTTAAAGCAAAACGTTTTATGGTTATATAAACCATATTAACCATTTTTAAACCTTATAAAAAGGTTTTAAAACATTTATCTCTGATCTTTTGCTTCTACCTTTTACATCAAAGTAAATGTTTCATTTTTATAAATATGGCCTATTAATGAACAATATGTGGGGATTTTGGTATAACTATAATAGATACGGCAACAAGTTAAATATATTACGGAAAAAGTAGATAATGTAAAAAAAAATGTTAACAGCTCATTAATAAACTACATTGTACAGATAGTCTAAAGAAATTGTGTGAAACGTAACCGGATCAAAATTATTTCATAAAAATAATTTGGTCTGATGAAAGTATTGGTGTAAGGGAAAGTATTTGGAAATTATAACATCAGAACATCAAATGTATTTTGGTTTTAACATAAATTGTACCAACAATATTTGGTACAAGAAAATAGGAACTTCTTTCTTCTGCATTCTTTCAATTGTATAACATTTTCTCCATTAAACTGTTGCTGTAGGTATTTAAAAAATTATTTAAAAAATTATTTAAAAATGTATTTAAAAATGTCCAAGATGCTGTTGAATACACATAGCATGAACAACCAGAATAAAAAAAACCTTTTATGATTTATTAAATTTATTACTGCTTAGATAGGTATAAATTACGGTTTGGCTAATTGTAATCAAAGGATTATATTTTCAATTTGAATTTAAAACCCTTGTTAATTACGCCTGCCCTTTAAATTAATTTACTTTTCTTCTTGAATCCACATAACCGATGGTGAATTTTGGTTGGTAACCATATTCATTGGCAGTGTACGTAATCCTAAATGGTGTTCCATCAGGGAAGTAATGGTAACCGTCACCATTCACTCTGTTGTAGCCCAATTCTTCTCCATCAGGTCCATAATTACCTGTTCCTTCCCAGGTTCCGGCTTCTTCACGTCCGATGGGATCATCGGTTTCGAATCTAAAATTACAACAATTTTAATCAGATGTTCTGGGAAAATAATCACCTAATGTATTTCTATTTAGTAGAATGATTTATTAAATTAATTCAATTTGAATATATAAAAATATGAAAGAAATAAATAATCGATATCTTACTTAAAATCATATCCGCCTCTTCCTCTAACATCGCTTTGGTATTTCACAATTCTTGCTCCTTGGTTTTGGGAATAAACTAACCCGCATAACACAAGCAACGTAAGCGCTACCGAATGAAAGTACATTTTGACTTATTAATGTTGGCTGATGTACGAGAATACTGGACTTAGCTAAATTTTTCGAAATATATATATACTTTAGTTTTTGGCTGATTAATATTCAAAAAGGCCAATGATGTACCTCTATCCAATTTTCAAGGATTTGGAATGTCATATACGAATCTTCTTGGGTAACACCTTTAAAAAGACGCTAACATTTTAATTTTGAATTGTTTCAAATTTACATAATATTGGATTTTAACATTTACATAAATGTCAAATATTTTTGCATTTTACTTGGAAAATAGTTTTTTCTAATGTTCACCAATTTATAAGGGAACAGCGCCTTTCGTGGTGAGAAAGAATAACAAGTACCTACACCATGCTCTGGCTATAATACAAATCTTCTTTTGTCATTTTCATAAACCCTTAAAACATGTCTGAGAACAGCTGGTATTATAATATTAAGAGGATATAGGAAACTAGTTTCTTTGTTTTTCTTGATGTACAGGAAAGGTACATGAAGAGATACAATTGCTATTTCATGATGGGTTTGTAAATGCTGATAAGGTCCATCATTGAAGCTAAAGGCAATCTTTTATAAAATTCCACCATTCATAAAACATATTATTGATTCAAAATTTCGATAAATTACAAAATTTTGCAATTCCATAAACGCACCTCAGACTCCTACGTATAATATTCATGAGGCCAACAAATAAAAAAATGGAGATTCACGTCAATTCTTGCTTATTTCTGTTTTAAAATTCGAATTATGTAATTTTTTTAACAATTGGAACCAAAAAGCTAAAGATCATCGAATATTAGTAACTGCTTAAATGCGTCTCGTCGAAGAAAAATGTCACAATAGTATTCCAAACCTTGAAAATTTTATATTTATATTTATTTTGGCCTGAAAATGATATAGTTATATATGTATATATTTCTAAAAAACTAAGCTAAGTTCAATTTAGTTTATAAAATTGTCGTATTTGGATCGGATTATTTTTATAACTAAAATTATTTCCTACCCTATTCCTAATAATATGTATAGGAAAATATACAGAAAATATAGGAGAATATATTTCTATTAAATAATTACATTTCTTCCAGAACATTTGATAAAAAATTGTTATAATTTAAGTTTTCAAAAAGTGATCTTACCGTACGTATAGAATCCAATGCAGAACCTAGGAATAAAGGGGTAGGTAATGCGAGTTTGAAGAAGCAATAGGCACTGATGTGGAGTAAATGGTTACGTTTTTGAACATTTTCCAATGAAATATCATTTGTATATTCCCTATGGATTACCTATATTCACTCATCAAAATTTACCATCCATATTTTAAAAAATTTCATAAATAAATGTCTATGATAGTAGCCGGTTTAAGGGTCATAAAACCTCTAATATACATACTTAAATGTATACATACATTTGTATACATATGTATTACGGGCCAGTTGTATATCTGAGATACAAGTTGCAATATGTATAGAAATAACGTAGAACAAGAAAATAATACAGTTAGTTTTGTTTGATATTAATTTTCTCTGCACATTTTCTCTGCTACAGCTGTGATCTGAACTGCATAAATTTGTAAAAATTGTTGGATATATGAGAATTGCATTGAGAAACAAAATATGCAATAACGTGCAAATAAATGCACTAGTTTTTTTAAACCTTCATGCGGCAACAAATTAGATTCTACTTACTTAAATGCTTCACCATCTTTTAATATTAATATTACACCTGGATTTGGTCTCGGGCTTCCTCGAGCATTAACCAGCAGTATTAACAGGAATACCAGTTTTGGTATGTGTGTCATTGTGCACCAAACTTGAATGCTCGTTTTCGGGATTATATTTATACTGTGTGATAAATCCCTGTATTACTATAAAAATTTTATTTGATACAATTTGATAAACAATGCGCAATTAATGTTTCCTTGTTATATTGAATTTTTAGGGCCTTTTATATTTACCAATAAACAATATAGGTGCTTGGAATATTTACTATATTTTATATTTTCTTACATTTTCTAACTTTATTGCTTAAAAAATTAAATTCGATAAATATAAGTATATTTAAACAAAAAAAAATAAAGAGAAATATCTTCTCAACAATTAGGACAAGCAAAAAAATTCATTATCTGCAGTTTATTTCATACACATTTTCTAGTTATAAATTACAATTCGATTAATTCATTTGTACACGAAATCATAAGAGATCGATTTAACAGGTTTTGAAAGAAAATAATTTACTGTTTTGAAGTTGAACCAATAGTGAACTTTGGTCTGAAACCAAATTCATCGGCGACGTAGGAAATCTGAAATGGTGTTCCATCAGGGAAATAATGGAAAGCGTAACCGCTCACTCTGTTGGTACCAAGTTCTTCTCCATTCTCTCCTAGCCTACCGCTTCCCTCCCAGTTTCCTGATTCTTCACGTACGATAGCGTCGCTTGATGTAAAGCTGAAATTATTACTTTTTTTAAGATATATTTGGAATTAACAATTTGCCTAACGAATAGATTATTTAAAATTAGATTATAAGCCATCTAAATGTAATATTTATATAACTTACGTGTATTCTTCATACAAATGTGATTTACTTTAGATTAAATGACTGTATTTTGATAAAGTTGATGTTAATGAAAATCAGAAACGTAAAAGAAAAAAAATGAATAAACAAATATAGAACTGAAGTTATTAATTCCCGTTACATACTAAAAATGAAATATTTTATTAGATCTTACCCAAAATCGTATCCTCTCCCTCTAGGGTTGTTGTGATAATTCAAGATTTTTGCTACCGGGATTTGAGCATACGCCAATCCCAATATTACAAGTAATGTAAACCCGAATGTGTGAAAGTACATTTTTATTCTTTAATTGTTGCAAATAACAAGAATACTGGAGCTTACTAAGTTTTTTTGAATTATATATATACTTTAGTTTCAGGCCAATAAATATGCAAAAAGGCCATTTTCAAGGACTTACATGACTATTAAAAGAGTTTTCTTGGGCAACACGCCTTTAAGAGACACTAAAATTCGATGATTATTATAAATTTATTGTTTCCAATTGTCTCGTTATTGCATAATAACGGTCTCGTCTACATTTAAGTTCCATCATATTAAATTACTAATTTATACATAAAAGATTTGTAATTATCGATACCAATCTCGATTTCTTATTTGTTTATTATTGTAAACAAATCGCGTAATCATTAGAGAATCTCTTTTGACTATAATGTAAGTAAACTTTTTAGTTCCCATAATGATAAGCTAAGAATTCTTGCCCAACTTAGTAACGAAATGTTTCGTTATTAATCAGTATAATATTATTGCCAATAGTTGGCAATTGGGTAAATTGAGTAAATTTCTTCCCTTTCTGGTAATTCTTCCACAAAATTAGCACCTCCACCTCGTTTAGGGAAAACCATGCCAGTACGCCCCTGTTTGAGCAAGGAGCTCTTCCAGGATGTGCACTAAGGTAAAGATGCACCTACGTGAATCACCCTGTATTAAGTAAAAAATCCAAATGTTTATATCCAATTTCATTACCTCGAATCAAATGAAGTCATATGAACATTTTAATTAACATTGGTATAAAATATAGTATGTGTGTATGTCGTTATTCGATACTCCTACATTTAGAAAATTATTTTTAACCTAACCTACGTGTTACAATGTATGTAACAAAAGAGACACCAATTTTATATTCAATTAATATAAATCGGTATACATCAATCAGAATAACACATTAAGACATAATTCGTGATGTATTTGACATTTTATTAATACAAAAATAACATTACACGTGATATATTCTCGTATCAAGTCATTTACCTAAACCGCCTCCTGCTAGCGATGCAAGAGCAGCAGAACTTATGCGTTTCGTATCGTCGACCTTGAATCTCGTGCCGATGGTAACGGAAGACTTCTTTACTGTCCCGAATTCAACTTTTGGACGGTATCCGTTTTCATCTTTTAATATTAATATTACACCTGGATTTGGTCTCGGGCTTCCTCGAGCATTAACCAGCAGTATTAACAGGAATACCAGTTTTGGTATGTGTGTCATTGTGCACCAAACTTAAATGCTCGTTTTCGGGATTATATTTATACTGTGTGATAAATCCCTGTATTCCTATAAAAATTTTATTTGATACAATTTGATAAACAATGCGCAATTAATGTTTCCTTGTTATATTGAATTTTTAGGGCCTTTTATATTTACCAATAAACAATATAGGTGCTTGGAATATTTACTATATTTTATATTTTCTTACATTTTCTAACTTTATTGCTTAAAAAATTAAATTCGATAAATATAAGTATATTTAAACAAAAAAAAAATAAAGAGAAATATCTTCTCAACAATTAGGACAAGCAAAAAAATTCATTATCTGCAGTTTATTTCATACACATTTTCTAGTTATAAATTACAATTCGATTAATTCATTTGTACACGAAATCATAAGAGATCGATTTAACAGGTTTTGAAAGAAAATAATTTACTGTTTTGAAGTTGAACCAATAGTGAACTTTGGTCTGAAACCAAATTCATCGGCGACGTAGGAAATCTGAAATGGTGTTCCATCAGGGAAATAATGGAAAGCGTAACCGCTCACTCTGTTGGTACCAAGTTCTTCTCCATTCTCTCCTAGCCTACCGCTTCCCTCCCAGTTTCCTGATTCTTCACGTACGATAGCGTCGCTTGATGTAAAGCTGAAATTATTACTTTTTTTAAGATATATTTGGAATTAACAATTTGCCTAACGAATAGATTATTTAAAATTAGATTATAAGCCATCTAAATGTAATATTTATATAACTTACGTGTATTCTTCATACAAATGTGATTTACTTTAGATTAAATGACTGTATTTTGATAAAGTTGATGTTAATGAAAATCAGAAACGTAAAAGAAAAAAAAATGAATAAACAAATATAGAACTGAAGTTATTAATTCCCGTTACATACTTATTAAAAAATGAAATATTTTATTAGATCTTACCCAAAATCGTATCCTCTCCCTCTAGGGTTGTTGTGATAATTCAAGATTTTTGCTACCGGGATTTGAGCATACGCCAATCCCAATATTACAAGTAATGTAAACCCGAATGTGTGAAAGTACATTTTTATTCTTTAATTGTTGCAAATAACAAGAATACTGGAGCTTACTAAGTTTTTTTGAATTATATATATATACTTTAGTTTCAGGCCAATAAATATGCAAAAAGGCCATTTTCAAGGACTTACATAACTATTAAAAGAGTTTTCTTGGGCAACACGCCTTTAAGAGACACTAAAATTCGATGATTATTATAAATTTATTGTTTCAAATTGTCTCGTTATTGACGTTTGACTATAATGTAAGTAAACTTTTTAGTTCCCATAATGATAAGCTAAGAATTCTTGCCCAACTTAGTAACGAAATGTTTCGTTACTAATCAGTATAATATTATTGCCAATAGTTGGCAATTGGGTAAATTGAGTAAATTTCTTCCCTTTCTGGTAATTCTTCGACAAAATTAGCACCTCCACCTCGTTTAGGGAAAACCATGCCAGTACGCCCCTGTTTGAGCAAGGAGTTCTTCCAGGATGTGCACTAAGGTAAAGATGCACCTACGTGAATCACCCTGTATTAAGTAAAAAATCCAAATGTTTATATCCAATTTCATTACCTCGAATCAAATGAAGTCATATGAACATTTTAATTAACATTGGTATAAAATATGTGTGCATGTCGTTATTCGATACTCCTACATTTAGAAAATTATTTTTAACCTAACCTACGTGTTACAATGTATGTAACAAAAGAGACACCAATTTTATATTCATTTAATATAAATCGGTATACATCAATCAGAATAACACATTAAGACATAATTCGTGATGTAATTGACATTTTATTAATACAAAAATAACATTACACGTGATATATTCTCGTATCAAGTCATTTACCTAAACCGCCTCCTGCTAGCGATGCTAGAGCAGCAGAACTTATGCGTTTCGTATCGTCGACCTTGAATCTCGTGCCGATGGTAACGGAAGACTTCTTTACTGCCCCGAATTCAACTTTTGGACGGTATCCGTTTTCATCGGCCACATACGAAACAAATAATGGGACACCGTTGGGGAGGTTAAATGAATATTCACCTTCCACGTTCACGACAGGCTGATCTCGACCCAACAATTTTATTTTGCCTGTTTCTTTTCTTGTAATATCGTTGCTTGTTTGAAACCTGCAACAATGGGGTGTTGATATCAATTTGTTAATGTTGTATTTATGATTTTGATAGCTCTGCTTTGGCGTAAGAATCATACATAGGTATACATATCATTTTAGAATCGTAAAAGTTAGAGGACGGAGATAAATTGATAATTTCATACACAAATCACCATATTCCTATTGAATAATTTACTTATTTTTATAATGTCAGGTGAGGTTCAATAAACATTGATGACTAAGGATTATTGGATTATTTGACCGAAAGGTAATTGCAATAGCTGCAATATTCGAACAAAACAGCCGACTCTACTTTGATTTCTAATTTGAATTAAACAAATTGCGGATGTACTCAAATTGTCCACTCATTTGGCTATTGAAATAAGTCTAAAAACTTACTCGAAATTATAGCCGTCCGCGTTGTGGTCGTTTATAAATTTCAATATTTTACTGTCACTATCAGAACTGCATTTCACGTAAATGAAAGCGAACATCACTAGAGAAGATCGAAATGCCGCAAATACCATTTTATAAGGCGATTCAAATATAAAATCGAAATAAATTGACGTTCGTGATCTACAAACCGACTCGCAAAAGTGCAACGTAATATAGAAGAATCTGCAACCAGAAACATATAAAAAATAAACTGCAAGGATTTCTTCGGTAAACACGTATTTGCTAAGTTTCCTTGAAGATGGAGCAGGTACTCATAATTATAGACGATTATACGCTGCCGTAAATAATTAAAGTATCATATTGTCATAAATGCTTTATTTTACTCTTACATTTATACTTATACTACTCGGTACTACCATATTGCGTCAATAGTAATAAAATTAAAATTTCATATTAGACTGAATTGTAGATTAATTGCTCTCCGCTAAGAGTCGTATCGTTTGAAACGGTATGTTTGTTTATATTTTAGCTTATTTTTGGAAGCACATAAGTCATTTGCCTAAACCTCCTCCAGTAAGCGAAGCTATAGCAGAACTGGATATAAATGAAGTTTTTTCTGGGTGTTTTCTGCCAATGCTAACGATGGGTCTGTAACCGTTTTCGTTGGCTAGAAACGTTACAGTGACGGGGATTCCGTTTGGTAATTTGTAAGAATACATTCCTGCTACATTTAAGATTCCTCGTTCTTTATCGCTAAAAAATCCATTTTCTCGTCTTGAGATACCATCGCTGGTTTTGTAACTAAAATTGTATTACTTTATCAATAGAAACTAAAAAAATAAAAAAAATACTCACTTGAAATCGTATCCGTCCTCTTTAACGCTGTTTTCGAATTTTAAAATTTTGCTTTCTGCTTTTCGTTGTGCATCCGTGTTTACGAATAAAACGATTATAACAGCCAATTTCAGATTAACACTCATTTTTATGAATCTATGCTTCAATATTTAGCAATAATGTACGAATGGTAGTCCAATAAGTAATCTTCGGAATATATTCAAGGTATCTTGCAGAATTGGAGATAATTAGTTTTTGTTATTCACATAAACTTATTAGTGATTTATTTCTAGACAAGCATTGAAAATAAATGGGTAATTGCGAGTTAATTCGTTTATACAGAATAAGCACTTATCTTCCTACACTAAAATTATTCGATTAATTTGCTGAAATTAATTATAATAATAAACCATTAGAAATCTTCCTTAGTGTATTACAGTAGAAATTTTAAGCAATTGTATTAAGTAAGCACCCACTAATAAGGTAATTAAAGGAATCCATGAATTAGTTTCCGAATCCCTTTAAGTTAAAATGTTTTACCGGTAACTGGTAACCGGTTTTTTTACCAGACTCCTGTCTAAAGTATGCAAGTAGTACCTACAAAATTAAGTGAATAAAATCTTCAGGTAGGTAAAGTCCGTATCAACTATGACCTTTTCATAACTTGTTAATACTTAAAATTGAATTAATTTTATTACCTACTCGTTTTTCAATATGAAGCTACAATTTCATACATATTTAATAAGGATGAATAATTGGGTGGGGACATGGAAAACTGATTGGGATAAAACTGATTTTTACCTAAAAACTCTTGTCATTTTCGTTTAAACAGGGCCGTGGTTCAAAATGAAATTACTGGTAAGTCGATATAAGTAATAGTATTCCAAATAATTATGATTTAAGCTTATGCATGTGTATCAATTACAACGCATTATATTAAAAAAACTAGCCTTAATTAATTAATAGAAAATTAAAAAAAAAATAAAAATGCTTACAATAGTACCTAACTAGAGAGTTAAGTTCCTGAGAACAAATAGTTCTGACTATGAATTTTATGTAGGTAGTTCTTATAGGCACATAGTTCTTTAAGGTGCTATAAAATTATTTGCTCTATTGATATACCAATAAATTGTTCAATTCTTGGTTTTAATAACATTCTTATAACAGAATTACAAATAATTTTAAAATAGCATTATCTAGTTAATCTTTAAGATTTTGCATGATTTTTATGTAATTAATTCAGTGATGTAAGATATTCAAATGTCAAGCATTTAATTTTTATCTATAAAAATATTGGAAGATCGTAATATTGATAACTTATTTAATGAGGATTTAAATGAAAACAAAAATTATTTTATTCATTACCACTTAATTTATATCTTATTTAGTAAGTTTTAATCTTTTAAAGTTTCTCCATTGAAAATTTCAAATCTTTGCAGGTATTATTATGTGCAGTTGCTATAGCAGCATCAACTCAACGAATTCTGTCAGTAACTGCTGAATCATACGATGATGGATCGTACCATCCTGATCCTTCGGAAGATGACGGACAGTACCACCCTTCAGCAGACGAAGCAGAATACCATGATGATCATTTAGGTGATTACTTAGGACAAGCTGTCGATAATGGCGAG
The DNA here is from genome assembly GCA_918026865.1 of Phyllotreta striolata. Taxonomy (NCBI): domain Eukaryota; kingdom Metazoa; phylum Arthropoda; class Insecta; order Coleoptera; family Chrysomelidae; genus Phyllotreta; species Phyllotreta striolata. The sequence goes on from OU900095.1 coordinate 7,882,277, forward strand.
CCCTACAAACATATCGGCAGTAAAGTAGAACCTTATAAACATAATCCTGATCAATTGGTTCCGTACAAACCGTTCCATGATGGTGGTGTGTATAAACAATCAGGAGATACAGGAGTTTATAAGCATGTTGTTGGTAACATAGAACCTTATCAACATACTTACGTGCAAAATTCTGGGTTGTACAAAGACGTCTATAATAATGGAGAATATAAACAGGTATAATTTAATGATGAGCTTTTGAAAAATGTGATAATATGACAATTGTAGGGGTCATTACAATATAATCAAAATAAACTCAATCGTAATCAACATGTTAATGTAGGGCTTTACAAAAATAAAGGCGAAGATGATGGTAGTTACCATCCTGATCATTCAGGAGATTATAAAGCAGTAAAAAACGATAATGATGGAGTATACAGGCATGTTGTTGGTAACGTACAACCTTATCAACATACTTATGTCCAAAATTCTGGTTTGTACAAAGAAGTATCTAACAATGGAGGCTACAAGCAGGTACAATTTAACACCTGTGTGCAATGTACTTAGAAAAATATATACATTTTATAGGGATCGTACAAATACGATCAAAATCAACGTAATCAAGGTGTCAACGAAGGATTTTACAAAAACGAAGGCCAAAATGATGGTAGTTATCATCGTATTTATTCGGAAGGTTACATTCATGGAAAATCTGTAATTTCTGATGTTAATCAACAAAAGTCTGTATCCGACATGCATAATTCACTTAAGTTCGGAGTATCAACAACTGGTCATCATCAAAATATTGGAGCATACGATCATCAAGATAAACAGAATATTCACAAAACAATACCATATGATAGTACCCGAGGCAGTGGAAAATTGTATTCTGTTTCAACAGAAAATTCCAAAACACAACAAGGTAAATAATGAATATTATTATTAGTCCAATTAACAACTTCACAATTGTAAAATTACTAAGAAATTAAATTTAACTAATTAGGTTTACTTTTCACAGGTTCTAATACTCAACTTGAACTTAATTCCAAAAATACCCAACAACTTTCATATACAAAACAAATACCAAGTGCTAAGGATATTTCTGTTCAAAATTCGTTTAAAACAACGCAAGAGGGTGTTGTAAGGAAGACACAAGAATCTAACTATAATGACTATCATCACGTGTAAGTAACTGAATATTTTCACTTACAATCTTTCAGACCTTATAGACATAACATTACAGAAAAGAAGGCGAAGAAGATGGTAGTTATCATCCTGATCATTCAGGAGATTACATACCGGAAAAAATTGACAATGGAGAAGCGTACAGGCATGTTGTTGGTAAAGTTGATCCTTACAAGCAAAATCCTGTACAGCCAGTTCCTTCAAAGCCTTCTTATGATAGAACAAGTTACGAACACGTTCATGCTAAAGTAGGATTTAAACATGAAAATAGTCACGGAAAATCAGTACATCTTGGTTTTAATCAACATGAATCTAAATTACAAGTTCCGGTTTCTTTTGGGTTCGGACAAACAAGGAATAATGGAGTATACAAACATGAAAATCACGAAAATGAACACAATGTTTTAGTACAAAATCAAGGTCGTGAATTAGGAAGAACAAACATTGTTTCAACTGAAAGAGGTAGATTAAAAGCTGTGCTTTAAGATAATTACAAATATACATAGATATTATTACCTATACAAGGATTTTAAAGAAATTTAAATTAAATCTAATTTTTCTCTGTTGCAGGCTCAAATGTCCAATCCCAAATTGGCACTACATTAGTTAATAAAGTTAGCACTGCACAGAATCTTAACGTAGGAAATGTGAAACCTATCCAGCCAGCAATTTCGCCTAAATACAATATTGGTCAAAATTTGAGCCCAACAAATTTGAGAAACGAGGGCCAAGATGATGGTAGTTATCATCCTGATCATTCAGGAGATTACAAACCTGAAAAAATTGATAATGGAGAAGCGTACAGGCATGTTGTTGGTAAAATAGATCCTTACAAGCACACTCCTGTTCAGCCAGTTCCTTCAAAGCCTTTTTATGATAGAACAAGTTATGATCATGTGTCTGCTAAAGTAGGATATAATCAAGAAAATAATCTTAACAGTCACGGAAAATCAATAAATCACGGTTTTAATCAACATGAATCCAAATTACAAGTTCCGGTTTCTACTAAGTTTGGACAATCAGAAAATACTGGAATCTACAAAAATGAATATCACGAAAATAGAAACAATGTTTTAGTGAAAAATCAAGGGGGTGAAGCAGGAAGACCGAACATTGTTTCAACTGAAAAAGGTACACTAAAAGCTGTGTTTTAAAATCAATTTATGTATAGATAGATATTATTACTTACATATTAATTTTCAAGAAATTTAGATTTAATGTAATTCTTACCTGTTGCAGGTTCAAATGTCCAATCCCAAATTAGCACTACATCGGTTAATAAATTTAACACTGCTCAGAATCTTAACGTAGGAAATGTGAAACCTATCCAGCCAGCAATTTCACCTAAATACAATATTGGTCAAAATTTGAGCCCAACAAATTTGAGAAACGAGGGCCAAGATGATGGTAGTTATCATCCTGATCATTCAGGAGATTACAAACCTGAAAAAATTGATAATGGAGAAGCGTACAGGCATGTTGTTGGTAAAATAGACTCTTACAAGCACACTCCGGTTCAGCCAGTTCCTTCAAAGCCTTTTTATGATAGAGCAAGTTATGATCATGTGTCTGCTAAAGTAGATTATAATCAAGAAAATAATCTTAAAAGTCACGGAAAATCAATAAATCTCGGTTTTAATCAACATGAATCCAAATTACAAGTTCCAGTTTCTAGTAAGTTTGGACAAGCAGAAAATACTGGAATCTACAAAAATGAATATTACGAAAATAGAAACAATGTTTTAGTAAAAAATCAAGGGGGTGAAGTAGGAAGAACGAACATTGTTTCAACTGGAAAAGGTACACTACAAGCTGTGTTTTAAAATAATTATATGTATAGATAGATATTATTATTTACATATTATTTTTTAAGAAATTTAGAGTTAATGTAATTCTTACCTGTTGCAGGTTCAAATGTCCAATCCCAAATTAGCACTACATCGGTTAATAAAGTTAACACTGCTCAGAATCTTAACGTAGGAAATGTGAAACCCATCCAGCCAGCAATTTCGCCTAAATACAATATTGGTCAAAATTTGAGCCCTATAAATTTGAAAAACGAGGGCCAAGATGATGGTAGTTATCATCCTGATCATTCAGGAGATTACAAACCTGAAAAAATTGATAACGGAGAAGCGTACAGGCATGTTGTTGGTAAAATAGACCCTTACAAGCAAAGTCCTGTACAGCCAGTTCATTACAAGTCCTTTAATGACAGAGTAACTTACGAACACGTATCTACTAAATTAGATAACAAGCATGGAAATAATCTGAAAAATGATGGAAGATCAGTCATTTCAGACGTTAGTCTGCACAAATCTGTTCTTCAAGGTAACATAGTGGATCTAAATTAAAGAACAGTACAAATCAAATTAATTGGGGTTTATTGCAGGTTTCGATTTACAGTCGCAATTTAATGCAGGAAATCATCAGTACCAAGCGGCATATGAAAAACAACTTACGACTAGTAGAGATAATACCGCGCACACCTTTACTGTAGACAACATGAAACTAATCCACACGAAAATTCAATCATCCATTTTATCCAAATACAATGGAAGTAAGAACGTTTTTGATGGATATCAATCAGTTATCAATAGGAAAACGGAGGAATTCAGTCCGACTGGATACCACTATGTGTTAGTAAAAAGTAGTAAGAAATACTCAACATATGATAATAATAATTTAACTTTTTAGGTACCAAAACGAAAACGGTATTATTTACGAAGAAGTAGGGCATATTATAGAAAAAGAAACTCATGTGGCACGACTTGAAATAAGAGGATTTTATTCTTTCCACGGATTAGACAAAAATCTTTACACTGTTGAGTATTCTGCAGATTCTTCTAACGGATACCTTCTGAAATTCGGTAAAGTCGTTAAAATCGCAACACTTTCCAAAGGCGCAGAATTTTGCATCCATAAAAATTGAACCTAATAATGTGGATTGTACCTAATGACATAAAATAAAGTACACTTATGAGTATGTAATTTTTGATTCATTCAACTATTTTAAGAACTTTACGTAAAGATACGTTCTATTTTCCTTCGAAAAATTTAGGAACTTTCATTCCAATTTCAATTAATACGCGAAGGTCGAATGCACCTTTGTTCGCATAAAAATGCAGGCCTATCAGCCGCCAACATCTCGACAGCGCGCAAAATTGAATCCACCTAAACGGAAGATCGATTTCGATATTTCAATAGACAATGACATTGATGGAAGGAGATATCAAAACAGCAGAACGCATCCCTGGCCATCTCGAACCCTATTTACGCGGATATTTAAGCAATAGATGGAAGCGACCTTAAAACAGTTAACGAGGGACCGTGCAACATACCGCTAGGTACAACGATTCTGCATAATGAAGAAATTGGTAAGTGCTATGAATTGATATTGTCGATTTTATTATAGTTTATTGGAGGTTATAGCTTAGATAAAATATAAGTATTATTGTATGAGCAACCATTTTTTTTAAATTATGTACTAAATTAAATTCAACAGAAACTAGGAAATTGTTTACTATTTGCCCTTTTGTAACATTGCATTTTAACATTTTTAATTACTTTTATGTTCCATCAAATATAAGTAAGTTATCAGTTTGAATTTTTTAGATTAAATTTAAGCTACATTTTCGAAATTTTTATAAATCTACTATATAACTTTAAAAAAGTGCATTTTTGGTACATTCAGTAAGTGTATGAAATATCATTATGAAACATCTCGTATATCGTTACCACTTACAGGATATGTCACATTGCATTGTGGAATTTTGAATTACAATTCCACGCAATTTTGTAATCACAATTTAATTGTTCCTATTAGGCAGTACTGAACATAATGAATTACATACATCACTCTTGAGGAATTCGCAATCAAAGGTGCATCGTTGCACCTTTCTAATGACATAATTTATTCAATAATAGATATTTCTAAGTTTAAATTATTCATTGTTCGGGATCCACTGTAAATCATTCGTAAATTTTCGTTGACAGGCAACCTTTCTACTTGTTATTTATTCGGCCGGAGGACAACGTTTCCAACAAGATGACCAGGATGACGGACAGTACCGTCGTCCTGACGATGAAGGGCAATATATTGAAGATAATTCTGGGCAATACGTACCCGACTATAGCGGTTTATACCAAGATGATGGCACCGGAAGATATGTTCAAGATAAAGCCGGGCAATACAAACAATCACACGGTACTTCACCAGTATAATGCGGCAATAATTACAATAATAATTTGCGATTATCTTACAGATAAGTACCAATTTCAACGTCAGCTACCTAAATCTAATTACGCCGCTGCTACTTCGCTTAAAAAACAATTTATAGAGCCTAAGGAGACAGAAGAAAAACAACAGAAACCGCCGGTTTCTAATGCAATTCCAACACCAACGGACAGATTCGGAAAATACGATGATAATAGGTGGAAAATTATCAAACTCTTTAGCGATGTTAAAAATAATGGATTCCATTGGGAGTAAGTGCATTCACGCAATACTATATTCGTGACATGAAAACTGTTCACTTATATCATTAAAAATATCACTTATCTCATCTAAATCACACACTTCTTCAGACAAGTACCGTTTAATCGGACACACCACATTGTATTGTTATAGACAAACTAATTGAAATACCGATAGAAAATTACTATAATCAAGCAAGGAAACATAACAGAAAAGAAATCAAACATTATGTTAAATCGATGGTTTGATTACAAAATGATATGTTTTAAGTTTAAATTAATAGTATTATTGATAGTACTTTGTGGTTACCCAATATTCTAATTGTTCATTTTTTAATACGCAGGTATGAAACAGAAAATGAAATAAGTGGTCAGGAAGAGGCACGAATATTTAACGGAGGCACGAAAGATGAAGCGCTCAGAACTAAAGGGTTCTACCAATATACCGGAGCCGATAATAAAGTCTACAACGTAGAGTATACAGCCGATGAAAATGGGTTCGTACCGAGAGGGAATCACCTACATCCTGTTTTGCAGAAAGCCATTTTGGAGAATTTGAAACGAAATGCCGATTAGAAGATTTACCAAAAATTCCTTACAGAACAGAAAATTACAATTTCTTGGACAGTTCAGACTTTATTTAACTTATTTATTGTACTATCTACGTACTATAAAGGCTCTTTCAGAAATTCGTTAGTTTGATATGCTTTCGATTATTAAGGAAAAACTAAATTAATTATAAACTACCATGTATCTCAGTAAAACATTGATATCGAGTCAATGTTAATAGGACATCCTGTTTATACTACTAAAATTATTCATAAAAATTCATATATTTCAGTTAGCTCCATACAATAAATATTTTTAAGCATTAAAAATAGGTATAATTAGATAAAGATTGTGAAGTTGCATTTATTATTTCAAGCAGTATATTTATATAGGGTGTCCCAATGAATGGTAATCAGCTTATATTTTTTAAACGCCTATTAATCATAAAAACATGCGATTTTCGCAGATATGTTTTATTTCGCAATACCTTTTGTTACAGTGACACGGAAATTTTGTATCACATGTACATGGTGTTCTATCAAAATCCACTCTTATCAATTCACATTAACCAAATTTTATCAAATGGGCTTGTTTTGTAGAATAACTTGTACAAATAATGCATTTTTGAAAAATAGAAGAGTATATTTTTCAGAATATCTCTGAATGTTCCATTTCCAAAAATTTGGTTACTGTGAATTTACAAGAGGAGATTTTGATAAAACACCCTGTATTGGTAATGCATAATTTCTGTATCACTGTAACGAAACTTATAATAAAATAAAACGTATTTGAGAAAACCGCATGTTTTTATGATTAGGCGTTTAAAAATTATAAACTCATTAAAGGGACTACTTTTTATTGAGACACCCTGTATTATAAAAGCTAATAACTACATTATTAAAAATATTGGAAATTATATTGTTACTGCATTAGATAATATTTTAAATAAATTTATTAAACATTGGTGTATAAAAATCCTTTTTAATAAATTATACTACAGCGCCACCTATTGTTAAGCATGTACAACATACTATACATAAATACAGATTTCTTTCTATTATATAGAAAATAAATTATGCAATTTAAATAGACAAAAAAAGAGTAATTTTCGCAAATAAAAAAAATAAACAACAAAATAATCTATAAAAAAATCCGCAAATTATAGAAAATTTGTGCAAAAGGATCGAGGTCTAGCTATATTGGTCGGGCTGACACAGGACGCCTACTCCCAGGCGCGATCCCACTACTGCACGACGCGGGGACTTTTGGCTGCTGGGTTTCCCCCCTGGCCCGGTTCGCCCCTCCTTGGCTAACCTGGCCGTCCCGGACTCCTCCAGGACGCCCATATTGACGCCGTGCTTAGTGTGGACACCCGGTCAACGTAAACAACCCTGCACCAGAACTCCCGACCTCAAACCATCCACTAAATCCGGCCTCGAAGTAGCTCGATTACAGGAGACGCCACGCTCCCAGCCGTTAGAGTAAGCTTCGAATCGTCAATTTAACTTGCACTTTTTTTTATTTTTTATTACTGAATTTAAATAGAAATAAATAAGTATTATTACAATGTTTTAATATTTGCTTTGATGCGCTTGTAGTTATTTTCATTACATTTGGGTTGCTACTAAAACTTGTTTAGTTTTGATTATTATGAAACAGTGAAAGTGTAATGTGTGTTGCATACCAATTCAGTTATTCATCATAATTATGTATTTATTATTTTTTTCCTTTAAAATATCCCTTGATTTGCTAATAAATTATTGATATATTATGTATGTATTAATTTGATGATGATATTAATACATTGTTTTATAGTAAAAAATGTACAGGGTGTGGCGCACTCAACCGAATAAAACAGTCGTTTGCACAGGTCAAGTTTGAAAACTGAAATTTATTCTGAGTCACCCTGTGCGTATCTACTCGTATATAATGAATTATTATGTTTAATTTTTCTTCTCATTAGATATGTTATTTTCCATACTTTCTTCAACATTTTCTTATTAATTACGTTATTAGAGGTGAGTAAGTAATCCCAACACTTAAATTTACATACATGACAATAAATAAATTATACTTATAAGCAAGTTAATCTTGTAGTTTTGTATTTTTTTTTTCATCCAGGCATGCATTTGGCATGTAAAGTATGCAAATTTTTGTTAAATGGAAAATTTAAAGGTTAATACGCATTTTACATTTATGTACCTACGAAAGTGCATTTGAATTTTGCAACTTCAAATAAGAAAGTAGGTAAGGTTAATAAATCAAATAGAAATAGCTTTGGAAATAGACGAATGGAATTTCGAAAATTTACGAGCATATGGATGAAAAATTAAAAAAAAATCGGTAGTAAAATCAAACATCTTGTTAAGAATTGTGTTGCTTCATTCTGCTAGAATCTCTTGTATTTCAACAAACAATTCTTCCATTTAATTGCATTTTATGTGTCTACTTAAGTTCGCACCATATGGAAAACTTTTTTTATTATTAATTTTACGAAAAAAAGTTATTCTTCATAAAAAGTTCTGCATGCTTTAAAATCTAAAATACAACCATCAGATAACAATTTTTTTAATCCGTATACGAGGTTTGTCAAAAAAATGTGTTTTTTACTCAAGAGTAAAGTACCTTTATTTTTGAAAATATCGGAAATTGTTATTAAGAAAAGTTGATCAGGACTAAAAATTACGTTCAAATATGTAATTACATAATCTATTTTTCTTATCAACACCTAGCAATGTTTTTATGTAGTCGATAATTATTGATGTGAAATAAGTTATTTTGTTATCATTTATTTCAATGCATAATCAAACTAATGCAACATAGAGATTAAGAGATTTTTAACGAATAGAGAGATAACAGATAACAATTTCCAATATTTTCAAAAATATATTTACTAGCGTACTAGTGTACTTTAAAATAGAATTACTTTTGAACAAAATTCATATTTTCTGACAAACCTCGTATACGACTGAAAAAATTAGATATCTGATGATTGTACTTTAGGTTTTAAAACATGCAGAACTTTTTATGAAGAATAACTTTTTTTCGTAAAATTAATAATAAAAAAGTTTTCCATATGGTGCGAACTTAAGTAGACACACTGTATATTTTATGACAATAAAATTAATATCGTGACCCGTCAAAATAACCCAAGATAACCCAAACACAAATTTTTTTGACTTTGAGCTTTTTTAAATTTTTTACTTTGTTCTATTTTGTTGGGGCTGTTTATTCTTGGGCTATTTCGACGGACAACCAATTAACATACTACCATTAAAAAAATAGAATGTTGGTAGTTTCCTAAGAATTTCGACGACATTGTTTTACAATTAAAATACACGTTAATTAAATTATTTCTAGATATGGCAAGTGTACATGAGCGAAAATTTATTACCAGGGATTCTCGTTTGACCTTTAAAACGTTATTGTCTTCTGGATTAAAATGTAGGTGGATAGGTATAGATACCTATAATTTCAAATCAAGTGCGTAATGCATGCAAAGGTACCGCTTGTTGCAATAGGAACTTTCACTTCCACTGTAATCTTTTTTTCAATTTCATCCCATGTACCTAATGCGCAGTACAGAAAGCCCTATAATTAAAAACCACCTAATTTATAATTACCTATTTTAGAATAGAGTATAAAGTTGGTCTCAATGGGAAAAATTGATGTAATAAACTATAAATTTAACACAGTGATGAGTTCAAACCTTGTTATATAATTCATCAAAGGTATGCAAGAAAACAAGCGTTTTACAATGAATTCTCCAAGAAATGAAATGAAACGTTAGTGGTCAAGGATTGCAATATACGAAGGTCACATAAATCTATTGGAAGAATGCCTTACACGATTTTTTGTTGCATGTGTAGGTTTAACATTTTAACTTTTACTACTGGCAATTGTGACAATATCAATGCTTGAAGAGCTATAGTTTACAAATAAGTGGGTTTTAGTTATTTTTAGTCTAAAATTTGTACCAATTTTGTATTTCAATGTTATCGCTACTTAACCGCATCACCAACGACACCTAAATAGCTATTCATCCAAAACTATACTTAGGTATATCTAAAAGAGAATATATTATTACTTTCACAGTAATAACAACAATTGAATCTGCAATCGCGATGATTAGAAACGTTTGATGAATTCCAAACATCCCACTTAGGGTCATTTTAGGTGTCCATTGTCATGAGGGTGTTCCTTTCGACCTTCACATGGGTCATTAATGTCATCATGGGTGATTTACCGTGTCTAAATGATAATAGTATTGAAATTGATATGTAAACAATCCTGTTGGCGGATAACTGCATATAAAATATGTCATTAGGATGCTTGCGGATTATTACCTAATAGATTTCATAGTAAAGCGCATTATTACAAAAATAAAAAATAATGAGTTTTCATTGTTACCTATCTCCTGCGTTCGAAATATTCAATTTCAACAGCCTATTATCTTAATTTAATTAATGTTTAGTTTTAATAGCGTTTAAGAAGATTGAAATAATGAATCCTAGATTAAACTGATTCCCGTATCATATAATAAAGAATAAATGTTGAAAGTTCCTCGTATAAGTCGAGCTCATTGTTAGTCGCATAAGGCATTAAAATAAATAAAATTAAATGTATATTAATTAAAATATAATCCTCCCGCAGTATGATAAAAATGTTTCCATCAATACCTACCTATAGGTACTTGAAATATGGGTGAATAATAAATACCATTTACTTGGAGGAAACAACATTAAACTATCTAACAATAAATTACATATACAATGTAAAGACAGGACAGTACTTATTAAAAAAGTATGCACTTTATATCAAAAATTCTGTTGGTATAGGTACTGCTGATTTGTCATTATGTAGCATCCTTCGAATTTTGAATTATTCATAGAAATGATGTGGTTATTTAAAATAGGTCATTGGCGCTTTAAAATAAACATTTTTCAATATGACCCTATATAGGGTGAAAAATTGACTTTGATTGGCGTTATGCAATCAACTCCTTTAGTTGCAGAAAATATAAAATGTACTATTGTAATTTCTAACATTTCACGGAGCTATAGTTTACAAGAACAGATCTCCCTAATTGTCATATTATCAAATTATCCTTAAACAATAATAATATCCTTCAGCTCCGGACCTGTCAGGCTCGATCTTCTCATGTGCAAAAAATAAAAATACATACGTGCATTCGCTCAGCGAAGTATTCACTCGAGTCATAAAAAAAGTGTTTATCAATGGAGCATTTGGATGGCTGTCTTGATGCCATTTTGCAAAATGTTGTAACAAAAGCATAGAGATGAATCTTGTAGGGGGAGCATCCATTAAAATACATCAGGTATTGTATTTGCTATAAATACAAGGAGCTCCTATATAAGGTGGTCTATTGCAGTTTTGTTATTTGGTGACTAATAATGGATTGGATAAGGGTGAGTGCGAGTGTAGATTTTGGAATAAGGGGTAGTTTATAAGATGCTAAAAAGTGGCCATAATAAAGTCTATATGATACATAAGTTACTTGAATAAAAAAGATACATAAAAATTTAATAAATAAAATATATTTTAGTTGGAACTATGTGCCAAAAGGTTTGTTTACTCTGAAATTCAAATGATAATTTTTAAATACTTTCATTTCTGGTAATATCCAAAATATTTTATTCAGAAAAGTTTAGCAGAATTGAAACACATATTCCAATAAGAAATTTCGTACTTCTATTCCGGAAAATAGAAATGTTGAAGAAGAATCTACAGAAGAGTTTTTGAAAAAATATTTGATTAATTTATCATTATTATTGACATTATTTGATTATTCAAAACAGAAGGATTCAAATTCTTTATCAGAAACGGGGTTTTCAAAGGCTTAAAGTCTTTTTAAAGTTTAAAATATGTTAATCGTATGCAATAATTGAATACTTCTTTGTTATTTTATAGGAGTCTAATATAGGACACACTAAACTATACAATAATACGTGAAAAAAACGATACATGATTTTTATGGTTTATTATAAAAAATTGACATTTAATTTATTAATAATAATACTTTATTTTAGATAAGTGTCTTATGTCTCTGTATTTATTCAACATTTGGAGCACCACAAGCAGAGAAAGATGCCAAAATAATTAGCCAAACTAATGAAATTACACCCGAAGGAGGATACAATTGGAGGTAAGAAGAACATTAATAATTGAATAATTTGATTGTACAAAAAGGTTTATACGTGACTATGTACAGCACACCATAATAACACTCAATTAGTATAGTAATTTAATGGATTTACTCAGTTAATTACCTCAACTCTAAGCTATTCTGATACATTATTTATTACCTCCTAATGGAGATATCTACGTATTTTTTGTATAAGTTCCTAGAAAAATTAGTAAACAAAACATAATTTAATAAAGGTAATAAAATAACATCGATAAATTATTAGGTATGTCATTTATACATTTTCAAAGAAAATAATGTTACAATGTTAATGAGCTAATAATGTTAATAAGTTTGTATTAAATTGTAAAATATTTTAAATATTAAACTGTATTAAATTAGCAATGCAATTATGTGCATTCTACAATGCACACAGTAGATAATTTTATATCAATTTGTTGTTATCAATTACTTAATTATTACATCCTTAGCTTCTATTTTTAACAGCGAGATACTTTTGAAATGCGCACAATTTATAGATAGATTTATTGAATTTTCTAATTAAATTACATACTGTAGGCGTACTTTACTAAGTAGGTAATTAAGACCTTTTGAGTATTTTCTTTTGAGTAAGATTTCTTAACAAAATCTCACTTCACTCTCAGTTGATACAAATTGTATATTGTAAATATTAAACTGTATTAAATTAGCAATGCAATTATTCTCATTCTACAATGCACACAGTAGATAATTTTATATCAATTTGCACTTAATTATTACATCCTTAGCTTCTATTTTTAACAGCGAGATACTTTTGAAATGCGCACAATTTATAGATAGATTTATTGAATTTTCTAATTAAATTACATACTGTAGGCGTACTTTACTAAGTAGGTAATTAAGACCTTTTGAGTATTTTCTTTTGAGTAAGATTTCTTAACAAAATCTCACTTCACTCTCAGTTGATACAAATACAGTGTGTCTACTTAAGTTCGCACCATATGGAAAACTTTTTTTATTATTAATTTTACGAAAAAAAGTTATTCTTCATAAAAAGTTCTGCATGCTTTAAAATCTAAAATACAATCATCAGATAACATTTTTTTTAATCCGTATACGAGGTTTGTCAAAAAAATGTGTTTTTTACTCAAGAGTAAAGTACCTTTATTTTTGAAAATATCGGAAATTGTTATTAAGAAAAGTTGATCAGGACTAAAAATTACGTTCAAATATGTAATTACATCCAATTATAAGTAAGTAATCTATTTTTCTTATCAACACCTAGCAATGTTTTTATGTAGTCGATAATTATTGTGAAATAAGTTATTTTGTTATCATTTATTTCAATGCATAATCAAACTAATGCAACATAGAGATTAAGAGATGTAAATGTAATCGAATTTTTAACGAATAGAGAGATAACAGATAACAATTTCCAATATTTTCAAAAATAGATTTACTTTACTTTTGAGCAAAATTCATATTTTCTGACAAACCTCGTATACGACTGAAAAAATTAGATATCTGATGATTGTACTTTAGGTTTTAAAACAAGCAGAACTTTTTATGAAGAATAACTTTTTTTCGTAAAATTAATAATAAAAAAGTTTTCCATATGGTGCGAACTTAAGTAGACGCACTATATAAAAAGAATTAAGCAACTAAGATTAACTTACAGAATTAGATACTAAAAGGCGACATTTTTGTCCTATCAGGCGGGACCTTAAGAACCGATAGTCTAAGAAAAAAACAGATAAATGCATTGTAAATTCCGATCAACTAATAGCGCAGAGTACACGATGCTTGGCATTCAACGAAAGGTCTCTTCTCTTTTACGAATATATCTTTATTGTTTCGTCGTGATGGGAAGATCGTACCAAGTAGAAACTTTTTTTCAACTCGAAATTAGAGGTTTCGATTGCAGAAACTAATCGTTCCTGAACGAACATTACGCCAAATCATGTAGAAGACCGCAAAAGGTGTTATGAAACATGTCATGTTACAGTAACCTCTTTGAATTGTAGGTACTTGCAATAAAAAATAACAAGACTGATGATATTACTGTTCCTTATAGCGTGGGAATATTTCAGTCTATTAAAAGAATATTAGTGTTTGGAATATTATAATGGTGGATAATTTGGTGGAGCACTAGGTTAATTGGTAGTTATTCAAAATTATACAAACTTCTGTAGGTATTAGTGTCTAAAAAATGTACAGAAAGACATGTCACCAAACAGATATATTCTGTACAAATTTTCACAAAATAGAATTCTAGCCATTCTAGCCTAATATCAAGAAAATATCTTTTTTATTTTTAACTTTAAAACCTTGTAAATTACTTACTAAATAGTTTTGGATATAAGTAAGTGTAATCATATTTTCGTCTCAGAAGCGTGAGATCCCAACCTTTTTGCAACACCCTGTATAACATACAAATACTAACACGTAGAAAAAGTATAGAGATAAGTTAAGTAGGTACAATAAATCAAAAAATAATCAAAAAATATTTTCCAGTTACGATACCGACAACGGCATCAAGGCCCAAGAAACGGGCACCTTGAAGAAGACTAGCGATCCCGAAAATCCGGAAGTGATAGTGGCTCAGGGAAATTTCGAATACACCGATAAAGAAGGCAACAAAATATCGCTGACGTACGTGGCCGACGACGAAGGCGGTTTCCAGCCCCAGGGGGCTCATCTGCCGACGTCGCCGCCCATTCCGCCCAATATTCAAAAAGCCCTGGATTGGATCGCCTCCCAACCGTCGACGACGGAACGCGCAGGACGAAGGAAATAATTCGAAATCGCTCGGAAAACATAATTCGGTTCTCGGAACGTTTATAAAAATTATCTGTTGATCGATGAAGGTACTCGTAATAGATAATATTTAACCGTTTTAATAGTAATAACTTTTTTATCGATTTTATTTTACACTTTAAGAGCTCGATCTAAAAGTAATAAATTTAAACTAAATTTATTCCTCCTACGTCGATTAAATATGTATATTTAATTGGCCCTTTTAAACATACAAACAATTTTTTTAATAGTATAATAATTTATATAAATTACTGAGAAACCGCGGGCGCATTTTTTCCAAAATTTCCTACTCTGTGATAAAAGCAATCGGTTTTTTAGCCAACACGGATTTATGACACGATTTGGTATATGATTTAACCGCTTCGAAACTATGATATTGTATATTTATTTACATACTGCTAGTTATTTACACTTTATTATTATTT
The DNA here is from genome assembly GCA_918026865.1 of Phyllotreta striolata. Classification (NCBI taxonomy): domain Eukaryota; kingdom Metazoa; phylum Arthropoda; class Insecta; order Coleoptera; family Chrysomelidae; genus Phyllotreta; species Phyllotreta striolata. The sequence goes on from OU900095.1 coordinate 7,897,853, forward strand.
AATACTTACTATATTATGTACATGTTTTATGAATAATTACGTACATACGATTTTGCAATTTGAAAACTGTTTATTTTTCACTTTTCATTCATTTCCAATGAAGGGCAAAAAGATAAAATACCCAAACTCAAAATTAACAACAATAAAAAAATAATTACATATGATATTTAGTTATTAATTTCATATGGAGGACCAAAATATAGGCAATGACAATAGGCAAGCTTTCAATAAAATTGATGTAATAGGTAAGTAATATTTACTTTGATTATGGCACTGAGGTTAAATTGTTTAGCACATAAAATATGTAATATATTTTCTTATAAATAGCCAGTCTTAGTTTCGGTTAGACAGTTGCATTTTTGTTTGCAAAAGTGACAGTAGAATCATGTTTTCTATTTCGGTAAGACGATTTATTTACATCTAATATTTAATTTAACTTCACAATTACCTAATAAAGTGAGTGAAACAACACTAAACAAATTTATTTCTGGATAGGTTGTATTCCCTATTATTGTGAGCGTGTGCTTTGGTGCACCCCAACAGTCTCCAATCGTGCAAAATTCAGCTCAGCACCCTGGAGCTGCGACTCCTGGTCAACCAGGTGGTGATGCTACACCTATAGCTATTATAAATCAAACTGCAGACAGCAACCCTGCTGATGGAAGCTTCCAATTTAGGTGAAATTTATACTAGATTTATAATGTGAAAGCATAAAGAAGTTTCCTGTTCTTTGCAGTTTCGAAACAGCAAATGGGATAAAAATAGAAGAAAAAGGTTACCTAAAAGACGGTGCTAATTCATCCGAAAAAATTCAAGTAATCGAAGGGAGTGTTTCCTATACAGACAATGAAGGAAACCCTGTTAATTTGAGGTAACTACAACCTTGCCTAAAACATGTTTATTAAATAAATATAATATTTTATTAGTTACTGCCATTTTGACAACTATTAAATTTGTGACTTATCGAATTTCAATTGTAGATACATTGCTGACGAAAATGGTTACCAACCAGAAGGAGATCACATTCCCAAAGCACCGGAATCCCCACTTGGATCCCAACCAGACGCAGCTCAATCCCCTTCTAGTCGACCAGCTCAAACAGCTCAGCCTGCTCAATCTGGGCCACTGGCAGTGGGTGCCGCAGAAGTTGAGCAATCTTCGCTTGCAACTAACTAATTCATTAATGTGTTTATTTAATAATACTTTTTTTATACATTTTGTTAATTGGAGTACCAATATAGAATATTTTTAATGAATTTAAATCACAAAATTCACTTTCTTTGATAACACTATAGAAGCATATGGTTGTAGAGAATTCCTGCCAATTGGCTTTTGGGTCAATTAAATTCAATAATTCTTTGGTTACTGTGAATTTAAACGAGGGGATTTTGATAAAACCTCCTGTAGTCGTAATGCCTAATTTCTGTGTCACTATAAAATATATCAGCGAAAATCGCATGTTTTTATGATTGGGCGATTAAAAGTTAAATGCTCATTAAATGGTCTTTTTTTCATTGATGCATTTTTGGAAGTAGGTATTTTAGATAAAAGTACCTATTCCAAAATTTACCAGAAATATTAATATACAAGGTGTTCCATTGAAAATAACAAAGCTACTGCCCACCTTATGCGTACCAAATTTTATTTGACATATCGTCCTGATCGTACCCTGTATAAAAAAAAGTTTTTATTCTGTATAAAAAAAAGTCTTTATTTTCATATCATCTATTTTACCGTAAGATTAATTTACCTTTCCTCGTATAATAAAAAATACTGCACGCGCTGCAAAAATTAATTTATTTAAAGTTAAATAGACGCAAAATAATTTATTTATAGATAAGTATAAAAAAAACTATAAAATGCAATTATCATTAAATTTTATCTGGAACTTAAAATATTGCATAATATTTATATATTGCAAGCTGGAATATTATCTATTAATATTGTGCACTAGTCATTTGATACGTGAAGTGCAGTCTGAAGCAACTATCTTAAAATATGAATTGTAAGTTTAACTTGATTCATAATTAATTCATTTTTTGTATTTTTGGATTTTTTTTTCAAACTTTTATTGTATTATTTTTAGATATAGACGAAAATATAAGTTTGGGGGAAATATATTTTAATTCCTTAAAAAAAAATTCACAGAAAACATTATTGGTAAGTATTATGAGAGTGCAACACTAATTATAAAATTAAAATTAATTTGTAAATGAAATAATTTATTTTTATTATTTTATTATTATCGATTTTTGTAGTCAATATCTTTGATTTTCTGGATTATTCATTCATTTAATTTATTATCTTCGATTTAAATGCATATTTCAGTACATATCCGACACAGACGAAACCCTAACTTACTCTGAAGTACTCACTTTAAGCGTACGAACAGCGCTAGCACTGAAGCAACGCGGAATCGGTAGAAATGACATAATTTCCACCTGCACTTACAACCAAAAGTACAATTGCTTGCCGGTGATAGCCTCCCTGTATCTAGGAGCTATCAACGCGAACTTCGATCCGATCCTATCGCATTTGGACACGGTCCATTTGCTGCGCCAAATGGCGCCCAAAATATTGTTCGTCGTCGAGGAAGCGCTAGAATTCATGGAGAGATGTTTAAAAGAATCTGGCATCGAAACGGTATTGGTAGTATTCGGAGAAAGCGACAAATACCAACGGTTTTCCGAATTCATCACGCCCCATCCCGACGAAATGGCCTTTCGTCCGGCGACAATCGACCATGAAGAGACCGCTTTGATTCTATTCAGCAGCGGCACGACGGGTCTTCCTAAAGGCATATGTTTGAGCCATCGCAGCTTGAAGAACGGAGGACCGAATTTTTGTCCCATGAATATTACCAACAAAAACCCCACTGTTAGCCTCATATTTACATCTTTCTATTGGATTTCGATGAATTTGTTTTTTTACAATAGCGTCATAAACGGCTATGCACTCGTGTTATGTAAAAAATTTAATCCTCAGGATGCATGGAGGATTTTTAAAAAATATAAGGTATGACCTCATTTTCTTTTGTAACATATTCGCATACTAATAGAAACACTTTTACATCAATTCTAATTCACGATAAGCGATAGGTACACGCAGTAAACTTCCGAACGAAGTTCAACTGCGATGTTCTAAATTAAAGTCCAACATAAATATTATTGGAAGTGCAAAATATTAAACATTTCAGGTAACCTTTACTTTTCTTGCTCCTTATAACGCGGCAGAATGTTTGAATAACAAGCCCGTCGATGGAGATTGCAGTACCGTAGAGGTTTTGTTCACTGGAAGCTGTCCAGTAAACGAGAAACTGATGAGCGATCTTTCAAACACATTTCACAACGCCAAAATCTTGAACATTTACGGTCAAACGGAATCCGGAAGCGCGATATCCAGTTTCGATCCCTTTAACGACGAAGAATACGCTTTGCAGCTCAAACACCCCCTTTCCTGCGGAAAGGTGAAGAAATTTATTCAATGGAAGGTAAGTATTGATGAAGGTACCTATTTATTTTGAAAAGTCTCTACTTACTTAAAATAACTTAGATTGTAGATTTGAACACAGAGGAAACTCTCGGGCCTAACAAAGAAGGAGAATTGAGGATAAAATCCAACTACCTAATGAACGGGTACTACAAATTGGATTGTTCTTCCTCATTCGATACAAATGGTTATCTTAAAACCGGCGATGTGGCTTACTACGATGAAAACAACTGCTTGTACGTTGTTGACAGAATTAAGGAGATGTTCAAGTACAAAGGTTGGCATATAATTCCTGCTGTCATAGAAGACGTCCTGAACGCGCATCCTGCTGTCAAAGACGCCGTTGTTATCGGAGTACCTTGTAAGAACGTTAATGACGGTTTGGAGCCCATGGGCATCGTAACGTTGCGCGAACAGTACGGTAATATCGACTTAAATGACATCGTGATTTACGTAAATGGAAGGGTTTCCGAGACTCAGAAACTAAGGGCAGGCATTAAAGTTTATAACGATATACCGAAGACGGCTACTGCGAAACCTAAGAGAAGAGAATTGCGCCAATTATTGGGATACTAAAATAATAAAATTATAATGTCTAAGCTGTTAATTTTAGTTAAGGATTTTGTAAAAGGTTGGGTTCCTTTGCGATCATTCATTAAAATAACCCTTCGGTAATTTTCTTCTTGGAATAACAAATTGGTCACAAATCGTTTTAGTCTCCTGAAAATATCTCAAAAATATTTCTGGTTGGCTTATACGACTCATTTGATACACTTATTAAGATTGTCTTCTGACATAAAAGTTAAATTCAAGTCCAAATTTTGGTCCTTTTTGCAGCTGCTAGTATCCAAAAGTCGAAATCTCACAAAAGAAATTTATAAAATTTTGTCTAAATCAAAATGATGTAAACTTTTTAAGTTTTTGAAAATGATTCAGCCTTATTTTACAAGTCTAGCATAGATACTAGACTACTATGATAGTTACTAGTACATACTAGCCCAGTATTTTCTAATGCATTCCAATTAGTTAAATAACGATAGTTTCTTTATTAATATAGTTCTTCTATAGATGTCTTGTTTTTGCACTGTTTTGGAACAAGACGAAAATTTGATGAAACCCATTTCCAGTAAATATCTGAGTGATAATATGCAATAACTGTTGAATAAAGCAATGAAATGTTCTGCGTACTACTGATTGCTGCAATAAAAGTTACTCAATCGGGTTTTATTTAAATATTTACCTAAATCGTATTCTTATACAATAAGAGATCAAATTAAGTACATTTAAACTGTGCACTGATTTAATCTCTTGCTTGAATTAGTTGACGATAATATTTGTTTGCCAAAATCATGAATAAAGCCTAGTTAAGATTCACGTTTAATTTTGTCTTTTTTTGGTAATTCGGAACATAAAATTATAAAAGAATTAAAAAGCTGTAAAGATTTGGAAATCCCTTTATAACATATTTATTCGTAGCTCTTTACTAGAGAGAAATTAGACTTATTTTTTTCTTTACGCGAAATATAGTCTGTTAGTAGTTTATTTTAACATGATCAATAAACCAACTGAAAACAAATTTAAAGGGACTTTTCCACAAATATTAGCTGTGATAACAGGTACGTTGTAAGATAATACAATATATTTTTTACTTTTACATAATATTTTTCAAATAATTTCGAAATGTTTTATATTTTGTTTACCAAATTTGATTCACTTCTCTGCCCATAACACATTATTTTATTATGAGTAATTATCTATTGGCAATTAACAATTCTATTTGGCAATGATTTACCTAATTTTTAATCCAGGTTCATTGGTAGCCCTAAGCGATGGAATGCAATACGGATGGAGTTCCCCAGCATTACCTATACTCTTTTCGCCCGACTCGCCCTTAAAAGTAACGAAATTACAGGGCGAATGGCTCGAAACCTGCGTTATGGTTGGGGCGTTCTGCGGCTTATGGCTGACGATGTTTTTAGTCGATAGCATCGGTAGAAAACGATCGATTTTACTAGCCGCGTTCATGAGCGTATGCATTTGGGTAGTAATAGCAGTAGCTCCTCGAATTGAGTACGTTTTAGTAGCCAGAGCTTTATCTGGAGCCGTCGGCAACACGGCCTTCGTCGCCACTCCGATGTACGTAGCGGAAATAGCTGATCAAAAAGTAAGAGGATTCCTCAGCAGCTTGATCTACCTGATGATGCTTGTCGGGATACTCGTCATATACACCGTTATGCCTTATACAACTTTTTACGTTCATTGTATAATTGGTATAGTAATTACAGTAACGCAGCTTATTATATTCCCGTTTATGCCGGAAAGTCCGTATTATCTTATCTATAAAAACAAAGAAGAAGAAGCTAAAAAGTCGCTTATAAGGCTTAGAGGCGGCACGAAAAATATTGACAAGGAGCTGGCGGAGATCAAAACAGCTATTGCCAGGCAAAAGGAGGAGAGAGGAAGAATTCAGGATCTATTTCTAATTCCCAGTAATCGCAAAGCTATGATTATTATGATAATTTTAAATTCAGCCCAACATTTTAGCAGTATTAGCGTGTTATTAATGAATTTGCACAGTATTTTAGAGCAAGGTGGATCATTGTACATGGAACCTTCGACTACGGGAATAGTGTTCGCTCTAATAATGCTGCTAGCAGCAAGCGGCGCGTCTTTATTCATAGACAGATTTGGTAGAAGAAGTCTTCTCATATTTTCCAGCTTGGCCACAGGGATTTGTTTAATGGCGCTCGCCGTTTTCTTCACCTTCAAAAATGCCGGTTACGATACCTTAAGTATTAGCTGGATTCCAATAGTATCTGTAATGCTATACGCACTCGTCTTTAAAGTTGGTTTAGGGCTTGTCCCTATAGTCTTAACAGCAGAATTATTTCCTGCTAAAATGAAAGCGTACGGGATGACTCTCTCGGATGGAGTTTACGTTGTGGCCGCTATATTTTCTATTCAAGTGTACCAGAGACTCAATGATAGTTTTGGTATAGAATATCCGTTTTATGTATTTTCGATTTGTTGCTACTTAACCGCCTTATTTACTTACTTCATCATTCCGGAAACAAAGGGCAAATCTTTGGAAGAAATTCAAATGATTTTAAAAGGAAATAAGCGCCTAAGTGCTACTTAATTTTTGTTAAATTGCTACAATAGTCTAATGAAAATCACAAAATGTTGTTATCACATTGTACATGTACGTTTTTTAATTTCTTACTATTTTAATAAATTCATAATTTGGTTTAGTTTTTTATCTAAATATGAACCTATGTATGTAAATGAACTAACACCAGTTTATACATTCTTCAAACAAATCCCCACTATCCTCAAAGAGGATCTACAGTTAGACTACATCCAATACACTGTATATTACATACGTGTACGACATTTGTTTGTATTAAATTACTAAATTTGTACTCATGTATTTACTTATATTAGAGCTATTAAATATCGGTTATCCATATCTACTAATTTATTCTTATCTCGACATGCTTTTAAATAAATTACCACATCAAATAAATTAGGAATCAACCAATTCAGAAAGAGTGTGGTGTAAAGTAAATTTGTAGATAATTCAGTTGATTTGTGAAAGTCGCGAAGGTTCGGTTCATTCGAGTCTATTGCTTTAGATTTGTTTCAATTATGTCAGAAAAGAAGATTGGAATTATTGGAAGGTCTGTATCTAATTCATATTTCAAGTTCTAACAATGTAATTTTAAACTAAATATTTAGTGTTTAGAAATGTTTAGAAATGTTTAGAATTTAAATGTTTTTCCTTTTATTTTTACTTTCATTGGCTAAATCCAACACTTTGCGCTACTCAGTATAATCGATAAGTAAACTGAAACAGTATAAAAATATAATTGTTTCACAAATATTGATAAGAAATCCTTGACATTATGATATCTCAACAAATACAAACATATATGTATAAGAATACCTGATATACGATCATCATGTTTTAGAATAATATATCTTTTTTTTCGATTACATGATTTGTTTATTTAATAAATATTTTACTAGATTTTTTTAAATTCCTATTAAGGACGGGTAAGTTCAGGAGTAAAGTGGTTCTTATCGACTTGATCTTTATAATATATCATGAAACTAATGTAGGAGTATTTTTGCTAGATACAAAAAACAATATTTAATGCACCAACAGTTTGTGAAGTTATAAATAGAATGCTCTATATACTGTAACACTGTAGTTATGAAACATATTACTTAAGATATTAGATAAAACACAACCATTTATTTATTACAAAATGCATGAATATTTAAAATAACATTCGTCGATTCTGCGTAAGTTACCTTGCCACTCTGGCGTATCTCCAGCTAAAATTTTAAAGACTTTGATTTACTTTTAGCGGGTTGATAGGCAGATCATGGGGCATGATATTCGCTGCGGCAGGTTGGCGAGTTTCGCTGTACGACATCGAGCCCAAGCAAATCGAGACTGCCCTCGCTGATATCAATCAGCAACTAAAGACTTTGGAAAAGGAGAAACTACTAAGAGGAACTCTTAGTGCGGATCAGCAATTCGCTCTAATTTCAGGTTTGATTTTGAGATAAATTATTTAAGGTGAAATTTACATTTTCCTTTAAACTTTAAAGTAAAAAAATGAATGTAAACATTACTCATTTTCACTTCTCAAAATGCACTTAAGTTTGTAATAATTTGGAACGAGAAACTTATAGACATGTATGTAAAATTTATGTTATTATAGGCACTACTAAATTGGTCGAATGCGTCAAAAATGCAACGATGCTTCAGGAATGCGTTCCGGAAGTCTTGGAATTAAAAAAGAAAGTATGGAAGCAAGTTGACGAAGTCATGGATGACTCTACCATATTATCTAGTTCCACATCAACTTTTTTGCCATCCCTAATAAGCGAGGAATTAAAACACAAGTAATCCAACTTCTTATACTTATCTGCATTGATAAAATAGATTTTATTATATTTAATTTAAGGAAAAACTTCCTAGTTTCGCATCCCGTGAATCCCCCTTACTACGTTCCAGTGATAGAAGTCGTTCCAGCTCCTTGGACCGATTCAGATGTAGCCAAAAAAACCCGCTCCATATGGGAAGAAGTCGGGCAAACTCCGGTATCGCTAACGAAAGAAGTACCCGGTTTCATCATTAATAGGCTCCAGTAATGTTACTTACTTAAATCAATTCCCATTAATTAACTCACACATCTACCGTAGGTACGCGATTCTAAACGAAACCTGGCATTTGGTCACCGAAGGCGTATTGGACGTTAAAGATATAGATAAAATTATGTCCGATGGTTTGGGAATGAGATACGCTTTCTTGGGTATGCTCGAGACAACCCATCTGAACGAGCACGGTTTCATAAACTATTGCAAAAGATACGCCGATACCATCTACGCTGTCAGCAAAGATTTCAAACCGCCCTGCAAGTTCGAAGGTCCACATGTGCCTGTAATTGGAAAGCAATTGGAGTCGGATGTGCCTTTAGATAAGCTACAGGTAATGTCTATACACTGTTGGAAAATTATTCGCGCATAATAGGGAAATCAATGTTAAATTCTTAGCCGGCTGAAATACAGTCTACCAGTGTACATTTAAATAGAACGTCGCGATAAATTCTAATAAATTTAACTGTTCTACTGGACTTCACACCGCGCTTTGGCTTGGTTAGATTAAAAATCAAATAATTTCGACGGTTTCGACACTTCGGCAGTATCAAAACGGGTTCGGATGGGTGAACGTCGAGTCGATTACAAAGAAATGAGAATTTTTAATCGATAATTTATTGAAAAAATATCACTAATATTAAAATAGAATTATGTAGATATGTCTTTTTGCCACAATGGCTTGAAAAAGAAAGTAAATTCTAAGAAAATAATAAAAAGGAAACTCCAAAAATAAACTTAAAGATTATTTTAAAACAGAAAATAAAAACTCTAAAAAATAGTCCACCGCTTTCTGCTAAACTATAGCCAAACCTGTCATACAGATGTAATCCCATATTACTGAGCTGAGGTATAATTCTAGCTGAAAATTGAATTATTTTTTCCCTTATTTCAACAAAATTTGTTGCTGTTTCAAAACTGTACCTACCGATACACACATTTTTTGAAATATCCCCAAAAAACCTATTAAGTGTAGTTTCTAAATAATTTTGTACCTCATACCTAACACAAATAGCTTTGTACCTCTACAAATCGCGGCGTGCGATCCAGTAGAACAATTAAATTTATTAGAATTGATCGCGACGTTCTATTGAAATGTATACTGGTATACTGGATTTCAGTTGGCTAAGAATTTAACATTGATTTCCCTATTATGCGCGAATAATTTTCCAACAGTGTATACTGTCGATTATAATCGGAATGATTTTCATTAATTGATTTTTTAGGAGAGAAGAAACTGGAGAGACTTGGCATTGACTAAGCTGAGTCAACTAAAGAAAGATATGAACAAACTTAAGTAGTAGCAGAATGTGCCTTATTTTGATATAAAATTGATTTTTGTACGGAAGGCCTTCGTGAAATAAAATAAAAGCAATTGACTCACTGATTTTCTATACGTAGTATTTATAAGTTATAATATTTAAGTTGGATCTGGAATTTAAAAGAATTCTCTATGATTAAAAATAATTCAAAATGAGACAAAACCAGTTTCGCTGAAACTATTGAAATAGTTTTTTCTGTGTAATTTAATCTGCACTTAAAATTTGTACAAAATATTCTTGATTATCTTGTACTAAAGTCATTAAATATTGCCATTCCATAGATAATACCTATTTAAATTATTCCATAGTATAGGTAATAAAAATATATATATTTAATCGTACTTTGACCGAATTTTCGCGGTATAGGAATTACACAGAAACATCTTAAATACCTACATCTAAATTAATTTTAACGGTAATCACTAAATACAATAAAATATCCAAGTCATATTTATCTCATTGATCCTTTAAATCAATTATATTATTAAAAGATAAGATAAATATTCAGATAAATTTCAAGAGATGTATTTTTTGTACCAACTTACACTTGTGGTAGGCTCCTGAGGTAGGCTAAATATGTTTAAGTTCGTGGCTATTTTGGTTTTTCTTGTTGCCGTTTCGGCTAACAAACAAGTAAGTTGTTTAAAAATAACCAATTTATGTTATTTTTACTAAAAAGAATTAAATTAACAGAGAAATTAAAATAGTAGTTGATTTTTTTAACAGACCCCTTTCGTTCATCCCAATGCACGAAACGCGAATTTATTAGCTTCTCGTTTAACGATCATCAATGGCAAAACTGCTGCTCCCCATCAGTTTCCCTATCAAGTTGGAATATACGTCACAACCCCAAATTACATAGACTTTTGCGGTGGATCTTTAATCTCTAGCAATTACGTTTTAACAGCTGCCCACTGTCTGGAAAGGTATCTATCAATATCGAATAAATAACTAATAGTTAACGTGAATAATTTAATTATAGCGCTACTAATGTAAAGTTGATTTTCGGAGCTCAAAATATCACAGATCCATCCGAATCAACCCAGGTTCAACTAAAATCGGAATCCTTCGTCGTCCATGAAGGGTGGAATCCGAAGACTTACAGTAACGATATCGCTTTAATTAAGTTACCAACGCCTGTAAAGGAAACCAACGCAATAAAAATCGTATCTTTGGCACGAGGTGAACGAACATACAGCCACGAACAAGGTTAGTTATTTGTGCCAGAAAGTAGAGGATTTTTTATTTTTCTATGATTTCTTCTCTGTTTTAGGAGCTGTGGCAGGTTGGGGAATAAGCAGAAGAAACCAAAAAGGTGTCACCCCAATTTTGCAGTACATAACGCCCTATATACTGTCCAATAGGGATTGCAAAAATATCGATCAGAATTACGCCGCAGTGATAACAGATTTGCTACTTTGCATATCTCCTGGTGAGTGTAATTAACAATGCGTCGAGTTCAGATGTATTTATCCTTTCAGAAATAAAGCTTGAATATAGCTTTTTGAATATGGCGTAATTAATTTTTTTATGCTTTACAGGCTACTCGAAGCTTTCTACATGCCAAGGAGACTCAGGTGGTCCATTGGCTGTAAATGGCATACAAGTAGGACTCGTCTCTTTCGGTGCCACCGATTGCCTATCGGGAAAACCTTCCGTTTTTACGCGTATAAATAAGTACGAGAGTTGGATAAGCAAAAATTCAGATGTACATTTCTTAGATTAAAATGTTATCCTTACATTTCCAATTAGGTAAAATTTGGATTTTTATTTGTTCATTACCTTTGGTTATTATTTACAATCAAATAAATTTATTACAATAAAAAAAGTTATCTTGACTATGACTATTTTATTAAGTACTTTTTACATTTCTTATTACTAATATAAATTATTTGTACAATGACTATAGTGTTTTTCTAGATGACCGTAACATAGTCGGCTTTACTAAAAAGATTGTCTGCCTAGGATCTTCTTCCATAAGGTTTATTTTCGTTTGTTATGAGATAGTATGATCCAAATGTTTTGCTGAAAAACAATAAATGAAGTATTGAAGCATTGCTTAACATCAAACTTGAAACTTGAAAAAAGATTTTCAGGTCATTGTACATTGGAAACTTACTTATTATTACCGAATCCCATGTACGCATCTACGGAAAAATCGCACTCTTTTTCCGGCCCTCTCCACAATGAGCATCGTGTGGCCGGAAATGCTCTTTCGTTTATCACTGATTCAGCATATAGCTGCCAAGCTCTGACGTGGCTACAGGCCACTGGAAATAACAAATTTCTTATGCCAATACGTTATTTATTATTGCTAAAATAAATTGCAATATGTTTCTGAATTTATCTTTCCAATTATTTAAAAATTATATCTGCGGAAAATACTTACACACTTGATCGACTATTCTTTGTCTAACGAGATAACTAGGTTGGCAACCTGGTTGCAGAGCTCTTCCACCGTTGGGGAAAAAGTCAGCATGACCTATTGCTATTGGAAAACCAAATATTCCTGCATCTGTATGGATAATATCCACATATTTCGCGTCTTCGTAGGATAATCGTTTTGAACGGTCTGGAGAAAAAATAGATACCCAGTTACCTCTCGTACAAACAATATACTAAACAATTTCATGTTTCCTAAATACAAAACAGTTACCTCCAAGAGAATATTCGGGCAAAGCGGGATCCAGCCCGGTGATTCTCGGAATTTTAAGGTCACTCCTGAGCAGTTTGCCCGCCAGGCCGGCTACGTGGCAACCCAAACTGAATCCAATTACATGTAAATTGTCTATCGGTATTTCTCCGCTATCGTGGAAGATCTCGATGAATGTACGCAATCGTTGAGACACGTGCTTAACATTGACCACGGCATTTTGGTACCAAGGAAACGTTGCCAATTCGGACCAGTCCAACAAGATCAAGTTGCGAGCTTCCGGTCTGGAGAAGTACGCTGTGAATATATTACACGGTTAAGCGAAAGCAATTAGTTGTGTTGTTTAAATCAAGATAATATGTAATAGCAAGTCATTCACCAGTTATAGACGACCTAGATTCCCATTCTCTTGTTGGTATATCTTCAAAGAGTGCATTTTGAAAGAAGAAGTGTTAGTTTAGATTGTTAATTTGTCTCGTACCATTCAAAATTGTCCTTCCGCTGTGACCAGGCGAGCCTTCGGAAAAACCGTGGATGAAAATAACGGTGGGTAGATTCCTATCGACGCCTACACGCCTGGCTTCGCCGCTTCTCAGTTTCATCAGTTTTCCATTGAGATTTTCTTTCGAGTAGGCGACGAAACGGATGTCTTTGGGAAATTCCACCGGGCAACAATTGGAGCAAAGGCCGCGCGGCAGGGCTGTCATTTTCAGTTCATTTTCACCTAATGAAAAAATGCAAACTGGTTAATATTTTTTTTCACTAAAACGGTCCATATAGAAAGAATCTACAGCGCTTACTGTGAACAACAAATTTGAAGATATGTACATACTTATGTAGACTGTAATACATAGTCTAATATCGCAATTTCTAATAAATTTTTCGTATTATAACTATTTCTGGAAAAAAGTAAAATAAACCCGTTAGGTGCAACATATACTTAGATAGGTAGGTACTCAATAAATTTAATTAACATAAAAATAGTGGTACCTGCAGAAATTTAAAAGTAATGTTATCATTTTTAAAGTGTGGACTTATCTAAATATACTTTCACAAAAAAAAAACATTTTCACGGTAACAGATAAAAAATCTGTTTGATTTTTAAATTTATGTATATTAGAAAAACACGATATTTAGTAAATTTAAATAAAAAATAATAATATGGTAAATATACATGCAGTCACGTCACCACGATTTTACTTGAAAATAACCACGTTTCATCGATTTAGAATATTAGGTATAGGTCCTTACTCCTTAATGGTACTTTTGATATGTATGTAATGTACACAGATAAAATAAACAAGGAAAAATATCTACTTCCTCGCCTTAATCGAAGATTAACCTCCAATAAAGCCCACCTAAAACCTTGTTGAGCTACCGAAATCTTGACCTTTCACTCGTTGGAAAGATTCATCTTGATTGTAATCCGTGTCAAGAACGGTAGGTAGCATTTAATAAATGCACTATTATCGTTCTTAATTATTGACATAACTTTTAATAGTCATAATTGGATCAATTTGAAAGGAATTAAAAATAATAAGGGAATTTTATAGATATTTTGTGTAAATTATTTTTTAATGGTGTTGAATTTAATGCAATTTACGAATTTAAGGCAAAAAAGTTTACAATGATTATATTATTTTTTAATTCAAATGCGTATGAAAATAACTTTGGTCGATGATTTGTCATACAGGTGGCCTCCCATCAATGTCATTAAAATTATTAAATCCATAAAATGCAATTTTAACTTCACACATTTCTTTTAATGGTTTTGTCTGTTTTTTATAAAATCTGTCCTTCCATAAAACTCTCGTTATTTTTCAATATTTCCTATCAATATTGAAATTCCCCTTAATATTGTGGTTATCATTCCATAAGAAAACCACAAGAAAATAAAAGTATAAATACATACGTGAATATACGTTTATGGTCATTAAATTTTCTCTACAACATGGAATTATATTAACAAATTGCCTGTGAAATAAAAATCTACTCGAATTAATCGACAAACGAATTAGTTACGTCCGATTATCGTAATTGAAATCGAATAATTTCGTTATTTCCGGCAACCAAAAAATTTCCTTTTTTTTAGAATAGATATAATTTTAATGTTCAATTTTCTTTAACGTAAGTACTTCTTTATTCACGAAATTTGAAATTAATTATTGATATCGTACCTATTAATGGAAATGAATTAATACTTTCAATTATGATAAGTTCTAAATGAATAAATTAATTTATTAGGGTTATTTTATTTTGCATAATTAGGTATATGAATATTTTATAACCAAGTTCGTGCGAATATTTTGTCGTTACAAAAAAGCAATAGTATTCAATGTTAAGGTCAAGGATAAATGATTAAAATCAACAATAACATATTTATATCAAACTAATTAGCTAATTAAAACAACAATGAAAGTCATTTCAAGGAAATATATTTAGCACATTTTCCAGGTACCTATTAGGAGATAAAAAATCCAGATTTCCTAAGCTTAAATGAGCCGTTTTAGAATTCTCAGTGGTTACATATGCTCTCAATTAGCTCTTAATTCGTAATATAAATGTTCTAATAAAATAGATATCAGATTCAAAAAGATAACAGAACAAAAAACTGATACAAAATCATCTAAATAAAATTTATTTCCAATGCATATTTTTCAAAAATTAAATCCCAAAAATTATGTAATTTCCTTATTTCTGTTTTTAGAATATCATTTTTATATTATTTTACAACAACTAAACGAGTATTTAATGCACATTTTATTTCAGATGATAACACGATGATAGAAAAATCACGTAGGCAAAAAAATAAGTACCTAATAATTTGTCATTATCTAGCTAATATGTGAAATTTAAGAAATAAAGCTATGTATAAAATTAAAGAACCTTCAGGATTACAATTAATTCCTATGCAATAATTTGTGAAATCTAGTATAATACTAAAATTAAAAATTATATTATTAATTTATATAAATATAATTACTAAATAATAAACTGTAAAAATAACGGTTTAAACTGTAAAATATGATATAAAGAAGATGGAATTGTGCATCATTTTTGAGCTTTTTATAAATCAAAGGTAGAATACAAATTAAATCAAATAAATTGCAAATATCGCGAAATTAATGACTTTTTAATTGACGCGATTAATTAATTTATGGTAATTCCATAATTCTATTTCAAATAAGAGGTCTTTGATTTTTTTTGAAATGTAAAGGCTTGCAATTCTTGTGTAAATTTCTGTACAAGTTTGTCTAGTCTTTATGTCTATGTGCATAAATTTGTCCAAAATTTTTACTCACCCATTTCTAAAGAAAACGTTGTGCACGGTTCAGGCAGGGTTCTAAGGATGTCGAATGGAAAAATCGCATTGTCACTTCTCGCAAGTCTCGAATTTTCACTATTTTCACTAAACGGAACACTCAAAAAGTTTATAGCCAAACTAAGCACCTGCGACAACAACGACATTTTCCCCAATTTTTTAATTACTAGTTTTTCATCAAAATTCTCCCTCAATTCGGTTCACTTAGATACTTTACCAGTACCATTCATCAATATTTCTATTACTCGGAATTTTATTATAATTAGATTTCATGCACTCTCCCTATTGCATCAACGCGTTCATCAAGTGTGTGCGTATGGATTTTCCGTCCGCAAGTTTTACGTTGTTTTTTAACCGGCAGCGATTGTTTTTTTATACAACTCACAACCTACTACGATTATTTCGAACATTTAACGAGGTGAAATATTTATTGACAATAGGAGGGTCCCGAATGCGATTAAATATTCAGCAAGAGGGGACATAAATGGGTTTTTTAAGGTTATCTTAGTGGACAGATAATAATCCATTACGAGTTTGTTAAAATTCGTTCCGTCCTTTCATCTGATTGATAGATTATTAGTTTTTTCTAATTGCTCCTCTGAGTCTGAATTAATCGATAACCGGAGTTTTGCTTTAGAAAATTCAATGGTAAACTTGTAAGTAAAATGTTGAATATATCTTATTTTTCATTGAAATCTTCTCTTTTATTAGGAGGATTTATTATCTTCGTGATAGTAATACGGGGATAAATCGGGACTGTATAGAGGATGTTCCAGTATTTTCCAATGCCTTTTGTCCAAGTTTTCTTGAGTTAATGCACTGATGCTTGGAACAACCTTGTCATGGAGCAAAAGCGTACTTCGAATCGTAGCAGAAACTTTCCAAGCAGACATATCTTGGCTAGTCCTATTGTTGTTTCTCAAGGTCTTCCCAATTTTGTTTTACCAATCGGGGACATCGATCCCTGAAAACATATTTCCAGTGGACTGTGCAATTACTCGATGCGAAATTTTGGCAGGTTTTATGCTCTCCCGCGACAAAAATTTAATAATAATGCGTTGCTCAACAGACCTGTGCACCTCTTGCTCAGACGTGATGGTACTAATAGCCAATCGGGTCTTCGGAAATTCAGAATCACAAATTGTTTTATACCTGCTCATATAGTAGAATATTTGACTATTACACCTTGCTATTATCATTCTATTCTTTGATATCATGCTATGATATCATTCTATGATTTTTCTCTAATATCTACAATTTTGTGCTATGCTTCTGTAGCTCTCTCAGTTTCCTCTTAGTACTTAAGTTACTTAGCACAAGTACGTAGGTATGTATAGAATACCTACATTCTAATATAAGAACATATCTTGTTGATTATCTCAACCCTTCTACAAAATTCTAATTTACCTATAATAAGTCAATTAGTTTCTGCTTAATAACGATTTAATTATCCGGTGTGAACGTAACAAAAACAGTGTTCCGGACGGTTTATATCACATCATAAATTGAAAATTTGAAAATTATACGCATATTTTTCAACGTGAAAGATATTCCGATTAAACCTCGTTAATTACCTATTTGAACTGGAAAAGAGGTTAATTACAAATTAATTGTTTGTACTTGTAGATACTTATTTTTGCAATAATTATTTGTTTGATACTATGCACTTCAAGGAAATTCTAGTGAATAAATTATGTTTAACTCTAACTCGCCAATTTAAGCGAATTAAATATTAGCCTAAGAATTTGATGAATTGAAAGTATCTAAAACTTTTTGCAAAAATATAGTTAAAGAAATGCACTACAGCAGAATCTTTTTACTTAGTAATGAATCTTTTTCAATAAACTAATGTATATTTTGTGTTAAAATGGTTTACTCACCCTGTAGGTAATTGAAATACAATATCTTTCGTAGCATTACAAGTGAAACCCTATAACCTACACCAACCTAAACGTGTCGTTGACTGAATATAGTGTTTCTTGTAACAATTTAGAAAGGTTATCAACATACGTACTGTTAAAATGCAGAATGTTAACGAAAAAATGGCATTGTTGGACAACAAAAGTACAACTAATGGTTTGACAACGTTTTTTGCGGTAATTTGTATTGTAGATGTTTTCGGTGTATTCCCGGTGGTTACATTACCAAAAGCTGTAATTGATTGTGGTACGTACATTTATACAACATTGTATTACAGTAGAAGTGTTTTCCTATTAAATTATAGGCTTTTATGGATTTTTCGTTGTAACTTTGACATGTTTGACCCAGATTTATACAGCGTCGCTATTAGGAAGATGCTGGGTTATAGCCGAAGAAATAGAACCGTCAATTAAATATAAAAATCGTTATCCTTATGCAGCTCTAACTGAAATATCCTATGGGAAGAAAATGGCCAGTTTTGTTACATTTTTATTAGATTTGACAATATTTGGAGGCGGTATACCAAATTTGATAGTTGGTAAGGCATGAATAACAATATATTGTTCGTATAAAATTTATTTATTGTTTGCCTTATAAATATTAATTAGCTTCACAGAATTTACAACTTCTGGGCTTAAGAGCAAGTGATGGATCTGTAAACATATCATTTTGTTTATGGATCATAGTAGTAGGTTCTGTCCTGTGTCCTGTACTTTGGCTGGGAAGCCCGAAGGATATGAAGTGAGTTGAAATAAATGTTTTTGATATAAATAAACTTGATTAACTCGACTTATTTTTCTAGATTATTGTGCTCATTATCAGTAGGTATAGTTATAACGGTTTTCCTACTCATTAACGGATGCATTTTACTAAGCACAAGTGATCCGAGCACAGAAATTTTGGAAAATAATTCAACACCTGTATGGAAAAACGTGTTAAAGGCGTATGGTATAATAGCATTTCAATTTGACATACATCCTTCTATTTTGACTATACAAGTCGATATGTTGGCGAAATCTCGTTTAACAAGAGCTATACTGGCAGGATTTTCTGGTAAATTTTAATTGCAACATTCCTGCTCAATAAATAGCACCAATACATTATTTACAATTTGACTCACTTTTCAGTAAGTTTGGCAATGTTCGCAACAACCACATTGATTGCATACTTGAAATGGGGGTTTCTCGATCAACCCAGTATATTAGAAGCCTTACCGACAACGATTTCCTTGCATGTAGTTGCTGCACTTGTAGCGATGCAATTGTGCCTGACGTCCGCTGTTAGCAACAATGCTCTCTACCAACAGATGGAGGATTGCATGAATATTTCTAGAGGTTATTCGAATATTCGGCTTGATTAAACGAGGCTGTTATTGTTTGTTAATTGCGTAAGATTAATATATTTCGTTTTAGATTTTAACTCCAAGAGATGTGTTTTAAGGACATGTTTGACAGTGTTGGCTATTGTGTTGGCAGAGTCTGTGCCGCGATTTGATTTGGTCATGTCAATCATAGGAGGAACGTTCACAGGACCACTAGTGTTTATGTTACCTCCATTAATGTTTCTGAAAATAAGAAAATTGAGTAGAAGACGCGAAGAACAATTTACGAATGAAGTAAAAGCCGAAAAAGCCACTTCTTTAGAATCCTGTAAATTCGTCGTGGAGAAATTCACGGACAGAGCGAATGTGGAAAGTATTTTCTGCTTGTGGATTGTAGCAATTAGTATTTTATTGACTTCTGCAACAAGTTATATTAATTTTAGCAATGCCATTTATTCGTAT
Source organism: Phyllotreta striolata (assembly GCA_918026865.1). Taxonomy (NCBI): domain Eukaryota; kingdom Metazoa; phylum Arthropoda; class Insecta; order Coleoptera; family Chrysomelidae; genus Phyllotreta; species Phyllotreta striolata. The sequence goes on from OU900095.1 coordinate 7,917,511, forward strand.
AATAATGCCAGCCGACCATGCATTTATAACATATCTACAATATTAATAAACTCCTAGTTAAAGGAATTTATTTACTTAATTAATTTAATTATAGATAAAATCTTAACAATGGTTTAAATTTCTTTAATGATCGTTATAAATTATTGTTCAATAGGTAAAAGCATTGTTGCACAATTAGAAAAAACTTTTTGAAATTTCTGTCAAAATATATAACAATTGTAGTAATTTATTCCTTCTTTTTGTTATACATACTTGTTTAGTTATACATACATAATAATATTCTTAATAATATTTGTACTCTTTTGTTAATAACAATACTCCTTTGAGCATTATTCTCTGGTGATAATTACTTGTTACTCTTGACAATATTTTAAAAAACAAAATGTATACAAGTTGGGAATTTATTTACAAGTGCAATTTGATACAAATTTAACAATTCAATTCATTTCAAAATCATGGAACATCCTCTCACTGGCGCATATTATCCAAAATCCACTTCATGAAGAACTTAACGCTAGTAAACGTACTGGCGATACTACAAGTAGAGTGCCCGAAACTTACTATTCCAAGCTGAACGTATCTAAAAATAAACCATTATACACTTTTATAATGGAATAAATGAAGATATTTACTTTTCCTTAGCTTTATTCTAAGCAACTTTGGGTTTAAAATTCAAAAAGAAGCCCTAAGCGGTAATGGAACAGCTTAGGAGTCTCTCATTTGTTACACGTTCGTAGAAAGGGAAGATATAATTGACCGAGAATGTAAATTACCTACTCAAATTTAAATAAGGGTTTTATCTACCTGTTAACTCCATTGTGACGTTCTTCAGCTTGCACTGGTCCTCCACTATCACCTCCACAAGCATAAGAGGAGTTTTGTCCCCCACCCGCGCAAATTACTCTTTCGTCTATCGTTTTCTGTTCGAAATTTCTATATAAGGTCTCACATTCTTTTATGTCCACTACAAGAATATCGGCTTTCTGCATTACGCTACTTGTGCCTGAAAAGTAAAATATCTAATGTTAAAATTGCTTATTCTGTTAAAAATAATAGTGTAGTAAATTTTATAAATAACGAATTTTTCCATTGGACTTTATTTTTAACTTTCAATTAATCGTTCAAAATATCACACTTACTTCCGAAAGCCTTTGTTATACCCCATCCTGATAGCGTTAAAAACCTGGTATTTATCAAATCGGGTTCGCCTTCAGTTGGAAGACATATTGGTCTAATATTCTCTAAAACAAAAAAACTAATTAAATTCAAATAAATTTACAAATCAATTTCTGATCTGCTCTTATGAAACTGGAATTTAAATAAATTGGCCTATATTTATTATAATATAATTTTGAGCACTGCGAAGATCCCAATGTTTCCCTTTTGGTGTTTATTCTTCATACACGTGTGACCCTTTATGACCCTATTGAGATCCTTGTGACTTTTTTCATACATGTTCATATTAATATACTTACTTTGGTTGAACTTAATTGGAGCCACCCTCAATAAAGCAACATCATTTTCTAAAGTTTGCTCGTTAAAATTAGGATGACTTATCACTTCTTCGATTGAAACATCTTGGTGTGGATCATTGCAATAGTCTTTATAGCAATCTGTTGGGCTATTTTTGTCATACTCTCCTAATCTTACGCTGACCCTAAAATAAAATTGTACTTATGTACCTAAAAGAGTAGAAGAGTCTTGGAGATAAACAAATTAAACTACTTACAGACTGTCCTTGTCAATTACACAATGAGCTGCAGTTAACACATATCTTTCATTTATTATAGTTCCTCCGCAGACGAAATCATTACTCCCTATACAAGAAAAGAAAACGATATTATGTTATGCTGATAGGAATATTTGTTTATAAGCACTTTAGCGATAACCTGCATAATTCTCATAGCATAAGCTAAACTTATCAACTTACCAAACTGCCTGGAACTGAGAAGTGCCATCCAAGGGAACTCGGTCAGTTCAGCGTCCGTTCCGTTAATAATCCTTTTACCAGCTATGTCCTCGTAACCACATTCGCTGGGTAGCAAATGGAAGCTCCTGTGGGCAGTCAGGTTCACGTTGCTTTCCCTGATTAGAACGGCCCCTTTGAGCGGACAACACACCTTCCTGAAAGCTTTGTTGTCGCAGGAGTAAGCCTGCAGTTGCTCCCTCGCGACGTTGGAAAGCGGCCTCTTAATGGTGGTGAGCACCTCTGACATTGAAGCGCAATCGGCTGTGTTGACGCAGTTCCCATCGCGCCCGTCTGGAGTTTGACAAGCTGGAAAGATTTTTGTAAATCTATGAAAGAAAAACTATTGTCCCTCGTATTAACAGTTATCTTGTAAAAGAGATAGCCTCGGAATTATGAGAGAACAGATAAATGCTTTGTTAATTACTATAAAAATGAAGAACATTTTCTGATGCGTTGAAATTTTGAGTTGATTCGTTATATTTGTATCTCAGGTTGCTCAAATTTAGGGGTTAGGCTATCATGATTTCCTCCGTAATATTCTTGGTTTAGCTTAAACATAGTCAAATGGCATTAATTAAATGGCAAGTTTTATTGAGGTGTTTCAGCACTTGTTTCTTGCACTTGTTTTCTGCATTCAAGAATTAAGTCTATCATTAAAAAATATTGCAAATTTTTATAAAATAAATTTCGATCCACTTCTCTTGACAAAATGAAATATTTCGACCTCGACTTCAGCACGTGTAGCGGTAAATGTAGATGATTGACCTAATGACATGAAAACTTAAATAATAAGTATTTATTTATTATAAATTTAAAACTTGTATATTTGCAAAATGACTAATATCTATTAATTGAAGTAATTATTAGGTATTCCACTAATTCTTACTTTTTCTTTGACATACTAATTTATGTTAATTATTCGTTGTTAATGAATTGCAAATTGAAAATATTACTTACGTGCAGTCGTATTAGATTGAGATTGACAAAGTAAATAACAATAATTAAATACCAAATAAATAATATGCCATTTTAGGCTATTGATAACTATAAACTTCATGCTTTCATTGTGCTGCTAACCGAACGCACCGCAAATCAAAGTCATAGGTTATGGAGATACTGGCTTTTAAAAACATGTTTATTACATCGATTGTGGAATATATCTCTGACGTTGAAACCAGAAATCTGACCGGAGTACCGGAGTAATGTTGGCGGCTCTCGATACAAAGACTGTTTTGGAAATTTTGGATTTCATAAATCTCATAAAAGGTCTCTTTATACAAAGGATATATATTCAATTTGTTATAAATTATTGTCTTTTTAGCGAATTTAGCTCACGTTAATGGCTTGTGTTTATAAATAAATTAACATTCGTGAGTAGAAAATTGATACTCAAATTTACTCTCCACACAATTCCCTTATTATCTCCAGGTTTACATGCCTACATTCCTTGAGTACGATCCTGCAAATCTATTATATGACCTTGAAATTAAATCATACTTGAGATAGGTATGTAATTTTTAAGTATTAATAATTATATCTACATTAAATAAAATTCGAATTGTATAAAATGATTGATTTGGTAAATACTGATTTTAAATTCGATAAAATGTTTAGAAATGCTGCCATATTCCTTTGGTTTCTAGGTGTTTTCCAAATTACATACAGTGTCACGGATTTTTTCGCCCAATTTACGGAAAATGGATTAGTTTTTCAGAATCGCTATCAATGTAAGTTCTAATAGTATCTAATTACTCAGATAATGAGAAATGTACATTTGAGTAGAACCAAAATTATAAAGGCTCTCCACTTTAAGACCATTTAACACAACAATTTATTGTTTGTTGCAGTTAAAAACACAACATTAACGGGTATCATAGGAAAAGATTTCAATTTCTTCAGGAGTAATGGGAAACCAATTTGTGAATACGTCCATAATTGTATGCTCGACAAGAATATTCATCTAGGAATCGATTTCGTTAAACAAGACGGCTTCCGCGTTACGTGGACATCGAAAAATGCATCGTCAAAATTTAGGGATTGCTTCTACTTAAATTCGCCTACTATGAATTGGTTCGGAGGACCTGAAGTATACGATCAAACGCGACTAGAAAAAATTAATTTAGACGGCAATACTCCGTACACCATCAGGAAAAGCAACAATTTCGCTGTAGCTGAACGGTTTTGGTTGAATAGCTTGGGAACTTATATTTTCGTCGATGACGCTGTGCCCCTATTCGTTGATCAAAATTCCGAACGAGTTTGCTTCATCTCAAAACCTGAAGATCCCTACATTAATAGAAACAGAGTGAGTTTTCTTCACCTAAACGGTAATCTAACCACGAACATTCTTCTCTTAAAAGAAGAAAAAAAAACTTCAGGGAAATAAATATGTTGCTGTTTAACTTTCAGACAATTTTGCAATATTATATTATGACTTTTAACAACTCACTATCAGCTCACGTTGACGCTGTGAAGTACCATTTAGGGAGTCAGAGAGGTACAATTTTTTATAGTGTTATCAATTTTTTATTAATAAACTGAAAATATATTCCTATCAGAGCGTCCTAGCGAAAAAATGATGTTCGAACCCATTTGGACGACGTCAATCAAATACAAGAAAAATATTGATGATGCTAAAGTGAGGGAATTCGCCAAAACTATACATTCCTATAAATGGACTGGCCAGATACAAATCGATGAGCAATGGGAAGTGGGTAATTTAATGTATAACATATTACTTTTTAATTGAATTTAAAAATTCAATCATCAACTGTATTGCTTGCATTTTTAAGGATTGCTTTGGATCCCTAGTTGTTGATAAAAATAAATTCCCAGATATAAAGTCGACTATTGCCTACATAAAGTCATTAAACCATAGCAGTGTAAAACTATGGGTAAGTCCGTTTGTTAACGACGAATGTAAAATTTCACAGGAAGGAATAGAGAAAGGTAAGAAGAAGTTTATACGAACAGATAAGAATAATATACTGTTTCATATTTCGAGGTTACTTTGTAAAAGATGTTAATGGTAACACTACAGTTAGTTGGTGGGAAAGCAATAACGCTCATCAAATTGATTTCACCAATCCGAAAGCATTCAGTTGGTTTTCAAGCAGGTTAAAAGTTTTGAAAGCTGATACAGGAGTAGATGGTTTCAGATTTGATGCTGGAGAAACAGACTATGCACTTAAGGTAATTATTGATTATCTGCAGGAAATCTTATCAAACAAATTTTATTATTATTTCCAGCCCAGCGAATTTTATTCAGTGAAAGACCAAGAAAACGTCCCAAATATACTGACTACCCAATATGTCGATGCTGCTGCTCAATTCGGAGAATTTGTTGATGTTAGAGCAGCTTGGAGGTATCTCATTTTTGTTTAAAAAATCTTAATGATCGTTCTACCGAATTTAATTTGATTTTAGAACTCAAAAACAAGCTATATATACCAGAATGGTTGACAAAGATTCAGTATGGGGTTATAACAATGGATTGAAATCACTAATACCTACATTGATACAAATGAATATGAATGGATATTCTTTGTAAGTGTATCTAATACAATATCTAATTTTATTGTACAAATTTATAAATTTTATCTTCGTAGTTTATTAGTTAATATTATTCTTTAATTATTCACATCAATTATTCTCCCTCATTAATGTAAATATCTGTTTCAGGGTTTTACCAAGTGTAATAGGTGGTAAAGGGGGTGACCATAAACCTACACCAGAGCTACTTATTAGATGGACACAAGCGAATTTGTTTATGGTAGCAATGCAATTTGGTCATCTTCCTTGGGAATATCATAGTGATTCAGTAAATATTTGCCTAGCGAGTAATTATTTTATTTGCACTATAAAAGTTTCTTTTAGTTTGACGTTATTAAAATTATTAACGACTGTTTTTCAATACGTCGGAAATATCACAAAAGATTTTTAGATGCGTTGACATTAAATTCTAGGAATGGAAGGCCAGTAAATTCTCCGATTTGGTGGATTGATCCATACAATCCAACTGCCTACACTTACGATGATGGTAAGTAATTAAGAAACTCGAATTTTATAAATTCGTAAGTTATAAATTAAAAATCGACAAAATCTAATCTGTTGATTTACATTTTGTTACACAATTTACGATAATAAAATCGAGCGAACAAAAGATTTACATAAAGCGTAGTGAAATGTGCTCGAAAATGATTAATTCCAATGCGACTTCGAAAGTTATGCAATTATACTTGCACTTGCGATATTAATCGACAAGAAATATCTACAATTGGAATAGCGTACAATAGAGTAACATTATTCCTCTTTTTGTAGAATATCTTCTTGGCATGTACATTTTGGTTGCTCCAATTTTAACTGAAGGTGCCGTATCTAGAGACATTTACTTACCTACTGGTGCGTGGAAAGATGGACAACACGGGACAATGTATCAAGGACCTGTACTTATAAAAAACTATTCCGCTCCTATTAAAGTGCTACCTTATTTTGAAAATATAATTTAAAAATTTAAGACTATCAGGCTTTTTTGTCGATCAAATAACATTAGCTAGGATTGGTGTGCTCATAAGGCATGAGGGAACATCAATACCGGCTCATTGTATATATGTAGTAGATCAGAATGGCGCCAGAAAGGCAGATAAGGGTATAAGGATTACATTTTTAGAACTATCACAAAATTTTATCCTGGAAAAGTTTCCAGTTACCTATTGCTCAACTATTAACCAATTTGTGAACTGGTGAAATACTCAACGGAAACAAATCTTTTATATCAAATAAAAAAAGGCAGAAGGCCCCATAAATTTAGGGAGAAATTTCCAAACCAAAACACATACAAAAGTCCAATTTTTTAAGATCAACTCTGCGGTACTTGTTCGAATATTGCTTAAAGGATCCAAGACGTCCGTTTTTAAAGCTATAAAAATGCAAATTTTCTAGATGCAAACAAAAAGAAACGATTTCCACATTCTTCGAACATCTCTATTGTAACGCTTTGTAAAATTCGTTCTTGTGGTACGACTTTTCAGCCTTTTCAAGGTCGCGGAAACGATATTTGTCGAGTTTAAGAGAGCAGTCCTTTCAGATGTTAACTTAACAGTATGCTGCTGCCCGGTAGTGTCACGGACAAGTTCCAGGGGACCTTTCCCCAAGTACTGGCAGCAGTATCAGGTGAGTACCCTACCATTAGTTTTGTGATTTTTTTATATTTAGTCCGAGATATTTTTTAAGTAGGTACTCTCTAAATTTAAAAAATGTTGTAAATTCTGTAAAGGGTTGGTTTTTAAATTTCAATTTAAATAGAATTGAATATTTTAAAATGTTACCTAAATGTATACATTTTTGCAATATTACGATAGGAAGCAAATCCGTAATTTATTATTGTTGCAATTAGTTTTTGATAAATTATTAGTGAAATTATTAGAAGAATTTTGGGGACGAAACAATAGGCGAAATTTGTTCCAAGAGCTTTAAATTTTGAAAATCAACTGTTTGAAACAATGCTTGAACCATTTGAATCATTGTGAACAAAAGTAATGTAATAAATTCTACATTTATCTATCTGAATATTCATATAAAAGTACTTGGAAAAGGAGAATCCCTTATTCTAATAGTTGCAGGACTGACGGTATTAAAATATTTGAAGAGCTATAGCTCAGGGAATATTCATATAGGATATGTCATATTTAGGATAGGATATTCATAGTAAAAAGGCCCATTTTTATTTACATATAAACCACCCTGTATTCATGGACTTCCTGTTTGGATAATATAAAAACATAGGTACGGAGATTCGGATATGAAATTCATTTCCTTTCTAATCAAATCAAAATTAAACATTAAAAGAAAAATTTATAGAGCATTTCATACATACCTATGTACCTATATTTTCGTTGTAATTGTTTAGTATTTTGATTAAAAAAAAATTTTTCCTAAAGGAAATCCTAAAGGAAATCAAATAATATTTCAATTTTTCAACTAAAATTTGTCTCAGGGATCTGATGTATGTATTATTAAATTGTACAATACAAACATGTTCAGAGCTGTGTAGAAACTACTTAACTCAGAAATTAATATTAAAATGTAAAGTCAAATATACCAAAATATTTCCATTTTTTAAAATATTACTTTATTTGGATTTAAAACAACTTAGCCTTCGAATAATATATGAATAAAGTTCATTGTTACCTGATATACCTTTTAAAGGAGAATAAACCTCTATCGATAAACGGATCGTTTCAAAACGGTGAAATGATTCTTAAAGGATATTAAAAAAAGCATTGACGATAGATGCTCATTAACAAAGAATGTTGAAGCAAACTGCAATGGCAGGAAAGAATATCATTTTTTGTTTTGTTTGTTATGCATGTATTTTCTTGGTCTTGTTTCAATTTGACTGTCTTGGTCAGTTCGTTGAAACACTTGCATATACAGGGTGTCCCTACAATAATACGACATACAATAAGCTATAAATCAATCATTCGAATTATTTATTAATCAGTGACTCTAATTTTAGGGTACAAATCAGAGTCTCTATTTTTAAACTTGCGTTTTTTATATTGTGATTAAGCTTTTATTTTCAATCGAGCTTTCACTACTATTGTAGCATGTATTAGAAGGATTAATATTTTTCCACAAATTACAGCAATTTCCAATGACTATGAATTTTTTAGTCTCGACTTGTTTGACATTTAACAATAAATATAACACATATAACAAATGCGTAGCAGTAAATATAAAACTTAAATTTTAATAACAGATTTATGTGCATTTTGTAATATTAACGCTTATAACATCAGATTCATTTACCTACTACATTACTTTTATTAAATCAAATTGAAGGTCAAGAATGGAACTGATATTATTATGCAGTATAATATTACAATGGAATAGAAGAATAATAGTTTTAACTTAATTACCAGTTGATTAGTCACTCTAAGCGGAAGATGAACAGGATAAAAATTGTCATTAAACAAGCTCTCCTCGACTTTTACAAACTACAATAGATTCTATTTGATTAGAACCCTGTTAAGTTAATCTTTTTGTGCAAATAAAAGATTCTAATAAATCCATATAAAATTAGGTAAAATATACAAGGCGTCAAACAGAGGTATATTGTATATTACAAAGCATGAATCTTTGCGCGTTAAAGAAGCAACCTTTCAATTAAATCACTATGATTTTAGGTACTATATCAGCAATATCAGATGGAATGCAATACGGTTGGACATCTCCCACAATCCCTATCCTGCTATCGGAAGATTCGCCTTGGGAAGTAACCGCATCTCAAGCGGAATGGCTGGAATCCATTCTGATGATAGGAGCCTGCTGTGGGCTGCCCGCCACGATGTACTTGGTGGACAAAATCGGAAGGAAAAAGTCCCTTTTGATCGCCATGGTGATCACCTTACTGGCTTGGATAGTAATGGCAGTAGCGCCGCGGATAGAATACGTCTTCGTCGCCAGGTTTTGCGCAGGAATGGCCGGAGATATGGCGTTTGTAGCTGCACCGATGTACGTAGCTGAGGTTGCCGATCAAAAAATCAGAGGATTTCTATCGAGCTTAATCTATGTTATGATGCTCACAGGTAAAGTTGCAAAACCAATAATTTAAACTGTATTACTTTACCAATATTATTGCATTATTGATAATGACTCGAATGGTAAGTAAATAAATAGAACTTAATGGCAACAAAAATTATGGATACTTGAGAGTTGGAGATGTGATTTAGAAGCAAATGTTAAACAATCTCTCATACATATTATTATAAAGGTATTTGCTTACCATAACAATATCGATTCTATGTAAATTCAGTAACTATTACTTGTGTTATCAAGTCTTCATCGTCATTGTTTTCTAATTTTAATAATGAGTCATTGCTAACAATTATTCTGATATACAATATCTATTTATGTATCTAAATCAATCGTGTTTCAGGGATACTAATTGTGTACTGTGTCGCGCCATTCGTACCCATGTGGGTACCGTGTCTATTAGGAGTTCTTATCAACTCCATTGGTCTCACGATCTTCCCGTTTCAACCGGATTCTCCGTATTATTTGCTGTACAATAACAAGCCGGACGAGGCGAAGGAAGCTCTAAAGAAGCTTAGAAAAAGAGACAATATCGACGGGGAATTCCTCGACATATCGGCTGCCATTGAACGGCAAAAAAGCGAGAAGGGTCGGTTCCAAGATTTGTTCCTGGTGCCGAGCAATAGAAAAGCTCTAATTATAATGGTGATGCTGAACAGTTCGCAGCACATGAGCAGCATAAGCGTGATGCTGATGAATTTGCATTCGATTCTCGCCGAAGCTGGGTCTTTTTACGTCGCCGCCCATACCGGGGCTATCATATTTTCGGCCACGATGTTTGCGTCCGCAATGACCGCTTCGTTGGCGATAGATAACTTCGGAAGGAGGTTCTTGCTCTGCACGTCTGGGCTTTTCGCCGGTGTCTCTCTTCTAACTATTGCTATATACTTTACGATAAAAAATTCAGGAGTGGATATAAGTAAAGTTAGCTGGTTGCCGCTGTTTATGGTGATCCTTTATGCAGCGTCGTTTAAATTCGGTATCGGGCTTGTGCCTGTCGTTATGACTGCTGAATTGTTCCCGGCTAAGGTTAAAGCTTTCGGCATGACGTTGTCGGATTTGTGTTATGTCGGATTTTCCGTGATATCGTTGCAAATATACCACGTGCTCAGGCATGCTTTTGGTATTCAAGTACCGTTTTATTTGTTCGCTTGTTCCTGTTTTTGCACCGTTATATTCACGCTATGTTATATACCGGAAACTAAGGGACGAACTTTGGAAGAGATACAGATGATTTTGAAGAATGAATTCAAATCTAAGTACACTGATGGAGATGCTAAATTGGATGATGGAAACAAGGATGGGTACAAAAATGAGGCGTATGTTCCATAAGTATTTTGTACGGCTTTTTTCTCACGAAAAGCTAGATTTATTTATTAACGTTTTTAGGGATAAAGTTGGTATAAGCTTAAATACTTTTTTCGTAACAGCAATTTTCCAAACATTTTCAATACCTTTCATTTGATATATCAAATATATTAAGGAATATTTCCTTGTATTTATCCAATTACTATTAAAGTGAAAAACCAGTACTTATTTGTGACCAAAAAAGCGTTTGAGATTTTATAAGAACTATCATGTAATATGTTTGTTTTATTAAAAACCAAGTACCTACGTATGTTAAGTTTTAATAAATAAATAAAATATATAAAATAAATAAAATAAAAAGTTTTAATATTCCGATATTATTTCTACAATAATTATTACATACTGATTGAGTTAATTGAGCACATAGGATTTATAGTAACTTAGTTACTGCTGCGTTGTTTACTTAGATTACTTAGGCAATACAAATTACCTTAATGCATAAAAACAATTTTGGTATAATTATGAAGTACACGTGTTATGTAAATTATATTTGTAATTAAAAATAGGAATTATCTATCAATTATTATTCCATTAGAGCTACTCAATCGACTTAATGAATAATTATGCTTCGAATAAGGAATGAGTCTAGTACCTAATACATCTCGTTTGAATAAAATAAACTTAAAAGGATATTATGAAACGGGATTTTTTATGGTTTACCAATAGATTTGTACCAATAGTATTTTTTATAGGTGAGTATACCAAAATACACAACATTTTATTAATTGACAATAGCAACGAATCTGCCTTTAAAAGAATATCTTACTGAAATTAACCTATTCAACTTTATCTTAAACTTAAATGCCCTGGGTGACGAAAAGTGTATGTACTCTCCAAATACCTGGTGCAAACTATGTAGTAGGAATACGTTTACCAATAAGTACCAGATTATTTAATAATTATATTTATTTGCATGCTAATATTATTTATTATTTGTAACTAATGACAGGATGCCATTATGGAACATTCCAAACAACTTGATGATTGCTTCGAATTTGTGAAAACTTCAAATTAGTCATGAGTCACAACATTTGCGTTTTTGAATTAGTTTAATAACATTTGTTAATAGCAAAACGGTTTATAATTAATAAAATATGTGTCATAGTTTTTATCAAAACAGGAAAATCTGTTAATTAATAAATTAACTAATTAATAAATTAATTCCATGAAAAACTGATTTGCCTTGAACGATTGCGGAAAACTTTAAATTTACCAGTGAAAAGCTGGCTGCGGTGAAAGGTGTTGGTTAGTTCTTAATAAAAAATTCTGTTGTTTGTTTCTATTCATTTAATTTTAAATTTTTTTATTATCGTTTCGAAGACCATTACCAGAAGTTATATTTTGGTGAGTTCGACTTATTAACCATAAAAAATGAAGGATAAAAATTAGAGAAAAGCTAAAACTTTATTATTAGACACATCTTTAAAATATTGGATCATGGGGTCTTTTTATATATTTTTTATTGTTTAAAATTTTTACCAAAGATATAATATAATTCCGTAATTGTCCTCGTTGTCAACAATGGTTAACTATATTTCTGAAAGACTTTACCAAAAGTCACTCGTTCAAAACATTAAATAAACTTCATTTTCAATAGAGTTTTTACTTCAACTCTACTAAATGGTTCATGGTTCCAAATAACATTGTAGACTGAGGAAAAGATAATTTAAATAGGAAATAATGTCCAACCACCATAATCTCCGGAACAAAGCATTAAGAAATATCCGTAGATCCTGGGGGCAATGCATGTATAAATTATCGTAATTTCATCTAAGTTATAAAAATAATGTTACCTTTAAAAAAGCCCCACAGGTTTCAAAATATTTAAAAAGTCATGCTGAATTATAAAGCTTAAAGAGCTTTTTAAAACCACTTAAAATATAAGATTTTTTTTTCATAAAATGGAATACGTAAGGTTATCTAAGTTTTCATAATGTGTAGTAAAAATTTAAAAGAATAGAGCTGTGTTTATAGTATAATGTAGTTTATAATAGAGTGAGTTTATATTTTAATTATTATTCACAATTACCGTAAAATATGTGGGTGCATAAATAAATAATTTGTGCAAAAATCCTATGCTCAAATAATACAATAAAATGCAGCTACTAAAATAATTTATTTAATTATCAATATTCGTGATGTAAACGCATATGTAATTAATTTTAACAATCCACTATTTACAATTTTTATATCGATAATTATTGACGGTCGAGCTAGCAGTAAATATTAAAATACACATTTGAAGCCTCTAAAATAGTCTTTTATATTATTTCTAGATTTTAATTAGCGCTTTTTTATTTGTAATTTGTTTACCCTAATTAATAACAATGAATTAGTGTTATATTTATTGGTAATTAGTTTAATTGAAACTGTATATTGAAATACGCACAAACTTATTTCTTCACCTTAGTCTGAGATGTATATTTGAGTTTAGGTTTAGGTGATATTTAAAATGTGTTCATGTGAAAAATTCTGGAACTTAATGAACTGGAATGAAAATTATAGAAAATTAACAGTATAACATAAAAATCTCATACCCCATTTCAATCTGATTGTACCTGACAACTGTTACAAATATAATTTACTTACATTTTTCTGCTCGATAACACAGGACCACCGTGTACAAAATAGTAAAATTAATGATTTCATTGGAATACCCAAACTAACGTAAATTCATTATCCTAATGAGAGCTGATAATACCTACATATTATTTCCTGTATCGTCGCATCGAAGTGAAACGCGACTCATTCAAAAAAGTACCATTGCCTACGCAACGATTTCACGTTGCCAATACTTTACTATATGCAAAGATTGTCGATTAGCGTGAAAAATCGACTTTATACGCAGGGAATTCCGTTTACTCAATTTGTCTTTCTTAGGATTACCGATGGCCAGCGGCCAGTGCGCCGCTATCGTCATCGACTTCGACCTACCACGAAAACATAACCAGATTTGTCTTTGTTCTTTTTACAAACTAGCGGGCACCGGGTATACTACCTACCTGTGGGTATTTTCGAAGCCCAGAATTAAAATTCAGCTTCTCGCGGTGGCCTGTGTTAAGTGGGTACTACTATTAATATTATAGCAGCATGAGTTTGGTTCACTGATCTAATCGGTTTGAATCTGTGCCTGTGTGTCCAGTAACCGAGAGTCTTCAGCAAGAAATTTTCATTAAGCCGAAGTGATGAATTATAGTGGAATTGAATTTAAAAAAAATAGGTAAATTTAATTTAGTTTATATTTATAGGTAGGTTTTGTACACCTATATCATATTTTTACATTTTCACACATTCGTTATTCGTTTAAATTGTTACTACACAAATGTTTTTTCTTTTTGAAATTTATCTGAGCAAATGAAAAATTTACTAGGATTTTTTTAATGTACCTACCTACTTTTTTTATTTTTAACTTAATTTTGAAATTCTAAGACGAAAACTAATATATCTTGCAATATATATTTTTCAATCATTTTTCCGTCTTAAAAATTCCAATATGTCGAAAACTGTTATCGAGGATTTTTGAAAATATGAAATAAGCAATGTTACAAAATTCGTTTATATTATGGTATATTATTATAATTACGTGCAGTATACACACATTTTATCATAAGTTGTTATTACATTATGAAAGCTAATAATATCTTATCTAAAAACTTTTTCGATTTTGACCAAAGTTCCCAGTAATTAATCATTTTACGGCCTGGCAAAATTCGAAATTTTGACCTTATCGACTAGATAGCCTTCAAATTATTGTTCAGTTACTATAAAGTTACTAGGTGTAGTAATACCAGGAAGCAGACATTTTTTTACAAAAAAAACTTTTTTACACATTGCCAATATTTTTAATTAATCAATTTGCCAATTAATTTTTGTGAATTAACATAACCTGAGTATGAGCCTTAACATTGCCTGAATCTGATTGTTACCTGTCAATGTGACAGCTTCCAAAATTACTTTTCAAAAATAATATAAAATGCATTTAATAACGTTTTGTGATAACAAATTTTGGAAAATAATGCAAATTTTATGTTAAATCAATGTTAAATTAAAGCTAATGTTATATAGACGTTTTGATTTTAGCTGTAAATTTCCGCATTTTTTACATTACACTTATAGAACTTTTTTGCAACACTTGACAAACTAATTAAATTAATAATAATAATTAATCATGTTTGTTTAAAAAATTAAAGGCACACAGTCCTGCAATTAAAATTGTATTTTTATTTCGTGCAGACCAAACTTGTGTTTTAATTCTTAAAAACTTAATTACCATAATTAAATCAAGGTCGGTTTTTTTCCTAATGAAATCGCTTAGTTGCGTTTATTAATAATGTCTCTTACTTTGTCGTACAGAGAAAAAATATTCTATACAATAAGAGTTATTAATAAGTTAAGAACGAAAGGAAAAAAAATGAATTTGTTAAAAGTTCACATTAATTTTCATTAATAAGGATTATCCCCTTTCTTAGTAGCTTTTATATTAATAGCAGGTATTCCTGATTTTTCTCAATAAATGCAAACTTATTCAATTCTAATGAATATTTTATTACATTAACATTGCCATAAGTACTTATTTATGCATTTTTAAATGACGCTTTTTGCAATTGAGTATCTAATCTAAATTTCAATCGACGGTTATGCATTTTCATTGTGAATTATGTGATTTAAAATTGTCAAAATTGCAGTTTGTAGTTGTATTTTTTTCTAATTGCATAACTAACCAATAAATTAAATTATTCAATGACCTTTTTGCATTTCTTGTTCATAACAGACTTAATTAACATTCTTCCAATAAGCCTACAGAAATGCCTTTTTATAAAATTATATAAATCATTGATCGCATATTTAATATTGCTTAATTAATTTTTAAATCTAAAAAAAGATTTCGATCTCGCGCTGCAAACAAGACCTATAGAGTTAAATTCATTTTTCTTTATAGCCCAGGTAATCATACTGATTTTAATGCAAATTAATTACTGGTTAAACCCATCCCCGCAATATTTCCCTAAGGATTATCCGTAATTGGTTAAAGTAGTGACATGAATATTAATGCATCTTCAGTGTCTTAATGGTATTTTACATACAATCTTTCTTAGAAATTTAGCTGTTATTGATGAATTTAAATTTGTTTTTCATTTCAACAAGTTTCCCAAGAATCCCCTGTTTATATTTCCATATTAAGTCGTAACGACAATAATAATTCTTGTCTTTTTACATACTACTTTATTTCTTTTAAAACGAATAGTAGATGTATGTTAAAACCCATGGTAAAACTTAACCAAAACCTACTACCAAGCTATTACGTATTCTAACAATTTTACATTTTATATTCTTCATAACAATTCTTATTATTTTTTGTTACAGCATTAATTCTCAGTAAAGAAGTGTTTATTAGTTTATTTAACTATTCTACTAAGTGAGAGAGGAATCAACTGCCATCAAGATGACTTATATGAATAGTATGAAAATATTCCAGGGCACTTTGCCACAACTCTTCGCTGTGTTAGCAGGTAAATTGCATGATGAATAGAAATAGAAATAGTTCAACCTCCGTAACATCAAAATATTTTGCGATACCTCGGGAATGATTTATGAAGCACATCCCAGTTTTCACTCACTCATAAAATTTATAAATTTTCCTATTCTAGCCACATTGAACGCCATTAGTGACGGCATGCAATACGGTTGGACAGCTCCCGTACTACCTATACTCATGGGTCCAAATTCGCCAGTTCCCATTACCGAATCGCAAGGAGAATGGATGGAAACGTTTCTTTGGATCGGGTCTCTTATGTGCCTACCTCTGACGATGTACTTAGTAGACAAAATAGGAAGAAAACGATCGATACTACTAGCCTCATCGTTCATGTTTACCGTGTGGGTCGTGACTGCTCTTGCTCCTTCGGTGGAATATCTTTACGCTGCGAGGCTTCTGGCCGGTGCAGCCAGCGATACGGCTTACGTTTCCACGCCAATGTACATTGCTGAGATCGCGGAGCACAAGATTCGAGGTTTCCTGAGCAGTTTGATATTCCTAATGATGCTCATCGGCATTCTTCTGGTGTATTTGGTAGCGCCTTTCGTTCCCATTTACGCTCATTGTATATTAGGAGCGTGTTTGGCCGGTTTGGAGCTGATTATATTCCCTTTCATGCCGGAAAGCCCTTATTACCTGTTATCAAAGGATGATGAAGTTGGTGCGAAGAACGCTTTGAAACGATTAAGAGGTCCAGGTAGCGATATCGATAAAGAAATAGCAGAAATGAAATCTGCCGTAACGAGGCAAAAAACCGAAAGAGGAAGGCTTATCGATTTGTTCGTTGTACCGAGCCATTTTAGAGCTTTGCTTATTATGATCGTATTAGATGTAGCTCAACATTTTAGTAGTATAAGCGTTCTGTTAATGAATTTGCATATAATATTGGACGAAGCGGGATCTATTTACATGGAACCATCGACGGCTGGTATTATATTTGCGTTCATTTTGCTTTTGGCTGCTACTGTTGCGTCATTTTCGATAGACAAATTCGGAAGAAAAATCCTCTTGATAATTTCTAGCGTTCTATCGGGGTTCTGCGTTCTTATCATAGCTGTTTATTTCCAACTTAAGAACTCCGGTTACGATACTGCTACCGTTAGCTGGTTGCCGATTGTGAGCGTAATGCTTTACGCTTGCGCATTCAAATTAGGATTAGGTCTCGTGCCCATAGTGCTTACAGCGGAATTGTTTCCTACGAAAATGAAGGCCTACGGAATGACTATCGCTGATGCTTTGTACGTCATCAGTTCGCTGCTCTCGTTGCAGGTCTATCAGCGGTTAAGCGATAATTATGGTATGGAATATCCTTTTTACGTTTTTGCTGTTAGTTGCTTTTTTACCGCGGTTTTCTGTTACTACTTCGTACCTGAAACTAAGGGCAAAACGTTAGACGAAATTCAAATGATACTTAAAGGAATGACGGAGAAGCCGATAAAAGTGGAACCCATACCAGAAACGATATCGACTCATTTGTGAACGTTTTCTAAATGCTGCCTAATAAATTTTGGAGCGATATTTCAACGGTGTTCTAAATTGAATATCTTAGAGATATTTGCTTTAATTTAGGTATAATGGCCTCTCTTTAACTTTAGCGTGACTCAAAAGACGCGTCTCTAGTCCCTAGTTACTCCATAACAACAATGTAAAACTGTCAAGTTAATAACGCGACTTTAGTGTCACTCTAAAGTTAAAATGTGTTTCTGAATACGGGCTAATACATTTATTTGATTAATAATGTTAAATTATAAACAGGTTACTTATTTCTTATTAGATTTAAAGTAAAACCGTTCTTCACATGTATTTTTTTCTTTTTTGCTTCTTACGTTTATTTTCATTCAAATATCATAATTTAATTTGTTTATATTTAACTAAAATACTAATTTATTTGTTTTTCTTACGAAGAAAATATCGTTAATTGTTGTTAATTAATTTGTAGTTATGTTTTGTAGTTTTTCTCGAAAAGTTTATTAAATATATTTATTGTGTTACGAGTAGAAATGTACGTAACTTTCCAAATGTTGTTCATTTAAAATTTGTTGATAAATATTAGCTTTAGCATCGTATTTTTCTTAGGAATTCATGTTGAATTCGTTAAATTTTTATGCAACTTTAAACATAAAATTTAATTGCCATTACTAAGGTTGAAATAAAATGTAAATTTGTACATACCTACCTATTTTTTATTGACAAAATTCTAGATATAAGATTTTTTGTATATTTTTATAATAAATGCATTTTACTACCAATAGTATAATTACTCATCTATATGTATATGCCTCTCAGAATCGTCATCTCTTGTTAAAAGGCCTCTACAGAATATTTTTTTTATTTATTTAATCTTTATTACATTTAAGTAGGAATAAAAATAGCAATGAACTAAACTTATATAAAAATAATATTATTATTTAGGTGCAACATCAAATACTTGTTTATAACTAAACTACAATGATCATAATCAAACACTCTAAAATCTAGTGGTAAGGATTAATTTGCAAATTGTAGTATTTATGGATATTCTGGTGGCATAATTTCAGGATAAACTTGAGGAAATTCATAATAGGAAGAATACTGATTATTTGGAGCTGGATAATCCAGAGGATCACTTATTGGATATTGATTGTTATAATTTGGATTAAATGGTAATGCTATCTGTGGATTATTACTAAATTCTTGATCGAATTGCATTGGATTATTCATATATTCGTTAGTCGTTGGATTACTATTGAAGTTAGAATCGGATTGAGATGGTTCATCCCAAGAGATTTCCAAATCTAAAGACGGCGGTTTCGTTACAACTGGATCAACGAGTTGATTGAACAGATCCGAAAAAAACGATTTTGGCGACTCTTGTGGCATTGCAGTTGGAATATTTGATAGCAATGTGTTCACAGGTGATATAACTGATAGCAATGTGTCTTCTGGTGATACAAACGATGCCATAGACTGAGTTGTTGATTGTGTTGTAAGTGGCTGTTTCGTTGTGTTTGGATTAAACATCCCCGTCATTATATCCTTGTAATACGATTGTGACGATCCTTCTGGCTTGTTTAATAATCCAAGTACTGACTGAGTTGTTGATTGTATTTTAGGTGGCTGGTTCGTTGTGTTTGGATTAAACAACCCCGACAACATACCTTCAATAAACGATTGTGGCGATTCTTCTGGCTTGTTTATTAACCCAACTACAGACTGAGTTGTTGATTGTGTTGTAGGTGGCTGGTTCGTTGTGTTTGGATTAAACAACCCCAACAGCGTACCTTTAATAAACGATTGCGACGATTCTTCTGGCTTGCTTATTAACCCAACTTCAGACGGATTTGTTGTTGGTACTGCAGTTTCTGTTGAAAGTGGTGGTATAGATGGTGATGGCGGTTCTTTAGTTGGGTTTTTATCAAAAAGTTCTTTTAACAGGCCTTCATAAAACGGTAGTGATGTTTCTTCAGGCCTTTTTGGTGAATTAATAGATGTTATGGTTTCTGAGCTTGTTAAAGGGAACATAGACTGAGTTGTTGATGGTAATACTGTTTGTATTGTTAATGGTAAAGGTAGTTGTTTCGTTGCATTTTTGTCAAAAAGTTCATTGATTAGATCCTGATAAATCGAATTTGGCGATTCTAACAATACCGGCTCTATGGATTGCATCGTTGATGGTATTATAGTTTGTGTTGAAAATACTGGTGTGGATGGTAATGAGGACGGTATTGTTGATAGTATTGTAGATTGGGTTGCAGATTCTTTTGTTGGAGGTATTGTCGAAATGGTTGATACGAGTTTTGATTTTGGTGTAGAAGTAGCCGTAGATGTTATTGGTTTAGTCGCTTGATTATTTTGTTCCTTTTGATCCGATATTGTCTTGTGAAGTTGTAATTGATTAATAATATTACTTATTGCAAGTGGCGTACCATTTTTTGACTCAGTTAAATTATTAAATATGAGAAAATTCCCCATATATATTGATGATGGTAAACACGGGCAACCTAAAAAAACGAAATAGTTTTATTAACACTGTAGTTTGGATAACTCATCTACCCTAATATATTTAAATTTTTGTTTTTTCACTTACTTTCTCTACGATCCGGTAAAACTAGAAAAACTGAAATATATTGAATAAAAATTTTGTTAATTTCTAGTGTTAGATTTACTTACGAGTCAAAATAAACGTTAAATGAAAAATATTCATTTTTTTATTTATTTCGTTTACTGTTTGTTTGTCTATTTGATTTCTGAACAGTTTATATTTGAGGAAAAACTTTGTTATATAGACTAATTAGACATGGTAAAAAATAGATTTGTATTAATTAATCGCTTCATTTTAGAAATACGCCAACATCACAATAATTATTTGCATATACATACATAGGTACCTAATCTTATCGTAGCGAAAATAATCGATTTAATAGGCGATGTTTTTATTTATATTAAATTAGTGTAACAGATTTAGCGTAGAAACAATATTTCTTATTCTTATTTAAAGTTTCCAAAGTTGGGGCAAATTTTGAAAATTGGATTACTCTATAATAGAACTTCCCTGAACTCTCACCTTGACAATATAGAGATTGTTCAACTTTTATAGTATTATCATTTTTTCCAGACCATTCAAGTTTTAATTAATAAATCTGATGTCTCTGACTTCTTAATTAGAATTAATTTAATTAATTACCTGGATATTTAATTATATTTATTTTTAGTTTATAATACGTTAATAAAAGTTACTCAACCAGATTGTATTCACGCGTATGAATTTCCATATTAAATACACTTCAATTAATCCGTAGATACATTAATAAATTAGTTGAACTGTATTAAACTGAGTAGGCCATGATTACATTTAATCTTCTTTAAACGAAATCTAAAGGAAATATTGCAACTAACACCAGTTTAATCAAAACTTTTACATTTTTTATCCAATTTAGCGTACTCCTCCCTTTGGTATCTATTTTTGATTACCTTTTCAGATGTGGAAAGTTTTATGGATCACAAATAAAAGATGTGTATCTAAGTAAAATAATTAACAGCAAATTCACCACAAACTTCAAAAGAAGTCGATAATATTTTAAAATATATGTACATATATCAAATAAACGATTCAATAGTCATCATTAGTCAAAAATAAATATATTTAATATAAAAGATATTTAAAAAACCATAACATTTATTTATGGTTGTAGGTACAGTAATAAGGTACCTACTAGTAATAAAACTACTAGTAATAAAGATAATGGAAAGGTAAGAAAATATTACTGTTATTGCAAATTTTTTATTACTCAATACTTATATTCTAGTAACACCTCTACAAGAACAGTATTTTAATAAAGTGTTTATAAATAATTTATGATTTTTTTGGATCATTGCACATCACAGCAAATTACAATTCAAATATGACTGAAAGCACTAATATATTTGAAGGTACTTCACCACAACTAATCGCCGTATTAACAGGTACTATCGATATCCAGGGTGTTAATTAAATGAGTGCCGATACTTCAGGATGTGAATATTTGGATGATTTTTAGAAGAAAAGTTTATATCAATATGTGTTCTAAACCTCTTAGTCTTCGAGCTACGTAGTTTAAGGTGTTACAGTATTAGGAAAAAATACTTTTCTATCATAGTTTTCTTATTACTCCAGATATTTTTTTGAAATTTTGTACACACTTGTGAACTCAATTAATTAACACCCTGTATGAGCATGATTGGTTAATGATACTGCAAAATATGCGAGAAATGAACTAACTGCCTCTCTGTATTTAAACTATTTTAGGTACATTGACTGCAATTAGTGATGGAATGCAATATGGTTGGACGGCACCAGTAATACCAATACTAAGAGGACCCAATTCACCTGTTGAAGTAACAGAACAACAGGCGGAATGGTTGGAACATCTTCTAATGATCGGTTCGTTTTGTGGACTGTGGCTTACGATGTACTTTGTAGACAAAATAGGCAGGAAAAAATCCATATTGTTAGCATCGTTTGTTACCACGTGTGTTTGGATAGTCATTGCAGTTGCTCCGCAAGTTGAATACATTTTTGTAGCCAGAGTATTCGCTGGTGCGGCTAGTAACATGGCGTTCGTCGCTACTCCTATGTACATAGCAGAAATAGCCGAGCAAAAAATTCGGGGTTTCCTTAGCAGTTTGGTTTATTTGATGATGTTAATTGGAATCCTGCTCATATATGCAGTAGCGCCGTATATTCCTTTCTACGGTCATTGCGTCATGGGCGCTCTTCTCGCCTTCCTTCAATTTTGCATTTTCCCATTTATGCCGGAAAGTCCGTACTATCTGCTTTACAGAGAACACCCAGACGAAGCTAAAAACTCGTTGAGAAGACTCAGAAGCCACGAAACGAACATCGATAAGGAATTCAATGAAATAAAGGGCGCCGTTGCCAGGCAAAAGGAAGAACAGGGTAAATTGCAGGACCTATTTTTGGTACCCAGCAATCGAAAGGCCATCGTCATTATGATCATTCTAAACGGCGCGCAACACTTTAGCAGCATTAGCGTTCTTTTAATGAACACACATGCTATATTAAATGAAGCTGGTTCAATTTATATTGACTCAGATATAGCAGCAATCTTATTTGCGTTTTTAATGGTAGTTGCAGGGACTATAGCTTCATTTACTATAGATAAATTTGGACGGAGAATGCTTCTGATCTTATCAAGTTTAGCAACAGGTATTTGTTTAACAGTTCTAGCGATTTATTTCAATTTAAAAAACGCCGGTTATAATACAGCACCTGCAAGTTGGATTCCAGTTGCATGTGTACTTACTTACGCTCTTACATTTAAACTAGGTTTAGGTATGGTTCCGATTGTATTGACAACAGAATTATTTCCAGCGAAATTGAAGGCGTACGGAATGACCTTAGCAGATGCAATGTACGTTACTGCAAGCTTGTTGTCACTGCAAATTTATCAAAGATTGACCACTTTTGGTTTGCACTATCCATTTTATATCTTCAGTGCTTGTTGTTACATTGGCGCAGTTTTCACTTATTTTTTCATTCCGGAAACTAAAGGTAAAACGTTAGAACAAATTCAAATGATACTTAAGGGTAGACCAATTGAAGAAGCGGGAAGAATTGATACTTGACTAAACATTTTCTTTTGCGGTGGTTTTTAAATATTTGAGGGTTTATAATCATATAGGTTGGTTTTTATTTTTTTATATAATTGTTATTAAAATTTAAAAAATCTCTATGAGTTAAATTTTTACTTGTTTATTTTCGAACAAATTGAGCTGTTTAATTATGAAATCTTCCACTTTATTAAGCTAAAAATTGCTTACTTGTTTGGATACTTTTTTTGTTTACAATTGGGAATGTTATAGTCACTGAATAGACCAAGCAACTCAGTTCACAATCCAAATTTAATTAGATAAGAAGAAATTAATATGTCAACTGTCAAGTCAACTGTCAAGTCAACTGTCAGTTGAAAAAAAAATTATAAAAATAAAAGAATTATCAACGGTTCAGAAATGACGATCCAGTGGAAAAATAATATTTACCTAGACGTTTTCATGAGTAATTATAATCGTAATAGCGAATAATGAACGTTAATAAATGACTGTAAGAGATGGTAAAGGGCAATTCCAGCAGGAAAAACGGATGGATGAGAATCAGATACAGAACGTTCTTCGTCGTCGGCATCCTCATTCTTTCCTTCCAGATTTTATTAGCAGTGAAATTTCTGTCTATAAATAACATAAACAAGCCATCCGATGATCAACAAGTAAACGAATTGCCGTTATCCGGCGATTTAGACGGATCGAACAAGAATATCAAAGCTTACGAGTCCTTCCATAACCTCCACCCTAATCCGAATTCTAATAACAACAACACGCATTCGTTAAAGTATGAAGACTTAGATTTCACTCCGGTTTGTCACATAAACGCCAAAGAAGCAGTATCTGCGATAAATAGGGCTAAAACACAGTACTGTAAATACCTGTTGGCTAACATTACCTGTTTGTCGGAGATTAACGATTTGTACCCGAAGAAATTGAAAAGTACTTGTTCTTCAGTGGGTGTTTCTGCTGGAGCGGATTTAGGTTGTTACAAAGACGAAAGGAATTTCCGATTATTGTCCGGGTATTATAAGATCGACAAAAAAGAGAACTCGCCACAGCATTGCACTAAATTGTGTTTACAATCCGGGTTTCCTTACGCTGGTGTGCAATACGGGTTAGTATATTATTACGTCTGTAATTCAGATTAACTGTTTATTATTATTTTTTTAGGAGTGAATGTTTCTGTGGAGCAGATGAACCTCCCCAAACGTCCAAAGTTCCTGATTCGTCCTGCAATTTCAAATGCCCGGGAGATGTACGTTCGACTTGTGGAGGATATTACACTATGAATGTTTACCATACGGGCATAAAAAGTGAGTAACATGGGATCTACATGATTCACTGATATGCAGATAAGTGCAAATTTGTATGCAATATGGTCTATAGGTGCAATATTTGCACTTATGTAGGTAAATTGTACGAGTTGAATAAAGAAAGGCTATTAAAATAACAGTGGTTAGCGTGAGAAAGTTGCAATCTCACAATATCACTCTTTTTCCTTTATATGAGACTTACACGATTTACATGAGATAATTTGCACTTATTTGTATGTTTGTCCCAAAGATAGTGGTATGCCATTTCAATGAGTAGTATTTTAGGTAATTTTTTTGAATATCTAAGCATTCTCAGTAAATATTTGCCAAGTACCTTCTCCTATTGTCTTTTTTTTATGATTATTTCATTTTGCATTCATTTATTTATCCATTTTACAACATAATGTGACCTATTGGTATTTTTTTTAGAATTCGTTCCACAAAACGCCCTTACAGATGGCAATGTTACAAATGGTACCAAAGAAACAGCTAAAATTGCCTTCTTATTAACCTTAAATGGTCGAGCATTGAGGCAAGTGAAGAGATTGTTGAAAATTTTGTATCACAAGGACCACTATTACTATATACATGTAGATATAGTAAGTAAACAGTGTTAATATTTATGGAAAGAGTATTTAAAGTTTGTTATATATACAGAGACAAGACTACTTATACAGGGAGCTACTTAAACTAGAAAACAGTCTACCGAACATCCGTTTAACCAGAAACCGTTTCGCAACAATATGGGGAGGCGCTTCCCTACTGCAAATGCTCACGTCCTGCATGCGGGAATTGTTGAACATCGACGATTGGAAATGGGACTTCGTAATCAACCTCAGCGAGAGCGATTTCCCCGTTAAACCTGTGACGGCGCTGGCGCGGTTTCTCGCCGCTAACCGGAACCGCAACTTCGTCAAATCGCACGGCAGGGAAACCCAACGATTCATCCAGAAACAAGGTCTGGATAAGACGTTCGTCGAATGCGAGCACAGAATGTGGCGAATCGGCGACAGGATTTTACCGTCCGGCATACAATTGGACGGCGGTAGCGATTGGGTGGCTCTGTCGAGGAACTTCGTGCGTTACGTATCTCGAACTCGTCCGGACGCCGACGAGTTAATCGCCGGTTTGTTGAGGATATTTAAGCACACGTTGCTTCCGGCCGAATCGTTCTTCCACACGGCCCTCCGTAACTCTATTTTCTGCGACACCTACATCGACAACAACCTGCACGTGACGAACTGGAAGCGGAAGTTGGGCTGCAAGTGCCAGTACAAACACGTGGTGGATTGGTGCGGGTGCAGCCCCAACGATTTTCGGCCGGACGATTGGTTCAAAATCCAAAACACCCTGTCGAAAAGGGTGTATTTCGCTAGGAAATTCGAGCCGATCATCAACCAGGCGGTCGTGCTCAAATTGGAATTGTGGCTGTACGGCTTAGATAAGCCCAATAGGAACGTGTCGAATTTGTTGGGCTATTGGGAGAGCGTGTGGCATCGGAATGACTTGGACGCTCTACGAAACGACGGGTTGCTCACCCTGTCGAATAGCGCGAGAAGAAATTTAATACATTGTGATACGAGCGTAGAACTAAAATTAGTCGAAATAACTTCTTATTTATACAACGACTCTTACTTATACACTCTATTTAAGTTCGAATACAACACTTCGAATAACGCCAGTTCGGAAATCGAAGTGGCCGTCGAACCGAAACGACAACGGTTGTCGTTGGTTAGGGACTGCGAAGGTTGCGAAAGTCTGACCGACGACTTGGATTCGTTGGTAATCGGCAGCGATTACGATCAAAAGGAGAGGATTTGCAGGAATTTTGCGGGGGTGTTGTCGGCGTACTCCGAGCCGGTGCTCGCCTATTCGTTCAAACGCTGGCCCGATAACAACGAGGTGTACAATTTGAGCGCGTTGTGGATCGGTCCCGACGGGGAATTGTACGGCGTCGGCGCGTTCTCGGTGGACGGGGCTTCGCTCGTTGGACACTCCAAGAGCGGATTGCAACAACCTATTTTGCCAGGTACGTGAATGGACGGTGTTGATATTTCACTGATTTACACGCCAATTCCCAGTCCTATGTTTCTTCCCGTTGATTATTCCAGCCGTAGATTCTTTAGCGTTTTCTATTTATCTCTTGCTATTCATCTTTACTACTAACTACTAACTAAAGGTGCAGGTGAACCTTGACCAAAATAGGCTCAAGCCAAGGTCCTCTGGCGGGTCCATTCAATAAAGGAATCGATGCTTCTCAATGGATGTCTGTTTATGTCTCCAGGGGCCATAACAAGAACTCCAAATATTCGCCTATGGGGCGGTTAATCTAGGAAGACATGGTCCTATGTTTCATCAACCATGCCGCTACCTTTCCTCTGAACCTAGATTATAGAGGTACTTTCTCAGACAGCAGTTCCCTGTTAGGAGTCCTGCTATCTTTTTCAACCTACTCCTTGGTAGTTCTACTACTGCCCTAGCATGCCCAACAGTCCAGCCCTAACAGAATGCCTAAGGTCCTGAATAGCACTAAAATAACACTTAATTATTACAGTATTCTTACATTGAATTGTACCGACAATCCCATCGCTTGTTGTGCATATGCAATTCCTCTAGTAAAAGCAACAATGTTGGTAAAAAGGAAAATTTTTCCAGGCATTTGGACGGTAAAAGTGCTGCATAAGAACGCCAAAGTAGCGCAACTGGAATTTCCCATACTTCCAATGGAGTCCTACAACGGACAGCCGGTGGATAGCCGTCAACTGGCGTATCTGAATGGCGGTTCGAAATATTCCGGCGAAAAATTCTACAACGAATTCGGGAAGTTCTTGCCGTCGGCGGAACGGAGGCGCAGCCGGCGCTCCGCCAGCCTTCGAAATACGCGGAAGATCGGCGAGGAGTTGTGGAAATGGTCGGACGAGCTAGTGAGCGGGTTTTATGAAATTTCGAAGCGGTGCGTCGACTCGGAATCGATGGAAATGTGCGGGGAGATTTGGGAGAATTGCCGTAGGACGAATTGGAGTTCTCTGGCCGATGATCCGAAAAGTGCCATTAGGAGTATCAACGAGGCGACAGGTTCTTTCGATATTTGGTAGATGGTTTATTGTCCATTCTACCCTCGTCTACACTTCTACTCTCCTAACTTCGTCGATAAAGGAGAATTAAAATAACATTTGAGACTGTCGCTTGAAGAGAAAATTTTCTACGAATCTCATCCCCAAAAAAATCATCAGTGGGTTTTGGTTTCTGGAAAATCTGAATCGTATTCCATAAATTTAAGAAACACTGGAAGATTGAAAGACGAGAAAATACCGCTGGTTTTTTTTGGAGAAGAATTTCGTTCGTGTTTAAAATGCGTTACTTGTTAAAAAAGACTTTAATTTAAAGTCTAAACTAAAAGACACTTTAAAAAAGATGTTATATCAAATGAAGCAATAACAAATTTTAACTGTTTTTAATTTGTATACCAGAACCATATCATTTTCGCTACTTTATCCAGAATCATCACAATGGACTTTACTTGATAATTTTTATACGGGTGTGAATTTAGGCTCAGCTGAAAAATGTATTTATGTCGAGCAAAAAATAGTAAACAATCGCAATACAAAATATTCAATTTACAGAATAAATTACGTTCGATATTTTAAAAAAATGCCCTGAAAAATGCCCCTCTAGAGTTTGTTTTTGAAAGAAATCGAGGCAATAAATTGCACAAGATTATTACGAATCCAAGCGTATAATTTAAAAACGGAAACTAACCGAATATTAGTATAAAATATTCAGTAGTGTTTTGCGTTAAATTGCAGCTTATGTGTGAACGGCATATGCGAAATTTCTCGATCAATTTTATCGCTTTAATTAGATTTTTCTTTGAGTTATACCAACGTCTAAACTGACTCATTTGTATGCCGGAAAATGTACCACGAGAATTTAAACTGGTGCTTAAAGGTGTACACATTTTTGGGTGTTCATCCGCGGAAAAAGGGAATTTTCAGAACAATTCACTATGTTTTTAATGTTTCATGTCCATTCGTTATAACTTCGTTGACGTTGATAATGTTGCATTTGAACAGGCCTTTCAACATTGAATACCTCGGAGAAGCTTCGACCGCTTTGACTACTTTTCCTCATGTACGATTATTTACTTATTTAGCCATTTTAAACTTTTCTGTTTCAAGTTTTTTTTAAGTTATTAATCATTTAAAATAAAACTTTATTATAGATAAGCTTCTACCACCCTAGTATTTGGATACTTTATTACTTTCTCTCATATTTCAGGCTATAATGAAGTTGACGACACTTTTTCTGCAACAATCAAAAATTATTGATTTATTGGAAAGAACAAGATCGCAATTTTGGACCGTCGATGACGACAACGTTGAAATTAAACGTGCTAAAAGAATAGGAAAAGTATTGAAAAATGCTTATTTCTACTCTGTGGCTTTTTTTATGTTCACGACGATTTTGAAAACCATTCTAACTCATGATTTAGCATACAGGGTATTGCTAATTTTTCCCAACATATACAGGGTGTCCCACATAAGAACCGACA
Organism: Phyllotreta striolata; assembly: GCA_918026865.1. Classification (NCBI taxonomy): domain Eukaryota; kingdom Metazoa; phylum Arthropoda; class Insecta; order Coleoptera; family Chrysomelidae; genus Phyllotreta; species Phyllotreta striolata. The sequence goes on from OU900095.1 coordinate 7,946,925, forward strand.
CAGAGCAGGGTGTATAGGATGTGTTGTTTAACCTAAAATCACTTAATGCAAAGTTCGTTCGAATTTTTTTACCTGATGGATGATTTAAAAAATTAGTAGTTCATTTCATAGGTTATTTCATTTTAATTCTTTGTAGTTTTGATGAAAAAAGTTGGCTGTTAAAGTTGGGTTGAACAATATATTTTAGGTTTCCTACAAAATCAGTTCTTATGCGGGATGGCCTGTAGTTTATCATTATGGTCGGCTTTCTCCGTCTTAAAAAAATTCAGTGTACAATTTTAGTTAAAAAAATTTGATTCAATTACAGTGTTATCAGCCAAAATGGATACCAAAAACATTACTTATTATTTATCAAGATTACACTTGCTGCGTGATTCTATTCACTTTGATGAGTTTCGATATCATGTTTCAAACGCTCCTCTTTCAAACGCAATTGCAATTTAAGATGCTAAACAAGAAGTACAAGCATTTATTCGATTATGAAAACCTCGGACCAACTGCTTTAAAAAGTATGTTAAAGGAATGCGTGGATCATCAAAGTTTCCTAATCGAGTAAGATTACTAGTGGTTTTAACATATTACAATGATAAGACCTCAAAAATGTACAGGATGTCCCTCATAAGAAACGACACAGAGCAGAGGAGTCTGGGGAGCTATAAAATATGTTGTTAAACCCAAATTTAACTTAATACAGCCAATTTCTGAATTATCGATGATTTTAAGTAACTTTTATAGTGTACATGACGTTATTTTTTATTAAATTTTATTTTATTATTTTGTTAAAAACTTAATGAATAAAAATGTTTTAAAATGAAATAATTACCGATAAAATGAATTCATAATTCTTTAAATACTTCATCAGATAAAAAATCCTGTAACATTTTAAGGGAGCATCATCCCTGATGAACCCTTTAAAATACAACAATTTATCCTTCCTCCTGTGTAAGTTCTTATGCGTTGCATCCTGTATTTTGCGAAATATTGTGAGTATAAAATGTCTTCATTAAAATAAACATTTTTCCCATTTCAGTTTCGTTAATCGTATTAAGGATACTTTTTCATTGTCGTTGCTTCTGTTCGTAGGAAATATAATTGTTTCTCTTTGTATGAGCGTTTACATCATACTGTCCGAGTAAGTATTAACATTGTGTCATTGGCTTGAATACCCTATGGATATCAAATATACCATACTGTAAAAAATTGTGTTTTTGAACATGATATCATTCAAAAGGGTGGTTCGATCCCTTGGAGTTGAGTGGGGACGACATATGATAAGTCCAGAAGCTATGACAGCTTGACTATTATTTTTACAGGGTATAAAGGGATAAAAAAGTATTTATTTTTTAGGAATAGAGTATTTTCTGTGCATATTTGTATAAGGCTTTCGTTCATCTACGCTAAATTATTAATAAGCTTAATTATTTTCAGTAATTCGAAATTAAATTTAAAAATTGAAGCAGTGGTGCATACAATTGCTGGTTTAAACGAAATAGGTCTTTGTTACTCCATCCCTGCTCAGATGTTTATGGACGAGGTAGGGAATAAATATTTTAATTGCTAAATATGTATATGTAATTTAATTATTTTTGATATTTAAGGCTGCTGAGATTAGAAATAGCATCTATTTTAGTAACTGGTACCAACGTCCTCGATTGGCAAAGGAAATTATACCTCTATTAATCAGAGAACAGAAACCATTGACGATAACGGCCGGTGGTTTTGTAATGATTGATCTACAAATGTTTTTAGTCGTAAGTGTTTTAAGTATCTAATTGGAAATAAAAGAAATTCATTTATGTCATTTTAGGCGTGCAAAACAATACTTTCCTACAGTATGTTTTTGAATACTATCACTCAACTACAATGATAAAATTAGTAATACGAAAATACACATTAATTTTTAGAAAATTAAATTAAATTTCTAGTATGTAGTATTAAATATATTTTAGACGTGCACGAGCACTAGATCGTATACATTATTTTTCCCGTAGTGTCTAATAATATGCAGATCAGAAGAGCAAAAATTTACATTTTTACTGCGTTATGTAACACCACAAGACCAGGCCACAATTTCTTCTTATTTATTTTGACATAAAACGTACCGTCACTTTTTGGCAGATACCACGGTCGTATAATAACAACAGGTCGGGAAATTCCTAAGACTGTGGCAGTTGATGTGACTCGTACGGAAATGTATAATATAACAAAGGCTGCTAGAAATTCAAAATTAATCCTACCCGACCCCAGCGTTCCCGGCACATTTCTCATGAATTCTCGACCCGAAGTCACAATAAGCACTATCCCCCATTGCCAAAAGACCGAGCTTCCAGACCTGTATGTAAGACCGTGGCTATTATTACTCTGTCAATTACCGTTTTGTTTTCTTTCCAATGTTGTTCAACACAAGTTTCTCAAAAACGATTTTTGCTACTTATTATAATCACGCGAATCCTATAAACAATCATTACAGTTATCATTATGCATTATTATTTATCTACATTATCGACTTTTATTTTATGCATCAATGTCATGCCTCGATTTGTAGATAACAAATGGCCACCGTAAGCTATTTATCCGATAATGATAAAAAAATGTAATAAAAAGAATGCCGTGTTATCATCCCAACATGATTAAGTGCTAAAATACACATAGTAACTGCAAACTGGCAACATTGTTGGTGATGATATCATCCATTGTGAGAATTGGTAAATCCCCCAAACGCTTATCGAGTCAACTAATTCCTGTCTACTTCATTCTGTGTACATTGAACTTGACTACACCTTTCACCGAGATGGAAATTTGTAAAATTTATGCAATTGCAATTATTGTACCCATTATCGTTTTGCTTACATTTATTCATAAAACCCACTTTATCATGTAATTCGAAGATATTACTTCAAAAATATGTGGGATATATGAACGAAAACCAGTGTCAAAGTACTAAGGATAGTTAATTTCAATGTCAAGAGCGTCAAATGCTCTCATAATTTTATATATGGAGTGTATTTGGACGTTGTTCAAGTTATAGTTGTTATCACGTATCACCTACACAAAATAGTGCAAAAATTCGATAACTTTTGTTATTATTGTTTGGATTAATGTAGGGAGTGGTCATCAAAATGAAACGAAGGGAATCTAACGATAACCGACGGGTTGCCAGTAAGTCAAAATAATTTTCTGTGAAATTTGTACACTTGTCGCTTTATGTAGGTTTTATGTATATAGTTAAAAAGATTTTTTGAATATAAAATATTTACAATCAATATCATAGATGTTCCTATATCAATAAATGAGATTCAATTCTTATATATTTTAGCTCGTATTTTAGTTTGTTCCACCAAATCAATCGATGTATGTTGTGTAGTGTAATCTTTCCACAAGCTTATTAGTTTAACTTTTTTCCATGATTTTTGCATATTGCAAAATTAGCTATAAACCTTTTAATATAATTTATAAGTAAACTTTAAAATAATCTTACATATAAATCTTATAAAAACGTGGTAACCGCAAGCCTATATTAAGCAATAACCTTGCAATAACATTATTAAAAGCTTCTCATGTAAAGCTTGTCCCCATGAGAAAATGACAATTTTATAAAGTTGTCAGAACAACCTTGCAATAATATTATTAAAAGCTTGTCACGAAAACCTTATTCCGACAATGCTATGACAATTGTATAAGGTTGTCAAAACAACCTTACTCTAACCTTTTTATAAGCTTGTCTTGCAAAGCTTGTCATGACAAGGACATGACAAGTACATGACAACCTTGTCACAAGCTTACGTGTTATCTGGGTCATGTATTGAATATTGTAGAATATTTGTTCAAGAACATTGTCAGTTATACAGTGCATTTCTTTAATGATGGCGCCAAGTCGCCATCTTGAAATTTTCATCTGTCAATTTTACTTCAAAATATAGTAATCATGCATTAGTTTCATTATCCCAAATTTCAATTTTCTAAGTTGATCCGTTCAAAAAATAAAAGGGGGGGGACATTAAAGAAATGCACTGTATATTTCTCAGTAAACACTTCAAAATATCTCTTAAATCAAAAATTGCGGACAATTATTATCTCATGTATTATTCATTTTTTGCTATTTTATTTCAATTAATATTTATGTTATTCTTATGTAGAAAATCCAGAACGGAGCTCCTCCAATTGGAAAAGCAGGGATGGTTCTAATACGAAAGAAAGTGATAAAATAAATAGAGGAAATGTGCGCAAAAACGAAGAAAAGAGAAGTAAAAACGGCAATTTCAAAGAGAAGCAATCATTTTCACGCGAGAATAATAATGCAAGTGGAAGCCGAAGTCATGGTGGCCGAAGAGAAGTAATAATGGGTTTCAAAATGACTCAAGAACTTTTAGAAAATGATGATATTGAAGATGTAAGTTAATTAGTTATGTAACATTGAAAGAAAGAATAATTTGGTCATATTCGACATATTTACAAATATCAATGAATCCTTGCAAGCTTAACAATATAAAACAGAACTCAATTAGTTTGATTCAATTAGATAGATAATTTGAATCTGTTAAATTGGATTATCAGGTGTCGAAGTAAGACAGAACTATAAAATCATGTAAATCATGTAAAAATGCACAGAGTTTAGGATCATTATCATTTAACTTCATCATTCATTCTTCGTTATTTTATCATAGCCTTCATTAAAATTCTTTGGCAATCTTACTTGAACAATACAAACACAATATCTATCTTGTAGGTTGGAATTCGGTCAATTAATTCTAATCATTTCCCTTTTCTATCATTTGAGGCAAAAATGGAATTAATTAATCAGATTTAGTTATTTTAAATTGTTTTCATCTTAAAATGTTATTAGAATAAGAAAAATTGTTCTTTTTTTACAGGTAATATTTAGACTAAGCAACAATGAAAAATCATTTAAAAACCTGTTAGATGATTATAAAATGCAACCGGATATTATTGTTTTGATTGCAAAATTAATAGCGAAAATAAGCGAATCAGATTTTAATACCGGTAAAACACATCTGCTAAACGTCGTATTATCCAGTAATTTTTTGGAAATATTAATCAAGTTTATTTCGACTGTAGCTGTCCAGGTAAGGTATCGAGCCATTGTGATTGTTTATAAAATATTAATATAGATATGCAAGTACAAGTAATTTTATTTTAGAACGAAAAAGAGAAAATTCGTAATAAATATTTGTGGAAGGATACCGACGATTTCTTCTTGAATGTGATATCTATATCAAAAGTATTTAACAATTTGTTACCATCTAATTCTTGCGAAATGAATCATAAAGTTTTAAGAACATTGAAATTAAATTTAACAATTATCGAAGAGGCTCATAATATCCACATTTCCGATGATATTAAGAACCAAATAGAACAGTTGCTCGGCGTTGTTGAAAAAATCATGGAAGAAATCGAACAAAAGAAAAATACTAAACAGTAAGTTAAAATTTTTCTAAAAACTTTCTTGCCAATCCTAAACTTCCAATAATCTTAAATTTAGCTAATTTAAAATAATTTAGACTAATATTTTCTATTTTTTTATTACTGTCTAACGGGAATCAGTAAGTCAATAAGAATGTTTGGCATGCATTAAGTTTGTTAATACTTTTCGGTATAATTGAAAATTTTTGTAGGTATGTAAAGAAGGTTGCCGTAACCGATGATCTTTTGGAACCGCCTGATGATTTTCGATCTATAGATGTTTTTCCAAATGCTGCAGAGATTGCTAACAGGCAAACGGCATTTCTGAGGACCAACGTTATTGCTGGACCATACAAAGATGTTGAACATTATTTAGATATTCAGTTCAGGCTTTACAGGGAGGATTTTGTCATACCGTTAAGATACGATATATGCAAGTGAGTATCAATTTTTTAATCGTACAACTACGTTATCGGAAGTTCCAGAGAACGTCCTATATTTATTTCTTTTTTTTTTATTATTTTCTTTTATAACGATATCTTTTAATTTAGTTACATAAACGACAATCGCTGCAAATTGGAAAACACGAAGATCTACAAAGGCGTGAAGTTTATAATTAAACAAATGCGAGGCGACAGTAATGTTTATGTTGTACAATACGATTTCAGTAAAACGAAAAAATCATTCCAGTACGAAAATTCCAAACGATTTATGTACGGTTCTTTGCTATCCTTTACACAAGACGGTTTCAAGACGATGTTTTTCGGAACTGTCGCGGGAAGGGATTTGAAGTTACTAGAAAATGGTCAAATCCTAGTGAAGATAGTAACCCCTAATTTCGACTTACCTGCTGATCTTTTCCAATTGGGGTATATAATGGTGGAAAGCACGGTATTCTTCGAGCCTTACTTGCAAATTCTTAACTGTTTAAAGCAATTATCTTCTGACAATTTTCCCATGGAAAGATACATTATAAATGTGGAAACATCTTCCGGACGCCCGAAATATTTACTGGACAACGCACATATGCCTTTTAATGTAGATGGTTCTACCTTTTCGCCTTTGCAATGGAATAGGCACTTTCCAGATTTAAATCAAGCCCAAAACGCTGCTTTCGAGGCTGCTATTACAGACGAGTTCGTTTTAATACAGGGACCTCCGGGTACCGGTAAAACTTTTTTGGGATTGAAAATAGCTAAAACATTGCTCGAAAACAGTCACATTTGGTACCGAAAAACACCTATGTTGATTATTTGTTATACTAACCATGCATTGGATCAATTCTTGGAAGGGTTGCTGGATACTACAAAAGAGGTACGTCAAACTTTCTTCTATTTCTACATTTGATTATGGGACTAGGGGTCGAGATATACATGGTTTTGAAGATCATTCAATTCTCTTTATACTGGTACATCTAAAATGAAAATCTAACCATCCGTTCTCAAACTATGAATTTTATAAACTGATCCCTAGTTTCATTTAAGGTTTAGAAAAGGCTAACCACCCTGCCTATGGGGTGTCCCCCTCAAAAACAAAATTGAATTGTTTTGGCTTCTTTGCAGGAAAAATTTGGGCAGGTGGAACGGTGGAAAAAAATTTCAATTTCAAAAAATCACGAATTCCGAATTTCTGCTATTGCTTTACTTCCTATTCTAGAGCATTCAGCACTTATTTGATCGAATTTATCATTTTCATCTCGTTCCTATAACAATTATTTCTCATGTAATCATTTCACAATCAAATAAGAATAAAATAGTATTTATTTGCAGTTAATAAGAGTCGGTAAACAATCAAAAAATGAGAAATTGGAACCATTTAATATACATAACTTCAGAAGAAACCGCAGGAAACCTGACATTATACAACATTTAAGAGCAGAAGAAAGGAAGATGTTTTCAATATTAGAAAATATCAACACAAACCTTATGCACATTGAGAGTTATTCAAGTATTTTGAATTTCAATTTGTTCGAAGCTATTACTGGTAATTTCCGTGATAGTTGGTTCGCTGAAGCGTCGAATGAAAATATTTTAGATTGGCTCTTACAATATCAAATCAATTACAAAATAAACACAACGAACAACGCATCTGAACAATTAACTGAGGTATTATTTGTTATAAGTGTTTGTTAAAAAAATAGTGCAAATGGATCATAGAGTAATTTTAAAAATATTTTATTCAAAACCCTTTTTTATTGGTATTTATAAGTTTCACATTATTTATATATTTAGGTACCTCCAAATGACGATGCACCACTACCTATTGAATTGGATGAAAATAAGGATGAAAACGAAGAGTTATTTCAGGCTAACAATGAAAGTTATCTAACGGATGATGATGATAATATTACAGTTATTAGCATTGAATCACTGTTACAAAAGAAATGTCTTCTTGAACGAGAATTAAGAAAAGTTCTTTCCAACGACTATTGTTATGAATACGACAATGGACTTGAAGAATATCTTTTGAATGTAGACCTATATAATACAACAAATTGTTTGGAGGAACTTTCAGTAAGTATATATTAGAGGGTTCTAACCAGTAACTATTGTAAATGTTTCTCCGCTTATTCTAATGGCGTAAAATTATAATAACATTTTTCTCCAGTTTAGAATGCAAGAGAGAAGACAGTTGGGAGAGGCAACAAATCCTCCCACATATGTAAACCTACAAAACCCCCACTTAATGTCTATGGATCAAAGATGGCAGTTATATTTCCATTGGCTTTTTTTGTTAAAAAGGTCTTACTATAGTAAAAGAGAACGTTTGGGTGCTAGGTATAAAGACATTTACATTGAATTAAAGGAGTATGAAGCTATGGAAGACGCGCAAATAATGAAAGGTATAAATTCTATTACTAAGCGTATTCTGTACCGCCCTACATTTTTTTGCAACTGTGACTTTTCTTCTATCAATTAAGTCGTAATTCTTTCGATTATCAGAGGCCAAAGTAATTGGAATGACAACCACATGCGCTGCTCGTCTTAAATCCTCCTTACAAGTCATCAAAAGTCCCATAGTAATCGTCGAAGAGGCTGCTGAAATTCTGGAATCGCACGTTGTGACTTCCCTAACGCAGCATTGCGAGCATTTGATCCTCATCGGCGATCACCAGCAATTGAAACCCAGTACTGCCACGTACAAAATCGAAACCACGTACCGATTGGACGTTAGTCTCTTCGAGCGGATGATCATGAACGGCATGAAGTGTCATACTTTAGACGTGCAACACAGAATGAGACCGGAGATAGCGAATTTGATTCGAACTAATATTTACAAAACAATTAATGATCATTCCAGCGTTTTAAACAGGGAACATATTCGAGGGATAAATTGCGATTTGTTCTTCATTGATCACACCGAGAAGGAGGTGTGCTGCGATAATGGAAGTAAGAAGAACGTCCACGAGGCAAAGTTTCTGATTCAATTAGCTTCGTATTTGGTTTTGAACGGGTATCGGCCCGATCAGATTATTCTATTAGCTGCGTATTTGGGTCAGATGTATGAAATGCAGAGAGAAAGAAGAAACTACAGGTAAGCTTTCATATCGATTTTGAACGAGATTCAGTTCGATTTTTTTTTAAAAACTATTAACATTTTAGGTCGACTTTAGAAAACGTGAGAATAGCTGTATTAGATAATTACCAAGGAGAAGAATGTGACATCGTGTTATTGTCGTTAGTTCGAAGCAATGCTGAAAATAAAATCGGTTTTTTAAATAAGGAAAATCGCGTTTGCGTTGCTCTATCTCGAGCTAGGAATGGTTTCTATATTATGGGTAACATGAAGCAATTGTGTGCCAAAAGCAAGGTGATTGTTATTTTTATTGGCTTCTAATGATCGCTCGTTTTTAATGGAGTTTTTTAATAGGTCCAAGCATCACCTTATATACGAGTATTAGCATGTCATTAAGTAACACCCTGTATACACTAACTAAAAAAAAAACAATTTTTTTCCTAGATATGGACCAAAATCGAACATACGTTAATAAATCAAGAAGCCATCGGAAAGCAACTGATGTTGCGTTGCCAAGTGCACAATAAAATGACGGCCGTCTCAAAGTTTGAAGATTTTTTTCGTTTGAGCGAAGGAGGTTGTGATTTGCCATGTGGCAAAGATTTAAATTGCGGGCATACATGTACGAGATTGTGTCACAGTTTAGACAGAGAGCATGCGGAATATAAATGCTTGGTAAAATGTAACAAGTTAGTACATTTTTAGTCATTTAACAAAGTACAAATCTTGCATGTTTTGTTAGGGAAGGCTAGAGAATTTGAGTTTTTAAATGATTTAAAAAGTCACACATTTGAATCGTTTCTTTTATCGTGATAGTACTGATAGTTCATCTCGTAATCAAAATGATAATTTATTTTTTCAGACCTTTGTGTGAAAACGAGCAACATTTATGCAAGAAAGTGTGTTACAAAATTTGCGGACCTTGCACATACCTCGTTGAGAGAACTCTGCAATGCGGACACCACGTCAATATTGCATGTTCCTTGGATCCGGAAGCCTACAATTGTACCGAGAAGGTGGAAGTGACTTTAAACTGTGGTCACAAAGTAGCAAAACCTTGTTTCGTGAAGGTAGAAAACTTTGCTTGTCCTGTCGTTTGCGACACCAGAGTGGAACCTTGCGGTCATTCGTGTATAAAAAAATGCCATGTTAATAATGATCCTGACCATTTGGAGGTAAGCGATTCATAAACATTAAATACTTGAACTAACTGAATGATCTTCAAAGTTTGATAGTAATGATATTAAAGATAATGTGTAAACAAGAGTTATTTATATTTTAGTACAAATGCAAAAAAATATGCGGCAGGCAAAGAAAGGGTTGTACAGACAGTGAGCATGAACCTTGTAACAAACTTTGTTACGAAGACTGTGCCAAATGCGCTGTCTCGGTACTGAAAAAACGAACAGCATGTGATCACATGTTCCGCATAGCTTGTAGTGCCAATCCAGATGATATAGATTGCGAAAAACCGTGTAAGAGAATTTTGCCATGTAATCACCAGTGCCCTAGGAAGTGCAACGAACCCTGCGGAAATTGTCAAAAGAAAGTAAGTTTAGGATTTTTCAAAAAGCAATATTACAAGATACACCTGATGTTTGTTTCAAAAAGAAACAGTTTTTGTGTAGAATGGTCCTTTAAAATCATCAACATCTTTACTGTTTTAGGTGGAAAAAATAATACCGGAATGTAATCATACAATTTTAACGAAATGCAGCGAGGTGCCGACCAGAAATAAATGCACAAAGAATTGTCAACGTTTATTAAAGTGCGGACATAAATGCAACAAAAAATGTAATGAAACCTGCAATAAGCAGTGCGAGGAAATAGTAGATTGTTCTATAAATAGCCCTTGCGGACACACGATTAACAAGATTTACTGTTATATATCTGGCAAATGTACGTATCGTTATCAGACTATCTTAGCATTGCTCTAAATTGTAACATTAATATTGAAAACTGTAAAATTATGAACATTGAGAGTTTGAGCGATTGGGAACTTGTTCTCTCTGCTCCCTGAAACTTCTTATCAGGTTTACTTGGAATTGAGAGCAAACCTAATTATTTTGTGTGCCATTAGGTCTTTTATTTCTTCCATTTGACTCTCCAGTTCCTTTCTTTTTGAAGCAAGTGCCCTGTGGTTTTGCAGGATATATCAAAATACTCTTATTTGTCGCGTCGTCTTCATACTCTTCTACCTTGTCGAGTTGTTTTCTCTCTTGAGGCCTCGCCTTTCTGAGCTATTTGACGGTCTTTAATCTTTTATTTCAGCGGGAAACATCGATGAACTGTTAATGCGCCACTGCTTAGAGAAATGCGGTGCTCAATTGGAATGCGGTCATCGTTGCACCGGGACGTGCGGCGCCTGTTACCAAGGTCGTTATCACGTACGATGTCAGGAAAAATGTGGAGTTATTCTCGTTTGCAACCACGAATGCGGGATACCTTGTAGGGAGGCATGTAGGCCTTGCAACAAACCTTGCGAATACATATGCAAACACAGCAAGTGCAAGAAAACCTGCGGGAATCCTTGCACAATGTGAGTACATAGATTTTAACAATTAAAATCAAGAAATATCCCATTTTGAACATATTAAGAATTTATCGAGTTGTTGGGCGTATTTTTAAGGTGCAAAGAAAATTGCCCAAGACAATGCGCCCATCAGAAGTGCAAAAGAAAATGCGGTCAATTATGCGACGTTCCTCCCTGTACGAAACCTTGCGCCAAAAAAATCAAATGTGGACACCCGTGTGTCGGGTTTTGCGGAGATCCTTGTCCACAATTGTGTCGCATATGCGATAAAGAGCAACTTACTGAAACGTTTTTTGGCACTGAAGCAGACGAAGATGCTAGATTCGTTTTATTGGAAGGTAAATTTCTGCAGTATGGACCCGATGTCAATTTGTACTGTGGTTTTGTAAAATTACATCTCATACTTTTTTCGTATAGATTGCGGCCACATATTAGAATCAGAAGGAATGGAATATTGGTTGAAACAAGGAGACTCTGGATACGAAGATACAATAATAAAACCCATAGAATGTCCCAAATGCAAAACAACTATTAGAAAATCAAGTCGATACAGCGATTATGTTAAAGAAAACATGCAAGATTTATTAAAAGTTAAGAGCAGTTTTTATGGAACAGAAGAAGAAATCGGTCGTTTAAGTATGAAGTTGGAGGTAGAATTAACAACGAATCTCACCAAACTTTCGTACAGTATTGGTAAGTTTGTTTCATAAAACTACTAGGTTTTCTGTACTAATTCCAAATTTTTACAGGCTCTAAAGTTCCGATCTTGGAAAGTTTCTTTAAAACAGCTAAAAATAGATTAGCACCAATTTGTAGAATCCAAAATTTTGGGAGCAAAGTAACCGATAGCCGCAGGAACACAATCAATAAAATGAATTTGAATGATATTCGAATTAAAATGGATTTGATAAAATTGATGTTGGATTCTGTTAGCAAATTTAATGAGATGAATAACAAAGAGTCATCGATTGACCAAATGGATTTCATTGGAAACTTGATTGTTGGTAACGGTGTCGATTCAATTACACAACAAGAAATAACTGACATCAAATTGGAAATAAATCGTTTGAATAGACTTGTCCAATTGAACAGTATTCCTAATTATTCAACTGTTGTAAACAAGGTTAGTATGTTCGAATTGCAATTACTGTTATCCATTAATTATGATAGTTATCTCATTACTATTAAAATCCATTACTTATAATTTTCTGTAGAAAGAAGAAGTGAAAAATCTTATATTAAAGAAATGCAGATATGATGACAATCTTGACAAGTCGATTAAGGAAAAGTTAGAGGAACTTAAAAAAAGTACATCTTCGCCAATCAATATTACAGATGTAGAAAAAAAGGAAATCGTTCAAGCTTTAGGCTTGACACCAGGTCATTGGTTTAAGTGTCCCAATGGACATCCTTATATTATTACAGAATGTGGAGGAGCTATGCAAACGTCTAGGTAAGTGATACACCTTGATTCATTTCAGTTTGCAATATGGTCATTTTTAAAAGTTGAACAAAGAAAGATGCTAAAGTGAAAAGTTGCAATGACACAATATCACTCTTTCCTTTTCCTTTATCTTTATCAACTTGTAAAACCGAGTTTTTTAAGAATAAGACGGAAAAGTAAGTTTTATGTAAAATTTTAACATCTTCAAAACTATTAGGTTTAGGTTAGCAGTTGACCTATCATGAGACAGGTCAATCTCGATAATTATTATCAGGTAATAAAATTTTTGCCCAGTTGACCTGCGTCCGTATACACTGGTCGCGTTCATCCGTGCCACTCCGAAAAAAGCGCTACTTGATCGCTAGTTGATCGCTCAGGGAGCGATCAGGTAGCGCTATCTAGCATGGATGAACGCGATTTTGTGACATAACTGACATTTGACATTTTTGACATAAATCCCCAGTCAACACACAACCGAACCCTACAAAACACCACGTGGAAATAAGTGATCACTGATCAGGTAGCGTTGAGCATAAAATTTTTACGATCCAAAAGATGGCGTCCGCTACTTGAGCGATCAGGTAGCAAAACTGTCAAAACAAGCGTTCATCCGCGCCATCGGAATCGCTACCTGATCGCTCAAGTAGCAAGTCGCACGGATGAACGCGACCACTGTGTCTATGTTCGAGCGCTACATTCGTCCGCCGATTCATCTCGCCGAAGCCGCGCCTCTCCACAGTTCGACTGATTCTCTCTTTCTACTGTTTGCAGCGCTCAAACATGGACACTATGTATATACTGCATGCAATATTTATTCATAATTCAATAACATAATTGCTTTTTCTCTTTATTAGGTGTAACGAATGTCAAGCACCAATAGGTGGAAGTAACCACACTTTATTAGCCACTAACGCTTTAGCCTCTGAAATGGATGGATCTAGACATGCCGCCTGGTCAGACACTGCCAATATGGCCAATTATAGGTTATAAGTAAAATAAACTTTATTTTATTTTTAAAATTTACGCTTAGCTTAAGTTTTTCGCTTGTTTAACTGTTTCATATTATTTTATGATTACTTTACTTCAACTATTTGAATATTCACCTTTACTTGTTTGTTTAGTACTTACAGACCCGGTTGCTCGTACGCGGATTAAATTCGGATCAACTTATCTCGGATCAAAATCGGATTAATAGTTAGTACTGAATACGGCGGCCATATTTAATCCTGTTTTAAGCTCGGCAATCCCGGATTAAAGTTAATCCGCGTGCAAGAAACCGGGCCACAATGTATTTTATATATTATATGTTACCAAGTTGTTTGTCATTATGTTTGTGGTTTAATAAATATTTAGCAACAAAAAATGACAATTTTTTTTTATTGATTGTATTTTGTGACACTCAATTAATTAAATATGCGTGTGTGTACTCGTATAGAATATAGCAGGAAATCATGCAAAAGTGGCCAGTAACTTACTTTTGAATTTTTTTAAGCAATGTAAAAATCGAGTATGAAGATTTCACGACCTGAAATAGTAAGCATAATTAACCAACTGCCACCAACCAGTTGCCAGTATATCTTGTATATCTCGTATATCTGCACTATACAGTATACAGGGTGTCCATAAGAATCGACAGCAGGGGAGCTGAAAATGAAATTACCTATGAAGTGAACTAATATTTTTTTAAATCATTCATTAGGTACTAATATTCTGCAACATTTTAAGGGATCATCATCCCTAATGAGCCCTTACATTAATTGAACTCCCTCTCTTAACTATCGATTAAGTCACTTTGTTTTAAGTTAAGGTGGGTTAAACAGCATATATTATGAGTTACTCTACACGCCTTTGCTCTGTGCTGGTTCTTATGCGGGACAGCCTGTATATCAGCTAGTTATCAATCTCAAAAGATAATTACAAACTTACTGATACAAAAACAGCATTTGACATTACTATCATACCACCAACTTTTAATTTTATTGGATACTTAGTCAACGTCATGAATTGTAGAAGAGTTCTTTTTACTTTCATGTCGCATTGAATCCAGGGGATATTGTAAGCACTATTGAATATCTTACTACTCTGAAACAATGCATATTTAACAGGAGGCAATTAAATTTAAAATTAATAAAACTAACTTTGTCTATAACTTCATTACCAAACCAACAATACATGAATTGTTCGATTAGCATACAAGCAGTATAGGAAATTAACATAAAGCTTTGGATGCTGCCAAGTTTTGCCTAGAAGTAGAAAATAATGGCTGGCTACAGGGCTCGTTTATAACAGTCCACCTGAAATATTTTCATGGAGATTTTTTTTTGAGAAATACCCGAGATCGCTCGATTTTGATTTCAAGGGGAAATTCATTTAATCATAAATTAATGAAGCACTAGGGGTCAAGTGGCACATTATTTTAAAGGTATTTCAATTTCTCTTTTCAAATACATATGCTGATATTTTAGGTGTGTCTTAAAATTTATTTAAAACACCAGTTGGGAGTATCGGCGAAATAAATCGTAGAAAAAAGTTTCCAAACAAGTTTTAATTAATCAAATGCTCAACAAGCTACCCATTTACTTCCATGCAGTAATAAAATCTTTGTTCAATATGTTCCCGAACATTTCAAATCATTTCTGGGGTTAATTATTTCTCCAGCTGCTTTAAATGTTTTAAATGGGGCACCCTGTATGTATTTGAATAAGATTTCGCAATAATTCTGGAGCAGATTTGATTTGAACTATAAATTGTTACCCGGTTAAAATTGTTAAAATTCATAATATAGGATAACTTTCTTCCAAAGAAACTTTGAAATTTCTTAAGAAAATATAAATGTTATATATTTTCATACCGTAGACAGTTGAAACAAGCCCGAACATATTATCATACCACCTCCTAGGAAAAGTATAAAAACCGTTTTCTTATGAAGTTTTTCAATTTCATTTGCGGTTCTAAAAATTACATTTATTAACGATAAAGGTATAGAATACCTACCTCATTTCTCCAGGTCCCCTTATTTTTCGTTTAACTCCTAATAAACTCATTTAATTCATACCGTTTAATTTTCTTATGATGTTGTATGCATACAACTAAATTCTCCATGACAATTTCACTAAATGTTTTTCTACAAAGCGATGTTTCTGCAATATTATTTTGTTCCACCAAAATTCCATTCCGAACTCTATATGCACTCAAATTGTTCAAACTATGACTCAGAAAGTCACATTGCATTCCAATTTGCATCAGCAATCCAGATGTAAACGTATCCAAATTCAAGCAAATGATGTCGTTCCAAAAAACCACTATATTTTGAAAAATAAAAACCATTTCGTAGCATGGAGAATGATTGTAATCAAATGGAAACCAACCTAATAAAGCAGAATCCAATCAAATAAGTCAATAAAATTTATGAAATTTTCTTTTTTTAAAAGTATTTTTATGAACTAATACAGCTTCAAGAGAAATATGTGCTACATTCTGCATCTTATACATCTAGCGAAAGGATTTAAATTAATAAATAAATATTATCGGATATTTCTTTTAAATGCCTTTGTTATGGAAAACTTACCTGGAGTGGGTATCATTTTTTCCTTCCTTAAAAAAGGGAGTATTAAAAAGAACAAATAGGTTTGTACACCGAGATACAAACACAAATAAAAGAAATTTCTATGGAATTTTCTGCTCTTTTCAGCACATTCGAAATGTTTATCACAATTGGGTTGAAACAGAGGATTGTTTAAATTTTTCAGTAGCATTTTTATGGATTCAAAATTACTGTATATCTTTAGCATTTTGAATAAATTAACAATAAACGGTCCTGATAGAAACAAAACGGAAACAACTTCTTCGACGTTACCCAAATTTTTGTACATGTAAATAAATTGAGAAAGAAGAAACAATATCCAAGTGCTAATACAAAGTGTGGTGTATATTAAGTAGAGATTTTTTAGTTTCATTTTCGGATCTGGTTTCCACAATCCAAACATTTTAAATATATAAATGTGGTGACAAAAAAATTCTCCATAGTCCAACATCTGAAAAATATAATAAAATTTAATAAACCTTTCAGCACAATTCAGATAAATAAAAAAATTGTATTTTAAATTGTAAATACACACGTGTTTACCTTTTCCAATCTTATTTTTATGGACTCTATGAAAGTGTCTTGATAAACTCTTTCCCTACCTAATACAAACTATTATTGTATCTTTTCCCTACACTCAAAAATACAATGATCAATTATGGACAATAATTCGAGTATGAGTCGATTTCATTTTAGAACTATAATTACATATTTTCAGATGGCAGGTTTATTATAGGTTTATGCATGTGAATAAAATGATGTAATAATACTATAACGATAAATGGAACTTTAGGGTGGCATAATTAGCATAAAATAGTTTTTTATTGCAGTATACAGGGTGTTCCGCATAAGAACCGACACAGAAGAGGGGGAAACCAAAATATGTTGTTTAACCCAACTTAACTTAATACAAAGTTACATTCCTGAGAAGTTATAAACTTTCAAAGCGGAGTTTTATCAATTAAAAACAATAATATCTAGGTATTACTCAAACTTAAAACAACTAAATTTGGTATGTTATGAGTGTAGGTACTAAGATCATTAATCGATGATTAGTAAAGTTCAATTGATCTATTTTAAAGAGTTGATCAGGGATGATGCCTTAATCCCTTAAAATGTTACAGTTTTTTTTCCTGATGAAGTATTTAAAAAATTATTAAATCATTTCGTACGTAATTTTAACTTTTTTTTAATTCTTTGTCGTTTTGATGAAAAACACTAAAAAATAAAGTAATGTACACTATCAACGTTACTTAAAATCGTCGATATGCATAGTTTTGCATAAAAACGTCTTAATAAATATGCTATAATGGCATTTTAATTATTACTATTAGTAGATACAGCTGTTGACACAAAATTTGAAATCAAAAAGTAGGAAGTTGATAATACATTATATCTTACAACTCATTATCGATATCAACGACAATACAAGAGACAATTGAAGACCTCGGTGTACGAAGGAGACAGCTCCACTCCTTTTTACTGGTTTTCTGTCTTTTTATTGGAATATTTAAAGTAAAAATAATCTCTCTGTTTGTGTGGAAGAACGAACCAGCTCCAACTAATATCCAATAAGATATTAAAGGAGTTGTAACAGTCTGTATTTCGGGGGAAGAACGATACTGAAAAGCCCTTGTTCCTGAACAGATTTGAAACATGGAGCTGTCCTCTTCTTGCATCAAGGTCTTCAATTGCCTTCACAATACAACTAATAATTCCCTGTCTCTACAGGTTCGTTATCCACATCAAAAATATTACTCAAGTTAACGCAAAGGTCTAAATGCTTCTTCAGATCAGATTTACTGATATTTTTATCACAAACCAAGCACTTTACTGTTGACCCTAAATTATCACAATGAGTCTCCTCACATAACGGCTCATCCTCTTTTTCCCAACTAACACTATTAAGGCATTCATCTAAATGTTGATTCATCAACAGTTCATCTACCTCTACACCACAACATGGGCAATTCGCGTAAGTTGACGTTTTAACACGTTTTCCCGGTCGAATTGACACTTCATCTGCAGCGCATTGAGGGTGATTTGAAGAAGCCGAATTTCCAGAATTATTCGTTGAATACTTGCTCGCCCAATGATTACGCACAACACTGTAATCTGGATTATTATCCGTTGATGGTGTGGACTTGATCTTATCTTGTACTTGTATGGCGCTCGGTTTCGAAGTTTTGTTTAGATTTGATTTAGGTCCACCTTTAGAAGTTTTATTAATCACCACTGTACTAGAACTATTTCTAATGAATGTATTGTTTTTTCGGTTGATGTCGCTAAATCCGACGATATTACTAGATGTCGATGGAGTTTTATTCACTGTGGTCGAACTATGAGGAACAGTCGTGGAATTATTCGAGGTATTAAAGTATTTTCTAATGTCAGGTAAATTCTTTTTTACTTCCACCGGTTTCTTAACAGATTTTTCTGGTTCTTTAATCTGGAAAAAATACTATTTTACCTACATACTCAACTTGTCAAAGGGACAAGTACAGGATTTTTCATGGTAGCCGGGCATCAAAATAGCCATCTAGATAGCTGAAGATAAGAATGATCATAGTATAATTAATGCAAGTTCGATTATTTTAAGAACGACTATTAATCAATGCCCAAAAATACAGGATTATCCATTTGATATAACAAAGTTAGGCCACTTTAAGTTAGTCAGACAATTTTAAACGCCCTGTAAATTGACAAGAAGATCAAGTTTAGTTTCATTTAGTACCGTGTCTAGACAGTCTAGATATTATCGATACCAAATTTATTTATTAAAAGAGTAGGTTCTTTTATTCTTTTATTTCTAGGTGCATTATTAGCAGAGATATCATAGAAAATACATTTGACTATTTTTTCCAAAAAATATCAAAAAAAAAGAAATAACTTAAAAAATGGTGCATTCTTGGCATATGGTGTATGGGCATATCTGGTTATACCGGAAGTCACATATGGTTGATAATACTTTAGAAAAACTCACAACATTGTCTATACTTTACTACTAAATTTTCAGATTCGTAACTCTTCAGGAACCCCCTAAAATTTCTAATGCACGGTTACCGTGAAAAACCCTGTATAAGGAAAATCACAAGACAGGGTAAGAAATCGTAATAAAGAAACTAGTTTAAGAGTAATTCTAAAAAGTGTACATCAACAGATAACAAATATCCAAGCCATTTAATCTTGTTAGATAATACCTTTACGAATTGTCCTCCGCAGTTTCGGGCATGCTCGGCCCACCACTTATCATTAGGTCCTGGAGCTCTGTTCATTACGCGACGAACCGTTCCAAAATAGGGTTTCCAATTTTGACAAGGACCTGAACATCTCCACCAGTGTTGCTGATACAGCCTTACCTCGTCGTGAAAACTATGATAGATTGTTATGTTTGTTCCTAGTAAAAATACATTTATAAAATCACCTCATTGCTTCGAGGGTCTATTCAAAATTCGCCCTCCGTTACGCCCATTCTTACCTGCTTCCTGATTAATCCGGCACATGTGCTTCTGGAACTCCGGACCGTGCCCGTCCCTGTCTCTGTTATTATGGGTCACAAACAGGTAAGCGTGGATCATCTCGTGCAACAACGTCTCCACCAGGTCCTTCCTCGGCCTCAGCTTCAGCAAGGGCTCGCTCAAAGCGATGGTGCACATGCCTCCTCTGCCTCGGTAGGTGCACACCCCGGCGCACGAAGTCATCCGTTTGCTCCAGCCCACTGTGACCGAGCCCAGTCGGTTCCAGAAGAACCTCTCGCTGAAGGCGACGAATAAATTGTGGATATCAGGAGTGGGATCTACCACCTGCATAACAATGACAGTAATCATTACTAAACGAAAGCAATTTAAATTTGCTAATGTAAGAAACAATATGAAGTACCTCCCAGGAGGGGTCAGTAAGTGATGCAGATGTGTTGTCAGAGGTTTTGCTTGATGTATTCGAGTAAACTAAATTATGGTTGGGTTGCTGTTCATCGATTTCCTTTTCGAATTGTTCTTGTAGGGATCGAGCGATCGAGGAGTCGTTTAAATTAGGTTCTTGTTGGGTTTTTTGCTCGTTTTCGAAGGTTTCTTGGAGGGCTTTGGCGACTTCGCAATCCCGACGTTCCTGGTCGTATTTGTGTTGCAACAGCAAGGCTAATTGGTAGTCTATTTCGGACATGACGTGTGTTTTATCGTCTTGAAGAATATATTTTAATAGAAATTGTACTTAAAGCATCAATAAAAACATGCTAAACACCTAAAAAATTGCAATCTACAAAGAACGAATAAAAACCAAAATAAAATATTTTAAAATTTGTCATATTTAAAAGTCAACGTCTTCTTCTTTTTTTAACAGTAATCAGATAAATGACAAAGTTGAAGTTAGGTACAATAAAAAGGAAAGCAAATATATTTCTTTTTGTAACATATAAAATATAAGTACATACCTACTAACCACTGCACCCATGTTTAAAATCCATTGTGCATTTATAAAAAATAAAAATTGATGCATTTTTGAAATATAGATGGCCAAATAGAATATAGATGTAGGCCAAAAAAATACAAAAAAGAATGATTTGACAATTATGACAAGGATAAGTCAATTTTGACATTAATGTGATCAATTCGTTTTGTTTTTGCAATTTTGAATTCTATTTTCTGGTTTGTATCGTATGGGTTTGATAATCTGAAGACAATTTAACACTCTTTAGATATTCATTGTAAAATTTAACAATGAACACGATACTAAAACAGTTACAGCTACTCAAAGATGCCGAGTTGCATTCGAATATTTGCAAAGTGGTAAGTTATTTTTTTCTTATAGGATGATTATTTTTACGTTAATTTGTCACCTTCTCTACATCTTTTAACCCTTATAATCAGTTCATTTTAATTTGTTGTCAACAGCGAGTTCCAGTGGAACAATTTTAAAGTTATTCATGACTTTTTGACTAACTGAAGATACCTGTTAATGTTTCAGTGCGATAAAGCCCTAACGCTGGTGGACCAAAAATCGGAGGCCAACAACGCCGTATTCAAACTGCAAGTAACCCTCTACTATGCAGAGGCCTTGTTTCTCACCCATCAGCATTCCCGTGCGGAAAACCTTTATAGAGAGGCCTTACAATTGCGCAAGGATCAACTGTTAAAAACGAAAAACTCCTCGAATAAAATGGACAATAATTTGTTGTCTAACATGCCGAGCGACGTCGATTTAAAATACCAAATATATTTGTGTTGCGCCGCCTTGAAGCAGAAACAGGCAGCCGGTGAAATTTTGCAATCAATCGCACCGCGCCATCGAACGCCCAAAATTAACATGGCCTTGGGTAATATATACAAGGAATTGGGCATGGATAGGGCCGCCGTAGCCAGTTACAAAGAAGTACTTAGAGAATGCCCTATGGCATTAGAAGCGGCCGAAAATCTACTTAAATTGGGTATTAAAGTAAGTTTTGCTCATTAAAAGGAAATAAAAATAAGTAAATGAACGATTAAAAAAAACTTGATGTAATTTCAGAGTATAGAAGTTAATTCGTTAATGCTTCAAGTAACGACGGATATTGGATGGCTGAATCAATGGATCAAGGCACAAGGCCAGTTGCAACTCAAAGACTATGCCGGGGCGCTCAACACTTATAAAAGCATGGAAGTTAATGGCTTGTTGAAAAACAATCATTCTCTGCTATTGAGCATAGCCTACTGCTATCTTTACATGTGTGAATACGACAAAGCTATTTCCGTTTTACAAAAGGTAAATGTAATATTGTAACAAAATTCATAGGTACTTTGCTCTACTATCCTTTAGGTGGATTTTAAGGTAATTTTTATTACAGATTTTACGTCTTGATCCACATTTATTAGCGGGAAGAGACTTATTATCTACGCTCTTAGCTGCGTCTGGTTCCAAAGAGCATATAAGAGCATTAGAATTGTTAACGCCCAAGATAGATATCGGCCTTTGGTCTGCCGAGCATTGGGTAGTATTAGGAAATTACGTGTATTCATTGAAGAAATACGACAAAGCTACGTATTACGGGCACCAAGCTCTCATCATGGATAGAAAGAACGTGGAAGCTCTTCTTTTAAAAGCTAATGCTCTATTACAAATTAAAAAATACCAGGAAAGCATAACTCATTGTTCCGAGGCGCTTCAAATATGCAACATGAGGTAAACAATTTATCAATATAATATTTTTTTTGTAATTTGGATTTATTTTTTTTTTTTTTTTAGATACGACATTTATAAATGTTTGGTCGAATGTTATATTCAGACAAATAGACTAAGGGAAGCTGAATCTATGGCGATCAACGCTTGCAATCAGTTGAATTTCAGCGCTCAGGGATATTGTGTAAGTAAATTTACATATTAAAACCTTGGACGGAACCACCTAAAATGTATTATTCCAGTTACACGCCTTCGTGTTGCTGAAGGATCCAATGGCGTCGAGCAAAACCATCCGTAGAACCCTCGAAAAAGCCGTATCATTGGACAAATCCGACTCGACGAACGCCCTCTATATGCTCGTCGAGTTCCTGCAGAGGGAGCAACAACACGAGCAGGCTTCACAGTTGCTGTTGAAGAGATTGCAAGCGCGCGAGCCGACGTCCAGGCTGCATCAGCTCCTCGGCGATTGCTTCATCAATCTGAAAATGGACGACGAGGCGTTCGACCATTACAATGTAGCCTTGAATTTGGATCCGACGAATCAACGAGCCACCGAAGGCTTGAACAATATCGGCAGAAGTTTGACGATGAGTAAAAGGGACAGTTACTATACGTGCGTGGGCGGTGAGACTTCGTATTGCAATTCGCAGGGGACCAATTCTCTCGATCTCGATGGAGAGGCGGAAAGTGATACAGAAAGCGGAACTTGGTAGTGTTGATTAATTTATGTTTGTGTGTAGTTTAAGATTAGAATAAGTTTCGTATTTTGTAAGTATTGTTGATTAAAAATTAAATTTGTGATATTTTTTTAATTATGACTTGCGTTGTCTGTTGCAAACCATCATATACAGGGTGTTCAAAAAAGTGTCACAAACAGTCGGGAGATAGCTACAGACTTGCGTTGTTCCGGACGGTCTTCGATCAATGATAAAGGTGAGAAATTGAGGTCCAAAATGATTACGCTAGTATTAGAGAAGTAGCCCTTGAGTTCAATATCTTCCGTTAAACCTCTCGTTTGATTTTGCTCAATCAATCGGACATGCTGCGCATTGAGGCATAGTTGACAATATCGTTTTTGAAGAAAACTCATCTCTATCCGAACGAGCCGATGCAGACGCTGGTTCGTTTGACTTACCATCCACCACTCACCGCCTCACTCACCAGATCTAGCCTCGTGTGACATCTCCTTGTTTTCCAAACTCAAATTGCCACTTCGGGAATCTGTTTTGACTGCATAAAAACCGTACCAAAAAGGGCTTATAAAAATGTTTCGATGATTGGAAAAGGCTTCTGAGTAAGAGTATCGCTTCAAAAGGAGCATATTTTGAATGAGATTCAAGAAAAATTAAAGAAGATTAGGGATTTTGTGTTTTGCAATTCCTATTTTCCGGGTACTTTTTTGTCACTGTCTGCATGTATTTTTGAATGTAGTATTTATTTGCCAAAATAGCATCTTTACCTCCAATAAGCCGACTGTCTCTTGTGCAAGAAGGATTGCCTAACGTTGTGTAACGTTGTGTAGTGCATAACGGTATAATATGAGATAATGATTAATCTATTTATACTCACTCCATGGAGAGTATATTAAATTTTGATTTTTAAAATAACAGCATTCTTATCCGTTTCAATTGAGTAAACATTAACCTTATCAGTTTTTTTCATTTATCGTGACAATACAACAGTGTTTGTGAGTTTTTTTGTGTTCGACAATAACAGGAATGGAAAATCACGAAATAATAAAATGGATAAGGAAACTTCTGTACGCCGAATATTACACGGACTTTCAGATCGAAATCGAAGGAGAGAGCTCGTCCAGGCATGGTGCATCGTCGCGAATAATTTTCGCCAAAATAATTATCACAGACGGTAAATCACGTGAGGTACTTCACATAGCAGTTAAATTCAGCAAACCGGCCCTGCGACTACTACCGGCCATAAGAGCCGCGTACAGGAAGGAAATTCGCTTCTACGAAACCGTCGCGAATGTAATCGAGGAGTTGCAAACTGACGTAGAAGGACCGTTTGTGGGCCTGTCAAAATGTTATGATACTTTCGCAGACAGTACTACAGAGATAATAGTGTTGGAAAACCTCCGGTACAAAGGCTACAAATTGCACAGAGTAGATTTGCCCATGAGCCTTCCGTACATCGAACTAGTCCTGACGAATTTTGCCAAATTTCACGCTCTATGTTTCGCTTTAAAAGAAAAAAACAGACGATTATTCGACGAATTGGCCGAAACATTTAAAGCCGATGTGGATATTATCGTTGAAATGGATGATTTCTTCAAAACCAAACCAGCCGTGGTTGTTCAAAATTTACGCGACAGCAATAGAAAGGACTTGGCGGATGAATTAGAGAAACTCATAGCACCGGGTGTTGCGAATATGGTGAAATCCATCGTAACTGATAAAGTAGATAACGTTGTTATAGCGCATTTCGATTGCCATTGTAATAATTTCATGTTTAAGTTTGAGGTAAGTATTTTCCTTTATCTTCTCTTCTTTGTTTCACCCACATTTCCCCTATATCATTTTACAAAAATGTTGATTATTGTGCAGTGCAAATTCAACTTTATAGGACTTTATTTGTTTTATCTAAACTCTAGGATTTTTTCAGGGAACAGACGAAGGAACTCCAACAAATGTGGCTATATTGGATTGGCAATTGGCAAAAATGCATTCACCAGCAATAGATGTATCTTACTTTCTTCACACCGTTTGTTCCAAACAGGAACTAGACAGAGAAAATGAATTATTAAAATATTACCACGACCAATTAGGGAATTTCTTAACGAAGTTAGATTGTAACGTCGATATTTCGTTTCCTTACACCACTTTTTTGGAGCACTGGAAGAAATACCGTTTCTACGGATTTAGTTTCGCCTGCTGCTTCATGGACTTTAACTTTTTAGACGAAAACAGCTTCCCGAAATTTGACGATGCAAACGAAAATAACAACGTTGGAAAAATTATGTCTGAAACTGTCTTGAAAAATCCCACGTTGTACAGGCAAAGACTAGTCGATTTGGTCGAACACTATTTGCGGAAACCGAATAATTAATAATAAAATGTTTAATTACTTTATACGATAAATTAAATATTCTGCTTCCTTATCTTATTTTGTTTCATTAGGAGAGTACGGAGTGTGTCAATTTATTTAATTATGGGCCCCTCATTCGGTTTCAAAGATGAAGAATACATTTTTTTACTTAATAGTTTGTTCTCTTTAAGGATAATAGATTAAATTGTGCAAATTTGGTATTACCGAGAATGTTAAAAACTACGTTGTATTGATGTTTAATTTGATTATCCAATACAATACGATATCAATATTGGTAGAATAATAACAACACATTTAATGCAATGTACGAAAGACCTACTTTCAATTTATTTACATTGATTAGAACAAACTACATATCACACATACGCAAACTTACGATTATTACAAAACTACAAAAAAATAAACAAAACTTGTGAGAAACTAGATTTAATGAATTAAAGTTAAAAGAGGGAAATTTCCATAACAAAATTCGATACGTTTTGTATAGAGTACTAGTACTGCTTATCTACATGCCACCAACGGCGCTTTATTATCTCTTTAATTTATATTTTAAGTACACTTTACTAGCAATTGTAAAAAAATTATTAGTTACTTCACCTATTATACCTAACAAATTATCGAAATAGTTGAAAAATTTATCAGGATAATCGAAAGTGTGCGGTCAGTTACATATAGTAAAGACAACGAATCATCTACTTTTGTGTAAGATTAATTATCAATAATTCGTATTTGATAGTAAGTGAGCTTATTATAAAAAAATATAGTCCTATTATCCCTACTTACCTATTATACCTTAATGCTCATTCATAATCTTCATTCGGGGAAACTCTTGAGAGTTTTTAATAACATTGAAAATTTATTTGGTTATTTCATTAGTATTATTTTTAAATTAAAATTAACGTCACATATTATAGATTGTAAATAGATGTATTTGAAATTTAAATGTAAATACATAAATGTTATTGTATTATAGTTTTCTTATTTATCCTGATAAAACCTAAGAAAGAATGGGGAAATTTTTAAATAACTTACATCAAATTTAAATGAAAAAAATTGTAAATATAAGGTTTTAGTGTTCACTATATGCATTTTAGCACGTTAAAATATGCATTATTTTGAACAAATACCACATGTACTATGGATCATAGGTTCACAACCTAGATAAACTAATTTATATTTTTATGGTTACATTCCATTTTATCACTCTTGTATAGACACTTTAAAGTTCAATTGCATGTTATTAAAGTTTTAATCGTCGATAAAGTAATTTTGGAATTATAATTGTCAGTATGATTAATACTTAAAACACCAAATTTGATAAAATAATGAACATCAAAAATACATATAGTGTTCGTCAAAATTAGCGACTTAGAAAAAAATTGCTTCTTACTACATCTCAAATGGGGAATTTGTGGAATCCCCAAAAAGTTGAGTTTTTAAACATTGTTTCATTCAAAGTTCGCGGGATCAACCGCTTTGAGTTGATAAGGGACGTTTCTACTTTTTCGATACTATGAGGCTATCCCTATCGAAAATCACAAGTACCTAGTACAGCTATATTCTATTTTTTTAACTACAAGAAACTTTTATGATACTTACTATGGTAATACCTCTTCTTTTATAAATCGGTTTAGACTAACAGTGGGCCCCATTAGAATTTATCCTAATGGTATACATCTGAAAAAAATATATCTTAACAATAATGTATCATCCATATGATAGTTCCTTTATATCCCTACCTCTTTACCAACAATTATTAAAGTAAGCTCACTTACTAATGCCTTACAGATAAGGAATATTTAATTATTATCCACTTGTTATTGTGACAATAAGAAGTCGTCACATGATAGAATGGTCTTATATATATAAACAATTCTTTTATCCGCGGTATAGATGTTTATTTTAAGCACTACGGAACTTTGTTAAAAAACAAATCGTCAATTATAGAAGAATGGTTGTGGAAACTGCTGATGAAACTTCCAAGATCTTAGTTTTTTTTGTCAACGGAAAAAAGGTTGGTGAATTATCGCAATATTTTAGTAATTTCATAAGAGTTTCCGGGAAGATTGATGTTAATGAACTTTGCTAAACTATAAAGGAAGTTCGTAAAACAAAAAAAAATCATAGCCTCCCTTAAAAATCACTGCTCCTGATGTTTTGTTCTTTCAAAAATTTTATGAAGAAGAAAAGTAATTTACGCTTAATTTTTTTGACCACTCATCATAAAAGAGCCAAAAATTGTTTAAAAAGTATCTGATATAACAAATATTTTATATGAAAACTTCCTTTAAAATTGGCAATATTCACATATTCCAATGATATTCCAGGAAACCCTTTATGCTCATTTGCCTTTTTCCTACAGTATGTTGTAACGATACTGGTAATTAAGGAAAACTAAAAATAAATCTACTTAAATTATCTAGGAAAGTAATCTAAAAATTATATATTATTTATTTTAAAATTGACTTAACTGCATTATTAACTTGCTAGTTATGTCGAAACTTTCTTTGTGTATTAATCTACTTTCTTACATTTAAACCTATTCTTTACGAAGGCTTGAATTTTTGAAATACAGGGTGGCCGATAATTCGCTTTACCGAAATTGCTATCTACTATCTATCGACTCCGAATCGACGAGTGCCTTTACTTCGGTAAAGCGACTTTTATCGGCCACCCTGTATATTCAGTAGTTTTCATAGGATTTGGGAAATGCTTTTACATTGAAAGTCCTATACTCAAGAAATTGTAGGTATAAATATACCTACACTCTTAAGATTGAATCAATTGACTTTTTTTATTTGTAGTTTTACAAAACATATGTATAAGATTCTATTGAAAAACATCATCTTCAATTTAAGAATTTAACGTAAAATTTTCTAGGTAACACCTGTTGAAAAATACTTAACTTCTAAATATACAGGGTGGTTTTTAATAACATACCTACTAATACTGAATGGGGTGTTTCTTGGATCCATTTAAAAAAAAAATCCTATTAACAAAAAAATTTACAAACGAATGCATTTATTTTTTTATGCACGACGGTGAGTCGTACAAAAAAAAAGTGAACGAATCAAATTTGTCCTGAATTGAACGGGGCCTCCAAAATTATTTTTATTATAAGAAAAAGCAATGGCGTACCACCTTAACCCTCAAAAATATTTCGCCTGAGTCCAGTACGGACGCCACTGTTGGAAATAAAAAAAAATATTTTTTTGGATCAAAAAATGCACTTTAATGCATAAACGCCGTACGCCAAATTGCATAAAAATATTTAAAGTGGAAATGACAATAAAAAATTTATTTTTTTCTTAAAACTTTTTTTTCTTAACACCATATATCTCAAGAGTTAAGACGTTTAGGACATATGTTCATATTAAGTTTTTTCTTAAAATAGGCCCAAGAATCACCCCCCTCAGTATTAGCATGTTATTAAAAAACACCTTGTATAATTTTTTGTTTAGTAAAAAAATTGTTTTTTAAATAAAAAAGCATAAGTTGAAAACAAATATGGAAATGAATGGAAATGATGTTATCTCTGGCATGCGTTGTAGATTGTAATCGATTTGAATAAATATTGTTTTCTAAACGAAATTAAAAATAATTGGGAAATACTAACGTCGAAGTATTCCGTTCCAAAAATAAATAACAAAATATAAATTGAGTACAATCGAATGTCCTTTGCCAGGGGCTTCATAAATATAAATCATACATATGTACATAGGGGTAGGTAACAATTATTATTAGTTCGAATAATTTCTGATAAGTTTCTGATAGCAATGAGTTTTGTGTTTTTTTGTAGAAGATTTATTTAAAAAATATTACTAAGTCCTGATTTTTTCAAAACATCTCATTTTTTTTTAGTTCACTAACATCCAAAAAATAACTAAATTCAACAAAATATTAGGTATCTTCTAACAATTTTTTAAGAAAAAGGGTTATTAGTTTAAGTTTTGTAGGACTGAGTAACTTTTGTAAGAAATATTGTTAGAATTTATTTTTTAATTCGTTTAAATTTCTTTTGTTTATGTTTTTCTTAAATTAATATTTACATAAACAGCAGATAAGTCAATGGAAATTTTCAACAAATTATATGACCCTAGTAAATTATATTAAGAGCGTTTAGTAAGTTTTAATTTACCTTTAAAATTCATATTACATATTATTAATGTCTTTTATACCTGAAAAAACTTAGATGAGATTTAGATAACTCGTAAGGATAAAAGCGCTCTATTATCTAATTGTTCTTCAATGAGGATAATATTACGATGTTTACATTGCACAAAGCTACCTGCGAATTTTAAAAACAAGATTTTTTTGTGTTTGCTTTATGTATTTTTATTGTCTTCGCATTAAAATATTTACATAGTACATACATAGATACATCCGGTTATTTACATATCTAATTTTATTACAGATTGTAGATGATAACGTTGATCCAGAATTAACCCTATTGCAGTATTTAAGAAACAAATGTATCCTTTTAAAATATGCAGTTGCAAGATTGCTTAATTGATGCAAAATTAAGGACGTTTAGTTCTGTTCTATTGCATTTTCATTTGGTTTTTTTTCAATTGACAAGTACATCTTGTACTTTTTCTCTGGCGAATTTCTTGCAGATATTGCAAAAAATATTTTTCTTAACTATCATTTATATCCACAGTAAGATTATGCGGCACGAAATTAGGATGCGGAGAGGGTGGCTGTGGTGCTTGCACTGTTATGGTTTCCAGATACGATAGAACCAAAAATAAAGTAATGTATCCTTTTCAAACATGGAAATTTTGGAATAACGTTGTAAAAATATTTGTTTTTCACCTGTTACATATTATAAAACCAATATTTACCGAAGGAGAATTTGCGTAACCACTAACGTAGAATTTGTTTTTGTATTATACCTGTTTTTTTAACAATGAAATTTTTAATCCCTTTTATATGGGGCAATTGAAAGGAAATATCTTCTTAACATTATTGCGTTGGTTTTTTTTCCTATTAGACTCGTGCTTCAACTTGTTTTTGTTTGCATAAGAATGCAAAGTAAAATCTTTTAATAACGTTAATGGTTAGAAAAACATTATAAAATAAAATAAGTTAATCCTGGCCATAACGCAGCAAATTTTGTTTTATAGTTAGATTGCGCTTCTCCTGTAATTTGTTTCATAACAACCGTAAATTGCAACGTTTACGACTTGCACAATATTCCTTAACACACACTTTAGACACATACCGGTTAATGCATGTTTAGCTCCAATATGCTCAATGCACGGACTAGCTGTAACAACAGTGGAAGGAATCGGCTCCACCAAAACCAAACTCCATCCAGTCCAAGAGCGACTAGCCAAAGCTCACGGCTCCCAATGCGGCTTCTGTACCCCCGGCATCGTCATGTCGATGTACACCCTGCTGCGCAACTCCCCCACACCCTCCATGAAAGATATGGAAACAGCTTTCCAAGGCAACCTGTGCAGATGCACCGGCTATAGACCCATTATAGACGGGTTAAAAACGTTCACCGAAGATTGGGAAGTCGTACATAAATTCTCCAACGGTAACGGGGTTTGCGGATTGGGCGATAAATGCTGCAAGCTTCAGAACGGCTCGGCGCCAGTGCACGAATTTGATAGTTTGTTCGAATCGAGCGAATTTACTCCGCTCGATCCCACCCAAGAACCGATATTCCCGCCTGAATTGAAATTAACTGATAAGTACGACAGGCAGTACCTTACGTTCAAGAGCGCCGATGTTACCTGGTACAGACCAATAACTTTACAACAACTATTGGATTTAAAACATAAATACCCCGAAGCGAAAATTGTGGTCGGCAACACGGAAATCGGCGTAGAAACTAAATT
This sequence comes from Phyllotreta striolata, assembly GCA_918026865.1. Lineage (NCBI taxonomy): Eukaryota > Metazoa > Arthropoda > Insecta > Coleoptera > Chrysomelidae > Phyllotreta > Phyllotreta striolata. Next base: position 7,978,484 of record OU900095.1, read on the forward strand.
CAAGCATGTGACTTATCCGGTGATAATTCAGCCTGTACTTATACCGGAATTGACCAGAATCCAGTCAACGGAGCGTGGAATTCGAATCGGAGCATCCGCCACTCTTGCTGATATCGAGGCGTACATTCAAAGAGAAATTCGCGATAAACCTAAATACCAAACCAGAATTTTCAAAGCTATGATAAGCATGCTTCACTCGTTTGCTGGTAAGCAAATCCGCAGCGTCGGAGCTTTAGGCAGTAATATAATGACTGGAAGTCCAATTTCTGACATGATTCCTGTACTCATGGCTGCCAAGTCTACTTTGGAATTAGCAAGCAAAAATTCCACAAGGATTGTTACTCTAGATTCCAATTTCTTTACGGGTTACCGTAAAAGTATAGTTGAACCCAACGAAATACTTTTAAGCATACACGTCCCTTACACCCAGCATTTCCAATACTTTGAAGCTTACAAACAGGCTAGGAGAAGAGAAGACGATATTGCTATAGTCAACGAAGCGATTAATGTGGTGTTTACCCCAAGAACAAACGTAATAGAATCCATAAGTTTCGGAATAGGAGGTATGTCGTTCAAAACATTAACAGCACCTAAAACCGAAGCTAGGTTAATAGGTAAACCGTGGGACAAAAGTACTTTGGACCTTGCATTAGACTCGTTAGCGGAGGATTTACCATTATCCCCAGATGCACCAGGTGGAATGGTATCGTATCGAAAAACCCTAACATTAAGCTTATTTTTCAAAGCGTTTATCGCAATTTCCACCGAATTGAAACAGTACTTACCCGCAATCGAAGTCGATCAAGTTGAGTTCAACAGGAACCAATACACCGCTCAGAAACACCACAATACTCAGAACTTTAAATCGATTGTACCACCAATAGTACACAGATCAGCCTACAAACAAGCCACAGGCGAGGCTATTTACTGCGATGATATACCCAGATTCGAAGGGGAGTTGCAAGGTGCGTTTGTATTGAGCACCAAAGCTCACGCTCAAATTCTCAACATCGACGCATCGGAAGCTCTGACCATGGAAGGAGTCAGGGGGTTCGTATGCGGCGAAGATGTTCCGGGGAAAAAGAAGTGGGGTATGGCGATTCAAGATGAAGAGGTTTTCTACTGGGACAAGGTGACTTCTGTAGGACAAATAATCGGGTTGATAGTCGCTGATACCCAAACTATCGCTCAGAGGGCTGCTAGGAAAGTTAAAGTGGAGTACAAAGACTTGGAGCCCATTATAGTGAGCATCGAGGACGCAATTAAATTCAATTCATTCCATGAGATAGACCGGAGTATTGAAAAAGGGTCCGTTGAAGGGATATTCGAGAAGAGCAAGCACGTGTTAGAAGGGGAGGTACGATGTGGTGGACAGGAGCACTTTTACTTGGAGACTCACGGATGCATCGTCGTACCCAAAGGAGAAGATGACGAAATGGATGTGTACTCCTCTACTCAAAATCCTACTGAAATTTCGGTGAGTATTCAACGACATTGTGGTATGTTACGATTATTTCAATGTATCTTTTCCAGAAAATAATCGGTCAAGTCCTGAACATCCCCCAAAGCAAAGTGATAACGAAGGTGAAGAGAATCGGAGGCGGTTTCGGAGGAAAGGAATCCAGAGGGTCGATGGTTGCGTTGCCTGTGGCCGTGGCGGCGAAGAAATTCAATCGACCAATCAGGTGCATACTGGATAGAGACGAAGACATGGTAATGTCAGGATCCAGACATCCGTTTTATTTCAAGTACAAAGTGGCATTCGACGATGATGGAAAGCTGCTGGCCTGTGATGCTGATTTATATTCAAACTGCGGTTACTCATACGATTTGTCTGTTGGTGTAAGTATGCTTTTCCTTACGTCTATATTCGGTTAATGGTTCAATCATTTTCAGGTAATGGAGAGAGCTTTAACGCACATCGATAACGCTTACTACATTCCTGCAGTAAATTTGAGGTGTCACCTGTGCAAAACGAATTTAGCATCTAACACCGCCTTCAGAGGATTCGGGGCGCCACAGGGAATGTTTTTGGCCGAAACCATGGTCCAGCAAATCGCTGATTACCTCAAAAAAGAACCAGAAACCATTAGTGAGCTTAATCTCTATAAAGACGGTCTCGCAACGTACTACAATCAGTTAATCGAGGATTGCACGTTAGATAAATGTTGGACAGAATGCATGGATTCTTCGGATTTCCACAACAGGAAGAAAGCTGTTATAGAATTTAACAGGTCCGTAGTCAAACAAATAATTCCCTGATTAGAATCTTAATTTTTTTAAATTTCTAGGAAAAATAAGTACAAAAAACGCGGTATAAATATAATCCCCACCAAATTTGGTATAGCATTCGCGGTACCGTTTCTGAACCAAGGCGGAGCTTTGGTACACATTTACACCGACGGGAGCGTTCTGCTAAATCACGGCGGAATCGAAATGGGCCAGGGTTTGCACACGAAGATGATCCAGGTGGCCAGCAGGACCCTAGAAATTCCCATCGATAAAATTCACATTATCGAAACCGCCACTGACAAAGTACCTAACACCTCACCTACTGCAGCCAGCTCGGGATCCGATCTGAACGGAATGGCGGTCATGGTGAGTCATTTTGCAAAAAACATATTCTCTCTCTAAAACTAATTAATTCCACTTTTACAGAACGCTTGTCTTACATTAAAAGAACGCTTGAAGCCTTTCAAAGAAAACAACCCAAAGGGTAAATGGGAAGATTGGGTACTAGCAGCGTACCGCAGCAAAATCAGTCTATCCACCACCGGGTACTACTTCATGGCGGGATTAAACCATAATTGGAAAACTGGCGAAGGCGACCTCTTCCAATACTTCACCTACGGCGTGGGTTGCACCGAAGTGGAAATCGATACCCTCACCGGCGATCACGAGATCCTGCGGACCGACATCGTCATGGATTTAGGCCAGAGCTTGAACCCTGCTATCGATATCGGGCAGATAGAGGGCGCATTTATGCAGGGATACGGGTTGTTCGTGATGGAGGAGATGGTGTACTCGCCCAAAGGGGATACGATAACCCGCGGACCGGGAACCTACAAACTACCCGGACTCGGGGACATACCCAGAGAGTTCAATGTATCCCTGTTGAAAGGTGTTTCGAATCCTAGGGCCGTCTATTCTTCAAAGGTGGGGATATTATTTACAAAATTCGCTAAAAATATGTGTTTTTATGTTGTTTGTTTTACAGGCGGTTGGGGAACCACCCTTATTTCTGGGTTGTTCGGCACTATTTGCCATTAAGCATGCAATCAAAGCAGCTAGAGAGGAAAACAAGGTACAAGGTTATTTCAGATTGGATTCTCCAGTTACCTCTGCAAAAATTAGAATGGCTTGCGTCGATAGCATAACTTCAAGGGTATGTAATATTTTATTAAGCACTATAAATATGGTTTTCGGATTCTCTTATCTGATATATATTTTCTATTATTTAGTTCAAGGAACCAGAACCGGGCAGTTATAAACCATGGAATGTCGTAGCCTAAGTTCATTAGCATGTAAAATAATATTACTTGTATATATTTTATTCTATGTAAAGCATTATTGTACATAAATTTATATATTTATATTGCATACTGTTGTTTTTTTGTACTATTGCAGAGATAGTGGTGACTTTTTTACGTTTCTCCAAAATAATATCTAGTGTTTATAAATTTGAGAAGAATAGCTTAAGTACATATGATTCCTGATATGATATAATTCCTACAATAATTATCAACACCTTAAAACAGCGTCTTTAATCTTATTTGTAAATACACCTTGTCAAATAAAAATTTCTGATTTTTTTAAAATAATTTTCATTAACTAATTATTTCGAATTTCTTTTCAACTAAGAACTCCACTTTAAACTCGTTACTGACGACTATTGTTTATCCAGATTTTGATTGCTGTATTTTCTACCCCTGAAAGATCATAATTCAATACTGACTGATTTTAATATAGAAATTGTTTAAACATCCTTGAATTATCTAGTCATCTAGTGCACTTAATTAAAATGCAAACACTTACCATAAAAATTCATTTTCTTGCAATAAATTTTATGTCAGTACTTGTAGAAGAAATTAGACGGTATTACAAGAGTATTTAATCCTTTTTCAAGTACAAATTCCTTCAAAGGCGATGTAAAAATTAATGCGTTCTTTAATTATACTTACATAATTAAGAAATGCCTGATATACCTACCTACATATTAAATGAGACAAGAATTTCTTTAAGATACTTTTCCTTTAATTCTAACGTATGGAATTGCTGTAGAGCCAAACGAATATTGATACTTTGTAATTATCCTTTATAGAAGTAGTTATTAAGTTATCCTATCATTATTTTTCTATAATGCATAGAACATTTTTTAAATAATTTATAGTTGCACAGTTTTAACTCGGATTGCAGATTCAGAAGTAGGGTTAAGATTTAGAAGTCACAGCAATTAAAGTCTATACAATTATTAAAATATCTAGTATCATTTTTATAGGATTCATACAGATGATAACGCAAATTTTAGATATTTTCCCATAATTTAATTTAAGTAAAATTCAAACAGGCGATCTTCTTATTTTTGGTCTAGACTTGAAAGCGCACTTGCATTGCACTTTTTTGCAAATACGACACGGATCTTCTTTACGTGAACTATGAAATATCTGTAATACAATAATTAAAGGCAATTACAAATAATCAATTTTGATATTATTCACCTGCTTGGTTGTACTATCAGTCCCGTGTTCTTCGTCTTCTTCTAATTCCTTACGGATGGTATCATAGCAGGAGCATCTGTACCTACTAGTATTTTGATCAGGAAGGCATTTTATGCATCTGTAATATTTGAAATTATTTTTTATATATAAAGAACTAATAATAAGAGAAAATTATTTGTTTCTTTATATTTTAACACATTTTCTTCTTTGAAGAGATTCTTCTCTCTCTTACGGAGAATTTACGTACTCGCAATGTTCGGTGCATCCGCTTTGAAGCTTCCTGCAAACGTCTAAGTAGCACAAAGGAATTTTTGGTTGATAATTTTTGTGTAGTTTTTCCCTTTTCTTAGAGTTTTGTCTCCTTTCGTTTCTCTTTTTAAATGTTTCGTATGGTGGAAATATCTCCAGTTTATACGTTCTATTTTCATCTAATTGATTCGAATTCCAATCCTCATTAGGTCTCTCTTTAGTTTCGTCAATTTCGATACAAGATTCATTGTTGTTTGAGTTTTTGTAATTCGATGTTATTACCTGCGATAAATTCAATTATTGGGGCTAATATTTTTACTTTCGGTTTGGTTCTGTAAACTACTAAGCTATTATACAATTATTTTCTGTTGTTTTTCATGCGTTAATATTTGCTTTTTGTATAAATTTTGTGCATAGATCTACTAATTTCACACCTCTTTGATTATATCGTCTAAAATAAGGGATATATCCCGGATTCTTCTTTTCGCAGAATCGTTAATTATTTCCTTTTGAACTAAATTAGCGACCATCGAATTCACAATACCATTAATATCATTGTGCAATTTGATCACGAATTCTACGAGAGAAAAGGTTTAAATCAGTCTTAAAAATTAAAATATATATAAACAACGTTTATTCACCTAAAAGACGTTGATAATCTTCGTGGAGTTGCTTCAATGAAGAGACGTTGTTACGATATTGTTTACAACATCTATGTGGCGTAACTGACTAAAATTATATTAAAGAATGCTAGTAAAACAATTATTTTGAATAGAATTCAAATATCAACATTGTACTTACATTTGTATCACAATATTGAAGTTCTTCATTTCTGTAAAATTTGTAATTAACATTTCCACTAATATTTGTTAAAGTGATATTACTAAATTTGCATTCCTCGTCAAGTTTTTTGGCACTTTCGATAAAGCCATTATTTTTTAGAAACTGAAATTTAGAATTATCAAATACTCAAATACCAAGGTATAATAACTAATATTACGCAAAATTGATTAGCTTTGTTGGATAGAGTTAGCCCCTAAAGCTTTGTATAGGTATCTGCATCGTAAAGTGTTCTAAAGATTGACTCTCTGTATTTACTAGTTGAAAATTGCAATCAATTTTAAAAACTCACCAAAAGTACTACTTCTAGTACTCCCTGAAGTTCGTTTTTTCTGTTAAAATATGCCAAGCAGTAATATTAATCGCTATTCAAAAATAATTGTTTACCTACCCTTCGTTATCACATTCATTTTTAAATTTGTCCATTTGTTATCCAAAGGGAGTTTATATTTCTTAATAACTTTTATTGACGTTTTCACCAAACAGACTGGACGGAGATGAGAAAATTAGAAGTAGAAACGTCGAGAATACAATCGATGGGAGGGTTTTCCCGAACAGCACGCGAATATTTTGCACTCCAGTGCCGTGTCTTCGGCAGTTTTAAAGGAAATTCTTAAAATAGCTGCTTGATAATAGTGAAGATACAAGAATGAAACATAAGGGCGAATCGAATACGAACTGGAATTTTGCTTTAAAAGAATTAATAGTAAGTTAAACATAATTTTGAATACATCTGATATTTCTATGTAATTTCCTCTTTTATTACCACAAATTTCCCAGCGAATCGAAAGTTTTTTGCGCACAAACGTTTCCACACCTTCATAGTTCGTTGAAGTGTTGACCTCCTGGTTCTTCTTTGAGTGGCCTAAACATGTGATGATTACATGGCGATAAATCGGGACTGTAGGGTGGTTGTTCTGGAGTATTTTCCAATTTGATTTTGTCCAAGTTTTCTTGAGTTAATGCAGCTGTGCTTGGCCGAACGTTGCCATGGAGCAAAATCGCACTTCAAATATGCTTTTCCTGCCTTTTTTGTCGATAGGCCAGCTTCACTTCATCAAAAAGTTGGCAGTAGTACACACCATTAACTGCACTTCGTTCATAAAGAAAATCTATGAGCAATATGCTCCGCTTCAATCCCAAAAAATCATCTCAAGAACTTTCTCAACAGAAAGACGAATCTTGGTTTATCCCATTGTTGCTCCTTCAGGTTTTCACAAATTTCTTTTTACCATTCGTGGAGTTGAATCCTTGAAAGAATGTTTCCAGTGAACTGTGTAGTTACTCCGACGCAAAATTTTGATAGGTTTTATGCTCTTCCGCGACAAAAATTTAATAATAATGCGGTGCTCAACAAACCTGTGCACCTCTTGCTCAGACATGATGGTAGTAACAGCCAATCAGCTCTAACGAGCCAAACTGATTTAGGTACTATTTATTTTACATCCCCATGCAACATTATGTCATTATATCAAGACGTCATGTTACTCACTTCACCTATAGAGAGCGTTAAAAAGAAAATTCCTGTTCATATTTGCGCCCTCGTAGAAGAACTCTGATTCATAGTATCCAGAAATGCTATTTGTTTCTATTATCCTTCTCATCAATGTCCTCTGTATAGTCAAGGAGCAACAAATAGGAACGACATAGGTACTTGAGTTGACTAGTGTTTGCTATTTGTAATTATTTACCCTATATTTCATACTCAAAGGAACCTTTCCACCCCTCTGGTTAGCGTGTTTTCGAATTTATTGTATTAAAATTTATCAAAAATATACATATTAATAAGTCGATATTATTCCGCAGAACGAAGCGCCGGGCCGCTTTCGTACCTTTCCGTGTTATCCTCCGTTACGTTATATTCCGGAAGTCGTTTGTCGGTTGTTACGTTAGATAACAGGCCTCTTAGAGGGTAGTATTAATTAGTATTAGTATTAGAGATTAGAGGGTAGTATTAATGCGATGTGTGAGGGTCTCTGTTCTTCGACGTCGTGGAAATGTTTGTCAATGTTGCAATTGTACAGGGTGTCCCGCATAAAAACCGACACAGGGGCGTGTAGAGGAGCTCAACATACGTTGTTTAACCTTTAACTTTAAATTAATACAGACAATTTTTGAATTATCGACGATTTTAAGTAACATTGATAGTGTACATGACTTTATTCTTTAGCGTTCTTCATCAAAACGACAAAGAATTTAAAAACAAAAAGAGTGAAACAAATTTTAAATTGAAATTACCTACAAAATGAACTTATAATTTTTTAAATCATCCATCAGGTAAATAAATTCAAAGTGCACTTTGAAAACCTATAACTCCTCAGGAATGTAACTTTGTATTTTGTTAAGCTGTGTTAAACAACATATTTTATGCTCCCCTGCATGTCCTGCTCTGTGTCGGCTCTTATGCGGGACATCCTGTATATTTATAAATTATTTAACAGAAAATAATTGATCTTTAGAAGAGTGTGATTGATGATAACGTGCCATTTTCAAGCGAGAAAAAATATTAATTAATTACTAAACGACTTAATTACTAAGCAGGCTTGACTCTTCAGAAGTATCTGTGAAAGTTGCTAAAATGTGGGAAAATAAGCATAAAAATAAAGGGAATGCGAGAAGAAAAAATACACTATTATTATATTATAGAATATTTATTTTTCTGGAAGGTTAAAATATTTTTTAAAATTATTAATAAATGCTAATCGAGTACTAAAAACTCTGAAATAGCAATTTTTTTGGACCTGTGCGCGGCTTCAAGGCGCGAATATCTAACCAAGTATTGAGACATAACTCATTTATATACTTTTAAAAATAATCAGATGAATTTTCAATTTTTAACTTATAATTTCGAAAATTTAACGTCTTCATCTTTCGTCATAACTCCTGTAGCAGCTTGAACCAAGTCCTCGCTCTGAAGGTTCAGTTGATTCCACAATTTCTAAAACATCAAAAAAAAATTACAATCTTATTAATTAATCTTTTCTTATAATAAGGTAAGGATAATGGACAAAAAAGACGAATAAAAACGAAACAAGGAGTAATAAATGTTTCCTTACAATATGATCTAATCCCTCTTGAACAGTATGGTCACGGGAATATAGCAAATTAGCTTTAGTAGTTTGGACAGCTACAGGACTTTTTTTTGCAATAACTTCAGCTATTTTTAAAGTTTCTTCTAATAACCTAAAATGGCGAAGACGAGTTTAGTTATGGTATTTACTACTGATCAAATATTTACTCATTATGAGTCCCAAATACTCTGGAAACCAGACCACAAGTCAGCGCTTCATCGGCGTGCATTTTCCTTGCAGTATAACACAATTCTCTCGCTAAACTATCTGAACCAATAACTTTTGGGAGCCTTTGTAACGAACCGACATCAGCCGCTAATCCCACTTCCACCTAAAAACCACCATCTGTTAATTACAAAAACGATTACTTCTAAAATAAGTTCAGTCTCCATACTTCTTTGACTTGAAACCAGGCGTCTTTAGAGCAATATCTAATATCAGCCGCCGTTATCAGGTCCACTCCAGCACCGATGCAAGCATTGTGAACTGCCGCTAATATGGGTTTTTTGCATAATTCCAAGGAAGTCATCGATGCTTGATAGGTTTCGATTAACTTGTGGAATATTTTGGCTTTCCTTGCCACATCGTCTTTTTCCCCGACCTGTTGGGCCGTTGTGACGAAATCAGACAAGTCTATGCCTATAAATGGTTGTAGATTGTTGGTTTTTTAGTTGCAAAAGAAAAATTGGCAAAATTTGATATATGGATAAGTGCAAATTTGTTTGTAATATGGCCAATTACACAGAATAACAATCAAAGGGACAGAAATACAGGATATCCCGCATAAGAACCGATACAGAGCAAGGGAGTGTAGAAGAACTAAAAATATGTTGTTTAACACAACTTAAACTTAATATAAAGTTACAATCCTGAGAAGTTATAGGCCTTTAAAGTGGAGTTACAATTAAAAGAAAAGTATATATACAGGGTGTTTCTGAAATAAGTGGTCAAACTTTTAAAATTCAAAAACCTTAAATGTAATTTTATCGAAATGTCAAGTTTTTGAAAGAATTCCCTCCTACTAGATATTTAAAGAAACTCGTTTAATATCTCCCTGTATATCTCATTGTCAGCAATACTCAAACTTAAAACAACTAAATTGGGTATATGTTATGATATCGTCGACAATTCAAAAGTTGGCTGTGCTGTGTTAAATTAAGTTGAGTATTTTAAGGGACACCCTGTATTTTTATAATTACCTGCGGTAAACATTTTTCCTTCGCCAGAAACGACGACGGCTCTGCAATTCTCGTCTTCGCTGATTTGTTCAAAGCACTGCTTGATTTCTCTAAAACAAGTTAATTTGCAAGATCGCGTAAATAATTATTTGTATTACGCGTACTTACAGCCACATCGCATGGTTAAAGGCGTTTCTTTTCTCCGGCCTGTTTAATTTAATGTGATAAACGTACTCCTTCGGAACGCCTACCGATAATGTTTTGAATGCTGTTGAAGACATTTCTGCGAAGTTTTTCAAAGTGTCTGGAGGTAAATTGTGTTAGAAGTGTATTTGAGGTGTAAATATAATAAACTTACCACTCCCAATAACAGGTCGCAACAGGTTGGAAGATTTAGAAAGTACAGATTGCATGTTACTTCTATTTTTACCAAAAATTGGTGGAGTAATAAAGCATTAAGGCGAGAACTAAAGATATAGCAAATATAAATATGAAAATTAATGTATCTGGAGATTATACGTGAAAATTAATTATAGTTTACATGTATCAGTTAAACGATCAAAGTTCAAACACTTTATTTTTGTAAACGTTACAAATTTTTATTATGTTTGGTTAGGTTGTTTGTTATTGGTTATTGGTCTGTAATAAAAGGCCTTGACTGCTGCAACTGTTCAGCTCAACTATGTAGCCTCTGTTTTTGCGCCTATTCTGTTAAAATTACATATAGGAATTTGGCGAGAAATTATTCAAATAAATTTATTGTTTTATGTGACGAGAAAACCATGGAGAAAGAAAGTCTTTTATCTTTGGAGAAATGAATTCTATAGACAAAATATAATATTTCCTTCACTGTGGAGAAAACCTACTCTAATGTAAATTTCATTTCAATTTTCAATAGGTAGTCCTAGCACACTATTTAAAACTGTCCAGAACCATTTAGAACATTTCAGAATCATTTAGAATTGTCTATAACCATTTAGAATGCTCCAGAACCATTTACAGCTGTCTGGAACCATATATAACGCTCCAGGACCGTTTAGAATGGTCTAGAACCATTTAGGATTGTCTAGACCCGTTTAGAACGCTCCAGAATCATTTAGAACTGTGTATAACCATTTAGAATGCTCCAGAACTGTTTACAGCTGTCTAGAACCATATATAACAGCTCCAGAATCATTTAGAACTGTTTAGAACCATTTAGTAGCGTCCCGAATTATTAATGAAATGTATTAAAAAAAGTTGATTTTATGTCATGCACTAAAAAAATGCAAAATTTGTAAACTAGTGTCATTTTTAATACTTATCAATAGATTTACATATTTACATCATTATACTCTTTACAAATTTACATTCTATTCTAATCATCGTCTAACCGTTGCCTTACATTTCTACCACCCCCAAACTTCTTCCTCTTTTTAAACGACGCGGGACCACAATCGTCTATATTTTCCACAGTTTTCTCTTTAAACTCTTTCTTTATCGGTTCCGGTTCGTATTGCACAGGACACTCGGTCCACTCCTCTTGTACAACGGGTAACTGCAAATCCATTATCGGCTCCTCTTTTACTGTTTTCCACTTGCCGTAGGGATCGTTCTTGCCGGGCTCTATAATAGGCCCGTACTCGGGCGGTGGTGTTTCCTCTTTAACTCTCCTTTCTTTAAGTTTCTCTCGCTCGATTCTCGCCCTTTCTTCTTCAGCTTCGGCTTGTTGTTGTCGAGCGATTTTCAAACCCTCCATTTTACGTTGTTTATCCAGTTCTTTGAGCTGGTTATCCGCTCGTTTGTCTCTGATTTGAGCTTGCTCTTCGATGGTCGAGTAGCCCTCTTTCGGGGGTTCCCAAACGGATTCGTTCGTTAGGGTGTTGTAATAGTAAACGTGGCCTTCTTTCGATTTAGCTTCGCACCAAATCTTATTTGAGCTACCGCTGAGTTCTAAATTATCTTCTTTTAGTTTTTTGGAAATTGCAATTGAAGTCAAGTCGGCGCTGGAGTTAGATTCGACGTCGCGACGGTAGGCGACCATGGCGGCTGCTTCCATTTTCTTGATGGCGACATCCACTTGTTCTTCGGCCTTTTGGGCCCGTGCGCTGGCTTTGGAGATGTTTTTCAGACGTTTTTTCACGTTTTCCTGATGCCTGCGGCCTTTTTCGTGGAATTCCACGCTCGGTCTGTTGTCTGCTATCCAACATTTGCAGAAGTCGCAGTATTTCCGATCGTTTGATTTCCAGTAATCCGCCATTTTGTGCACAGATGAAAATTATATTAATTTTGAAATATGAATTATTAATACCAGTAATAATGCACTGTTTTTTGGGATTTATTAAATCAAATTTGTATTTTACTTGTTATTGTTGACTTTACTTCACTAGACATTGACTGTCAGTGTCAACTTGTCAACTGTCAACTTAATAATGTTCTTCGTTTTCTTCTTATAAATACGTATTTTAGACTTTTGCAATTGACACATTTAGCTACCGTTTGAATCAATTTTTTTTGAAATTGTGGTAAAAAATAATTAACAATTCATTTTTGAACTCTTTATTGAGCAGCTATTGCGTATAAATATTTTGGTACAAAAATATTTTAACCGATGTACATACATACTGCCTCATATTACTACATGCTAAAATCGAAGGAAACCTTTTCAGACTTTTCCAGATCGGCGTAAAAATTTCTGCAGACATCGGCAATAAGAAGAATGAGATAAAGAGCGATAAGTTAAGGAAGAAATTGAGAAAATTAGGTTGTTAAGTTTGTGGTGGTTCTATCTTTATTGAAGTGTCGGCAGAACATTTACACGTAATCAAATGGTTGGTATTTAAACAGGGTGCGATGGTAAAATTTACCAATGGCCATGACCCCATCCGTTGCCCCATCCGTTACCCCATCCGTTACCCCATCCTCCGTGTCCCCATCCACCGACAACACCTGAAAATAAAGTATTTTTCCAATGAAATTACCGATAAAATTAGTCGATGCCGGTCTATAGTGTACGGTCTACCATAATATTCGCGGTCTACCTAATATTTTCTTGGTCTCTTATGCGATCTACCTATAAGTATACCCCGTCGCCCAGGTATATTTAAATACCCGTTTAAATATTATACTGGTACTTCCCCCAATTTTCTAAATATGTGTTTATACAGGTTTGATTCATTTTAGTTTACAAGATAGTGATATTGCAGTGATATTGAAAGAGTGATATTGTGTCATTGCAACTTTTCACTCTAATAACTGTTTTTTTTAATCTTTTTTTGTTCAAATCAATGAAATAAGAAATGACCATTTTGCAAACTGAAATGTATTCTGCTATTTTCGTAATAAATTTGGGTAGACCGCATACCCCAGATCGACACCAATTGCTTTCTTTCTGGTAAAATTGTACTATCCTGGACAATAGATCTAGGTAATGAGCATTCCGATTGCATAAATACCTTTCATAAATCCACATTTGGAAAAAATCCTTCACTTTTCAATAAACATTTAAATAATTTTTCTATATTCAACTGATTAATGTGAATACGTACCGAGAGCGGGACCGGCAATGACGGAAGGCGCGGCTACGGCCGGAGTCAGAACGGCACCGTGGTTAACGGGTCCGACGACAGCACTAGGTCCAGCCCTGGGTCCGATGATAGCAGAAGGTCCTTCGACGGGTCCGATCACGGCAGCACCGGGAGCGTGCGGTCCAACGACGGCGGCTCCGTGGGCTACTGGACCAGCCAAGACGGCTCCGTGACCGCCCCAAAGGGCACCGTGTCCCCAGGAGGGGGCAGCCGAAGCTACGGCCAAAGTGGCGAACAAAGCAAGGACCTGGAAATCAAACAGTTTATTTAGATAATGTTTCAAAATCTGTACAAAATTGAAATCAATAATTTGAAAAAACTACCCAATTATGGTATAGCATGGTATATGTTAATAAAAATTGCAAAAAATAATTTGCCATGCTTGGTTTAGTAATATATGTAGATTTGAAATATGAGGTAAATATGTACTTACCAGACTGTTCATAGTGATATCTGTCTTCAACACTGATTGTCCACCACTAACCCCGTATCCGTTTATATAGTCGCATTTTGACCTTCTCCACTTCTGTTTTTTTATATTTTTTTTTGCATTTTTTTATAACTGCATACAAACCAATCTTAGTACAATACATATATGTCTTAGTTGAAAAATTATGTATGTAACAATTGCCAACGCCTAGCGCAAAACTGTATGCAATTAAATCGAAATAGTAGGTATTTAATGCTTGTAATTATTTTAAAATTTATTCGATATTTAAAACTGATAAAAACCGATTAAAATCTCTAAGGTTCTTACCATAGAAAAATAAATTTATATTTTGTCTATGGACTGTATAAGTCTAATGTGTTATAATTTCTCTTCAATTTTATGTAAATATTAATCTAATTATCTTATAATAGATCCTATAGATATATGTGCGAGAAGCTTAATAAAACAGACAAATTTCGTATAAACTTCGTATTTCAAATTTCGTATAAAGAGTAGCATAGGCATAGAAATTCCTAGTTTACAAATTTAAATTTTCTTATTTAAAAAAGCCTTGTTGATCTTCATGCGCAATTATTGGACACCTTTGTTGAAGATATAATACATAACTTTATCAAAAAGTTCCTTGGTAAGTTAATTTCTAAAATTAAACGTAATAAACTAAATCATTCCGTTTCGTAACAAACGGTTAATGGACTATAACGAGTCAACGTGCAAGTGCAAGATCAAGTGCGACGCTAGTTGTATACAGGGGATTCACTCAAAGTGTGTTATTCAAAAAATAGAATATCGATTCAAACTTATATCTGCTTCTAAAGAGGATATATGTACCCGTCTATAAACCATGAAATTACAAAATAATAATTACATATTAATTTGTATCTATTTTATGAAGAATCTAGTAAAATAATTCGCCTCAAATGTTTCTTAGTGAATATCGGCAGAGGAAAAAACAATAAAGTGCTCTCCGTATTACATTTTAATTTTCCTTTTTTTAATAAACATTACCTTCTCTTAACCTATTTAAATGCGAAAAAGTATTCTTCAAGATATAAAATCTTTGATCATTCATGTCGCTTTGCTCAGTACAAATGCGGACGTATTAGAAAGAACAAATGAATGCCAGCAGGGCTGGGCTACGTTAAGAAAAAAAGGCGGCAAGGCCGCGTAACCGTATAAAACAAGATTATTAAGATAAATTGAATAAAACCTGAATGTACACCTTATAGTATTTGTATTAATGCAGTTATTAGATATTAAGAGTTCCTGATCGTAACATGAAATTTACGGTAAATATGCTTTTATAAATGCCTTTTTTTGTTGTACAGTACATTTAACTAGTTATTTAATTATATTTCATCTTTTTATTGGTTCGAATTACTTCCTTTTTTAACTTTATTTACCATGGTGCTTACTCTAACATTATACAATAGCTCATACGCCTAATTATTTTCAGCTGTGGTTTTTAGTCCTCTCGGGCTATTCTCTATCGGCCTCCGCCTCTTTAGTTCCTGTAGTTACTAATCCAGGAGGTATCGGAGGCATTTTCAAAGGACCTGATTCAGAAACTATAGTTCAAGGACCAGATGGTAGCCTCATAACAGCCCAACAGGAAGGGGGCCTCATCCAAAGGGAATTTGAACCTATAGTTGCGGCCGAGCAGGAAGTTTTACTTCCAGCGTCTCCAGAACCTCCAGTACATTCAGTACTTCCAGTAGTATCCACTCCCCGCATAGTACCAATCTCACCTGTAATCACTGGAAGCGGTGAGGTACACGCAGTTGATGTACCTTTATCCGTAGGGAAGCCTATCGAAATTGTGGAACCAGATCCGCATATAATAGAAACTGAAATCGTAGATGGCCCTGCCATCGAACCTAAAGGTTCCACTGATTTAGTTGGACCATCAGGGAGAATTTCAACTAAAGGTTCAGAGTCTATCGTATCAGGACCAGCGTCGACTACCATCACTAGTAAGTCGCTTTCTATCAATACTTTTTGACTAAGTCAGTATTAATGAATATATTTTCCAGAAAATGCAAAAATTCTGATCGCACCACTTAAAGTATCAGCAGTACAAGTGTTAAATTCGGCAGCAATACCAGCGGTTAATCATATTCCGATAGTAGAAGTCAACAATGAATTACCTCAATCTTCTTCACCGGTGGTAATTTCTTCGACAATTTCACCTCCCGTATATTCGACCCCAGAACCGCCTGTTTTGCAACAAAAAGTGATACCTCTCGGTGCGATAACCAATGTTTCACCAACTCTTATTTCAACATTGGAACCGCCCAAAGTCTCTTTGAATTCACAACCAGTACTTTTAAACCAATATGATATATCTTCTCCACGTCCACCACTTCCTTACTTGGGAAATATTGGCAACGGAGGTCAAGATTTGGCAATAATTGGTACTCCGGAGAGGCCAATTGAACAATATTCTTCCACTTTATCACCTCAAAATGTTCCTGATGTCGATAGAAATGGCTTGGGAAGACCAGTATTGGCGAATGATCAATCAATTTATCAATTAAATAATAATGGTTACTTAGAAGGAGTTGTCCCCTATAATCAAAGGGTACCTTTAGTGCACACCAGCAATCAAGAAATTCCCACTTTAGGTAGCAATGGCTACGATCAATCAATTAGTACTACAGGAAGACCGGTTTTACTTACTGGAGAGGAATACACATCAACTTCGGTCCCTATTGGCTCTGCCAGTCCTGACATTCTTAAACAAGGATTAGAACTCGGTGATCAACAAATCTACCAATCGGGATACAACGGTAACTTAGACCAAGTTAACTCCCCTAATCCAGAAGTCTCATTACATACCAGTAATCAAGGAATTTCAACCGTAAGCGGCAATGGATATAACCAATTAATCAGTACTACAGAGAGACCTACATTAATTTACAAAGATCAATACGCATCAACTGTAGCTCCTCCAGTGGGATCTACTGACCAAAGGGTGGTATTAATCGGTGGGGAAGGAAGCAGTGGAGTTGCTACCGGACATCAACCACCAACTCAGGAGGAATGGCTGATAAACAGACAATATGCTGTCGATCCTGCGCAAATACCTCAACATAACATAGTACCTCCCGAGATTAGCGTACCGAAACTACCAGGGAATATACCGAGAGCGCCGGGACTGCTGTCGCCGAATATTCAAAGAATCGATAAGGCCGATTTGCAAAGATTCGTTCCAGAAGCGGACCGAACGATTCAAAACGGATATTACCAGAACGAAATCATCGTTGGAAACACCGATAGCAAGGCGATTCCTCTAAGTGATTCTCAGACATATGAGCTTGTTCAATCACAGCGATATGACGACAACATCGAATCCAGCTTATGGAACAGATACGGCAGAGAAAGTAGGAAAGTACCGTTGAAATTCTGATAGGGTGAAGATTGCTATAATATAAATACGCGAATATTTTGTTGATGTTGATAAATGCGCATAAGGGTTATCTGTAGACAATAAATTAACAATTGCAAAGTAGAACAGGGTAGGATTGTAAGGTTTTGTTTTACAGAGGTGACTCTCCTAATACTTAATGTTAACATTCAATTTTTATATTTATTAACATTTAAAACAATAATTGATATTTATTGAGAAAATTACTGCCTACTTCTTTTAGAAGAATAAAATCGATTTAAGAATTTAAATAGATGACCCTTATTCACCTATTTACAAATAATAATTTTAACGTACCTATACTATTTTTGTGATATAACCTACATGTAATCTCTTGTATTCTTTTAAAATAAAATACCACTTTGAAGAATATGTGTATCAAGTATTAACTAATAACACACAAAATCTCTCTTTGCCCGTTTATATACCTAATTTTCTCTTTAAATTTGAAGTTCATTTTCATGCTCCTTTGAAATGGATAATTGCAGATAAACAGCTCGTAGGAATTTTGATTGAAGTAAAATTGTTAACACACCGTTCAATTAAATGCGTTCATTTAACCATAAACAAGGCGTTAACAAGAGTTATTCCAACCTTGAGATATCATGCAACATATTTCCATAAAAGTAAACTAGTAGGGTGGAGTTGATTGTAAAAAAATGTCACGTTGTATACAAAAATCATTATAATTTATTATTCATTACGTACATAAAAAATGTATTAAATTATTAACTTCTATATTTATTCGAAGATCATCCGTGTTGAGCGCTCGTGTTGTGGAAAAACCGTGGAATTCGGTTCAATTTATAAAATAATTTTTTTTAGAACTGGGCCTCCAGTAGCAATCTGCAATCGACAAAATTATTGGAAATAAAAAATGTTCAAAAGTAACTGAGATATTTTAACATACAATTCCTGAAGGTCCTTCTATGAGAACCTGCGGATGAGCGGCAACTACAGCAGGAGGCGCAGCCACAATCAAGGGTTGGTGAATTAGAGGAGGAGCAGGGACCACTATCTAAAACGGAATAGATATTACTCGTATAAATATTTAATAATAAAAAGGGTATGGTACTCGAGAAGAAGGCAGGCAAAAAATATAATGAGGTATTCAATTAAAAAGTTATTTCGTTTCGTCATGAAGATGTTTTCAAAAAAGAAAATTGATCAGTGAAGAAGTTTCTAAAAATGAGCAACTTTTGGAAAAATAGCAGTTGTTGAGCAATTTACACTGTTAATGAGTAAGATATTTGCCGTGTCATTTTACTAATACACGAGCTGCTAATAGACGCACACCTCTTGAATCAAGGCGCCTCTTGAAATAGAATATATTATTACATATTATTAACAGCCTCAAGGTAACTCCACTTTCAGTTCCTGAAAATTTATTGACAACTGACCGTTTCCACCCAATTAAATTTACTGTCGTTTGCGCCCACCACTAGTACAGTAAATTCAATTAACGGTAAGTTGAATATATTAAATCATCCGACATTGGTTAGTAAAACATTACTTTGTTACGAATTAAGGCTCTATTTAAGCTTACTCTCGGTACAGGTACGATTGGTAGGATGGGCGCGACAATGCCCGGGCTAACTGCAGACGTAATCACTCCGCCGCTCTTCGGCGGGGCGATGATCTCTCCTCCGATGGCCGATCCGGTGATGATGGCACCATCGGGACCAGCGACTGTCGCCTTCACCGACGGCCCTTTCACCAGAGTACCTCCCTCGCTTGGTCCCACTATGGCCCCTGGTACAATGTGCACCAAGGAAGCTCGGCAGGACGATAGGACGCAAAGGGCGACAAATACCTGCAATTTGAGTCGTACAAGATGTATTAATGTAGGTAAAATAACATTACAATTTTATCATTTACGCTTGAAAAGGGTGTTTTAACATAAATTATGTACAGGGTGTTTCAAATGGATTCAGGACCTAACAAGGATGAAAATTAAGGTTCAAAATGTATGGAGAATGTTTGCAACAGGGGGCTTTCTTTATAGGCTGTTCCAAGTAAAATCAGGACCTAACTGAAGGATGAAAATTAAGAACCAAAATTTACAGAGGAAACAATCTACCTACTGGACAATGCTAGGTATGCTTTATGATTATTATTTTTCGGTACAAGGTGCAGTAAACAATAAATTATGTAATTATTTTTAACATCATACTATTATTTAACAACCCCCGGAAACTTTGGTGGTAAGTAGGAGTAATTTTTACCTGAAACCACTAAAGCTTTTAACCTAAATACCTGAAATAAGGTCTAAACATCGACCATTGAATACCTGCTGAGAAAATTTAAATTCTATCACAAAAAAATAAAAAAAATATCTCATACCCTTTATATTAAGCTCGAAGAATAATCTATCTTCCGTCTTTTATGCCTAACTTCCTAAAATTTACTAACTTCCATCCAATGTTAATGCTTAGCCCTTTACCCAAGAAACTCTATAATAACATATTGTTTAAATAATATATCTTACCAATAATTTCATATTGATGATATGTGAGAATGCGCTCAAAACACGTTACTATCAAAACGCAAGTATACTTAGATTACAAAACGAAATGACCGCGCGATCTGTATTTATACACCCATCGAACCTAATACGCCTTTGAATATTTTATGTATAAAATGCAACTTCTTTGTTTGCTTCAAAACAATATCGTCCTCGTAATCCCGTTTTTTATCCATTCTTCAGCAGATGAAAGGTCTGACAATGAAGCGAAATCCCCGATGCGTATTAATCGGATTAATAAAGGTTCCTTCTCCAAAATAAGGAATGATTTAAAGAATTTGACCTGCATTGAATATTAATTAGAGATTTATTGGTAGTACTTATTCGAAAAAAACCGATCACCTTGCTCGAGTTGATGTAATAATTCCGCAATCTTACGTTTCATATACATTTTAGCTGGGTTTTACTTATTGAGTAAAATAGGTTCTAATTTCCTCATTTACTTCCAATTTTTATGGTGCATAAACTATTTTGTAGGTGTAGCATAGGTATTAGGAACTAAACCAATCCACCAGGGTGTCTCGCATAAGAACCTAAAATATTAGGATAGCCTATATTGTTTAATCCAACTTTGACTTATTACATTCAACTTTTGAATTAATTATCAACGATTTAAATAACGTCGATATTGTACATGACTTAATTTTTTATCATCAAGACGATAAAGAGTTAAATAACAAAAATAATAAAAAAGTTTTTAAAATGAAATTACTTATGAAATGAACTAATATTTTTTAATCATCCACCAGGTAAACAAATTCTGTAACATTTTAAGAGAGCATCATCCCTAATGAATCCTTTAAAATAAATCAATTGATCTCTTCTAACTATCGATAAGAAACTTATTTTGGGCTCCCCTACACCCTACATCCTGAATTGTTTTTGAACTCTATAAAGTTTTTAGATAAATATCCGCACAATTTTTATATGCATGAATTTGCTCTGTATAAGCAAAGCTCAACAGAATGCTACAAAACCTGAATAAACTATTTTGAATTGAAAGTAATTTAATTACATTTGAATCCTATAAAAGGATATACCTAACTGTGTATTCATGACAACTGAGGACATTTTTAGTACTTACTTGATTGTATAATTTATGTTTTCTGTCGAGTTTATTTTCATTTTTTTTCTGATTCTTTGGTTAAATAATTACTTTACAGTGACTTTATACCAACTAGTTATAGTATTATAATTTTCAAATCGAATAATTCCGAAAATGGCGCAACCTATCGAATTTTATCAAGAGTACCTTTTTAGTGTAAAATTAAATGATCTTAAGGGTCACTTAAAATAAGGATTAGAAAATCGAACATAAAAAAATATGTTTAAAACTACTCGAAACGAACCCTGTAACGAGCAACTTTTAATCGAAAAAAATAGCATAAAAATATATTTTTTACTTAACAAACCCTACTTATTTTTTATTTTTCGTTCCTTGTATCAAAATGGGACCACCTTTTTTTGAAACTCTCTGCATATTGGAAGTTTTAGCGAGTTTTCTATTAAATATATCGTTTTTGAAATAGGCCCCAAATTATACCTATACTGTCGTAACTTCGGTTCTTTCTTTGTTATCTTATTATTTTATTGTTAAATTGTTATATTAGGTTTATAGGCCAGTCAAACTCAGTTTTCAAAACTTTCTTGTAAGGTCGAGAAGAGCATAAAAACCAACTATAAAATGTTGCAACCTATTAAAGGATTATAGGATATAAGGATTATATTGGCTGCAACAATTAACATTCATGCTATTTTTGTAGCGAGAATATTTGCGGATATGTCAATTACGTTGATTCTACTAATCTCACCTAACTATATTTCCGAAAAATCAGACGTTTAACTAAATCCAGTACAAGATTAGTTTATTATGCTTTAATTGCGGGAGTTTTTCTTATTTACGTATTACGCCCGTAACGCGTAAAGCTAGTCGCTAGTCGCGAAGACGATTAAAGATTATTTTTATTGTTAATTTTTGAAATAAACTTAAAAATAATAACAATTTTGCGTACAGAATAAAGAGACCTTTCAAACGATATATCACAAGCCTATACTTCTCATCTAAAAAATCGCGGTTGTGACTGTCCTTCACATTTCCTTGAAAATTGCTGCGATTTTGTTCGCCTTGTTAATGATTCTTGCAGCCAGTGTATCATCGTTCACGATAGACGAATTCGAAAGGAGGGCTTTTTTGATCTCGTCTGCTGTGGAACAGGTTTATGTTTGATAGTTTTGACCATCTATTTTAATTTAAAGAATGCTGGCTATAATACGGTCCCGGTAAGTTGGATTTCAGTTGCGTGCATTCTAACTTATACGGTCGTATTTTAAACTAGGTTTAGGTATGGTTCCTATTGTATTAACAGCGGAATTATTTCCAGCGAAAGTTAAAGCATACGGGATGACATTATACTTTATATACGGGATGACTAACGTTGCAAAAGTACAAGCATGCCTGTTAGTAAAACAAAAATGTTTAAAAAACCATCAGAAAATTAAAAACAAATAAGATTAATTTTATTATCAAACATTGATAGTATGTTAAAAATGCATATCGAATAATATAATTGTTTCATTGTGTCAAGCAATTATATAACTGCATGAAAATAAAAATATCAATTGTAATAACTACAAGTATGTATGTACCTGAATTATCCACATGTGGAAAATTATGCACTCCAGTAACGTAACAACGTAAAATATAGGGGAATGCCTAATCACCTTTTTTTTAATTACTTCTATTAATTAAGTTTAACTTGTTTATTACTTCTAATTAGTAGGTAGGAAAAATGTGCGTACATTAACAAAAAAAAATACTTATCTAGAAAACTCTAAAATAATTTACATAGTTTCATTTTATTAATTTACAACATAGTAAAAAACAATTATTAATATCTTGTTATCAATCTTTATCCTTCCGGGAAATATAAAATTCTCATTAAATAACATTTCATAAGTCCTTACTTGGAAATATAAGTGCTATTTACTACCCGGTCGAAACTACTTCAAAGCTCCATTGTATTGGAATTAGTTAAAAAAGTACATTATTGCTATAATCCCTATGCTTTTACTCCTCTTTTCTACTATAAAATGAAGAACACTATACTTAGACCTATACAAATGTGTTGATCCAATAGATACTTAAAGCAGGAATCAGTTCAACGAACCTTTAGTACAACGCGAATCCCCATCGAATTTTGTTAATAAATTCCAAGGTGAATACTTTACGTGCTATCAGAATTCTTGATTATTTTCAAGACGAATTTTAATTTTTTTTTTTTTAATTTTAATTCCTTTATTATTCATAGAACGTTGTGACGCCACTGTAAGCTAGTAGTTGTAGCTAGTAGTTAATTGCGAACACATTCAAAATGATTTTTTTCAGTTCGGCATATTCCGAAATGAACCAACGTTGGTGATCGAGTAATTGCGAAGTATTTGCAAAATGACTGGAGAAAATAATCAAGCCCGCAGGACGAATTTTTGGTTTATCATTTCTGTAATTGCCGGTATGTATTATGTTGGTATTATATAGAAAATTGAAATACAAAGTTATGATAAAAACACAGGCTTTCTTCAAATAATATGGTGCTATTTTATGCCTAATTTTTACAAAAATACGTATAATGGTGAAAAGTACCTATAACAAAAAGTGAAAAGTAAACGTATAAAATGTCCTAATGAAGAAGTGCTTACTAGAGTGCTGATAAAAGTATCTACAAAGTTTTTTGAAATGTTTCCACCTCCGACAATTCCCCCAAAACACATCAATTTTGTATTTTAGGGGGATATCTAACCGGCGTATTTTCAATCTTGCTATTTCACGTCCATAGGCAGGGTGGTTACTATTTTCAAATATCTTAAATGGGACTAAGGCTCGAGATATACACGGTATTTAAGAACAATCAATTCTATTTATACTGGTGCATCTAAAATAAAAATTTAACCATCCTTTCCAAACTATGAAGTTTTAAGCCACAGGAACCTTCTTGACCCCCAGTCCTATTTGTGGTTTTGAAAAGGGTAAGTACCCTGCCTGGGGGGTGAAAATATGCTGGTTAGATGTGCCCCTCAAAAACCAAATTGACATGTTTTGGCTTCATTGCAGGTGAAATTTGGAAACTTTTCTAAAAATCACCCAGTATGTTAAAATTGTTTTCAGAACTTTCATTGCTCTTAAGTCTTACTAATAATATTTTAACATGGACATAATAACCATAGAATTTAGTATTACATACAATTGTTACTTGTAAATTTTAACATCGTTTTTATAAACAAAAATTCGTAGTATTCATAGTATTAGAATTTGTAAGAGATACTTTTATAAATGTTTCAGGTACATTAGGAGCAGTTTCTGATGGAATTCAGCTGGGCATATCGTCTGTTATTTGTGAAATGTGCAGCAATCAAGTTATCAACAAAAATTCGAGTTTGTTTAATAACAGCGATGATCAAAATGGCGTTCCATATTTAGAGGAAGAATCCGATCGAATGCTTTTCAAAACTTTTTACATGTTAGGAGCTTTAGCCGGTTTTCTATTAAGTTCTCCGTTTTCAAAAGTAGGCCCGAAATTATTTTCTGCGGCAGCTTCGGTTCTTTCATTATTTTCTTGGATTATATTGGCTGCAACAATTAACATTCCTGCTATTTTTGTAGCAAGAATATTAGCGGGTATTTCAATTACGTTGACTTTATCAGTTTCACCAAACTACATTTCTGAAATATCAGGACGAGACTTCACTAAATCCAGTAGAGGTTTAGTTTATTATGCTTTAATTGCAGGAATTTTTCTTATCTACGTAATAGGCCCGCTAGTTAGCGTAAAGCTAGTCGCAACAATTTGTGCTGTAATAATGTTAGTACAAATGTTATGTACATTTATAATGGTTGAATCTCCCTATCATCTAATGACAAGGAATAAAATTTTAGAAGCAAAAGCGAGTCTAATGAAAATTTACGAATTTAAAATGGTTGAAAGCGAACGGAGGTTAATACAAGGGCAAGTTACTGCAAATAATAGGGACAGAAGTAATCAAGGATTGTTTAAAACCGATGAAAATCAAACGGCTAGTATTAAAATTATCGTCACAAGTTTCGCTCAACAATTCACTGGGATAACAGTAATTATAATGAGTTTACACGAAATATTAATTGAAGCTCATACTGCAAATGTGCACGCACTAATCACTGCGGTCGCTTTCGTCCTAGTTATTGGAATAATTGCACTTTTACACGAATTAATTGCTATTAATGTAAATGCAATGATATCTGCCATTCTAAGTACTTTAAGTTTGTTATCTTTAGCTATATATTTTTCTGTGAATTCGGATGCCCCTCATGTACATTGGATATCAATAGTTGCTATAATAATTTACGGAGCAGTAATTAGATTTGATAAAGGGTACTTTCCCAACGCAATTGCTGAAAAATTTCACCCGAACGCCCTAAAATCGCCGGCCCTTCGACTATCCACTTTTACCCACATATTGGCAGCTTGGATATCTATTGAATTATATCAAAGGATGAAGTACAGCGGAAGAATCGACATTCCGTTTTACGTGTTTTCTGTATTTAACTTGGCCAATACGATCATTTTAAAACGCTGGTTCAATCAAGAAAAACACGATGTTACTCGCAGAGGACCTTTAAATGATGGTATCGAGACAGAAGACACTGAATTGTAAGTATTCGAAAGCAATTAAATCAATAACGTAAAGCAATAAGTTATTGCTTCATTCATTTAAAAAAATATATTTTTTTTTTCATTGTTCCACTTTAAACTTTATTACAAACATGTTTGATTTTCAAATTAATGCAATCCAGAATATCTGGAAACCAAATAAAAACTGATAAAACTTATTTCGTTAATTTGTATATAAATTGTTAAAGTTGTAATTACTTGACATACAAATTATCAAAATTTGCGTTATGTACAATTCATTCCAGCATTTTATTTACGTGTATTCATTTTTAAAATTTTTTATGGTTCAATTAAATGAATAGCTGCACAATATGAAAAAAAAAATCAATCAGCATAAATTGTTACGCTTTGTATTAATTAATACAAAATATGTATTAATACTACATTGGTACTTACTAACTTTATTACAATTCTATTTATACTTTATAGGCATTTACACCTTCACTAGTTTTTCTTAAAAAATCTTTGACAATGACTAAAGTGATGTAAAATAATCAAGGAAAGTATGATACTGATTGATTTGATTGACAATAATAATATAATTGATCTATTAATAGAAAATAGGGAATGGGAACATCTGCAACTATTACGATTTTAAATTTATTATGTAACGTTTGAGCGTTGGAAATATGATAAATGGGAGTATATTAAAACTCAGTGTTAAATAATATTTGCTACTTATTAAGACTGAGCAATACTACTATATCCCTATTAATTTTTCTATTAAAATATTATTCGCTGTTAATCAAATATTAATTAAAAGAAAGTGTTATTTACAAAATAATTTCCTCACATTCTTCGTTAATCTTACCTAAACACCAATAGTTTTGACTAAGGTCTGGCAAGTTGTTCTGATAATACAGATGCCAAGCCTAAAAATAGCTTTATCTTAAAATATTGAAGAAATTAAGTATTAAAATTTGAAATGTCACAGAGAATTAACTAATTTAACTATGGATTATTCAAGGTAGGTTTCATTTAAAAAAATCTAATAATTATAATAAATAAAGTCTGTGTTCTTCTGTGAATGTCACTGGGTCAGTGCTTGCATTCGTTGTAGTAGTGCCTGACAATTTTGAATTGATAGATAAATATAGACTATTTAAGCCAATTTACTTAAATATTTATAGAAAGATTGGCACTCATTTAGATACACTTTTTGCGAGTGCATGTATGCGAGAGGTTGTCTTTCCTAATGATTTTCTAGCAAAAAAAGACGATTGTTTCAGTATTTAAATCAAGGATCGATGTAAAACTTCGTATATTTAATTAAATCGCTGCTGTTTCATTAATTTATTATTTACTTTTTAGAATCGAGGAGCCTGAGACAACTGCTGTTCCTGAAAATAGCAAAGAACATTCCAATTCGAGTATGACAGTTTCAAGCAGAAACATATTTCAAGGAACATTTCCACAGCTCATCGCCGTATTATCAGGTAAAATTTAAAAGATATTTGAATTAAATGTTAGTTTTATTCTTAGCTTATTATTCATCCCTAAGAATATTTGTCTATACAATTTATACAATTCGTTCCATTTTTTTCAATTCAGATGAACTAAAATAATAATATTTTAATTATTTGAGTGATCTAAATAATTAACACTTGTTGATTTATGCCTGCTTGTCTAGAGGTTTCTACTTAACAATTTTTGATGAGTGAAAGGGTTTAAGAATAATACGTTACCTGAACGTTCTTTCACTTATTTTTCCCTGCATTTCCTATTTATTATTTTCCCAAAATATACCTACTTCCTTATCCCTAGAAAATTTGCATTTATACTAACAAAATATTATTAAAATATGTTAAGCGATGTTATTAATTTTATAAAATCATGTGACGCAGGGTTTAGCAGTCCAAAGTTGATCATACATGAACCTGGTCATTTTCTGTAACTATAAACGAACTAATATTTAGATTAGAATAAATTTGTTTCGACTGATTGCCAGTTACACATCTTCAAGAACAAACAACAATTGGCTACTGTGTTATTACTATAGAAAACACCAAAGAAAAAACACAGAAAAGTGACTAACAAACCAAGACTCGGAACAATACTTGCTTTGCTTTTTGTCGTATCAGGGCCACAAGAAGCACTCCAAAAATAACACCGAAAAGTGACTAACAAACCAAGACTCGGAACAATATTTGCTTTGCTATTTGTCGCATCAGTGCCACAAGAATCACTCCAAAAATAATTCTAAATATACCTATTTTAGGTACATTGACAGCAATAAGTGATGGAATGCAATACGGCTGGACAGCGCCAGTTATACCGATACTAAGAGGTCCGAATTCACCAGTGGAAGTAACAAAACAACAGGCGGAATGGTTAGAACATCTACTAATGATCGGATCATTTTCTGGTCTTTCGCTTACGATGTACTTAGTCGATAAAATAGGCCGAAAGAAGTCTATCCTTTTAGCATCGTTTGTGACAGTTTGCATTTGGATACTTACAGCAGTAGCTCCTCGAGTTGAATATATTTATGTAGCGAGATTATTTGCCGGGGCAGCTGGTAACATGGCATTCGTCGCAACTCCAATGTACATAGCAGAAATAGCCGAACAGAAAATCAGAGGCTTCCTCAGCAGTTTGATCTATTTGATGATGCTAGTCGGAATATTTCTCATATACGCAGTAGCGCCGTATATTCCTTTCTACGCCCATTGCGTGATAGGAGCCCTTCTCGCCTTCATTCAGCTTTGCATTTTTCCGTTAATGCCGGAGAGTCCTTATTACCTGCTCTACAGAGATCAACCGGACGAGGCTAAAAGATCATTAAGAAGGCTTAGATGCCGAAAGACGAACATCGATAAAGAATTGGAAGATATAAAAGCAGCTGTGAATAGACAAAAGGAAGAACGCGGGAAATTGCAGGATCTGTTTTTAGTACCCAGTAACCGAAGAGCCATCATTATTATGGCAATATTAAATGGAGCACAGCACTTTAGCAGTATTAGCGTTTTGTTAATGAACACGCATGTTATATTAAACAATGCTGGTTCAGTTTATGTTCCTCCGAACATTACTGCGATTTTATTCGCATTATTAATGGTTATTGCTGCTAGTGTAGCATCGTTCACGATAGACAAATTCGGAAGGAGGACGCTTTTGATCTCATCTAGTCTAGCAACAGGTTTATGTTTGATGGTCTTAGCGATCTATTTTAATTTAAAAAATGCTGGCTATAACACGGTCCCGGTAAGCTGGATTCCAGTTGCGTGCATTTTAACTTATGCGGTCGTATTTAAACTAGGTTTAGGTATGGTTCCTATTGTATTAACAGCGGAATTATTTCCAGCGAAAGTGAAAGCATACGGGATGACTTTAGCAGATGGAACTTACGTTATCGCTTGCTTGTTATCATTACAGGTTTACCAAAGATTGTACGCATTTGGATTACAATATCCATTTTACGTATTCAGCGTTAGTTGTTACATTGCCGCAATATTCACTTATCTCTTTATTCCAGAAACTAAAGGCAAAACTTTAGAGCAAATACAAATGATTTTAAAAGGAAGATCTATTGAAGATGCCGGTAAAAATATGGTTGATGCTTGATAAATGATAAATCAGGAAATTTTTATTTTTTGTAACAGTATTTTAAATAAATTGTCTATTTCATGCATTATTAGGATGCACATGTGATATATCAACAAGTAGTATTGGTAGATTCTAGTTGAATTATTTTATTTTTATTGATTTTATTTGTTTGTTAATAATAATCATTAAACTTTATACAGTGTTATGCAGAAAGTTATGTACTTATTTATTCATACGTAATCTATTTTATAATTAAAAAAGAAAAAATAAGTAACTCCTTATTTCTATCCCTGTTAATGACATAACTCCTTTAGAAATTAGTAATATTTTCTAATAAAGATCGTCTCTACTCTATTCTACACTATTTTGCTCTAATCTACTCTATTTTACTCTATTCTACTCTGCTCGGCTCCAAATTACTAATGAAAAACAACGAATTGTATAATTAGAGTATTCGTAAAAGGAATTAAAATTTTGTTCCAGGTTCATTAGTAGCGTTGAGTGATGGAATGCAATATGGTTGGAGCTCGCCGATACTCCCTATTCTCTTAGGTCCGGACTCCCCATTGAATGTAACGGAATCGCAGGGAGAATGGCTCGAAACCTGCGTTATGGTGGGAGCATTTTGCGGTTTATGGTTGACGATGTTTTTGGTCGATGCTATCGGAAGGAAACGATCGATTTTGTTGGCGGCATTTGTAAGCGTTTGCATTTGGACTGTAATGGCCGTAGCTCCTCGAATTGAATACGTTATAATAGCCAGGACTATATCCGGAGCAGTGGGTAATACTGCGTTTGTCGCTACTCCGATGTATATTGCAGAAATTGCTGATCAGAATATTAGAGGGTTTCTCAGTAGCTTGATATATTTAATGATGCTTTGTGGTATTTTATTAATATACGCAGTGGTCCCGTTTGTTCCTTTGTATGTCCATTGCGTTATTGGTGTAGCTATTACGGTGATAGAACTAATCGTTTTTCCATTTATGCCAGAAAGTCCTTATTATCTAATTTATAAAAATAGGCCTGAAGAAGCTAAAAAGGCCCTCGTTAGACTTAGGGGTAAAACAAGAAATATTAATAAGGAACTGGAGGAAATTAAGACAGCTGTAGCTAGGCAGAAGGAAGAAAAAGGAAGAATTCAAGACTTAATATTAATTCCTAGTAACCGTAAAGCTTTAATAATTATGATCACCTTAAATACCGCCCAACATTTCAGCAGTATCAGCGTAATACTGATGAACTTGCATACAATTTTAGAAGCAGGTGGTTCACTTTACTTGAAACCATCTACTTCCGGCATTTTGTTCGCTCTAATTATGTTAATATCGGCCAGTATATCTTCGCTGTTAATGGATAAGTTCGGTAGAAGGGGGCTTTTAATTTGTTCTTGCATCGCTACAGGAATTTGTTTAATGACACTAGCCATATTTTTTACCTTTAAAAATTCTGGCTATGATACTGTCAACATCAGTTGGATTCCAATTCTATGTGTTATGTTATACGCGGTAGTTTTTAAATTCGGTTTGGGACTAGTTCCGATTGTTCTAACAGCAGAACTGTTTCCAGCGAAAATGAAAGCTTATGGTATGACTTTATCGGATGGAATATACGTGGTTGCTTCAATTCTATCTCTTCAAGTGTATCAAAGGCTCATTAACACTGCAGGAATAGAATATCCTTTTTACGTTTTCTCCGTTTGTTGCTATTTCACAGCTGTATTTACTTATTTCGTTATTCCTGAAACTAAAGGTAAAACGTTAGAAGAAATCCAGATGATATTAAAAGGAAATACTCACGAACAGCATACAAATGATATTTAATGAATTGAAATGAATTGTTCATTTAAATTTATCTAGGTACTATTAAAAGTTTTATATTTTTATACTGTGCATTAAATGTTAGAATGATTTCCTTGTTTTATTTAGTTTACGTTAAATTATCTGTAATCTGTATAATGTTTTTAGAGATCCAATGTTTCCGATAAGGGGGTAATGTTATTTTTGGCTTCGCTGTAGAGTTATTTTTAGCTTCGCTATACTCCTCCGAGGTAGTTTCTAAGAAATACCCTCACCCCGTATAATAAGCTACCTTCTGTAGATTGAATTTTGGACGAAGAGTCTGAGTGGGAGAAATCCGGTTTATAAAAATCGCCCGCGGCAGTAACTGAATTTATACGATACTGACGATACTTTACTTTCGCTAGTTTCGCTTGCTGGTTCGCAAGGTTCTTAGAACGGTCATTCCTCTCTCGGTCTGAAATTTATTTGTATGTATTATTTGCTAAACTGCATGCCTTTTGTGTATTAGTGTACGTTTTGGTTACTCAATTCAAACATATTTCAATTCACAATATCACAATGAGTGGTTTCAAGTTCGGTTTGCTTAATATTTGTAAACAAAGTGCATTATTGGTTGGTAATTCCAAGAATATGGTAAGTACATTGTTAAAGGTCAAGTGTTGATGAACTGAAAACAAACATTTTGAATTAATAATGAAGAAAACCTACATCAACTAATAGATTAAGTCACTATTTAAGCGTCAAACTAAAATTTACGTGAAAAATTTTCTATAAAATTCAAAAAATAATACCACAATCGGTGGTATTAATAATTTTTATTTAAACAAATTGAATGTATGTAATATCTTGCATTTATTCTAATCGAAATGTCAACGTCTGGAAAAGTTTATCAAAAGTTCAACTTACAAGCCACTTAATATTAATTTTTTTGTGATGTAGGTACTGTTATAAAACGAACAATGTTTAATACGAAAGTAGATTAAATTAGAGTAATGGTTATTTGCAATTTTTGTACAGTAAGAATATTCAAATCCTTGCCCCTTTATAACCTTTTACAAATCTGTCCTTCATGTCACAATACAAACAAACTTCCTTCGCTTTTAGATGAAATCATAAAAACAGAAAAAGTAGGTCAGTAAACTCGGCCTACGTGTCTTCAGGCAGACAAACCACTGTCTGGGCATAGAGTTCACCATTAATATTTATTAGTTTTATCGCTTTTTGTTGTTTATACACAGGGTGTACCATGATAATGGCACATCAAAAATAAACAAAAATGCCATAAAAATTTGGTGAAGTAAATTTCTCAATACACTGATAGTTAAATATTAGTTGTTACTGTTTACAGAATACGCCTAGCCAGTTTTATAATATTATTTACCATCCTTAGAGATATTTTAGTTAAACACCAACTTAACAGGTATTACAAGGCTTATTTGAAAACTTATGGCGCCAATAAATTGTTTTAGGCTTTACTTGCACCTGCAGCGATTACGAATTTCAGCAGAGACATTGCTACGAGAAATTACAGCCGCAAACAAACTCACGCCGAAAGGAAATACAGTAGCAGTTCGGAATCTGATAGCGATTTGCAATGGATTGGGCACAGGGTAAGTTATACAATTAATATGCTTATTGCCGATAAACAAAATCAACTATTGTGCGGGTAATTCTATGTAACATAAAGTTCAGAATTCGGTGTGTAATAATTCCGAGCATTGACTTATATTGAGAAATTTTTATGTAATAAATGTATGTAATTGTTAATTAATATTATTTTTATGTGTTTCAGGGAGAATCAGAGTTTTGGAGGAGGAAAATTCGAACGTTTCACTCGATCATAGACTTAAATAATGACGGTGTCATTTCCTTTGAGGATTTCAAGCTGATATCAGACCGTTTTATCAATTTGGGTCATTTGAAAGTCGAACAAATTCAAAAATTTCAATCTACTCTTAAGGTAAACAGAAGATTCGAGTATTTGTATAGTAAAAAATACAGTGAATTTGGATTTAACTTCGAGTTGAACGCATTAATACAAATAATCCCATCTAAAATGCGTTTAGAGTATAGGGTATCCAACGAAAAGTGGGTCATTTATTCAGCTTATAATTTTTAAACACCTAATCATAAAAACATGCTGCTTTCGCAGATATGTTTGCTATTTTATCCATTTTCCAATCACCCATTTAATTATGAATTAACAGTACAGGGAGTTTTATCAAAATCTCTTTTAAATTCACAGTAACCAAATTTTATTAAATGGGACACCCCGTATATGTAGAGGTATTCTGAAAGATACTCTTCTACTTTTCAAAAAATTATTATTTGTATCTGTTATTCTACAAAAGAAGGTGTCCCATTTGATAAAATTTAATTAATTTGAATTGATAAGAGGGGACTTTGATAAAATACCCTGTACAGGTGATAAAAAATTTCTGTGTCACTATAACAAAAGTGATAGCAAAATAAAACATATCTGCGAAAACCGAATGTTTTGTAATTAGGCGTTAAAAAAATTATAAGCTGATTAAATAGACTACTTTTCATCGGGACACTCTGTATATGTTCTGTTTTGTTTAGGAATTATGGGAAAAACAATTTGGTGAAATATCCCCTTACAACTTAGTTTCGGTGGAGAAATATTTGGAAAACATGCATCACGTTTTGAACGACAAGAGTTTAGTGAGAAAAGCTCATTCCTTTTTGCCTTATCTCTTCAAGGTAAATAATTAATCGCTTTATATCAAATTTAATTAATCCCGCCATCTCAAATCATTCAACTTAATTTTTAGGCTGTAGACAAAGATCGTTCTGGCGAAATAACCGTAGAGGAATTCAAATTATTTTTCAAAGTATTAGGCCTCAATAGCGACGATGCCATTTTGGCCTTCCGAGCAATCGATTCCAATGGAGACGGTAAAATTTCGCAAAAGGAATTCGTCAAACACGGCAGGGATTTCTTCTTGACCGAAGACGAGGAGAAAATAAGCAAATTTTTTTGGGGACCGTTGGTGGAGCATTAATTTCTTAACTACCTAGACCGGATGTGCGAGCAGAATTTGATTATAAAACTTACAAAGTTGCAGACTTTTTTTTAATATTAGCATTCAAAACAATGCGGTACATGGTAAGTCGGGGGCAATGAATAATGTTAATGAACTAATAACATAAGTACTTTAATACGTAAATGTTTCGTTATTTCTACTCGTTAATTTTGATTTTTTATAGACAATTAGGTAAGGAGAAAAAATTGTTTTCATGTAAATATGGGAACGTGTTCAAACGACAATAATGTATAATAGTTAATAAAAATAGACAGTAAGAACAGACTATTTCTTTTAATTGACCTTAAACGAATTTAGTAAGAACTGTTTTAGGGAGCATCACCTTTTTGGCTACAGAATAAGTCATTAGTGAAAGCTGAAAGAAAAGATCTCGGTGATTCTTTTGATAGGAAAAAATAATTTCAACACAAACACCAAATATCAGATAGAATTCACGAAATCTTTAATAATTGGTATAACTTGCTTCCTAGATAAACTCACGTTTTCCTGCCTATAACACTTAATATCCTCGTAATTACAAGGCACTTCTTTAAATTGAAAATCGTATCCCTTATATTTTTGACTATTAATTAACATTTCTAGTAATTTTTCCTTCACATCATTACTCTCATTTTTAAATAAAACAGCTAAATCTCTTTTTATATTGCCTTCGGCGGCATCTAATCCTACTAAAACGAGAACTGGAGCCTCGAACTCTTCAGCAAAGGATTTCAACTGCTGGTAAGATTTATCGAGCTTTAAAAAATCTTCTACCAGCATCGGCAAACCGGGTACTGCCACGTTTCCTACGATTTTCAGATCTTTTATAAGTATCTGTCTAGGCGTTAACTGCGATATGTCGTTGTGAGCTTTCCACAATATATCAAACAGCGTTTTCCGGTCATCGGAAAATTGAAATTTCTCTTCCAATTTACCAACTATGTAATGATCGAGTTCCTTTGCACGACCACTTTTAGGCGATAAGGCTTGTGTGTCGAATACAATAGCAGCTGAAAAAAGAAATATTGAAAATAAAGGACTAAAGGAATGTTGTATAAAGTACCTACCATAAATTAAAAAACCTAAATCTTTCGTCAAAGCATCTTCCTCCATTGATAATATTTTATCAGCTATTAATGTACTGCAAGAACCCACTTCTCGAATTGTTACTCTCACTTTGTCTTCTGGCCAATCGAAACCAATATCTCTAGGTCGATGATCGAAAATTTGCAGAACAGTATCTTTGAGGAATTTATCGTCTTCAGATAGCACGTGATGATCAACCAACGTTGTAGTAAGGTTTACGCTTGAAATTAGTTCTTTCATATTCAACTCATCCCTAAAGCAGATAAGTGAGATATATTAGGGGGTATTAATAAAAAGAAGTCTAACCGTTTGCTTTCAAAAAATGAAGCAACCACGCAATCGCTTCAAGGTATATGCATGAAAAGAAGTGAAGAAAGAGGTCTTGCTTCGAGGACCCTGTTAGAACGCTCTAGAATCATTTAGAACTTTTTAAAATCAGTTAGAACGCTCCAGAATCACCTAGAACTGTCTAGATCAATCTAGAACGCTCCAGAATCATTTAGAATGCTCCAGAGTCATCTAGAACTATTTAGAATCATTTAGAACTGTTTAGAATCCTTTAGAATCATTTAGAACTGTTTAGAACAATTTTGACTAGTTTCAACTAGTTTGACGAAATCGCTAATCTCTAAACCATTTTACTTTATTTATCCAAAGGGTTTCCATGCAAGGAAAAGGCGTAGATTGTGAACATAGATCAAAGAAAGACCTTTTCCTCATACCTTTTCAAAGTATAAATTCTTCATTCTTATAAATATGGACTATTGAATTAAAAAGGGCGACGTATTAACGTATTCATTAGAAGAGAATGCTGCTTCACTAACATACCGTTTAGGTAAGAAGGTAATACGTAAAGAAAAGTACTTACTTGTAGATCAAAAGATCTAAGGGTAGATTAATTTCTTTGTACAGGTAACAATTATCGGTTCTGCACAAAAAGTCTTCTTTAGTAACATTTTGAACTGGAATTACGAGGGAGCCTTCGGCTAAGGGACAGAAGCAATTCGTCGAAATCTTTTTAGAGATGAAATAGGCTAAAACTAGCGAAGAAACGCTGGAATCTATGTCGCAAGATTCGTTTCCCAGTACTATGTGTACTTTGGTAAAATTCTTAATATTTCGCTGAAATGTACGAAAACTTTATTAAATACATTTAAAATTTGTAATTAAGCTTGTGCTCTTACTAGAGATTGTTTAACGTAATTCAAATAAATTAGAATTTCCTCCATTTGAATTGAAATGAACAATTTCACCACTGTCACTGTCATTAGTGTCATTTATTTTTGACATTAAACAAAGCAACGTTGCCGGATTGAAATTTTAAATAAGTTTTTCTTTTTAAACAGAACTTCTAAAAATCGAACTGGTTTAATTTCATATAAACCCTATTTATCTCTTTATATAAATCTTTATTTAACAGTTAAAATCTTTGTCTAAAAGTTTATTTTACGACGAGTATCTAGTACATTTTTAGTATATATTATGTTGGCTAAACTGTTATAAGCGTTATGTCAACGTCAGTTATGTCAATTGCCAAAGTTACTGGATTTTTGTAAAAAATTATGTTTTTGTGGTTAAGTTTAAGTTAACGGCGTAACGAGTTTTATGTTTGTTTCTGTTAATTTATAAAAATATACAATGAACGAAGGTACTTTATTCTAAATTATGAACGTACACATTTAACTTGTACATTTTTGCAAACCTGCCTAGTGTTTAAAGTAAAATTCCATCCACAAGAGCCGCATTTATTTAATTCCATTTTTACGTTTATATCCTTAAAAGTAAATGTTTTATTATTTTTAGGAATAACGCTCGATAAAACCGAGGATCTTTGGAAGCCGTACAAAGATTTGAGGAATACAATATGCAGGTATTTCAATCAGGCTTCGGATGAATTGAATACGACCGAATTCGAAACTGCTTTGAGAAGGCACAAGCAAAACTTCATTTCGCTCCTTCAGAATCCGGTAAATAGTTAATTACCAATTCCTACGTCTTCTGTTAACACTGCAACACTTTTTTTTTATAGCCGAAAAATCCTAAAGCAAGAGAAGCACTGAAACAAGCCATGGTAGATGGAATAAGTGTAAGAGGCATAGGCCATCAAATAATCACCAAGGAGTTATATCAAGAATCGATCATTCTATCCGATATGTTTCACTTAAACGAACTAGTAGCTCTAGATCTACTATGCACAGCTCAAATACAAATGTCCTTTTACCCCTCGCTACCCAGAGGTTTAGTGGCTGTTTTGCTGTACTACGATGGCCGAAAAGCCTTAGTAAACTCTCTATTGTACCTTGTACAAGCCCGAAGCGGTGTACAATGGACCATCAACCTCAATCCCAACGTAATCGCATACATTACTGACTACACCAATCAATTGTTAGAGGCCGGTTTGTTCAATAAGATATTCGATTTACTGAGATCCTTAGATTTGAGCAAAGAACTGGAAATTTTACACGCTAACTTAGCTATAGGTGGACCAAAGCACAGGAGACAAGTCGTCGATCTTTTCGAAAGCATAAAACGCATGTTAGCGGAAATTGTGTTCCTGTGGGCCACACAAAGCGGTTTACCGAAAACTGTTACTATAAGTCTCGTAAACCATCTGAGAGATTGCAAAATTGAGGAAGAAGCTTCCGGCAAAGTGGACGATGTCAATATGTACTTGGAGATGGCGTTTCTCGCTGCTCTAGACATTAGCGTTTTGTATTCCAGAGAAGATGGAGAAGCTGCGGTACAATCGCTACCAATATTCTCGGATTCGAGCTTCATACCCTCTATAGTCGAGGAGTTTTCATTGTCAAAGTCCAAGTGGCTATGTGAAGGTAAGTTTTGTTATAACTTTGTGTATATTCCTAATTTCTTCACTTACAATTTCAGGTCTTCAAGCTCTATCTATGTTCGGAGTAGCGATTTGTTTGAGCACTCTTCGTGACATTCCGCAGAGTTTTCGCTACCAAGAAGCTATCAATAAAGAGGACGCTCTAGTAGACGCCGCCATCGAAATGAACGTTTTCACGTTCCTCCACAACGTGTTCTTGGAGAACAAAACCCTGTACAAAGAGGAGTTTCTGTACAAACGCATGCACAATTTGATAGCCGCTTTCATATTCTCGATGTATCCCAAAGTCAAAGATATGAAGATGAAAGCGGACGAAATCGGCAGGACCATGCAGGTGTACATCAGAGAGGGCCTGGAAGTCTCCGCTAATCTGCCCAGACATTTCGAGTATCTGCTGCTTACTGTGGGGAAAATTTACGCCAATGACACGTTGAAAGCGGATTATATGCTGAATTATTGGAGTCCTATCGAAATCAATGCGAATCAACAGAGTTCCGTGCGAGCGGCGCCTAGATGCGTGTCTCTCTTCAAATTTATTAGGTTGGAAAAATTGGAAATTTGTTTTTAAATGAAGTATTCAATTAGCTGATTGGGTATTATTATTTTTTAGAATGGCCGGCGAGGTGATTCCTTCTACTCTGTTTGTACCGTACGTCACTATGCTCAGCGGTTTGTCCTCTTCACAACAGACGGCCAGGCACTGTTTCAACATGCTAAAACAGGTCGGATCGCACGTTTCGGCCAATTTATCCTGGGATCACTTTTTCATGTCCTTCTCGCAGTACTATAACAGTCTGAGACAAGAAGTACCAGTACAAGCTGATACAGTGTACATGAGCAGACCAACCTATCACAAAGTACGCTTTCAAATAGTAAAGTAGACTCGAAACCGTAAAATTTCCCGTTTTTGTAGGCCGTCACTCAACAAGAACTCGAAGGCCTTCACGCGGTTTTGCTGTTAATTCGCACCATAGCCGAGCACGACGAGTTTTCTCGATTGGCCTTCTGCGAACATCCCGGCTGGTCCCCGCTGACCAATTTGTTAGGCCTCATTTGCTGCTCCGTTCCGATACCGCTTAAGGCCGATTTGCTGCTCACTCTGGCGGCCTTGTGCAAAAGCTCCGAAAATGCCTCACAGATGTGGGAGAATTTAGAGGCTTCGCAGATACTGGTTACCGTACCGTCTACATCGAGTTACGCGCCTAGAGGTAAAGTATTATCTAGCAAATAATGCTGGCAATAAGCTTGAGTAAGCTATAAGTACCTACTAATAGAGTTTGGATTTTGCAGGCATTCAAACAGAACTAGAAGAGATCGAATCGCGACTCGAAGAATACCCTCTAACGAAAGCCATCCTAAAACTACTAGACGAATTGACCAACTTTGGTATACCTCGAACGCTGGGTGCCGGTCCTCGAGAACCCGGTTTCGAGCCCTATTTGTCGTTCATTATCAACTCGGTGTTCCTCAAGCATCACTCGCGATCGTATCGCAACGTCTCCGATAAATGGGAAATAGCCCTTTTGTGCACCAAGCTTTTCGAAAAGTTTCTGAACCAATACGATCCGTCGCCGGGAGAGTTTAACAACAACAAAAACGAACCCGGTTACCATTTGATGTTGCAACTGAACAGCAAATCCGAATTATTCCGGGCCATCACCAATTTGATATACGAGGGTAACAGAGTGTTCGAAACGTACGTTACGTACTCCGGAGAGAATATTATTCGCGCGAGCGTTCTATCAGCGTTAAAAATCGTAAGAAGAGTGCTGGTATTGCAACCGAAGTTCTTCAGCTTGGTCGTTTCTTCATCTTCTACGATGCTAACCAGTATGAGCAAGCTGTTGTTTTCGATCAACGCTGTTACTAATAAACCGGATCATTGCGTCAATATCATGAAGTACGTTATTTACCAGCAATCGATGCCCGAACACAGTTATGTGGCTGTTAAGATTATGAATCACATAACCGGTTCTTGTGTGATGCATAAACATTTCATGAACATTCTGTTGTCTACTGATGATTGTACGGAAATCATGAACGGTTTCGTTAAGTGCTTGGACGCGTCGAGTTCTAGCGACGACGAGTGCGCAGATCTAGTAGAAAAGACGAAAAAAGAAATATTGAAATTATTGAAGCAATGTTTAACGTACAATCCGCCGAATTTGTCCTTATTCCTACTCGGTTTCGATCTGAAAAGGGACGTTTCAAAAACCGAGTTTCAATATCCGGGAGTGCTCGGTTTCCCGCGCACGTGTTTCCACTCCGTTTTATGGATGATGGATAATAATACCTTTGAAACTCCATCAAATTCGCTATTAGAATCTGCCTATCATTTACTGTACCTCTTAGCTTCGGACTCGAAGACCTCGGGTCCTATTTTGAGGTTCATCCGGCAGGATAAAACCTTTTACAGAGACCGATTGACTGAAACTCGCAATAAACTCGATCGAGGTGGTTCGGCTGAATTCGGTCAACTCACGTGGCTTTTAAAAGTACTCGCGATTGAACTGAAAGTACTAAGCCAATTGAAACAAGTGAGCTATTTGAAACAGCTCACTAATTTCCTAGTGAATTTGCCGCCCGACGAAAGCAGCGTGAACAGAGACATGTTCGCCATGGTGCAGGTTTTGGATCGGAAATTTACGGATAATTTGAAAATGGATAATTTCTTGACGGATCTGATCAAACACTTCGAATTGAACGCGCCTGCTGTAGAGATGCCCCAATGGGAGTACTTTAACAATAACGTGCTCAATGATATATTGAAGAGCTGTAGACAGGACGACGGGTTGATCGATCTGAAGAAGCTGCATCAGATTTTGTACGACGAGTTGAAGACGTTGCAAGGGACGTCCGTGATGGGCCAAATTCAGGCTATAACCCAAGAAATACAAAAGGTACTGTAACGTTACCCTGAAAATTGGCAATTAATTGTTCTTTTCTTTGTAGGTGTTGCGATACGCTTTGAAGTTAAACGAAAGAAACGAAACTTGCGCTATAATTACCCGTTTTACGGACAGCTGGAGGCAAATTACCGAAGTTCTACTGATCTCTACACCGCCTGAGATACTCTCCACGACCGAACAACAGATCGTCAGCATCGCTCTACTTAGAAGTTTGCTCAAAAACGTGACGAAATCCGAACTACTGCCGGAAGTGTGCCGATTGTTGTCGGGTTGCGTGGTCATACTAACGGACAATTTGAACAAATGCTATTCGAGGGAGAAGAAGATCGAACGCTTCTCGAAAGACAAAGACAAGGAAATGTTCGTCGATGTTTTGAAGTTGTACTACACGACTCTAAAGGAGATTTTAGAGAATTTGATCAGCTGGATCGTTACATCGGACGTAGTTAACTGCAAATTACGAGTAAACTTATACACGGCTTTAGTATCATTCCTACAACTCACCTGCGAGGATAAGAATTTGTTCGTCAATTCCATAGTTCATGTCATGCCTACCGAAGTACTGAACACCTTTGGAGATAAATTAATCGAGATAATTTGCCAGGATTGCATAGGCGGTCCGGAAATATGCAAAATACTGGCAATGTCGTGTTTCACTCATCTAAC
The DNA here is from genome assembly GCA_918026865.1 of Phyllotreta striolata. Taxonomy (NCBI): domain Eukaryota; kingdom Metazoa; phylum Arthropoda; class Insecta; order Coleoptera; family Chrysomelidae; genus Phyllotreta; species Phyllotreta striolata. The sequence goes on from OU900095.1 coordinate 8,020,111, forward strand.
AGTACTCACCGGCCATGTACAATGCACGCTGTTGTTATCAGGTAGAGGATATTTGAAGCACATTATCCAAAGCATAGCTGACAGCGAAGACGATTTGAAAAATATCTTAGATCCTCGAGGAGTCGATATAAAACCTTTGTACTTGTACACAGCCAAGATGTTGCTGTTAACCAGATTAGCCGGTAATAAAATGGGAAGCGAGTTGTTGTTGGAACAGAAGTTGCTTACAGTGTTTAGTAACATGACTGTGTTTACCTATCATCCGGAGATATCCAAAATTTGGGACTCGGATGGCATACTGGAGGAGTTCTTACCGCCCGCCGAGAAGATTTATTTGGAAATTTGGTTACCTACGCTGCACATTTGCAACGCTGTACTCACTACTTTGGGTACTGAAAATCAATCGGCGGTGGCTCAAATCATGTATTTTCTTTTGAGCCACGTCGAAGTCGTCGAGTTGATTTTGAGGTCAGGTTGCGTCGAAATAGCTCCAATGTCTCTTAAAGAATTAGCCTTGCTGACATCGATTTTAGCCCGAACGACCAACACGCATCTACTAGATAACAGATCGCAGTTGCACAGGATCCACAAATTAATGTTGAGCCTCCTGCCAAAGTTCATACTGACCGAAGGAACCGTACGTAACTTAACCGGTAGTTTGTCCAACTTGAAATACCAAACATCCGATCGATTGTTGTACGTCATGCAAATCATCTCGAATTTATTGAGCTATTCGAAGAACGTTTGCTCCAACTCCAATCCCCTAACGGACGATGCCTGGGTCGTATTTTATCCGACTCTAAACGATCCTCTATTGAGCAACGTCGGTTACAGAAACTTGTCCAACACCAACGAGCTGGAACCTTCGTTGGGCGTCGTCGTGCAACAGTTAATTAGCACGGTGAATTTCCATCGAGAGGAAAAAGTCGTCTGCAATTTATTGAAGCGGAAGCTCGACGAAGTGCCCGACATGAATTCGGCGGATTTGATGCAATTCGTCGACGATGTCGAGGAGATCGCCGATCTCAACGCGAAAAAAGAGAAGGCTTTCGTGGCTATATCGGAGAGTTTGGATAAGAAAACGAAGGTGATCGATTACTGTTGCTTCGTGATCGAATGCTCGCTCTATCTGATTTGGTCGCATTTGGATTTCTACATGTTGAAGGCCATACCGAAGGTGAAGAGCTTCGAATATTCGGCGATGCATCCCGGCTTGAAGTCGGACGGTGAGTAATTTTTTTATTGTAATTTAACAATTTATTACATAGTATTATTGAGGTAAAGTTACATGTGAGAGCAAATTTGATTGCAATGAACAATTGTATGAGTTGAACAAAGAAAGTTTATTAAAATAACAATCTGGACAGATGGAGGACATGCTAGGGCCTCTGTAGAACTACCAAGGAGTAGGTTAAAAAATCTAGTAGTACTCTATTTGAATTTGAACTTATCTGTATATTTACATTTACTGTAGCCTAACAAATGAACTGATCAAACTAAATAACGTCAAAGTCTGTTTCCAAAAATGTCACGTAACAAATTCAGTATGCAATTAAAAACATAAACGAAAAAAAATACATAATTAATAACCTAAGCTTAATAATCCATTAAACCGTAACAATAAAAGATATCGCAACTATGGGGTCCTCTATAACGGATTACGCAATAGAAAATATAAACAGCAAATTGCAAAAATTGGATCTGAAATACCCCGTCAACTTCAACGAGTACTCCGTATTGAACAAGAATAGTTTGGCATTCAAAAAAGACGACTTGAAGAAAAAAGATGCCAGAAGCTTCGACAACAAACCTTCCAATCACAATTTGAGCGCTCCCGATGGTAAGAAAAACGTAAAAAGCGAAGACCAGCAAGAAGTGGTCATCACGAATAACAAAGACATCGACGTTTTGAAAAAAATCCAACAGATCAAAGAGTTGCTCGACATGAGCAAACAGGAACCCCAATCGCCTCAAGACCTCGAGACGTTCAAGAAGAACGAACTGGCCAAGAAGAAGTACCTCAACACTCTCACCACCATGCAACAACGACTCAAAGACATCGAATACAAGTATTTCACCCTACCCAATCTGATCAACAGGACGATGAAGAATTTCAAGCCTATGAAAGAGGTGCCTTTGGTGGCCAAAAGCAAGCCCAGCAAGAGGAACGTGGACGAAGCCCAGGAGGAAGCGGCAAACAAACCGAAGCGAAGGCTGAGGGAGAAGGAAAAGGAAAACGAGAAAGATGTTAGGTATTCCGAAGCGTTTTTTCCAAAACGGGAGGCCCCGACACCGCCGCCTCTCTACATCAAACCGATGATTTCCTCCAAGCCCGCTCCCTCTCCTAAATCCATCCTCAAAGATAACATAGCACAACAGAAACCTGTTGTTGTTGTGAAAAAGAAGCCCGAGCCACCGCCGGCACCGCCGAAGAAGACCGGCCCGAAGAAACCCCACAACATCGAGATGCTCTTTAGCGACAACAACGACATCAGCTTCAAGCAAATGCAGCGGGAAGCCATGAGCCTCAGCGAAAAGAACCAATTGTTCATAGAGCGCTACAAAAGGTCCGCGCTGGAATTGGAGAACTCGAACCGCAAGAAGATCACCTTTAACATCACGCCAGCGGCGGAGGTGAGAAGACCGTATTCGACCAGGAACGAAATGGCGGTGGGATTGCTCAGGCAGAAGGAGCAGCCGCCGAAGGGGCCGAGCCAGAGGTTGTACGAGGCCCAGCAGAAGTCGATTAGGCTGATAACGAACGGGCGTTTTTGAATGATTTTTGTCGCCATTGGATATTTGCATCGCTTATATTTTCTATATTAGAGTTATTAATTATTGAAATAAAATGAAATGTTTTTTTTTGCTTCCTCCGAAGGAATTTTTGGGAATTTGCTTGTGATCTATCTAAAGTGGAATCCGAAAACGTGCTAAATTTGTTTTTTTTATTACGCTAATTTAAAGATTGCATAACTTGGAAGTAATGAAGTAAATAATTTTAATATTAAACTTACTCAGGAAAGTTAATGTTAATTCTGTCATTCGTTATTTTTGTGACTTTTCCCAACGATTTTTGCATTTTTCTTGTTTTTTATTCAAGTTTACTAGTGGGTTTTGTGTTCTTTAATCGACAGTTTCTCCCGCGTTTTCTGTGTGTTTCTTGAGTTTTTGGTGTAAATTTAACCTTAAATTAAACATATCTTTTATAAAGGGTTTCCATTAACTATTGTTTCAGGTACTCTAGCGTCTGCATCTGAAGCTACATGGAAGGTGTCCACCGATACGATCAGTAACTTAAAGCAGGGATTGGTGTCTTTATTTAACGACAGCTTCACCAAACAGCTATTAGAAACGACTCACGTACGTTTAGTATAAAAATCACTAATTCCCAATGTAAACTAATGTTATATTTTTTTCTAGGACCGTTCGACTTCCGATAAAGGATTCATCGAAGCATTGTTGAGGAAGATTAAGAGGCTCGTTCAATTCGTGCCCGTTAAGTAATAATTCATTTATGCTATTTTTTCGTTTTTATAATTATATTTGTAATTTAACTCTGTGTTTTATTATAACCTTCAAGCATCTCTAGAGAGGACTAGTATCGATTTTAATAGTTAGGTGTACTAAATAAGAAAATTGGTTTGGTTTGAAGGACAGTTATTTATTTGATATTATGTATACATTAGGTTTATATTCTGATATTTATCTCAGAAATATACATTGGCGCATAATCATATTTGTACTGTACAAAGTTCTGTACATACACTCATCGCATCTTTATACTAACTTTCAGACCAGAGGTAGTTGCTTAATTCCTTAATAAGAACTATAGCTTTGCTCACAGAAACGATCAAAGGATCACAATCTCCGAGAACAAAGCTTACATTTTCCTGTTAATTTAAACGCTAACTCAGGTGCCAGTTAATTGTTCATGATTACAGGTATCTGTTAAATTTTGATCATTGATGATGGTTGATTAATGAAGGATTAGCGAGACATTATTTCCGGGCATTAGTCTACCCTATGGTGCATTTCAGTTGGCAATATGGTCATTTCTATGAGTTGAACAACGAAAGATTATTAAAATAACTGTTGTCAGAGTGAAAAGTTGCTTTTTACTCTTTTTCCTTTACAAGTGTATATTGCAAACTAAAATGAATCAATCTGTATAACTACCTATTCGTATAACAACCTACATTTTAATGTAAATCAGATCTAATGTTAAATGGTACACTTAATATTTAAAGGAATCGCTTTTGCTCAATAACGACTTTATTCTAAAGCTATCATTCAGATAAAACACTCCAAAATCTTCCTTAATCCTAGCGATTCTACAACTCTCTAATAGCACGCTGGTTTTCCTGACGGGTTCTTTTCTTTTATCTTTCGCCTCTGTACTAATACTGATACCTGCGCTTTCCTCTTTCATTGTATACTTCTGCTCGACATCTTTATCGTTCGTAGGGAGTGTATTGCGATTAGATTGCGGCAACGTTTCCGACCATCTCTTAGCTGCGGATCGTCTTCTTTTGCTCGTCTGGATGCTCTGGATTAATTCCAAAATTTCTAGTCGTTCTTCAGGCGGCAAATCGGACGCGACCTCTTGGAATACCTACGGAAAATTCATCATCATAAAATTATTCCCGCCACTAAATGCATTTACCCTTAGTTTTTGCATCCAAGTTAAAGCCTTAAAAATATCCCCACAACCTCTATGCTCTCCCATCCGGTGTTTCTTGTTGATGAGATAAGTTAGAGGACTTGCTTGTTTCAGTTGGTCGTGTTGTGGAGTTGCTTCTTCGCCAGCTTTTTGCGACTCTTAAAATCGTAATTATTATCCCCGTTATAATTGGAAATATTTAAAAAACACAAGGACGTATGCAAAAGGAATCGCAAGGGCCTGTTGCTACTTACTTTCGTTTAGGATTGTGTTGAAGTAACTTCTGCTTGGCAAAGTCTTCTGTCTTCGCAACTCTCGCTTTTCTGTTTTGGTATCCAACGTTTTGCTGCCGCATTGCAGGCTAATTTTTCTCTGGTAGGAGGGTAGTGATAAAATATGACGGTAAATTTGTCCTCTGTCCGATACGAAAATGATGCGCAAAGTGTTCTGTTCAATCATGCTCAGCATACTCCTGGCCCATTCCCAATTCTTGCTTACGGAGTCAATAAGACCTTGCGCAGGCGTTATTTTAGCCGAATTAACCAATTGCGCGAATATACCTAAAGCGTTTAGTTCCTCGTCATTTAATCTTTCTTTGAGGCTCTCCAAGTGCCACGACATAGCGTGTGAGGACGAGAATATATTGTTCAAATAGGGCCTCAAAATAGGACCTAAATATCTCTTGCTTTGATCCATTCCCCGGTATAGCCATTTTAATATAATTTTCACCAAGCACAGATCGTCTTCCACAGTCGACAAACCCTGTAGGTCTTTGTCTCTTCTCATGACGTCCACCAATTTCGAAGTTTGGTTGTTGAAGTTACTTTTGATTTTTAAAGAGTTTTTTATTATAGCCGGATTGGTCGCAGTCGTTAAATATCGATCCCTGGCTTGGTCCATTATCGTCACCAGAATGAAGATGATGTCTTCTAGCGGGCGATCTTGCTGGTACTTCTGCGAATTTACTAAATCTTCCATGGTGTGATCGAACTGAAACATCATAGCTTCATTAAAATTGAGTTGAACAGTATTTAATGAAAGTAACGAAATATGAACTAATGTTTTACCTGTATTATTTTTTGCCTGACCATCAGCATTTTATTTAGCAACATCCCTATATATTCTAACTGCCTTGCCGTGTACTGCGAATGAGCGATTTCTCGTCTATTTTTAGAGCCAGCGAAGCAAAATCTTCTTCCTCTCGTCCCGGAAGGAGGTAGTAATCCTTCTATAAGGTCTCTCCATTTAAACAGCAATACCATTTCGCTCTCCTGCGCTTGCACGATGGAATTAAATTCCTCATTGCCTGAAAATCGATAATCTCTTAAAGTAAAATTAGGTATTTCTATGTATAAAAGAATGTTAGAATGGTGTTTTTTGCAGTATTAAAAAGTCTTTAGTTTAGTTTAACCGTAGGACGTCCTGTATGTTATTAGCTTTGACAGTGTGCGTCAGAAGTTAAGAATAAAAATATAAATTAATATGGCCAAAGATGTAAATGAAAACTTGTTCTCGGAGAGACGAAAAGAAAACAATGCCGAACAACTGGTGAATTTATCTTTGATCAAGGAAAATTGGGCCAGGTTCTTTTTGGTTCCGGGTGCTCCGCATTTCCATTGGCCTAAGGAAATTACAGTTTTCACGCCGCTGAATGAAACACAGGTTACCTGTCCCGTTTCTTGTTCTACAAAACTTTTTATTCAATCATTTGTAGATGATTTTACCGGATTTTGCGAACTCCTGGACGATAAAAACCTACTTGAAGATGTGCAATCTGAATTTCGAGGTAACAGAGTGCAAAAACGCTGAATTTATGTCGCCCTCGTTGACAGTACCTTTCATCAAAGTAGATAACAGCGTAATCGGAGAATTCGAAGAAATAATCAATCACCTCAATGCAAGAAATATAAAATTAAGCGATACTTTGGACAAGGAGCAGATTGTTAATTTGAAGGCTTTTATGTCGCTCGTGCCGAACGTGATGCTGTTAAGTGAACTGTACATGTCTTGGTATCTCATAGAAAATTTTCAAAAATATACGAGGCAAGACCAAAGTTTTTACCCTCCTACCTTCTAGTAATGAAGTCTGATGGATGAAGCCATTAATGCTTAAAAAATTGTCCTTTTTAGGCCGAAATATAGCGCGAGCTTCCCGTGGCCTTTAAATAGGCTCCAACTAAAATCGAAACGCCAGCAAATTTTGAAGAAACTCAACGTCAACTATTGGTCGCGAAAATCGTTAAAAAACGTCCTTGCAGAATTCGAAAGTTGTTGCGAGGCAATCAGTTGTCGTTTGGAAGGGAAGACGCGATTTTTCCAAGGGCAAAACACGGAATTGGACGCCTGCATTTTTGGACATCTGTACGCTATTTTAACGACAAATTTACCCAAAAACCATTTACAAAATATCGTCAAAAAATTCCCCTGTTTGTTGGATTATGTAGAGAACATGAAGGAAACGTTTATTTGAATTTAACTGCATTTTCATTTCTAATTAAAAGGCAACGATTGCACTCAGTTTACCTTTTGTGGACATCAACGATTCGTCAAAGAACCTCGCTACTGCTGTTTTAACGTAATTCGCTTCCTCTATGTAATCATCATCGGTTAAATGTCCGGGATTTACCATTAAATTTGATTTTTTGAAGAAGTAATTAGGTTGCTTTTCGGCCGAAAGCTTGCCCACTAGGTTGTCCAATAGCTTTAATACGTATGTGGAGAGATAAATCGGAGCCCAGTTTATCATATCGTTAACCGGACTAGTTGAGTTTTCTTCTAATTCCTCGAATAGCACAGTTTGCAGAATGTATTTGGTGAGAATTTTGTAGGATAGCTGGAAAATTTGGCCATTTCATTAAAAATTTAAAGGCGATATTTCCATTAACAAATGGTTTGAAATTCGTTTTGTATCCCTATTGATATTTAAAAAAATATTTTAATAAACAAGGTGGTTCACCTGGTGTTTTCCTAAACTTTTTTTTGATTCATCTATATCTTCCAAAACAAGATGTAGCATCTCCAAGATTGTTTTAACTGTACTGTTATTTCCGTAATGAGATAAAATAACATATTCGGCTGCTGGAAGTCGTATTTGCCAAGCCGAAGAATGGACGCCATAGCCTACCAAGTACATTCCCTAAAACAAACAATAAGACGATATTTAAACGCGTGGAAAATCCATCAGGAATTTAATATAATCTAAAAAATTATGTCATAAGCACGCGAAGATTTTATAAATTTAAAAACTCTTTCTATTACTTTTATTGAAGAGTTTAATAAGAGTAAGAGAAAGAAAAAACTAGAAAAAAATATTACTGTAAGAGCAGCTTGATGGTATAGCAAGCAGTCCGAATGTCCCAGCGATAGCCTGGATGGAAAATCAGTGGAAACAGGCCAGCAATCAATTCCGACTGCAACCAGAATTGTCACGTCTACAGTAATATTGGACAATGAAGGCGACAGAAATTCCACTTTTATTCTTATTCCGTTCGGTTCGTCGACAATAGCTAATCTAAAGTCTCTCGGATCGGGAAATCTCGGAACGCTACCACCTGAAAATTATTAGCAATAAATTACATATTTGTCATATAGTGTTATATAAATTGTAAACGTGAATTAATTATTATGCATGTAGAAACCGAGGCTAGAAAAATCGGTAAAGTAAAACCAGTGACACCTTCTGTGTATGTACATACCAGGACCGTAATAAACTTGTTGATCCGGTGGAATTTTTAGTATATTATGCAGGGTAAAGGGATCAACCACTTTTCCAGGAATACCGCAATGAATTGACTCATCTATGTATAGAGGTGAACTCGGCACTTCTTTTGACGCAGCCAAGGCAAGCAGTTCAACCAATTTTGCTTGAATTTTATCCCTGAAAAAGTAGATATAATGATTGAAAATGCAGTGTTATAACTGATTATTTGATTGATTTTACCTTCTAAGGAATCCCTGTGAATTAGTAAAATCGCCCCAAATTTTATACGTAGATGTGTGAAGTTTGATTCTGGCATATCCAGCTGGATACTCGGATTCGGATTCAAAAACAGAATATTTTGGTTTGGTGTCCGATTCGTAAAAACTAGGCAGTGACAAACAATCTAATCTGACTATGTAATCCAATTTGTGTGACAAATGATTCTGTAAAAATATGTACTGGAACTTAATTATTGCGCTGTGTTTTTGTGGTAAGCGAATGTTAAAGAGAAGGTTCCCATTAGGGCTTCTTAAAGCCTTTATATCCGAGATTAAGATTCTTTTGATTCCTGAGAAACCTGAACGACTTTGCTTAATTTTCCAGTAATAATGTGAGAAGAGATATTTGCAATGCCGAGAATATTCGAGAAAATAATTTTGTTTATATTATTTCAAAGCATTATTTTAAAATAAATCATATGTTTAAGTCACATTTATTTTTATTAAACGTTAAATTCACGGCAAATCCATAAAATGTGTGTATTTGTTCTGCGGTGACTGCTTGGTTTAATTCGACAATTTAATTTATTGTAATGCTTTTGTAAAATTGTTGTACTCACGTTTATTTTTTGTCGATTGTTACAAATTAGATATTTAGTAGAGAACCTTGGATCTATTATGCCTGCCCCGCATATCAATCTTTGAACCAATCTCTCGCTCACTGATTTGGCGAATGATAAGGATTTTTCTATATAAAAAATTAAATTTAACTAAAAGTTACTCGTAATTTTTGAATTGTTCTTCGAAGTTTACTTCTATAAATAGAGTAAATAATTTTAAATAAAAGTAAGAAGCTTTTCCAGTGCCTCCATTTAATCACAGTTTTGTAAAAAACCATCATTTTTGTACTGATTATATTCTTATATTTTTTAATTAATATCTTACCAGATTCTAAAGAGACGTTTCTCTGCAATCTTTTATGAATAATATAATTCAAATTCTGCAACTGCTCGATAGAGAACTTCAACTTTGTGTTTGACAATACCAATTCATCCAATTTTCCTAATTTAAAGCTCTTTTTCCTCGTCTCCTGCTTTCTTTTGTGAAACATTTTATAATAGCCGTCCTATAATGTTGAATACAGTTTATAAATCGTAATTTTTGGTCTTTGAGATTCGGTATATTCAAAACATTTTTTTCTAATTTGCTGTAAGATAGATGTTTTTAAAGTATAATCGTTTAATACTTTCTACATTTTCAACCTTCTTACCTATTTATTAACCTGGGAGTTTCCTCTCAGACGACACACCACCAGTATTTAAAGCACGCACAACTTTGATTGAATTGTATACGCATCACGAGACTTACAAAATAATTATTACGATCAATTTAAGAAAACCAAACAGGAGAAACAAATTTATTTTGGTAAAACGACAACGCGTCGGATCGCACTCAAGCACATTCTGATTATTACTTAATTAAAAAATGATAGTGCGGTAGGGATTCGATCAAAAACGGAACGATTTTTGTTCACGCGAAACCAATTTGATTCCAATTGTCGAGTGTATTTATTACAGCCGTCGGTTTTTGATGTGTTCTGCGTTTCCGTGCTACCGTGTAATAACTATTAACAGACTAGTAGCATGTCTTTGTACAGGGTGTTATCTCGATGGTGGTGTCAATCATAGGTTTTTTAGGAAATACATTAAAGGATTATATTTTTGGCATTTAGAAAAAAATGTTTTACATAAACAATAAAAAACATGTAACTTTTGGATTATGATCGATTAGCAAATAAGCATGACGAGTCTTTATTAGGCTGCAGTTAAACGGAGGTTCATACACAATCCTGGATCTATTCTAGCACTCTAGTCATCTTAATGTTATTGTGATACAAATAATTCAAATTGAAAAATTAAATGGATTTGTTTATTTCGTTTAATAGAGGACACCTTGTAGAAATTGTTTCAAGTAACAGTTATCAAAGTATCGTGTAAATATTCCAAATAACCATTGCACCCTAAAATTGTGAAAGCTGAATACAACTTAAAATCGATTACACACGTAAATTGTATGTAAAAATCGGACGATCAATCAGTAAACAAATTCACACAAGTGCATTACGTTTTCATCGACTATTTTATTCATTATATACTTTTTATTTTTTGTCTGCCACACCCTGTAGGCGATTAATTGTGAAAAATATTCCCCTCTATTATTTCCGATTTGCGACTGGACTATTACGCACTGTTGAAGTACATACCGGAAGTATCCTTTTGTTTGGGTCATAATATAGCTATCGGATGTAGGAAATAAATTACGTGTTTTCGGTATTGATGGATTATAGTCGGAGAGGTACGAGATTTATGTCGACACGCACCTTGTAAAAGGTAGTATTACAGAAGAAAAGAAGTATATGGTGGGGTACATTCTTCTTGTATGTTTGACAATAATAAAGAATTAGTGATTAAAATGACAATGGTAGATTAAGTTGATTTATGAATGATCGAATTAAAAGTAATTGAGTGGCTCGTCAATACGTATTTTATCAAAATATGCACGAATAATAATATTTATTAATTTCAATAAATTTCTTGAGTATAACAATGAACAAACGTTGTTACGACGAATCAACATAATAAGGAAAGTAATTATATTTTAAAAATCGCTTTTGATATAGCACCATTCTTCAGCAGTTCAATTGCATCTTGGTATTGTCTTAAGGAAAACGTCTTTATTCCTAAATTCTCGAAATTTAAATATCTACAAATAAAATATATTAATAACAAGTCCACTTGAGTAGGTACTTACATGAAATCTCACCTATCTCCCATGGCTTCTATTAATCCCAAGGATTTAGGAAAGCAATAAGGATTTATCATTACCCCTAAAATCTTTAACTCGTTCATGAAAATATCGAACGGTTTAATCCTGCAAAAATTAACATTCCATTAAAATAAGCGTTGAAAATGTAATCAATCTATTTACTTGATTTCTGCATGGGGGGGTGCAACCCCAAAAACGCATAATTTTCCACCTCTTTTCAACAAGGTAACAGCATGTTCAATAGCAGGTGGAAAGCCACTGCAATCAATTATTAAATCAAATTTATAATTTGGATCTGCATTTTGGTTTCTCTTTAAATCATCTGGTGTTATCAGTTTGAATCCTGTATCTTAATAAGAAGAAATAAGAAAAAAAGAAGAGTTAAGAATACCTAGATAAAATTTAGAAATTTTCATTAAATAGATACTTACTCAACTTTCTTAAGGTCTCTAATCTCTTCAAATTCGGTTCGGATACTGTGACATCTCGATGACCTTGTAGATGCAAGTTGCACACCCAAAGGTTACCTATAATTCCAGCTCCGGTGATGAGGATTTTTTGTCCAACTGTAACAGGACTAATTATATCGAATCCGTGTGCCAAACAAGATAGGGGCTCAGTCAAAGCAGCTGAAAAAATTTACATCAATCAAATTAATATGTAAATTTTAATTAAAAGCTATAGTGTGTATTGATACATTTTAAACTTTACACTAAAAATGTTGACACAATTTTACCTTTTTCTAAAGAAACATCGTCAGGGACTTTGTGCACTTGTGCTAAAGGTGCAAGACAGTACTCAGCCCATCCGCCATTTTTGTAGCGCCCAATAGTATTCAAAACTGCTCCATCAGGACAAAAATGGGGCTGACCTGAATGACAGAAATCGCAGCTGTTGCAACCGCTGGAATTTTAATTACTTATTAAAAAGATATTATTAAAATTTTAGCAAACTTTACTCGTTAGGATCAACAGACACCTTATCGCCTTTTTTAAAAATTCTAACGTCTGCTCCAACTTCGACCACAGTACCGGAAAATTCATGTCCCAACGTGAACGAGTCTTCTTGATTGCAAGGAAATTCTCCCTGCAAATACATTAGAAGCCATTACAATAATTAATTTGTGGCCCAGCAGCTTATAATAAAAATAAAATGAATTGTTAATTATATGTATAACCTATCACATCAATAATAAATTGTTTTTAGTTCATTTTTACCTGTATAATATGTAGATCTGTACCACAGATGCCAGAGAAAGCAACCTTAATAAGGACCTGATCTGGCTTGGTAATAGCAGGAACTGGTAGCCGGACTAATTCCAATTTTTTGGTTTTAGCTGTAAAATTTATCGCATCCATCTTGTTGCTAACGTTAGATTAGAATAATTGAGAAGCTATCAAAATGAAGGAGAGCTCGATTTATTTCTACCGAATTGGTATTTTATTTTATATTCAACAAACGATATGTTATGAAGTACATATTTACAAATAAACTGGAAAAATCTAAAAATATTGTTATAAATATAGTAGTTAAAGTTTAGTGATTATGCAAATTAAGATATTGTTATCTTTGTTGATATAACTTTATTATTACAATGCGGGCTTGAAAATTTAAAAATTCAGTTTATCATATTGCAGCATATTGCAACTCAAAATCAAATTTATTATGCCACAAACTACATTTATTTTTAAAGGAAAAACTCTTGCATATGTTATATTTATTTATTCCAATAAATCTTTACCCAATTATACATCATTTTCTCCATTTATTGGACGTTAGAGAATTTTTTCATTTCATACGGTTCACACTGTATGTATAGAAATACCTATTATAGACATCAAACAAATTTTATCCAAATTAATACGGAAAATAATTATAGTTTGAAAATCGCTTTAGCTATAGTACCGCTTTTTAACATTTCGATTGCATCTTGGTATTGTCTCAACGAAAACGTTTTTATCCCTAAATTCTCGAAGTTTAAGTATCTACAAAAAATATATATTTAAAACAAGTCCACTTGAGTACTTATATGAAATATTATACCTATCGCCCATCGCTTCGATTAATCCCAAGGATTTAGGAAAGCAAAAAGGGTTTATTAGTACCCCAAAAATCTTCAACTCATTCATGTAAACATCGAATGGTTTAATCCTGCAAAAAAGGTATAATTTCATTAAAATAAGCTTTGTAACTGTAATAAATCAATTTACTTGATTTCTGCATGAGGGGGTGCAACACCAAAAATGCATAATTTTCCACCTCTTCTCAACAAGGTAACGGCATGTTCAATAGCGGGCGGGAAGCCACTGCAGTCAATTACTACATCAAATTTATAATTTGGATCAGCCTTTTGGTTTTTCTTTAATTCATCTGGTGTTAACAGTTTGAATCCTGTATCTGAAAAAGCAGATAAATATTCGTTAGTATATTGCCAATTATGTATTTCAATTAATGTTCATAAATGCATTATGACTCCCCTTTACTTAACGACAAAACTGAAAAGGTACAAATTAAGAGTGTTTAGATTTTATTATTTTTAAATGCTTACTCAATTTTCCTAACATCTCCAATCTCTTTAAATTCGGTTCGGATACGGTGACATCTCGATGACCTTGTAGATGCAAGTTACACACCCAGAGGTTACCTATAATTCCAGCTCCGGTGATGAGGATTTTTTGTCCAACAGTAACGGGGCTGATTATATCGAATCCGTGCGCCAAACAAGATAAGGGCTCAGTCAATGCAGCTACAAAAAATACACTAATTTTTTTACTAAAATATTGTGAGAAAATTTTACCTTGTTCTAAAGAAACATTGTTAGGGATTCTGTGAACTTGTGTTAATGAAACCAGACAGTACTCAGCCCATCCGCCATTCCTGTAGATCCCTACTGTGTTCAAAATGCCACCAACAGGACAAAAATGAGGTTGGCCGGAATGACAGAAATCGCAGCTGTTGCAACCGCTGAAAAATTAATCAAATTATTATTAAGTAGATATTAAAAAAATTTCAAGAAACGTTACTTATTAGGATCAACAGAAACATTATCGCCCTTTTTAAAAATTTTAACGTCTGCACCGACATCGACAACAGTACCAGAAAATTCATGTCCTAATGTGAACGAGTTTTTTTCATTACAAGGAAATTCTCCCTATAAATAAATTATTGTATATTAAAAATTATTTTTTGCCTACTGATATTCTAATGTAATTTGCAGTAATTGTTTACCTGAATAATGTGAAGATCGGTACCACATATGCCAGAATAAGCCACCTTAATAAGGACCTGATCGGGTTGGGTAATTACAGGTACAGGTACACGTACTAATTCCAATTTTTTGGTTTTGGCTGTAAAATTAATTGCCTCCATCTTGTTGCTTGCTACCGTTTTAATGTTTAAAATAATTAAAAAGTTATCAAAAGGAAAAGAAGCAGAAGTACTTGTTCTACTGACGAAATAATATGTATTTCACGTTTACAGTACAAGCAATACGTTTTAAGTACATATTTACAAATAAATATTCTAAATATAGCAGCTATGTTTAATAATTATGTAAATTAAGATATTGTTATCATTGTAGATGAAAATAGGCGTAAAATGCCCGATTCGCCGCGACGTTTTCAGGGCGTATTTTGAAATTTGAAAGGGGGGTCGCACTCTACATATGATCTACCCATTTAGTTGTAATGCGCGACGAAGCCCTTTTTTTGAAAAATGCTTTTGTTTTCGCTTAATTAATGAAAATGTTGAAATCGTATAATCCATTTTCAGGCTACATTTTTAACTTTTTGTATGCAATTTTTGTACCAATGGAAAGAGCTGACTCTTTTCGAACGCGCGACGAAGCCCTTTTTTTGATTTTCCTTGTCATTTGTTAATAATTAGGTTGAATGTGTTTAAAAATTCAACGTTTCAGAACACTAAATTATTAGTTTTAGGCAACTAGTTATACAGTCCGAGAATGATTTATGAGGGGTTGGTTTCGTCTTCAATTTTACGACCCAAATCCGATAATCCGATTACCTACAGTTAAGATGTTAAATTTTAAAATTGCAAATATTTAATTTAGTGTTGCTACATACTTGATTTTTTATTCTACTTTTATTTTACCTCAAGAATTTTTTAAAATATTGTCCGGTTACTAAATTTGATTTGACTAAATTTGATTAAGTACAGGAAGTACTTAGTTATTTTTAAAAAAATATTTATGTCAAGCTCTTTTTGACTGTTGGTACTATTAAATGATTTTGTAACACCACATATGTTATATTAACAAGTAATTGTACTCTTTACTCCAAACCCCTTTCATTGAATATGTCGACATTAGATACATCGCAACTAAATAAACCATTTTTAACCAAGTTATCAATACAATATCACAATTTTAATACAAAGAACACACGTGGAAATTTAAAAATAACACACAAATTGAATATTCGGATATAGACAACACGAAGACAATGAAGTCACAATTTATCAATAGTCAAAATTCGGAACTGAGTGAATCTATATCGATCAAAACGGTAGGGGTAAAAAGAAAAACGTTGTTTTTATTGGTTCCCTTCGATTGTTGATCGATATGCGAGATGGATTGAAATGGATAATTTCAATATTCCCTTTGGAAATTTGGTAATGATAAATTAATAGTTTCGTAATTTAAATTAGATTTTCTCTAGAAATGTCCTTTGTCAGATATTTCAAGCACATGGATAAAAGTAGTTTAATTCTTCCTAACCACAATGCAATAAAAATCCACGAGACTATTAGACCGGTGATTATTTCGGAGAGGTCGAGTTGTCACCCGAATTTTAACCGGTCAGTTCTTATGGGTCGAGTTGTCACCCGTTACCTGAGGTAGGTACGGCAGGGTGCAATTAGGTTTTCGATTAATCCTACTTCGTTCAAAAATCCTAAATATTTTTTGAACGTAACAAACTTTTGTTTTTTTTATTATTTAGGTAGATACATTAAATATTTTTTTGAACTTTACATATAATTTATAAGATCAATATGATTCTGAAAATATTAAAATTTAAATAAACTCAAATTTCCTTTTACTTACATGTATGTACAATTTATTTAGTGAACAAACGCAAACCCAAATTTGAAAATTTAAACGAACATTTAAAAATTTATGTACATTAGGGTGGCCCGTATAAAACGATTGATTACTTGTCGCATGAAATGATTATTCACATGCATTTGTGGTTCGTATTAAGGACGAAGAATGTTCGACCCATACTTGAGAAGGAAATTTTGAATTGCTGTCAATGTACGTTTCCACTAAATAATCACAAAATTTTGTAACCTTATTGCAATTTGGTTTTATCTCTAAAAGTTGCAATGCAAAACATCCACCAACTATTTCTAACCCAAAATCAAAAAACCCACGATTATTAAGCAATTAGATCCTTATAATCTGCATCGAACGGATAACAATAGACGGGTGACAACTCGGACATGACCTTTTTTCGCACAGATAAAATTTTGAAATTTGGGTGACAACTCGGACCTGTCCGATTATTTATATGCAGAACAATCGAACCTAATAATGTACTAATGATTGTAGTAGGTAGACAATAATTTTTAAAGTTTTACCAAACCGTTTTTCAATGTTTTTACTTCTCTAATACTAATATCGTAAGAAATAGCGTTTTTAACTTGTCACAGTACGAGTTAATTCGAAAACAACTGAACAACTTATGCAATTCTGTGCATGAAAATTTGCAAACAGTTGTCCAGAATTCCGATAAACTGGAGTAAAATATTAGACACTAACTTTTTTATTTAAAATGAAATATCATATATATTTTTACATTTTTAGTGTCTCCATTATGAGCTGATTTCAATGATGTGTTACACTTGCTATTTATCGTCGATATTAAAGGATCTACAGCCATTTGAAATTATGTTTTTTGACTTTAGGCTGCCCCGCGAGTGGCCGTAGCTCCTTTATTATAGATAATAAGTATTAAGTATGACCTATCGTTGGAATCGGCTCGTCTTTATGATTTTAAAAATGTAAACCATATACGAATTATTTCATTTAAAATAATTTGTCGTCATCGGCATTTCTAAATATTCGAAAATATATTTTCCTACAATATCGAAATTCGGATATTCTAAAATTCAAATTCTAATAAAAGAACCAACCCAACCGCTTATCTCAGTTTTACGACATACCCCGCTGTGAGCTTACTACCTGAAAATTTGCCGAAATAAAGTGACAGGTCTTGCTGTACAAGTTGCCTATTCCCGAAAAAATATTTTGCGAGTACTGAACTCTAGCCTTAAAATTACTTAAAATGCAATCAGTTTTTAAAATTTTTAAGAATTATATATTTATTTAGTGACTTCGAAGAGAAAATATTTGGTGAAAACATTTTAATACTATTGTCCTCCATACGTTACAGGCATTCCGATGATAGGGAAAGTACAATTAAGAGAGTGTATAAATTAACTCTCGGGTACTATAATAGGAAATATCGAGAAGAAAATATAATAAAATTAATTTAGACGATTCCAACAATAGGTATAAAGTCTTCTGTACCACGCTTCGAATTGAAATTCCTCAACTCTACCACCTCATCGTGATTTACTACGCCACTGTTATTCAACAAACAAACATCAGAAATAACAATACTCTTAGTTACTGCCTTGCACATATTGTATACCGTCAAAGCCGACACACTGACAGCAGTCAACGCTTCCAATTCTGCTCCTGTTGTATCCTTGCTTTCGACACTCGCCAGTATTTCGACGATCCCTCGTTGTTCGTCCAAACGCGTAGTGACTTTAACGGCTGACAGAAGGTCGTTGCGAGCAGAACAATTAGGAAATATTTCAAAAGTTTTTCTGGCAGCCGCCATTCCTGCTGTTTGCGCTGCTGTTAGAACATCATCTTTTTTTATGGCTTCTGCTAGCATGAGCTCGGACAGGTGACCGCCGATTTTGACAGACGCCGTCGCGACGGAGTTTCGAAGAGTCAAGGGTTTGTTAGCATCGTGGCTCACCACAAGGGGTGCATTTCCTTGTTTCAGCTGGGTAAGTTTTCGCGAGGAATAGCAAAATGTAAACGGTTTCCGGAGTGTCTGAAGGAACTTATTGGTTAATGTTGTATTATATAGAACCATTTGGATTCCTGAAAGAAATATTGTTAACAATATTAGTTGTAAGAGACATATGTAGGTATATTATACTGTCTTATAATATTACTGTAGCTTTTTTTGTAAAAAACATACCTTTAAAGTTCTGTGTGTTAAATTTTATCGTCAAGTAGAACTTTGAAACTATTATATGGTGAACTACAAGTTAAAATAAAAAGACGATAAACTGGGAAGGGACCATTTAAATACTTAAATACAAATACATAAGTCGAATACAAATTAGTTTTGTAATAGCCGATAGAATATTTAATTATTATTACACCGATTTGTTGATACTATTTGTTATCGCGAATAAGACTATAATTAGTATTTATTATTTATATATTCGGACATGATAATCAGTTTTGTTTGTGCAAAATGTAAATTAAAATTTTTCCAATAATAAAGTGAAGGAGTTCTGTAAAATATTCCCAATTTGATCATATACTGTATCATCACGTTTAATACCCGATACTGCTAGTATGAGTTTTAGAAAAAGGACACACTGGATATTTTCTAATTCAATGATTTCATTCGAGAAATAAACTAAAACATCAAAATAAGAGAAATATTTTATTTAGGCGCCGGCCCTAACTATATTAGGTTCAATTCATTTTGCTAATTTCATCAATAAGCTTAGAGAATTTTGAAAATGTTTTTTTTCTTAGAAGTGGAATTAACCGCTGATAATATAGGTAATTGGAAAAGGTAGGGTATTATACGAAATTATTCTCAGTAACTACCTGATTTGGTGTTTACAGAATAACCACAATGACCGATTGGAAAGCGGTACCAGTTTTAATTTTAATGCAGACAAGTTACCAGTTTCGAAAGGATTCAGTAATCGAGAGTTTGTTTTCTGTGTTAAAAATGCGTGTTTCGAGTGGAAAATTAGTGTTTTATTTTAAAGTTATGTTGGTAAGTAAATTTTTGATTGTAATTTTTACATACTTACTGAATAGAACAGGTATTAGAAGTGTTTTAGTTCTATTTTGTATGAATTTCTTTTATATATAGTTGGCCAATATCGGTATTTTTAAAAAATGTGAAAAATACTAAAAAAAATCCAAAATAGATTCATTTCCATGATATCAAAGGCTTTCGCCACAACTAGCATAGTTAATAATATTAATAGCGTTTTGATTTATTTACAGTTTGCTTTCACTTCTGGAAAACCCGTAGATGTTGCTACTGGAGCTAAATTAAACGCCACGATACAAAGTAAGTTAACAAATCTTTTTCATACTCGTGTAATCTCTCAATACTTCGGGTTTCTTACAAGAGGTCATAGAATAAATGTAGCAAGGGAATTTAAGTCTAAGTAAACTATACGAAAACTATGAGAAATGTAGTAGGTAAATAGGAAATAGCTTAACGGTTATGTTTTAGTTAAAATCTTGAAATATGAACATTTCTCTCGTTAAAAAAGAACTATGAGGATATATGAGAAAAACGAGATTGAAAATAAACTGCTCCACAAAAGTTAAGGAAGTTCGCAAATTTTGCGATTATTTTAAAAGTTACAGACTTTTTGATTACCAAATTTTCAAATATGAGAAACTAAATGTTTTTTCTCACATCTGAGTGGATATATTGCCCCTGCCTCTACAACTCATACTAAAATTGGCGATCAAAAAACCTGCAACTTTTAAATTAATCTCAATATTTGTGAACTTCCTTTACTTTTGTGGAGCAGTATATTTGAACAGGTTTGTCAGGCCAATAATATGTAAAATCTAAACTGACCTTTTACTAACGGATTAAATCAGAAGGACAAAATCCTAATTTTAATTTATCCACAAGCAATAATATAGCATCTCACAATTTAAAATTTTTGGCAATATAAAAAATAAGTTAATTTTGACATACATTGTTATTGAATAATAGAATTAATAGAAATATTAAAAATGTTATTTGGGTTACTGACAGATATTTTAACAAATAAATTTAGTCTACAGTGTGGTTATAAAACTAAAACATTAGCATTACTAACAAGAACAAACATCGAAATAACTTAAGAACTAAAATATTTTAAATTTCTCACAAAACTTCTTAGAAAGTGTTTTTTTAATAGCAGTTATGTATAAATCAGCACTTTTTAACGAAATAATTTTTTATAAGTTAACTAATTCACCTTGCTTGGATACTCTCAAGCAACCCTCCAAACCCTCAATTTTTCTTCTTCTTTAAAACGCCCGCTGTTCCAGAAACGCCAACAAACTCGGATATAACCTTCCCTGAAGAAGACGTCTTTTTACCATCGCCGCCGTCCTGCCAATCGGGCGACGCTTTCTGCGAGCACTTCCCTCACTATCCCCACGGATACGTGGAGCGCGCTCTACGCCGGCATCGACTCGACCCCGGCCTCTTCGGGGTAGACGCCGTTCCAGAGTACACCGGTCGAGATTCCTCAGACACTTTCATGTGCAAATCCAGAGTAGCGACGGTGTTCCCGAAGGTGGGCAGGAATATCAAGAACGATTGGCGCATTATCGTAAATCAAGGGAACAGTGGTGAATACGTGCAAGGCGTAGTCGTGGAGACATGTGTAGGGTGAGTATTAAAAAAAAACGAGATAAGAACCTTTATAATGTATTAATATGGTATGTACAGGCAAGGAAGCAAATGCGATGTTATAAACGACTTGGTGGATGATATGGTGACATCCTGCAAACAAAAATACATCTACAGGAGGTTGTTGTCACTCAATGATAAAGGTCAGATCGTGCAGGATTCGTTTAAGCTTCCGTCAGCTTGCTGTTGCACTTATAGAACAAATTACCACTTTTTCGACATGTATAGAAAAAGAAAATAAAAACGTTTCTCTACAATTTCTAAACAGTTACCTCAATTGTATGCTCGCGACTTACGGAGTTCGTCTAATGTAAAATAGTGGTGAGTTACAAATTTGTTGGTATTTTATTAATTTAATAGTGCTAATTATTTTGTTATTTAGGGAAAGACAGCGAATGTGGTTCTGGTGATCAAATGAACGAGCACTTTACAGGCCCTTTCCGCAGCTCAGGGTGGAGGGAATTCAATCTACTGCTTAAGAACCACTCACGGTATTTCTGAAGGTGGTGAAATAAACCTGGGTGCATGCGACGTCGAGCGGTGTATGGGTGAGTTGTCTATTTTAGCTATAGTTGATGTGGATTTAATCACTAATGTTTATTTTTTTATTTTTTTCGCAGATATTTTCCATAGACATCAGGCCATCGCATTTCTTTCTGCATGGAACTTCACCAATGTCAACTAACTATACACAGAATTAGGTGAACGCGACATATTTTTGCAATTAGGAATTTTCAGTCGTTCTTCCAGTGATGGTTATAAGTTTATGTATGTACGACAAGAAGTTGAGATTATTAGGTAATGTTAAAATTACCTATAATAATGAAATACCATATAATAATGGTAAACCTCAATTAATGATTTGTTGTTAGTCGTATTTCCGAATATTTTGTTAAATAACATTTTTATTTTCTTTTTTTTTATTTTAATAAAAATCATGAACCAGTGGATTTTAACTTACCGTAGTAAATTATTCAAGTATATTAACTCTTCCGTATAGATTCAAAAATCCTCGTTGAAGTATTATACTTTTTAATAGAAAAATCTTCACGATTAAAACAAGTGATAAACAGGAAATTCCAAGTTTAATAAGGTTATCACATAAATTATTTTTAAATAAATATAAGTTTGTTTTACAATTCGAATATAGTAAATGTGCACCAACTCTATAGTGAACAAATATTAAATGGCTCGTTCTACATCTGAAAAAAGTATTGATAATAATATCTATACAAATTCGACTAGTGAAACACAATGCTCGCATGATGAAGATAAAACTAATGCAAATGCATCTAATGAATTGTGTTTAATTGAGTTAAATAAAGGTTCTATAGAACGATTGAATACAATCCCTACAGACGAAACGGAAAGAAATAACAAAAATGAAACCAGAAAAAGTACATTCTCGTCGACACTGAGGAGCTATTTGACATTGATAGCTCACTTTTCTATAATACTTTATACAGGTCTAATTTTATGTATGGCTTTTGCACGGCCTGTCGAGTTTTTTACGTGGCACCCAATATTGCTTTCCTTCGGGGTAAGTACCTAACTTTTTTTAAACAATATTACATTGTCAATTAAATTTTGTTGGTACCAAGCCTGATTGCTTATTTTCCTGTACACAATTATTACAGTTTTATTCGGTTTACTTTGGTTAATAATATGAACTATCATTTTTTTAATTTTTAGTGGATCTTCCTACTGAACGAAGGAGTTCTATTATTTTCCGAAGACAATTTTATAGGAAGAAAATTGCGATTGAGTCACACTATGAAACGTCGATATCATTGGTTAACTATAGCCCTAGGGGTCACTTTAGTTATCATCGGCTTTACAATAGTAATTATTAATAAAAACATAAAAAATAAGGTGCATTTTAAAACGTGGCACGGACTTTTCGGTTTAATTGCCACAATTTTCTGCATACTGACAGCTTTGAATGGTACATCGGCTTTATACGATGTTAAGCTCAAGAACTACATAAAACCGGCACTGAATAAACTCCTGCATGTAATTAGCGGCAGTATTTCACTAATTTTTGGTGGTTTAACTCTAGTATTAGGTGTTTACAGTAATTGGTTTATTAAAGCTAGCGGTAACAATACATTTTTGTTTTCAATCGGTTTTGTTACGTCTGCATACGTTACTCTTTGGACTTTGCAGAGGCCTATGCGGAAAATATTGAGTAATTATAGATCGGCAGGAATAATTGAAACCTGAAGATGTCGATTTGTGTTAAAAAATAAAAGTTTATTCTGCAATTAATAAATTTATGGTTACTTAAGAATATTTTTTGATTTTTTATTATGTAATTAAATTTTGTTATTTATGTGTATTGTTAATAGTAAATACTTGAAAGTATGGTGTTATTTTTTAATTTAATGTTCAATTTTCATAGTAAATTCATCCTGTATACAAAGAATTCTGAATAACGATGACATTGCCTATACAATCCCATATTTAACCGATTGAAAGAAGTTATCTTGTTTTTAACAGGTGTTGCTTTGTACACGTACTTATTTAAATAATAAAAAATAATTTTGAAACTAGAAATTATTTCATATTAGTAAAGTGTTATCATAACTTTTTAACATACGCCTTCACAAAAAACATCTAATATTTAAAAAAAAAAACGTTCGTAGAATCATACATATTTTATTTCAGTCCTTTCATGAAACAAATTTATTCTGCTCTAGCTATTACACGGTAACATTCTAATAATGGAATACGAATCAGAATTCTTATTATTACCAAAATACTTGCTAATTTTAATTGGTTCTTGGCCTAAAGTAAATTCGTATAAAGTGCTATATTTGATCTACAGAATATTGTTTCAATCATATTTCTTATTTTTTTATATCACATTCACAATTGGTGTAGCGGAGATTGCACCGAAGTTACAAAATCTAGAACTGGCCAATGCCTTAACATTTGTGTTTGTCTATGGACTAGCTCTGTGGAAAGTCTGGCTAGTAAGAAAACCGTCAGTGAGGAATTTAATTAAGGATGTAGCAAGTTTTGAGAAAACCTTAGAAGGTAATTCATGCGCCATTGCATAAAACTAATTGCACGCAAATAACTAAATTATCAAGCATAAACTTTTGAAACTACAACTATTTAAAATGTTTTTTAGATTGCGACCCAACCATTAAGGATAAATACAGAAAACACGCTATATCAAACATGAAGTTAATTATCTATCTGCCTGCAGCCACATTTCCTTGTTTCTTGTTATTCGTAGGTGGCTCTTTGAATGATTTCTACACATGGAAAAAATTGGAAAACGAAGGAATTAATGTCACAAAGCATTTGATTTTTCCCGAATGGTTGCCGAAACGAGAAGAATACTTCGGGATCTATTATTATCACCAGGTTAATATTCTAGATTAACTAAATGAGTTTAATCAAATGCGTTTATATCAAGTAAATTGATTTAACATTCTTAAAGTAGTCGTAAATGTCCTTTGTAATAAGATGCGGTGATGCAACTAAAGCTAGCATATTATTTTATTTTAGGTGGTGATAGGTTTGGTTGGTGGCTTGAATTTTTCACTAGTCGATTCGCTGATAACGTCTTTAATTAGTTACTCTGTAATTAGGATTGTAGTGTTGGGAATGACTATTGAAACATTGTTTTCAAATAAAAACCAAAATATTCATGAGACAAAAAAAATTTTAGGTGAAATAGTGCATAAACATCAGGAGATAATTAGGTAATAACTTACATTTCTCGATTTTTTATATGTAATCAATCGTTCTCCTTATTATCTGCAGCCACATTGATAAACTGAATAAAACATTCAAATGGTTTTTTCTATCCGATTTCGCTGTAAAGTCCTACCAACTTTCATTAGTCCTACTTTCATATTTTGATGTAAGTAAAAATATTCTGGTATTTAGTTATGTATGTATCACAAAAAAGTGTATTTTTTAGAAAAATACATACACATTACCAATGTTATGGATTATTTTTAAATTTGGGCAATTGATAATTATATTTATGCAGTGTGCAGTGATTTATTATCAAGCTAACAAAGTTACAATTCAAGTAGGTTTCATAAAAACAATAGATAGATACATAAATGCACCTAATTCTTTATAATTTTTTCACAGTTTTTACTCTACATGTATCCACAAACCATTTATCATTTTTATTAACTCGCACTTGTACGATTTTTTACGTAGTACGAATGATTATATGAATTTCAATGGAAAATTGAATATCTCGAGAGCTGCTTCAATGAGTATTTTGTAAAATTGCAGAGCGAAGAATTGGGAACTTATATCTATAAAAGTGATTGGGTCGATCAACCAATCGAAATTACGAGACCAATAATCATAATGATTACAAGAACGAGGAAGGTGTTAAAATTGGAATCTTTTGGAATTGTCGTGTTGAGCAACAATCTAATATTAAAGGTAGGTACCTAAGTCAAAATATTTTGGCAATAGAAGAGCTGCAAAGTAACTATAGTTACTATTTTATTTTTCCCGTTTTTGGTTTTAGATTCTCCAAGCAGGGTACACTTACATAGTGTTTAGTTTAGGCAAGCTTTAAAATGACTATTTTAGCCTATTTAAAAATGGTGCAGATTTAACTTTTAGGAATTTTCATAGTTAATAATTATTTATTACTTATTTATGTAGTTGCATATTTATATAGCCCACGTAAGCATTTAATACACATTGATCACAAGCTTTGTTGTATTAGTAAGGGGTACAATAATAAAGAGCACAAATGATTTTTCATATTTTATTTCACATTCAGGTATTTAATCTACAAAAATAATATTTCAAAAATTACACAGACATCCAGATTTTTTGCACAAAAATAAATAAAAGAACAGATTATTAAATGTTTCTGCTTATCCATTCTTTTACTTAATTTTTCAGTTATTTGAAATTTTTCGGTTATATTTCTGTAATTTATTTCAACTGAGATATATGCAGATATTCCTCTGAACAATTTCTCACTTAGTAAAACTTTAGAAACAGCAGCTCTAGTTATTAATGCAATTTTCTCCATAATTTTTGCAATGGTTTCTTTCTATAATTCTCGTTAAATCGAGTACAAAGGACTTATCTAATTCTGCGGACATTATACTCCTAACTTCCACCATACAATTTTGAAATGAGTTGTTATTTCGGCTATGACAAAGGCATCCATCTAATGTTTTCTCGTCGGGTTGCAACGAAGAATTTTTGGTAAATCGCGAGTAGAAATTCAATCTATGAAAAATGAGTATTTCAGGTGCTTCCTTACATGCAAGTGTGGATGTAAATAGAGTTAACTTTTTATGTGAGTCTTACCTAGTTTCCCATACAGCAGAACCCTGAGAGTTTATCTCACACTGTGATTTGGGACATCTTACAGGTATAACTGGCTTGTATTTTGACAGGCCCGAGTACCATTCTAATTTTACTAAATACTCATTTAAAATAACATTATCTGCTTCATCCGCTAAGCTGAGATGATTATCAACGCACTGCCCGTATACCGAATAAATCTACAACAAATACAAAAAAGTTAGACTAAAATTTTACTCGTAAACAAAACCAAATTTTGTATAAAAGAGACGAATAATCTCTGCAATTACAGATACAGATCTCTACAATATACAGATTGCTCCATTTTTCACATAGGCTATGGGTGCGATAAAGACAATTAATTAGACACTTATAAATGAAAAAGAAAGAGTGACATTTATGTCATTGCAACTTTTCACTCTGACAACTGTTATTTTAATAATCTTTCTTTGTTCAACTCATAGAAATGCCCATGTTGCAATCGCGAAAGAAGCACAGTGTATAGAGATGCTATGAATTGATGGGTAAACGGAATGCTAAAAGATATCGTTTTGAAAAGAAATTTGCAGGACTTTGAAATTTGTACAAATTAAAAAGATTTTCATTGTTTATGAGTTTACGGTTCTAATTATATTCATTGTCTGCAACCGCAAAGATTATTCGCTGTTCAGATTGTTTCTTATCAAGCAACAGGAAATATGCCAATGATGTCATTACAACATGATACATAGGCTAATGTTTTCTATTATTTAATTAAATATTTACTACCTTTAATTTGATCAGCAATTTATTACAGCAATTATTACGATCGTACTATTATACATCGATTTAAAATCTTAACGTTGCAACGAAAAATAAACAAACATTATTCTATTCGGCCTCGAAAGCGATAACTGCATAGAATAACATTTCTAAATGAAAACATAATCTAATATTTTTAATTGAATGTTATGAATTTATAAATATACAACGTAAATTTTCCATTGTAATTACATTTACTGAATTCTAAATGTTAAGTACTCGTAAAAATCGTTAGGAGTCCTAGTTTTCAAGAAAATTAAACAAAAACTAAATACTTTTTTGTATAAAAATACACGTAATAACTCACCTGATACAATATTAATCCAATGAAACCTAATCTAATTGATATTAGATCCAATAAAAGCATTATTTATAAAGAAAAAGTCCTTTTTTACCAGAATTATGTATACATCACATGCTATTCTAAAATTTCTATCTACTGACAATCAAGGTTTTAGTCAGCGAACGCTATTATCTGCTTTATAGTAATTTGAGTATAAAGTTTGTAGACCAGTAAAGACAGTGTGTTGCTTTAAACATAAATGACTAATCATAAACGAAGTGCAATTAAATATTTATTCTAAATTAAAAGCAATGCAGAGCCGGTTTCGCTTGAAAGTTGGTTCACTGAAGGTAAACTTTTGTGAAAATAATTCAATTTTTGCCCTTTGGCAAATTTGTTATTAAAAAATTAGGAAAACACTGAGAATGTACATAAATCAAACAGATTAAATATTAAATTTTATTGATTGTAGATATCCAATATTTTTGACATAATACAAATTCTTTAAATCTGGAATTTATCGTTTATGAATGGATTTTCTGGATGATTCGCAATTCTGAAATAAAAACATATTTAATACATACTTGACTACTTTTGAAAATGGATAAACATATTATCAGAACTGAACAATAAACTACCTACTTAGAATGAAAATGCATTCGAAAAATCCGACCATTATCACCCTTATTAAGTCCCTCTAACATTTGGATATCACCATAATCTAATGTGAAATCGAAAATTTCAAAATTTTCCTTTATTCTTCCGGTATTTACACTTTTTGGAATAACAACAATATCGTTCTGAATCAAAAAACGCAAGGCTATTTGCGCCGTTGTTTTATTGTGCTTTTTGGCGATTTTACACACGACTGGATCTTTGAGAATATTCGGCAATATCACATTTCTATAACCAATCAAAATTATATACAAAGTGAAAATTGAATGAAATGTTTCATACATAGATACTATAGTTACGTATTTCATAATTAAAAATAAAAGCAAGTCAACCAAATAAGATTGCCTCCTGTAGCGAAAATAGCTGAACTAATCGATTCTACATCAGCGTACAAAGAAGTCTACGTGCATATTAAATTTAATTAATAAAGTGCTTGCAGTATTTGCATTTGATTAATTATTAACAAGCATGCGGATATTTACTTGTTCATCCTTTTGAAAAATTCTTCCGATCCTGGGGTGCCCAGCGATGAATAAGCAACGACAATAATGCCATTTTTGCGACAATAGTCGACTAATTCCTTTTGTTGGTAGTACAAGTGAAGCTCAATTTGTACATTAGCTGGTTTAATTCTGGCATTATTCATAATTCTTTCGATTTGATTAATATTCCAATTTGAGAGACCAATAGATCTTGCTCGGTTGTTGTAGACCTGATCCTCCATTTTCTAAAATTAGATTATTTTAGTGTACATGGTGAATTTTACTTCATAAAATTTTTACTTTCCAAATTCCTAGGTGATCAGTTGGCTGGGGTAACAAATTTTTCAAATCGCCCTTCATGAATATAGGAAAATGAATCAAATACAAATCGACGTAATCGAGTTGGAGTTTCTCTAAAGAACTTTTCAATGCACCTTCTACGAGATCAGGATGCATCTTGGTAAAATCTAGTTTAGTTGTAATGAAAATGTCCTCTCTTCGTAACTTTTCAGATAGAAACCATTTTTTTAAAACACGACCAATAATTTGCTCGTTATCATAACGTGAGGCAGTATCGATGTGACGATAGCCAATATTAATGGCTGTATCAAGGGCTGCTTCAAGTTCATTTTCATCGGTTGCCTATAAAGGCAAATGTTGCAAATGAAAAATATTTTTAATAGCAGTTAATGCACAAAATAATTTAGGTAGATATTTGAAATTATTTATATCATGCGACTATTAGGTAATACCAAAATCGATAAACTATAACAACACTACTAATCTATTACGCTTGGGAATCATAAAATAATGCTCGTCAATTAAAAATAATTGTTCACTGAAATAATTCAATTAAAATTCATGGTAACTCACTGTAGATATTATTAATTGTAACAATATACGTGTTATAGTTGCGTACATGTTGTAAATTAATTTTCTTATATAAAATTCACAGAATTACAGGATTGTCTCAAATATCGAAAGAAAAACTTACTTGCCAAGTGCCTAAACCAATTACAGGAATTTTTACTCCTCCCTGCATTGTTAGAGTAGTTTTTTTCATTACTTCCATTTTCAACGAGATTTTCGATTCACTGAAGAATTTAAGATACTGTTCATAATACTTTAGAAATACTTCCTATTTTATAGTGGTGAAAGCGTAATTAATAATAGAAGGAGTTAAGTTTGAAACCATTGATTTTACTTAGTTATGTACAAAATATCTCTTTAATTATACAGCAAGCCTTTAATAATAGAAATCGTATATCATCCATTATTATGTATTTTGAAATGTACAAGGTGTTTTCGTACATTTTGATACCTGGAAATTGATCTATAATACTTTTTTTCGTGATAAAATAAGTAAAATAACTAATTAAATGCATAAACAATTTTAATAATCAATAAAAAAATACAATTACAAATAATTAATTTATGAACTCTTGATTTTTTTGTCCTTTCGAATAGAGCAACATATCCTTTTAAAAAGTTTAAAAATAATGAAGAGAGTTATCGAAATAATTGTACTCCAAAACACTATCACATCCACGCAGTAATAAGTATACCAAGGTAATTCTCTGCCAAATACTCTTAAATGAGGTGCGCCCTTATGTCTAATAACATATTCAATCCAATACATCGCAAGGTCCAACGGTTTCACAGGCCTATCATGGTACAGTTTCGATCTGTATTTCACGTTTTCATTGTACCTGAAATTGTGAAATAAGTTTTATTCTCACCTTTAGATTGCATCTAAATTGAATCGTACGAATGTAAATAAGTACCTACGTACTTTGAATTTGTAAGCAGCTCATTTAAAGCAGATCTGAATGACTCTTCAGTTAGATCGGCAAAGAAAAGCCGTTTACCAACGCCTAGTAATTCCGCTCTAATTGCATTTAATTTCTGATCCCCTATAACGGGTAGAGCTAACATCGGAACACCTAAATGAATAGCTTCAGTTAGACTTAATAAACCCCCGTGTGTTATAAACAATTTAACATTCGGATGAGCTGAAATACGAAAAAGGATATGTACGAGCTGGTGTTTCTTGTAAATTAATAAAAAAATTCAAGTAAAGTTGCTGTATACCCAAAAGTATACTTTATTACAGAGTAATGTTACCTAAAATCTGTTGTTGTGGAAACCATTTCCTTACTATTATATTCGAAGGAGCACCATCGGGGAATTTGTCATCGTCCCATTTCCACAAGATCGTCTGTTTTAATGAACCGAGTACTTTTATCATGGCTTTTTTCATCTCTAATGGCATATGAGATGGCTTCACGTGCGAACCAAGACTAAAGTATATCACTCCATCCTTGGCACTATCCATTATTTTCTGCAGTTCATTGGGCAATTTTTCGGCTGCAAAATACTATGTAACTAGTTGTAATATAAATAATGTTAATAATATGTATCCATAGTCCATAAGTAGTGTAAAATATTAGGTTAAGATAATATGTTAATATAATATGTTAATATCTTAATGGCTATGAGATTGGACCTCTTGTATACTAACTAGATGGATTGACATGAAATCCTCCGATGTCAATTATATTTGGCACCCTAGTTGTTGCATAATTAGTACTTTCATGCGAATTGGAGAGAATTAAAGCTGCGTTTCTTTGCATTTCATCTACGCTTGGACAATTCGGAAAGTGTTTTCGAACCAGTTCACTTTGGCTAGGATACGTGTACAGTTTATGCCCTAAACTTGATATTATACTATATAAGTAATTTTGAGATCGTTGCCAAAAGTCCATACGATCGGAGAATCCGAAAAATATGCTGGGTACGTAGGAAGGTGGAGTTGGGTTACCTATAATATTACATTTATCAGTAAACGTGGAGGTTTAAAGAGGAGTAATTTGTACCAACGGGATCGTTGATCCATTGTGCAGATCCCACGGGATTGAGCGCTATGAGGGGTGCATTATAATGGCAAGCAAACGCTGCTAGACCGTCAGTGTATAAAGACTCCATAATAACAGCATCAAATTTTTCATTCGATCGAAGTAAATTTTTAACGTTCTCGTTTTCAAATGCTTGCTTCATACAAACTCCTCCAAACACATTCATTAGCGGTAAATTCATCAATGGAGAGGATTTTTCTATTTCGAAGTAATTGCGTTCCTTTTCGCCAACTTTAAAGACTATAAAATAAAATTTTTCATCAGTCATCATCAGTCATCATCAGTTATCATGAAGAATAAGAATTAAATAGGCAAAATAACATTTTAATACATACATTCTTCCATACAATTCCCGATAGCAACATATTTAAATGATCCATTTCCTTTCGGCGGATTGTTATTAAACGGTGTAATAAATGTCACATCGTGACCTGCGTTAACCAATCCAGCGGCTAATCCACGGCAAAGTATGTAGTGACTTTGCGATGGAAGAGGTGACACAATTAAAATTTTATAACCACACACAAACCCAATCAAAGTGCTGGTAAATAGGCATATACATTGGAATCGCATTGTATTGATATACACAATGAAGAGTACACTAGCACGAACATGTGGGCTTGACAATCATTGTAAACAATTCCGTGATCTTGAGCCCCACTCTTGGCTAATTAAAATTAACATTGGAATATTTTGATATATCAGGGTCGTACTGAATGATCCGATAATTACATAATAAAATGATGATGGATGAATTAGATTGGGTGTAATTAAGGCACACATTATGTCTTATTAAGCTGCAATGATAATGTAGCTTTAGAATTAGACAGTCCTAGAATCCTCATGTAAAATTAAACACATTAATTTACAGGTACTTAAATTAAGCACCCTGAAAATTTTAGCCTGAATACAAATCTGGTTTTATTCAGTAGATAATTTAAATTGTAATGACAGCCATTAGCACTTACACGTTATAGCCGTGTTAAAAGAATGCGCATATTATTGTTTGTATGTATACGACAAATACTTTACTAATTTTGGCCTTCAATTTGTTTTTTACTGATGATTACAGAACTAAAAATATTAAACGATGAAATTTATAGGATAGGTAACACAATAAATAATGTTTTTGGTTTTCGTATGCGAGTAATTGCCCACAAACGATCGATTACTATTAAAGATACTAAATTTCTTACATGAATCAAATTTACTCTAATATTCGTGCATGAGAATAAAGTCATTTATTTATTGTCTTTGTATATCTAATGTTTTGATGGAAACTAAACAAATTGTAATTGAACCAAATTTATGTATTAAATCTGTTTAATTTTTAAATCCAAGTAATTCAATTTTTCAATTTGTCGGCCTCTTCAGTCAAACAAAGTCATTTACGTAACGCCTATTGCGACGAATCTTGCGGAAATAACTTGTTAAAATAAATATGCACGTCAGAGATCTAAATAAGAAAAATCATTTTTAAAGTGGCGATATCTTAAACGCGAGCAAATTATAAGAAATATCGAAATTGAGAGACCATGAAGTTGTTAATATTGTGCTGTGTACTATTAATTCTTGGCAATTTTGACGTGGTTGAATTAAAAAGAGGCGGAGGTTCAAGAGGAGGATCTCGAACGAAATCATCAAGTAGGTGCAATTTGAAATTATGTGGCCGTGAAAGGGTTACAAAACCATTTCTAGTATATCAATTTGAATAACAATAGATGCGATTCTCATTTTTATGCAGGTCATTCCAGTTGGTGGTCGACCGCTAACAACAAAAAATCATCGAATACTCATTCGAAGCCGGTAAATCAAAGTCCTCCTGCTCCTGCACCTGCTCCAAAGCCTTCGGCGCCCAAACCGGAGACGAAAACCAATGTACACACGCAACATTCTGCTAACACGCAACATACAAACCAGCAGCCGATAGGATGGAACGTCCCAGGAAGCAATCAGCATGGCTACAAAAGCAACCAAGGTAAAAATAAAACATAAAGTGATAGAAGACAAATCTTTGGTAAACCAGATCTCTGTGAGAGTATTTCATTTAAAAATTCTTTGATTCAGCTTTAAGATTTCAAAACAATTTTGCTTCGTAGATCTGGTAAACTAACGGTTTTTCGACCACTCCCTCTATTTATCGATTACCCATTACCTACCTTCCAGGTAGGTTCTCAACAAAAACCTCTAGAGGTAGAACAGTTGTTTATAGTGTATTAAATAAAATGAGGGTAGGTCGAAATCCAAAAAGAAATCATCCAAAAAATGGACCTAAGGTCAGTCCAGGTAAGATCAACATTTCTGAAACTTTACTAAATTTATTCGAGAAGAATAAGGGTTTATTAAATGTGGTTCAGTAGAACATAAATCATTATTTATTACCTATTACGTGGTTTCTACTGAGAAGGTAATAATTTCAGGTATTCACCAGCAATCGCATAGTTACCCAACAAACAGCCAGCCTGGAGCATGGGGTAACAACCAGCATGGTGGTGCTTGGGGCAGCCACCAACAAGGTGGTTCTTGGGGCAGCCACCAACAAGGTGGTGCTTGGGGCAGTAATCATCAAGGTGGGGCTTGGGGTAATCAGCAAGGTTCTTGGGGTGGCGGCTATGGCCATCAAGGTGGATATAACCAACATTCCGGTTATTCAGGTTTCGGAGGAGGTGGTTACGGTGGTTACGGTGGACATAATTCGTGGGGAGGTGGAATGCAAAGTAGTCCATTTGGTTTTGGAGGAGGAGGAGGGTATTCTCCTTATGGTAAGACAGTCATCGATTTTGTACAGGATTTTTTGTAATGTAGTGTAATTTTAAGGCATGCAGCAGAAAAGAGGTTTTTTCAGCGGAGGTAGTACATTCGGGAACATCTTAACTGGAATGGCTATTTATCACGTGACCTCCAGTTTGATGAAAGGTGTCTTCGGAAGTGGACATTCTAGGCAACCCTACGTTGTGCATAACTACTACAATCAACCACCTGAAGCAAGGGAAGAAATAAAATTACAATCCAACATGTTGAAAATGTGCGAGGGAAACCTCACAAACGCTTGTACAGGTAAAGAAATGCGATTACTAATCACTAAAACTACTTTTGATACAATTACTATTTAAGGAGCTACATCCATTTGTACTACAAACAACACTGTATTATGCGTCGTAACAATGGCACAAACAGTACCCTGTGAACAAGAAAAAGCGATGTGCGTTAATACTACAATCCCTTGCATCGATAAATCCGATCCCTTATGTCAAAATACAACTAAAGAGCAAACTGAGACCACTTTCAATGTACCGTGTTATACAAACTTATCGATAGATGTTAATTTATTGAATGAGCAGGGAGGATCGAACAATGGCGAAGAATATCAATACTGCGTTACAACAATGGCTGTAGCAGGAACAGAATATCCGATATGTTCCGAAGAAAGTGTAATAAAGAAACATGATTTTAGAAGCGTTTTAGCAGGTTGGTAGCTAATAAAAAAATAAAACAAGCAATGAACTAAACTAATTTTCTGCATTTTTAGGTAATCTAACTTATAATCTTACTATTTCACCAATGATGAGAACGTATCAAGTTTATAATCAAGAAAACCCAATGCCTTCTTCCACCGGTCAACTGGTGTTACCACTAGAATTATTGATTCCTTGCATTGATAATGCAACGACACTTTGTCCTCCGGACGTCGTCACAATTTGTACGGGATACGGTGAAATAATGTGCATTCAACCAGTCGCTAAAGTATCTTATTCTGATGATTACAACACTACTATTTATAAAAGCACAATACCATGTAATGAGGCAATCGAAGATGACTTTTTGTGCCAAAACAAAACCGAGGAAGATTTGATCGTTAAAGATGACAAAAAGTTTGTTAAAATAGATATTCCTTGTTTCGCTAACATCACCGTTAACACAAATCTACCGGATTTCGATATAAATATATTCAATGGTACTCTTCCACAAATGGCTCCCAGCAGTTTCACGTACCATTACCATTTCTGTCTCATGGAGATGAGTTTACCAGGACCGGAAACTAGCATGTGCTTGATATCAGACGGTAAAGATGGTAAATCTTAATAAACATTTAATGCACCTATAGGAAAAGTTTCTTAACGTTGGACCAACTTACAAAACATAAAATATTTTTTTAAATCGCATTATAATAATATAATATATAAAGAAGTAGGTATTATTGAGTATTCTCTTTACCACGCGCTTCGTTTTCTTGTATTCTATCATATTCTGTTACATGAAAGGTTTTTTTGAAAACGAATATTGTTTCGATATACTGAATTTTCCTATAATTTAGGTATATTTTGCTTATGTTTCTTTAAGTTTTGTGTATACTCAACGTTTTGGAACTCTCCGGTATATGTATATTTAGCATATTATTGTTATTATAACTATTATATTGTCAATTAAATTAGAATAGCATGAAAGAATTGTAACCAATAAATTTATAACCAAGAGCAATCGTATGTAATCAAAAAACGTATATTAATAATCTACTAGGTGGTGATGATACAAAATGATCTAGTGAAATTTTTCTTCTGGAACTCAAGTGAGTACTTACATGTTTTTTAAAATGTAATATCCATTTCAAAATTTCATGGATATATGGTATGTATAAAACACATATGTATAAATACGAGATGAAATCTTCTTCCCCGCTATATTTTGTGGTTTCCAATTTTTGTACCTCTGGAGTATGGGTAGACAAAGGAAATATTAAAGTGAAAATAACTTTAAACGTTATTTATTGAACATTTATGTAAACTCTACATATTTCGATTAAGAAAAAAATATCTGGTCTTTTTATTATCCGCTCACAATTTAAATTGAAATTTATTCATTATTTAAAGGTTGATTCGAACACAGCCGTTCCATCATGTCACAGTTGTGTAGTTAAATCGAACTATCCAGCTTAAAAAAAAATCCTTCGTTAAAATTAAGCGACGGTATTTATTTCTGTCAGGCGCCCAACAGTTTTCAACGGATGCTGATGAGTTCGAATCGGCCTTCAAAGAGGAATATAAAGCGTAACATCGCTTCAAAATCTGTACAGAATCTGCAACAGTTAATGAAATTTGTGGCGCAATTTTCCACAATAATTTTAACAGCTCAAACGTTTACTCAAGTAGACTTAATGTGAGACCATAAAATTAGGTTCAAAATGTATGATATTTTGGTAAATTCATTCAAAATTCTCATAAACTGTGATATTTGTACACTATAAAGTGCATTTATTACGTAATTACGGGATACCTTCTAAAAACATGAGTTCATGAGTTTTGGATATTATTTTGTATTTACTACTGTAAGTCACATCAATATTAATTACCTGAAATACTAGATACATATTTAAATCACGATGATTAAAAGCTAAACATTATTCGGTTTCGACCAGAAATATTACAAGTATCAATGGTTTCAGTTCTATTCTATCTCACAAATCGATAGCGCGAAATGTAGAGAGGTTAATAATAATTAATACAAAATTACAATTAACAAATGTTTTGAAATCACGGTTTGTACACGCGCAGAAAGAGCAAAACCTGATCAAGAATCGTATCCAAATACATGTGCATGTAATTGTCGATCATTTGCCCTTATCCAATTTGATTTCTTATTTTAAATTAGCCTTAGTAGGTGTTAGGTGTTTCCTTCAGTTTAAAATCTAAAAAAATATTTACATATAACTTCGTAATCTGAAAAATAACCAGCATTTCCTTGTTACATTGTTAAAGCAATATTTCCGTGGAATACTTACTTTTTCCTCATTGACTCCACCAAATGTTAATCATCATAAATGTTAAACATTTACAGTTCACTTATAGTTATCTCATCATGTGTTACGTTCACCAGAAGTGGTTGCCTACAATCTTGAGATTGTAAATTTCCGTCTTCCGGAATTTCCACAGTGAGCCTATTGAGACCCTAAAATAACGGAATTTAGTTCTGTCTGTCGCTTTGTTCCTTATGTACCCTATAACTAACCAACAAAGAATCCTCAAATCATCAAGTAGACGGCAAATCTTGTTGGGAACCGTTAGTGTCGATGAATGTTTCTTCGGAATAGCGACTTCTGGTAAAGCGATTGGACGCCGGAGTTCCTGTTAAAGTTGTCACTGTATCACCGGAAAGGCGAGTATTTCTCTCGTTTAGAGGGATAAATCTTTCTCGTTCCAATGGCTTTCTGAAATTCGACAAATCTTGTTAGATTAAACAATTGAGTAGGTATTATAAAAGTGCACAATTCTCTACTAATGATGTATCTACTGCAGTTCATTAGTTTCTCCACTATTTTCAAAGTTTTAATTTTTAATTAGGTTGAGTAAAAAAAGAACGAAGACTTTTGTCCACATTGTATAATCCATGAAGTGGAATAATTTTACTTATACACTATAAAAGGACTTGGATAGAAAAGTCAGGTAACATTGTTACTCACTCCAACTCCCTAAATTGGCTTATTACCGTGACTTTTACTATTGCAACAATTTTTGAATTTAATTTCCAGCCAAGGA
Organism: Phyllotreta striolata; assembly: GCA_918026865.1. NCBI lineage: Eukaryota > Metazoa > Arthropoda > Insecta > Coleoptera > Chrysomelidae > Phyllotreta > Phyllotreta striolata. Next base: position 8,058,230 of record OU900095.1, read on the forward strand.
TTTATTATTTATTTTCGAAACTTTTAACATCCATCACAAACTTCCCTGCGAATGTTTTTTCAACGCTTTCTCCCTTGTGTTCGCACAACAGAAAACTTTGTAAACTTTCGTGTTCGAACGTAATCCGTTAAACTGGTTAATCCACGTAAAACAATTATATTTCAAACATTGCCTATACTTTTGTATGCTCGTCGGATACCTCTCGAAATTACCAAACTAATTCAATTTAAACCTTCATCGCAATGGGTTTTAACGCAAAACTATTAAGTCTTGCGTACGAATGTACATAAATGGTGGAAAACGAATGAAAATTACTTCAATATTAGCCAACATGTTCCGACTTTCGCCCAAAAATCGCAGCGATTCTAGAGTTACGAAACTGCGAATAAAAGGAAGATAAAAGCCTGAAATAAATGCATCGAAACCCGTACTGAATTTTAATTTTTACTTGCTCGCATTTCCAGCGAAGATTTTAAATTCAATTCCATTTACGTTGGTTTCGAAACGACAAATAAAGTGAAATATTTAGGTAGTTGTAGTCGAGAAAAAAGTAACGAAAATATATATCCTCAAGAATGTTCCGTTGAATTGGAAATGTTTCTGTCACTCAACCGTAACATCTTGCGCGTTTGGAGAAGTGAAGAGACTAAAATTGTACAATTTAATTTATTTCAGGGTATTTTGTTATTTTCTGAAATTCATAGGAAATATTTTCTTAATTTCGTAATGTCATAGAATGTCATGAATGTGATCACTCAGTTTTTGTGATCCATGAGGTTACGAATATGTTCTATTTTTTTATATTAAAAATTAGGAAGAAAAGGGAAGAAAAAATATGTGATATAAATAACCTACCTGCCCAATCGCCAAACTAATAGCAAGGCAGGTGTCACGCAGGTCGGCAGAAAAGCAAACCACACTAAAAGTATGTAAAGGACATCCAAATATCTAAGATTTTCCTTTGTCTCCGTTATTGATATCCTTACTACCTTCATTACCATCAAAGGGGTAAGGCAAATACCATAAATCACTACTATCGCAGTGAGGAATTTCTGCGTTCGTCGCTCTTTAATGACGTTTAAACGTGGCTCACGGAATTCGTAATATGTCCTGCCCCTGTCGCTGCCCTGCAGGCTCCTGTGGCTATATTGGCTCGATCTATCGTGATCTGACCTGCTACTCCTGTAAATTGTAATAATCATTCGGTAGGCAGGAATTGCCTGTGGCTTGATCTTTTGTAAAGCTCAAAATAAAATCTAACCGTACTCTGTATAGAGCATAAGAGACTCCCTCTTATAACTTGCTAAAGCCTCCTTTGTAAGATTTTTTATAAGTATTTTAAAATTTACTAAAGTACTAACATTATTAGCTTTCGTTTAAAAAAAATGTCAAATAATAAATCTTTATACATTTTTTTTCATTTCTTACTCGCTTAGACCTGCCGTTAGTGTATCTGCTTTTGCCTTGGTGCTTCTCGTACTTGCTTCGTATTTAATGGCAGGAACTGGATTTTGCTTGGCCAGTTCTGTCGATATGCGGTAGTAAAAGCAAAATATGATAGTGAACGGAGCAATGAACCTAAAACAGTTTTATAACGATAAAAGGCGATGTTAATGCAATGAATAGTTTAATTTTTTTTGCATTTTCGCAGCCATTCATGATGTAACATCTTTTTAATCGCTACATGCACTTAGTAAATGTAGCAAGAAAATATTTTGAGTCCTCTGCACATCATACTTTCATAATTGAGGCTATATTTTTCAAACGACTTTGGTATTGAAATTATTTTTATTGAATTCTTACTTTAATACGTATCGTTTAATGTTGATTGTGGTGCTCAAGAAAAAATGGGTCTTGTGTTCTTCCTGACAGTCGTTGGTTCAACAACGTGCCGATTTTGAGTTTTTTGCGCAAGCGATGCCATCGATTTATTGCCTATTTGTAAACTGCAGGACGTGGGTATTAAATCGGGGCGCCGATTGAGATTTAATTAATTCCTAATTAGCTTTCCCAGGCGTTTTTGATTAAGTGTGGCAGACAAACAGTTCAACAATATCAATTGTTACTTCTCCTATTTAATATAACAACGTATTAATCAACATTATATTATAGTTTAACGACTTAATAGCTTCAGTTATTTACCGATTGATCATTTGCTTGTTTAACAATTACCTAGTCTATTACAGATTTGTAACAAAGACACTAAATTAAATCTTAGTAAAAAAGTGTACCTGGAAAAAACTGCTACGTATTCATAATTTTATTGTGCAACTTCATCAGAATTTCATCTGAAGTAGACACTCTTGGACAAACTATATCCGAAAAATACATTATACTTGCTAAGTAACTCATTTCATATTCATAAAATTTACATACTATCTCTTATAAACACAAGTAGATTTGTGAAACTCCCTTATAGATTTGATAGTTCTGTGCAATTTCTGTTCAAAAATGCCATAAAATTGAAATAATACGTATATCACCTGCATTTAATACTCCAATATTTAATTTGTATCTATAATTTCTACTGAAAAAAAAACAGGATATTTATATTGCTGATACTTTTAGAAGCCGTGTATAAGTAATAATGCATAAGCGCTTTCATTTTGTATAGAAAAATGCAGGATAATAACAAAAAAAGTTTTAAATTTTGTTTCCTATATACCTGTTTTCCGATAACAGAGGAGCTCAGTCGGCAACTTTTCCAATACCACTAGTCACATATTAAAAACTGTATCGACAGCTTCACCATAAATTTGTATCAGACTCAGTCGAATGCGCTACATAAATCACAGCAGCCCGGAATAGAAATTTCTACCCTGGCGTATTCGATAAGGTAATTTAATGGGTTTTCGCTTTTCAATGACTTAATTCTTTTCAGTTATTTCAGTATTTTAAAGACCACAATGAGCGGAAGTTAATACCAAAAGTATTACATTAAGTACCTACATAAAGAGGACGTTTAGTTAAGTGGGAAACACAAGGTATGTCAATAAGTTTTAGGTGATTGTTTCATCGTCTGCTGACAGATGTAGGTCTTTTAATCCGATTGCCGGAATTGACAATCGCTAACAGTAGGGCTCATTGTAAATCGAGAACACAATAGAGGGGTGGTTAATTCCGGATACAATTAATGTGACTTCGTTATTAATTACTTGCGTAAACATGAAATACTACTAAGCAACCAAAGATTTAAACCTCGCCCAATGTGAAGGTTTATAAATTATGGGGAATTAAGGTTCTTGTAAATTCACATCGAATATCCCATTCGTCACAGGACCACAAATCCTTTTAATAAACAATATTTTACTATTGATTAATTACAATAACCAATAGAGTTTCCATTATGGTTATGGTATTTTGCACTAACATTCATAAACAATATTTAAAATTTCTACTTTGTAGGAATCGATATCCTATTTCCTTTGAACAATAAAAATCGAGCTCCTCAGTGTGTGCTCGTGCAAATAAAAAATCATGTAGACTTACATAGTCACAAAAATGCCTCGTACGTATTCGCTGATGTCGTAGAGTAAATTGACAGTGCAAAATCCTACGCATTGAACAGCTGGAAGCTTTTGATAAACTTGCTGCAACAAATAAGGTATTTAGCATCGTTATTTACAGTAAAAAAATATATCTTATTCGTATAATTTTCTGTAATGTATCTGTTCGGTGACACATGGACCTGTTCAAACAAACTTTTCCTTTTGGTAATCTTTTTGAGAAATATTTCAAGTTATTTGGCTTAATATTTCTGTAATTTCAGTAATTTGAACGTTATCAAACTAACATCTATAGAGATACTTAGAAATAAAGTTTCTAAGTACCTACCTACATACAGAACTACTTACTTTCAAATAACTGATTAATTCTTGTTGCACGTCCGAAATATTTGCAAATTATATAGAACCTCGACTGATTAATTTGTACTTAAACTGAATGCTTCATATTTTCAAGACAAATTGAATTTATTCTATACATATTTGGCAGCCTTGTCAGTCAGTATGTTATTTTTTCTTTGACTATAGTGCACTTAAGGATATTACTTTCTGGTAAATTAAATTACATATTCTTTCTGAAAGAATTGTAACTTCAAAAGATGGAGAGATGCCATACACGTTTAGTATTTTCTATAGCACAACGCACTTGCTTTGATCCCAAACTAATTTTCTTCATTAAATGCCAACAGATAAATTACTTAGTAAATGAAAAATACATATCATTCCAAATTGTTTTTGGGGCAACTTTTGGGCATAAAATGCGGTAGATTTTTACATTTTTAAAATGGGGTAATTAATTACCGGTGAAAGTAATTTCGCTAAAATCTCGGAAGAATATTCCAGTACTTTCGTTATGTAGGTACATTGTAGACGGATATACTATTTCTTTTTTCTTTAGGAAAAATGTCATTAGTTAATGCAGATAAGTAAAGTTTCTAGGAGTTATTTGCATCTACAAGCAGTAACTTTGCATTATTTTTTGTAGCATGAGATAACCTGGTTATCGTCAAAGATGGACTAATTATTTTCATTTGTAAACTTATTAAATTAGTAGTTTCTGTAACCAATGTCAAAAAGGGATACTGAAGAAACTTTGCCTATTATACAAATTAATGATGCCAAGCTTGAACCCAACAATGTGGAATACATTAATAAATTATTATGCTACATTATTATACAATTAATCCACGTAGATTATTCAGTGATTATCTAAAATAGCTATTAATGACTGGCATATTTGCAATGACCTTTTTAGACCATAGGGACGCAGTCAAATACAGCCGCTAAGTCAATTCACAGGAAATTTTTTAATTCCAAAATACCTATTATCGGTTTTTAATTACTACGTGAAAGTATCTAAAGATAATTTTATCATAGAAATGTAAAAGTAAAGAGTGCAACCAAGTAAGATTTTGATAATACATTATTGCTTCAGGAATCCATATGCATGAAATAATAATAAATATCAGGACGGTAGATCTAGAAACCAATTTTATTGGTATTAGATATTGCGGTATATTTGTTGTTCTGTGTATATTTATATGCAACCCTGCTTATTTCCCTAGGTGCTTTAACCGATGCAGAAGGCTTATACTCATAAAATCACAGGAGGCAGATAATTTATGTCACACATCGTCCCTAAAATGTATATCTGAACTTACTATACTCTAGAATTGTAACTACATCATCTGAAAATATTATAAAAAGAACTCTGAAAGAACCTGCAAATCTATTAAAATAAATATAAAGTAGGTACATAATAAACTCTTCGACGTAATGAATTCTTATTTTTTGAAGTAGGTATCTTAAAAAAGATTTATCAAAGGGGCATAAAATTATTCTAAGCGGTTTATAGGAGAAAAGAACCTCTCAGGGACGACCCGGGTTTCTCAGAGAAAGGAAATCTGAGAGAAAAAAGGATTTATTACAGGCCCATATTACAAGTGCCATCTATAACATAGTCCTACTAAATTTTCATGAAACTAACTTACATAGTTTTCCACGGCGTCGAGTTGTCGCCTGAATTTATCAGCTAAACTCTATGGGTTGAATTATATCTCGGGAGAGATCGAGTTTTCTGCCGTATTAGAGGTAAGTTGTTGTTGTTGTTTTTATGCGGGCGGTCTTTCCAGCCCCGTGACCACCTAGATCTAATGATCCTCTGTAGTTTCCCGCTGTTTCCCAAGGTCATTGATTCTGCCAGAGGTCGCAAGTATTTGCAAACCTCAGCAGTTCGGATGCCCTTGTGTTTTTGGAGATCGCTAGGATCTAATGAGGTCCTTCCCCAGGTATTATACCTGCGCAAGGATAATGCTGGACAGTGACACAGTATGTGTATGCTGTCCTCATCAGCCTCCCCACATAGACGGCATGTTTTCTGCTCTACTATTTTAAGGCGGTATAGGTGCGCTCTGAGTGCTACGTGTCCTGTGAGTAGTCCAAGCGTTTTGCTCAGCCTGTCACGGTCCATAGCCCAGAGCTCGGTTGCCCTTTCTTTTGAGGGTGTTTCCATGAACTGTTTGGATACCCTACAGCCTGTCGAGTTCCTCCATCGAACGAGATGTTCCCTTTCTAGGAGTTTGTTTAGGTATTGTTTACCTTCTGCAAAGGGCATTCCAACTATCTGCCTACCAGGTTGCTCCATGGCCCCCTCTCTGGCTAGATTATCGGCTACCTCATTGCCTTCTATTCCCTGATGTCCAGGGATCCAAATTAGAGTCACTACATTCTCAGCCCCTAACCTGGCGAGGTTCTGCATGCAGTCCCGCACCACGGCGGAGACCGTGGTGTTTTTCGCCAGTGCCTCTAGGGCAGCGCGGCTATCCGAATAAATATTTATTCGGGAATGTGTGGCTCCATTATTTATGAGATGCTCTGCACATCTCAGTATAGCAAATACTTCGGCTTGGAAGACCGAAGCATGTTCACCCAGGGATATGCTCTCCCTGTAGTTGGTATTTTGCCCCCGTAGATGCCCGATCCATGGCGGTCCCCACACCCCGAGCCATCGGAGTACCAGTTCTTTCGCCCTGATGTTCCATCAACGGTTTTTGTTCCTTCCAGTCTTCTCTGGTTGGTATTTTTACCTATAGGTGTGTTCAATCATAACCTGTTTAGAGGTTCTGTCTTGTCTTAATGTAAAAGGTGTGTTTCGAAGGACAATGTATCCTGGTATGTCCAGTTCCATTTTCCTTCCACTCCCTTGACATTTCATTCTGTATGCTGTCTGCCGGGCGACATTTGTCACTTTTAGGTCCAGGGGTGGAATATTGAGCGCTATTTCTAGCGCGTCAATTGGTGTGGTTTCTCATGGCCCCTGTCGCAGCCCGCAGGTAGTTACCTTGCAGGCTTCTTAAACAGGTTCCGATTCCCCACCAATTCTACCCTGGGCCACCAGACTACTGCAGCATACAGGAATCTTGGTATTAATACCGTTTGGTATAGCCAAAGAGTTACCCTAGGTTTTAATCCCAGGTTTTTCCTATGGCTCTTCTACAAGCCCACATTGTGCTGTAGATTTTTTCCTCTTTGTTTCGAGGTGGGTGTTCCCAATTCAGTTTTGTATCTAGGTGGACTCCCAGATATTTGACTGTATTGGAATAAGGGATCCTCCACCCCCCAAAGCTGTAACGGCTTTGTTGGTTGGAGTTTGTATTTCCGGGTGAAGATTACTGCTGCTGTCTTTTCTGGGTTTACCATCAAGCCAACAGCAGCGCACCAGTCCTCTACGATTTTCAGGGCATTCATAATGATGTCCCTGAGTGTTGGTAGGAAGTTTCCTCTGGCTATTATGGCTATGTCATCTGCATAGCCGAATACCGAGAGTCCTGCTTCTGTGAGTTTTGCCAGTAGTTCATCCACCACTAAGCACCACAACAGAGGTGAGAGTACTCCCCCCTGCGGGCACCCGCCGGTTGGACGTCCTGTTACCTGGTCGGTTCCCATGCTTGTTGACAGTTTTCCTGCCTCTAAGCATGGCCTGCGTCCAGTCAGTGAGGGTTTCGGGTATCCCTCTGCTGACCATTGCTTTTTTTATGGCTACATTAGAGGTGCTATCAAAAGCCCCTGCAATGTCCATAAAGACTCCTATAGCATAGCCTTTAGACTCTAGTTGCGCCCTCTACCTTTCCCACCAAGTGGTGTAAGGCGGTCTCCGTGGACCTCCCTGCTCTGTACGCGTACTGAGAGGGGGCCAGGGGGCGTGTCACTAGAGTCCTATGCTTGATGTAAGTATCCACCAGTCTTTCCAGCGTCTTCAGAATGAAGGTGGAGAGACTGATGGGGCGGAAATCTTTGGCCAGTAGATGACCGTTTCTTCCAGGTTTTGGTATGAAAGTAATTCTACTTTCGCTCCATACTCTGGGGACGTGTCTGTGGGCTATACTAGCCCTTAGAATTCTTGTTAATGGCCCTAGAAGGTCTCTTAGCCCTTCCTGTAGCAGGATGGGATAGATTCCATCCGGTCCAGGAGCCTTGTATTTGTCGAATGTCCTTACGGGCCCACTCGACTCCTTTAGGCTTTACAACCTCTGCCGCCAGAGTCCAATTCCTAGGCTTACGTTCAGCCCCGTATTGTGTCTCCTCGGTTGGTAGGTTGTTGGTGTCTTCTCTGAATCCTGGGAAATGTGTTTCCATCAGTAGATTCAGTGAGTCCTTCATTGTTTCTGTATATTCTCCATCCGGTCTTTTCAAGCATCCCAGGTTTGGAAGTGGTTGTTCCTGCCGAGTGCTTTGGCCAGTCTCGATACCTCTGATGAGTTCTCTACACTGGCACAGTATTCCCTCCAGCTTTTCTTTTTAGCGGCGTTTATAGCCTTGCTATATTCCTTTTGGAGGTGTCTGAACTGCTTCCAGTCCTCCTCTTTTTTGAATTCTTCGCCTTGTTGAAGGCCCTTCTCACCTCTCTTCGGAGTTTCGCCAGGTGGTTGTCCCACCGAGCGTACGCCCCTTGATTGGTTTTTGGGCCTAGAGGACAGTTGAATTCATAAGACTCCCTTGATGGCATCGCTTAGGAACCGCGACGCTTCCTCAAGTTGGTCCCTTGTATTTAGTCTGCGAGGGAATTTTGAGAGTCTCATTTGAGTTTCCTCTCTGTATCCCTCCCAGTTGGTTCTTCTGGGATTTCGCGCCCATTCGGTTTCTGTTTTCTTACAGACGTTCATTCGGATGAGCCTGTGATCAGAGCCTGTAGGTTCGTTATCCACCCTCCAGTCCTGCACCAGCTCCCTTAGTTTACCCGGTTACCACGGTGATGTCTATAACCTCCTGTCTTCTGCAGTCCATGAAGGTTGGTTCGTTGCCTCTGTTGAGTGTTGTTAGGTCTGTACGCATTAAGAAGTCATGGAGCTTTTCCCCTCTAGGATTGATGTCCGAACTCCCCCACGCAACATGGTGCGAGTTGGCATCAGCCCCGATGAGGAGTTCTAGTCCCCTGCTTCTTGCGTACTCAACCAGACTCTTAACCTCTTTTGGTGGCGCTTCCTCTAGGTCGTAGGGCATGTAAGATGACCCTACTAATACCTCGAGATGCTCGCCATCCTCAGTTGTAATTTTCAGGTGCACGACAGTTAGGTCCCCACAACTGACCTGGGGAACAAAGAGTGCCTTTTGCTCCCTTGACTATCACGCATGTCCTGATTTTTTCCTGAGTGGTCGCATGGAACAGGTCCCAGCTACCGTTCAGTCCTTTGATAGCATTACCCACGATCCAAGGTTCCTGGATATGTGCTATAACTGTTTGCATCTTGGCTAGTCCCTTGGCAATAATTGCCGAGGCACTTTTGCTGTGATGCAAGTTTATTTGTGCTATCTGCAGATTTCGGTTAGCCATTGCTGAGCCAACTTAATCTGCCTTAGCAGTTTTTTTTCTCCTCCCCCTCGGTCCCCTTTTGGGGCTTTTCGATCAGCCGAATGGCTGCTCGTTGAAGCCCGCAGTGAGGCCCGAAAGTGGAGGTCCTCCAGGCCCTTGAGGTCCGAGTCGCGGATCATGGCAGCAAGTGGGCGCTTGTAGCGTCCCCTACTCTCGCTACCCTTCACCACGATCCAGTCCCTCGTGTGCAGTTCCGCATTTTGCCTGCCAAGGAGCGAAAACTAAATTTTCATGAAACTAACTTACATAGTTTTCCACGGCGTCGAGTTGTCGCCTGAATTTATCAGCTAAACTCTATGGGTTGAATTATATCTCGGGAGAGATCGAGTTTTCTGCCGTATTAGAGGTAAGTTCGGGGAATCCTCGTTCATTCAAATAACCCTACCGATTCTACATAAATATCAAACTTTTGAATAATTGTTATTTGTTCTGGTTCATTAATACCTCTAGACTTTGAATACATACACATTGCTCCATTTCCGATTGCAACATGGTCATTTCTATGAGTGGAACAAAGAAAGATTATTAAAATGACAGTTGTCAGAGTGAAAAGTTGCAATGACACAAATGTCTGAGCTATATAACCTATGTTGTGATCAAAAATGGAGCAACCTGTATAGGTCGTACGTACATACATTGTTTTTATATACTGGGTGTAATTGTGTAGCGGACTTTCGTGAAGTGTCTAACAGTAGATGTGATTTCTCATCAAGTAAATTTACATATTAGATATAAATTCCTAATTTAAATTCACAAAATTCCAACGAATAATCCTGATTTAGCCTTTAGCGGTGCCTAATTACAAAACATCTAACATATTCCTTTGTTACGAGGCAACATTCCCTTGTAAAAGATGAACATTGTCTTATAATTATAGCCTTTTGTAATCAACTTAAGAACATATGACCTATTTTTCGTGCCACGGGGCTTGTTAACTTCAAGGGTTGTAAGCGAGGAGGTTGAGAGAGACATGCTTCAGAATAAAATGATATAAAGACAAGTAAAACTTCTGCAATCCTTGTTAGTTACACTATACTAATTTTGATCATTTTAAATGAAAAGTGTGAAAGTAATGGGATTTTTGCATTATTGATGAACTTTTTTCCAAATTAATAAATCAAAATAACGGGACAATCATAACATAATATGTATACTATCGATTGCGTCTGTTAAATTATTTGAATCACGTGAATTATTTTCAAAGTAATTATTTAAATATGAATCAACATTTGAACCTTTATAATGCAATTAAATTATATGTATTGTAATATAATATATAATAAAATTTATGAGACAGGTATTGCTAACTTGATTAAATACAGAGTAAATTGATGAATAAAATTCATCATGCAACTGTATAGTAATTTGCTCATCCATTCAGATACCAATCTAATTCGTCCTAAATAATCTAGGTATCGCATGGGAATCAATTTCCATTAAAACATACCACCAGAGATTTCCCTGTAAATTCCAGAACGTTTTAATACATTTTTAGCTTCAAAAATGTTAAATCCTGTTGAAATATTGTTGTCAGTATTTCATATTAAAAGGATATTTTTTTGAATTAATACATACAATACTAGCAAAATTTAGAAATTCAAAATTAAAATTGAATTATATTCTAAATAAAATAAACTAAAATAAACTAGATAAAATACAGAATTCCCCTAACATTTATGTATGTATATCCAAAGAATGAAATGGAACCAATAAAAATGTCTCAAAAATGAACCAAAAATAAGTAAATTTTTATCTTTATTCCTACATTTCAAGAATATTCTTGTAAACTTCTAACTTATTCAAAGAGAAATTTGAAGATATGTAGACGACTCACCCCTAAATCGATGTACATGATGTATTTGGAATATGGTAATACAAGACACATCGATGTGAGCCAAAGGGCGAAGTTGCAAACGAATGCAGGAAGTCGTTGTCGATAGGGCTTCTTTATAAAACGGAATCTATCCCAGGCCATTATCACGAACGTCAATGTTGACACGTGCTGCGGTATATCCTGAAAAGAAAATGTAAATAATAAGAATCCTCGTCCAAGGAAGTGAAAGTATCCGGCGTTGTCATCTGCATATTTGATATAAATATACACAAGGCATTTAGAATTTAAAACTGCGACAAACTGCTAAATTTCCTTTACATCCATTTATTAGCATTACAACCAGCAAAGGATGTATCGCAGAAACTAATATTTAAAAAACCTATTAGAACAAGTTGAAGCGTTCTAAACAAGCAAAGTCTGTGCACCCGAATGGAAAATGAAATGGAAATAACTTTGATTTCAACCGTTCATGCAAAGTTTTGATGAGAGGTGGAGAAAAAGTCGGATATAAAAATCAGACCCAAAGTTGTCGTCGACTACAAACATAAGATGGGAGGAGTAGGCCGTTCCGATCCACATTTAGCAGATTACAATATACCTACCCCGAAAGAGAGGAAAAAACACCATATTTTTTCCATTTGTTGGATTTTAGCTTCGTGGATTTTTTTTCTAATTCTTTGCAAGTCTGGAGATTTGAATTCGGCGAATAACTGAGAATCATCTTCAATCTGAATTCGTACTGCGAGAATTACTGTACGATACATTCCGAAGGTTTGCATGAAAATATTCCACACGAGCTCTGTTACATATTCGCAATAAATCTACTTTGGCTCTAATGTAAGTCATTTTTCCCCAGAAAAGAGATTTCCAGCAGGAAAGAATTAAGCCTTCATAGTTCATAAATACATTCAAAAATTCGATCCCGAATTCACCGTTGAACGTTCTTTTCTTACTACATAGGTATTATTCCCAGTATCCAATTTCTGAGCTTATAAAGTTTACTAAATTGACATACATAAAATTGGGTACACTTTGTTAAAAAAAGGATTTTTTCCATATTGTCAATTTAAGAATAAGCCCTTTTTAAAGAGATATAAAGGACGGAAGTATAATAAGAATATGCGAGGGGAATATTTTTTCTGAATATCGCTTAGCAACCAAATATTATTGATGTATTTACGAAAAATTTAAAATTGGGCAACGTTGCTTTAAACTGTCAAAACTTGTTAGTTTTTTCCCTAGTCTTTCGTAAAATGTAGAATTTACAGGGAATGTTGTATTACAAAAGAAATGTACCAAAAATTGCAGAGTAGAACAGTAAAAAGTACAAAAATAAGAGAGTAATATAAAAAACATCGATTGTAATAATAGTAACCAATTAGTAAAGGTTTAATATATCTTAACAAAGCTACTTCGCTAATTATGTTTGCAGGATTTGGAATACAAACGCAATTCTCAAACTTTATAACTTTCAACATTACTGTAGCAATATTGTTTGGAACGAACGAGGCTTGACGTCGCTTGATATTGCCAACCTGTAGCGATAATATTACATTACTTCCTTAATAAAAAATACAATTATATTAGGGAAATTCGTAATCATATGATTATTTGAAAATACATAATAATGTACACAGGCGCATTTAAGATTATTTTACGCTTGAAATATAATTCGGAAAAATCGTTCATAAATTTTTAAGGTTATCAATAATAATTACATATTTACGACACTGTGACCCTGTTTTTTATTGAAGAATCAATATTGTGGAATAATATCTGTGCTTGTAGAGTTTCCCATTATATTTCATCGATTTCGTTGATTTTCCAATTCCCTGGACTACAGTAAAACGTACTTAGCTTCATTGTAGCATCTAAACTCTTAATGGACCATATAATACGAATAATTAACAATTACTGCATACAGATACAAGGACTTTATTGCTACAGATACGAAATTCCTCGGGATATTAGGGAATTGAGAGTTTCCAAAGCTTTTATCATTACTCCTTGCTTGTTTATTAATAGCTATCATTACACGTTCGTTGCGTAATACATTATTGCATTAAGTACTTTTACTCTTCGTTTTGATAAGAGTTTCATATCTCAAAAGGTCCTGGAAATTCGGCGAAATTTTAATAAAATCGGCTCGAATGTAATAAACGACGCGCAAACCGAAAAAAATTTAAACGAATTCAATTCACATTTCTATAATTAAATTTTTGCTGCTCTTTGAAGTTCGGCAATAAAGGCATCAGAAAGAGATGTCATTCGGTTCAAGTCATGAATCAAGACATCTAATTACTTGAGGTGAGTAAAGAAGGAATACGTCTGTCAAATTTTAAACTAAAAATTAAAGAAGTTTTAGAGGTGCAGATTAAATTATCAGCCCATAAGGAATCTTTTAAGGCTTCGAAAGCTGAGATGAATTTAGTGGTTTATTCAACGACTCTTACAAATACGACTAAAAGATTAATCTGCATAATAATTGTATCAGAAGTAGTTTTAAAATTATCTATTTGATTATCCCTATTAATAAATCAAAACGTGCACAATTTATTTCTGCTTAAAATTTGAGTATACACTACAGCTATCTGCAGATCACACTGGTTGATTTACATAGATTATTTATTATTCACTGCCTACATTTGACACCAAAAGTTGAAAAGCATTTCACGAACCCATGAACTCGTGTTTTACTTGAATACGACTGTCCATGATAAATTTATGCAATTTTCTCAACAATTTTTTCTCCTCATTTTTTGCCTAAAGCTCAAATAAGTCAAGAAATGGTTAAATTGAAAACATACTAACAATCAGCGTTTGTTGTTTACGTTCCAGTAACGTCCAAATTAATAGAAGTAGGTCGCTAATTAAAGCAGGGAAAAACGGGTTGGGTTTATTACAGGTTTCGTAATTTATTTCATTGAGCACACTTTGCATAGTGAAAGGACTTATTTTCCAGGAAAGGGAGGCAATTTCATTTAATTTATTATTTGCTGCAAGTTCTCCTACAAATATTTATTTGTAGAAAATTTAGAGGGTTGCTAGTAGCGCTATCGACTGAATAATTAAATAGCATTTGCTTTCGTACACAAGAGAATGTTTGACTTTGTGAGCAATCTAGAAATAATAAAGAAAATTATATCGTTGCTTTAAAAAATACCGTAAATATAAAAGCTTAGGTGTACACTCAACGCTTTTTCTGTTGATACCACTCCATTTCCCCATTGGGAAATCAGTACATGGTTATATGAACGTATAAAAACTTTCCTTTAAAATTAACGTATCCTCTTTTCTAAAATAAATTCTCCCTTTAATGTTTATTTTGTATACGGCGTACAGTTGTTGTTTTTCGAAGAAATATGTATCCATTTATTTATGAACATGTGTTGAATCCAATATGCCCTTTGAGAATTAATGAAAACGCTCAAAAGACTCGAAAAATTCGGTCTCCGGCATTCTCGTATAAAAAATGAGTTTTCTTTCGCCTTCGATATACTGCTTGAATATTTAAAAGGAGGTTGCAAACCTGAGGCGTTTCATTTCCTCGGTCAATATTAACAGTAACGCTGATAAACCAGATAAATGTTTGCATTTTTCTTTTATTTCGTTGTTTTTTTTGTATGATTTTGTATGACGCAATCAACAGCAAACTTGTGTTCGATGCAAAATCACGGAATTTAATTTTTCATGGATTAATTGGATCACTTGACAATTGTAGGTCAGTTCAACATATACACGGAAAACCATCGACCAATTCGCTTGAGAGTTCAGGTTTGTTTGTTTTCACAACAACTGAAAAAGGGGATTTTTTGATGTGGTTGTAGCAAGATTGGTTATAGATTTTTCGAAATATCAATGGCTTAAATATTTGCAGATTTATTCCAAATTATTTAGTTGCTATGGATTTTTATCTCTACTACTTCAGAGCGCCTTGAGATACATAATTTCAGTAATAATTCAGATAATTAAATTAGGTCGTTTCGCTGTTGCGAAAACATCACATTTGTCAATGCTATTCGTCATGCAATCGATACGAAATAGTTAGGAAAGTTCCACGCAGTATTATATTACTGGATAAACTGTTCCAGCTGTTATCAGACAATAACTGGTATATGATATTTTACAAGTTATTCTAAAAAATTAAGTATACTTCCTTCAGGTATTCCCGAGATGGTTAAATTTCCAATTCCGAATTCGTATACAAAGAACCAAAATTTAATCAATATTATAAACCTCATTTTTTATTAGCGAGCGCACCATCGGCTTCGCGTAGGAAAAATAAAAAAGGGAAATATCGATTTGAAGTCCAATTTCGCATTCCAGTAACGCATCATAGAATTATAAACCAACTTGATAAACATGAAGTAACACAGAATATACCTGAAAAGAGCGACCAAATTACCAAAGAGTATCTGGTGTCAATTGTATTCGCAAAACAGATTTTGTGGAAATTTGATATCAAAGGAAATAAGGCCATTAATTGGTCCTTGACAACACTAGTTGCTGGAATTTACCGAATGTGTAGGTCAAAAACCATATTTCATGGTGATTTTATTAAGTAAAATTGCTCCAATTTTCAAGTCTGGAAACCGATACGAAAAACCAGAATTGTTAGTTCCTCTGGGGTAATAATTCAGCCATACATCAGTGCTTTTCTCCCAGGGTAATAATTCTAAACATACATAAGTGCTAAGCTAATAAAAATAAATGGGACTATATTGCAGCTTTTGGGTTATTTTTTACTGGCTTTATACATATAATGTAGTAAAGTACTGATCCACAATGAAAGCTCTGAAATTCGGTGTAGGGTAGCTAATGCGTGAACAGATACCCGTTGAATCCATCACTTATTTCTCTCTCGTCCGAGAGTTGACAGCAATAATTGCAAATTCACTCTACCTCTCTCTCGTACCTGAGGTTTTCGTTATGGTTCGCTTCTTGCTTCCCTACATTGCACAAGTCCCATCTGGTAATGAGAAAAAGCAATTTTAGTCCTAACTGGATATTGTGTGCTACAAATTATTTTACGTCCCATTAGCCTCATTAGCTCAAATAAGATAGAATGTACGACGAAGATAATGGAAGGTAATAATTAAAAACTACTATACAGTTTTTAGAGAAATAAATTGAAAATAATTATTATATCTTACGAAGATTACTTCAAAAGCTTAATATTGATTCTACCTAAACAAAATTATAATTCTGTTAAAAAATGACTGAAATATTTCTTGCTTTATTCTCGTATGTATCGATTATTTAAGCTGCAAATTCTGAAATAGGAATTAAGGAAAGTCCCTTAATTTCATCGCATTAAGCCAGTTAGTTAAAATTATGTCACGCTTTTAATATCGTCTGCTCTTCTGCGAAACTATACTGCTTCGGTGCGAAATTCATCAGGGACGTTTTCTAAAGTTTTAATAAAGGCACTAGCTGCATTTGAACTGCACTGAAAACGTTATGAGTAGTTTGATAAAATTCCCAGTTACAACTTTATCATGTTTGTGGTACGGTTAATGCCAGCTTGTAATTAACTTGTTCACCGAAAGTCATTGCAGAAAATTAAATCCTTGAGAAACAAACTGTACGTTATTCTTACCTGCCATTACGTTTATGGATCCACAAACAAAAGCAGGACGACAAACACAACAACAAATATTTTTGTTTATTTTTTATCAAAACGTCAAGGTGAAGGCACAGAAAAAATTCAATGAAAAGGGACTGCTTGGATTGATTCGAAATGTGTTATTTGTTGTGTGAGAGGAATTCCTTTCTTCGAAAATTTAAATTGATAGTCGCTTTCCCCTCGTGTTTTCGACGGTCTTATTTTGCTGGTTTTGACATTGTACGAATTTTTAAGTTATGTGTTTTTGTAGGTATTTCTATATTAAAACAGTTTTTTTAACATGCAGACCAAACCAAGTGCGGTCCTCACTGACGACATTTTTGACATGTTTGTGGCTATTCCCTGTCCCAAAATTGTATAATAAAGTTTCGTTAAAATCCAGTTTTAAATCCAAAAAAGAGAGGATAACAGTAGCTTTTCAATTTTTCTTTAGTGACATGAAGAACGATGTAATACCCTCGACGCCACAGTTAATTTATACAAAAACCATTTCAAGAAACGAACGCGATTAAAACGCAATCGTCAGCCGTAGGAAATTGAGCTCGGCGTTGATTCAAGATTAGGAAATTGAAAATTTTATATTAATGTAGTAAGACGATAGAAGGTGGTGGTAAAAATGGAAATGAAGGAAGGTATTTAAATAATACATTGAGAGAACTGTTTAGGGAAATCTACGACAAATTGCAGAATTGTGCTTCGCTATTATTATTCATCACAAATTCATATTATACTTTGTATTTTTTGATTTTATGGGTGGTTAGAGAGTCTACTTGTTACAAACTTCATATTACTTTTTAATTATGGTTACTGTTAAAAGTGCTAAACTAACCAATCAATAGTAAGGTAACAAACTTTTTAATTATTTGCTTGTGAGAACCAATCTAATATAAAGGAATATTACGACTACAATTAAAAAAGTTTTGTTTGTGCAAGTATTAAAAAATTTTATCCATAGTTTCACCTACTAAACTTTAATTATCCACTACCAGTGTTTTTATTGGTGCGGTAAAGGTTAGCTTTAGAACTTCACAAGGCTATTATTTTCTCCTTAGAAAACTTCCGAGAAATTCAATACGTGTTGAATATACTATGGTATCTAATAGGGATTATTTCGTTCCGCCCTTGGTTGAGAAATTTTACTCTAATAGGAAATCAAAGGTTGCTATTTTTCCGATAAACTTCATATTTTTAATATGTACGTTAAATAGTTTGAAAATTCAATTAAAAACCTGTCAATGTTGAAATACCTAAGAAGAGCCTGAATAAATATATCACAGGTACCCTACTTCATTAAAACATAATACTTACTTGAATCATCGGCAAGAAAGTACACAATAGCTCGCCGAGGACCCAATTCCTAATCATTAGCACGTACAAGGATAACGGCACGACCACACAACACTTTACAATATCGCTTATTGCATTATTTAATAGAAAACTATATAAAGGGTCGTTGTAAAGTTTCTTCTTTATTATAATATAAAAAATAAACGAATTACAAAGAAAGCCGTAACAAACCAAAATACCGTAAAAAAAGTACACTAAGCCGTAGTAATTAAAAAAAACTTCCTTCAAACGCGGTTTGCACAGATCTACTTCACTAGCGTTGACACCTGCAACGAGAGGGGCCAGGGCTCTCCAGACCTCCTCGGGCATATGGTCCAGTGGATCCGTAGAATTGATTTCCTTTTCCATGGCTTCCTGGATAGAGAAATCGTACGATCGCGCTCAGAGCTTCGACGGCGAGATTTATTCTTCGCTTGCTCGACGGTGAACTCTGTTGCGATACTAGGAAGTTTCGGCGAGAAGGATTCGTATTATACCTACCTATTCACTGCGCGGAGTAATTTGCGCGCGTCAATTTTCAAATCAAGGATATCGAAGGCAATTTTTATGCAAATCAAAAGTGACATGTAAAGTGTCCGTGTGCTTATAGCAGTTATAAAGGGTAGAGTAATTTACATTGGGCCAGTTTCGTTATAATGGCACATAACACCGAATCGTTTGCAGCTATAAAAATGAAATACGATTCACAATAAAGCTTAATTCAATTGCTAATTAAAAAAGTAGCATTCTCGCAACTAGTAAGAATAGTAATTTGTTTAATGTTCCAATTACCTAAATCGGTATTTTAAATTTGACCACAAGATGATATCGAATCAAATAAACACACAATATAAAAAATGCACACAATTTAGGGCTATTAAATATCGTTTATTTTTTAATTTAATCTGAATCCCACAGGAACACTATTATAATTTAGAAAGTGTTTGGATATCTTATAACATAAACAGATCTATCTTCTATGCTCGAGTTCAGTGCTTAGCTTAATATAAGGTAAAAGATTTATTCGTCGCTGAAAAGATACCAAAGTGATCCATAGATTTTTATTATTTTCATTTTCTATCGCAGAATATGAATCCGTTGTAATCAATTACTCTTACAATTAACTTTTATTTTTATTTTAAAGCATATACTGCATGCTGCTTCAAACATATTCAAACATACGTTATTAAAAGGCTTCTCCGAACAATTTTGTAATGTAATATCTCGATTCACGCAGAGTCTGTCTGAAGCCATTCCTAAGTCTGTACTGTACTCGTTTGTAAAATCTACTAATATTACTTACTATCAACAATAAAATTAATACGAGCAAATATTTTAGAATCTGTAAGTGAAATTAGTACCAATTCAACCCGAAAGTATTTTTTTGTATCAAAGTCAAAGTTGTAATTTCTATTAAAAGTTGTTACAGAATGAGGGATTGTTAGTGTGGCTACAGTGGCACCTTTTTAGATGTTACCAGTATAAAAAATATCTACCCTATGTGAGAAATATTGAAAAATTTAGATTTATTTAGAAAAATTAGAAAAGTTTAGATTTTACAGATTGTTTCATCAGTTCTTACAAAAACAACCTTTATAATTTTATATTTATTGTACAGGGGACTGAATATACATATTTGCAACACCTTATTATTAAAAACATTAACTAATAATTATAATAATATTTTAAAAACTTGTTATATAACAACAAATTTTTATTCGATCTCAGAACAATTGCTTATATTTAAAGATTCTTCTGTTTTCGTAATTAATTTATGCATAGTTTTTTTCACTCTAAGAGCAGTTAATCGCACTGTTGGGTTGTCATGCCACATTTCCTGTAACAAAAATAAATAAATTTAAATTGAAAATTTAGGTACCGTTATATTTGTAATATTACTTGAATAATTTTTGTCATCATTTTCATCTTTTCGTTCTTCTGCCAAATTTCCGGTATTTCAGGTCGAATTTTCATAGTACAAACGATATGCTGCATTTCTTCGTAACTCGGATCGGAACTCACCAAATCGTTGAACGGAATTTCATACGGTAAAGATTTTTCGCCCATAAAATTACATCTAAAATTCAAAATTTCGATTACAAAAATATTATTTTTGACATATTGACATATGACTTTTACCTCCTTGACATTTCCCACAGAACTAGACCCAAAGCGTATATGTCGGCCATTTTGTACGCATCTATATCATTTAAATTAGCCATTTTCGAAAGAATTTCGGGTGCCATATACCTAAAACCCATCGATTTTAATTAAATCAATAATTGACAACACGGATAGGTGTAGTTATTTACCTTTTTGTACCGATTCTATCTGTTAATGGCACATCAAACTTATTAGTAGTGCTGTCAAATTTGACAGCCAATCCGAAATCTGCTATGCAGCATTCCATGTCTTGCTTCACTAAGATATTTTTACTCGTCAAATCTCGGTGGGCTATGCATGCTTTACCAGGTACCTAAAAATTATAATATACATGGTGTGCAAAAATATTTCTACCTGTACGAATAATACTATTATGAAATTATTAAAACTCGCAGTACAAATTAATAACACTAGTTTACAAAGGTTTTGTGCAATGAACTTAATGCGATAATGGAAGCGATGTTTTTGGTTAACGAACAAAAATTTTTAGTAATGAAAAATAGAGTACCGAAAAATACTAATAAACTGAAATATACTAATAAAATCATTTGTTTTACTGAAATTTAATATCTATTAGAATACATAAAAAGAAACTATCTACAAATTATAGAAATGCTGAGATGCTGAGATTTAAATTTTTGTTTTTTTGTATTATGTTGGGAAGGTTTTTCTTATTAATCTACAACAATAGTCTCCTAGCACACCATTTAGAACTATCTAGAAACATTTAGAACGGTCCAGAATAATTTAGAACTGTCTAGAACCATTTAGAACGCTCCACAATCCTTTAAAACTGTCTATAACCATTAAGAACGCTTCACAATAATTTATAACTATCTAGAACCATTTGAACCATTTAGAATGTTCTAGAATCATTTAGTCTGTGTAGAACCATTTAAAAAGTCCCAAAATCCTTTAGAACTGTCTATAACCATTAAGAACGCTCCACAATTAGAACTATCTGGAACCATGTATAATTTCCAGTATATTTTCGAACGGATACGTTGGACAAATTAAAGAAACTAGGCGTACTGATTTTTTACGGAATATTTGGAAATAGCACGCCAAAATGTATTAAAAAAGTTGATTTAATGTCATGCACTAAAGAACGCGTAAAATTTGTAAACTAGTGTAATTATTGAATTAATGTTAGTAATGTTTTTGTAATAATTACCCCGAATATTTCAGTGTGCAAATGATTAACACCTTTGGCTATTCCCAAGCTCATAAACAGCAGTCTATCCAGACCGACTGTGTTTTTTTGGAGATAATCAAATAAAGAGCCGTTGCTGTGATAATCTGTCACGAGGAGTAGCTGAGTCCAACTTCCGCTACCTAAAATATCAAGAGTAATTTTCTCGCCAAAACATTGATTATTTATTTACTATAACTCACCTTTAATATCGGCCGCTACGAATCCCAAAATGTTTTCGTGTCGCATTAAAACGGTTTTGTACACCTCCGTTTCTCTCATCCAAGACTTTTCTTGGGTCGAATGAAATATTTTAACTGCCACTTTCTCGCCGCGCCATTTCCCCAACCGCACTTCACCGTAACGGCCTTTACCTATCACTTTCTCCTGAAGGAAAGAGTTGAAATATAAACAGGGCGGTTCGTTTGTGGAAAAATGATCAAACCTTACCATGTCGATTTGTTTGGAAATCGTTCTTTGCACCATCGTCAAATAATTCGAGCCCGATTCCCCGGAGGAACCTCCGTGGCTTTGCGATTTTTTCGAATTACATTCTTCTATCTTGTTAATAACATCAACCAGGTTCCGTTTCCTGAATTTCAAGTACAGCGCGAACAGGAATAGGAGGAACGTGAGTATCGTTAAAACACAACAACTCGTTATTATTATTATCGGTAATTTGTTCTCGCTAGTAATTGTCGGCTCAAATTGATACGGATTTCTATTGCAGAAGTCACCGTCGTCGCAGCACTGGATGTTTTTCTTGTTCAAATGCGGCACTAGAGCCCCTTTGCACTAATTTAGATAAAAAGAGAATAGTAAAACGAGTTGCGAAATGTTTAAAAAATATTTGTTATACCTGCAATTGAGCCATTTGTTCGTCATCGATACACCCGTACGTTTTGGTAACGATTTCCTCGCCCGTTTCTTCAATTTCGTATGAAATAGCGGCGAAACATTTCCCACCTGGCGACGAAATTCGACATAAACCTTTGTCGTCTTCGAAAGGACACTTTCCTTCGCAATAACACAGCACAAATCGGGCTGGAATCACATCAATTCATCATAAACTTATTAAATTCAATAATGCTTTTGGACCAAAAAGATTTTATTGAGCGAATCAGCGAAACTTTTTCTCCGTAATTAATAAAAGATTAAAAAACTTACTTTCTGTTTGGCTCTCATCGGCTTCGTCTTCATAATCATCGTAATAAGAGTACAGCGCGTTCATTTTTTTCGGTATTCACTCGCAAAATTGCGACACTCGACTATCGAGGAATTGAAAATTGAAAATTACCCACCACTCGAAAATTTGGAGATTAAACCTTTCTGCATATTAAAAGGAAATTGCCGGGATTATAAGGGTTAACATAATAAGAGGTAAAACCAGACTGGCGCTGATGACGTCTCATTACAGGTAAAATAGAAACGATTTATTTATACAGAGTGTACGTACAACAAACTTTCAAGTATTATTTATATTTTTGTAAAATTTTTAAAACTACTTAGTAACGGTAAATGGTCTAGATACTCCAACATAAGGAAAAACGCCTCCTAAAATAAACTTGTAATTGCCGTAGTGACGGATTCTGTACGTTCCAGAATTGAATTTGCCTTTTCGAATTTCCCATTTGATTGTAGCGTGACTTGTAGCCTTGAAAGTGGATGCCCTTTGCCAGATGAACCTTTAATCATAAAATCGTAAGGTAGGCATTTAATTATACAGTGTGACAATTTAAAATTTGCACAATGGGCTATATCTCACAAACGAAAGACTATATCAAAAAATATCTAAAACCGTTTCTATGATATGAAGGGGAACTAAACTGACATAAAAGAAAACTGACCCCCCTCGTTAACCTCCCCAACTACCCCAACAAAAAAATAAATAAACAACAAACCCCCACTTGTGAGACATCATTAAAAAGCTTAAAAAATGATATCGAATAGTATAAATAATAATCAGAAATTACCAAATTAATATCTAACAATTTTAAAAACAAACAAAACCTACTTGTGATGCAATGTTAAAAAGCTCTAAAAGCTAATAAAAGACCTTATTTTCAATAATAAGTGCCCGTAGGTAGTGTTTTGTTAAATAAATATCATTTTTTGTTTATGAGATATAGCCAATTGTAAGTTTTTAAATTATCACAGTGTTTAGAGTTAGATCGTATGATGAGATACTTAAATTAACGAAGGTTTATATCCAAAAATTAATAAAAGAAAATAGACAAAATTCAAATTACGCACAGCAAAAACCAAAACATTTCAAAGAAATTTACTAACTTCTAGGAAATCATTCGTAAACATTTCTTATCGAAGCGAATAATTACTATCCCTTTATTGAAAAGTCACGTATTGAGTAATTGCTTTTTGATAGCATAGCTATTACTTATATAATATCCTATTGTAGGTTTCTTCCGGAAGCTGTATGATAAACGCTTTTTGAGATACAACTCGTTACCTCGCATTTTCGGCCACCCTGTATATCATTTATAACTAGCACTTACTTCGTTTCCCAATTAGCGTCAGTGGCAACAGTCTTCCAATCGCTACCATCCTTCATTTCTATAGCTAGAAAAGTTTTCTCTTGCAGATTGTTGTTTCTCGGATGCCCGGCTATCTACAAAATAATTAATGAATTTGCATTATATCCAGTACAAACCTAAATTTTTTTATTCAAAGTGCTATCTCTCCTTTATTCATTATTGGCAGGAGGCATATTATTATCGTAGCATATGAGCAATTTCACTAACGTTTATTACAGCTTGATGGCATACTTACAAACGTAGCTGATGCAGTTTCACCTATTTTATACGTTTGACTAGGCTGGACAATACAATCCCCAAAACTGGCCATCCAGCTTCCAGTGCTATCGAAATAAACCGGTGTGACCAAAGATAGCATTTGCGAGGGGAAAATGAAAGGAGTTGGATCGTCAGTCTTATTTATATTTTGCCCCTACGAGAACGTAACAGATATTATTAATTATTAATCAAAGAATACGCATTAAAATGTAATTACCTTCATTAAAGCTTCCGCCAGTTCCTGGTATAGTTTCAAATAAATGGTCAATGTGTGGGGGCCGTAAATTGTGGAACCTCCTTCATATCGTTGAAGCTTGAAAAGAAAAACGCATTTAAACGGTAAATTTTTTAATTGTTATTAATAATTAATTAATTACCTGATATTCTTCTGGTGTGGCTATGTAATTTGTATAAACATTGCTGAGTCCTGTTATGACAACTCTCGTGTCTGTAGGCCCGCCATTTTTCATTATAGTATCTTTAACGCTGTTTCTTAATCTTCTTCCGGACATTGTGGTAAATTCTCCGGGCACCGCCGTCAAGAACACGTTTCCTATTTTCAGTATTTGAGTGACGACAACTCGCGGTTGCCATTCGTACGGCAGCTTAATCTGAAAAATCGAAACGAATACGTGTGAAAATTTTCTAATGCGTATAAGAGGAGTACTAACCCGTCCCGACATGATGAGTATGGGCTTGGGGGCATGGCAGGCCACATCGTCAGGAGTGGGCGGGAAAATGAAGTCTCTCACGAAATTCCAAAAGATATTGCTACTGTTCCTCTTGCCTTGGGCGAAGTCGAATTCGCCCGGTCCGTCAGTAGTTCCGGCGGCGAATCCGTATCCCACAGCCGGTAAACATCCTCTCACTTCCTGCTGTGTTCCATTTACCTCTATAGTGGCTTTCTGCGACGGCATATCCACGTATCTGTGCACGAAACCCACATCGCCTTTAACTTCAGTAGCACTTTTTTCAGCTAGTAATTCCTGGAATCCAGGAACGATCAAAATAGAGTTCTTAAGTTAGTAGATACATGTCGGTTGAGATTCGTTTGTTTGGATTACCTGAGCTTTGTTGAATATATTGGTGGCGATGATCTCGGTACTTTCAAACATGTCATTGCCGGGTCCTGAGGCGATGCAATATTTGTTCTCCCCGTGACAGGTACTGTGTACGTAATCGCATTTTTCGCCGGTATCCACGCATATGGGGCCCTTGGTGTTGGGAGATACGTCGCCCAAGTTTGTGGACGCGAAAGCCCCGACGAAATCGCCCTATTTTTACATCATCTTTTAATATTGGTATTTTAAATAAATGGACTATTTAGATACTTGAAGCTGTTTGTTATAAGAAAACTATACCTGTCCTGGTAGATCATTAGTATTCATACTAGACTCGAGCAATATCGAGGCGTAGCCGACGTTGTCTGACGATAGTAGACAATTGGTGTTATTCATGGAAGTCGGGTGGACGGCGAACCAATTCAAAGCACCGATTACTTTATTGTCGGAGTTACGAACAATTTTCAATTGTACCATTTCCGTATCGGTGTTGTGCTTGTACCTAATCGAAAAATATTATTGGGTTTCATTTATTTTCCGCTTATGCCGATCAATGGCGTACGCCGATGGTATCTCACACTTACTGTTTTATTTCATCTGCGGGATTTAGTTCGTAGGATGCAGGACTTCGATTAATGTTGGAATTCAATAGTTCGCCTGACGTTACGAAAACTTTGCTATCCGCAATGTTATCGTGCGCTCTCCCGATAGCCTAAAAAGGAAGCGCCATTAAGATAATTTGATGGATAGATGGGAAGATTGATAGGTTCGGTACTTACTCGTACAATACCCGCTACTAAGGCATCGAAGGTTTCTCTAACGAAGCCGAAATTGGGTATGTCCAACATAACGTCCATGAGAAAACCGCCGGGTGAACTATGAGTGTGAGTACCACTCAGTACCAAATTATCGGCGGTGTAAGTGTTACCGTATTTGCTTTTTAGTTTTTTTAATACCTACATTAAGTAAGGTATTATTACAATTATTATTAGAAATAAAAAATTCTTATAAATACTTACAGCTTGTCTTAGAGGATTATTCATCATGCAGGAATCAATAGAAACGAATGCAACTCTTTTAGTACCGTCATCGAATATGAAAGCTCTTGCGAATTGCCTCAAATGAATGCCGCAACCTTTTTGACTGGCTTTGGCGTAACCCATCTTGAAAACAAACATATTTTTAACAACCATACTAAACATAGCATTGCCCTTATACTTACAAACGTGATTTCCGCCGAAGGTCCTGTACAATCGGCCCTTCCAACTCCCACTTTATAAGCCATAACACTTGCTCCATGTTTGTAAAAAACGCAAAACAGCAAAATAAATATCGACAGTGAGCGCATATCTTTGGTGTAGGTTGAATTGGTTGTAATTCTACAAAATTAATTCAAGCAATTAGGCTATTTGACTCTCCTAATAAATGACAATTGCTTCCAGCCAAACGAAACGTGCGCGTTCTCAGGGCAAACTGCATACGTGCATTTCTCAAAATCTATTTATGCACCCTCGTTAGAATGTCACGGTCTATCAATATTCAAACGAACTGAAAGATTAACGACACTCTGTATGACCGAATTTAACCGACCTACGCAGGGTGAGTTTAGGAGAACCCTATAAATACTTCCGCATATAAAGGCGCTTAAGGATAACATAAAAAAACCGATAGAAGTTACTTCGTTCTGCTATTTGATGAACTACAGAGATATTTTTATTTTACCTATATCTTCATAAATGCCACCTATCGTGTAGTAAATTCACTTTCTTTTTTTTTTCAACAAAAGAATACTTTTTATAACAAAAAAAAAATTGGTCAAATCAGTTTTAATTTTGGTTGCATATTAATAATTAAATAAACCTTTGTTTTGTAAACAAATGATTATTATAATATTCTAAGTTCATTTCTAATAGGAATTCTCAGCTCAAACTTGAAACAAATTTTAGTTGGCTTTATTGATACGAATGATAATAATTAGCTTCTAACGTGTTATATGCCTTAATGGTTTTGACAAATACAATAGCTTATTGATTGAATTACCCTTCCAAGTAAGTGTAAATGTAGTTTTCCGCTAGAAGCTAGACCATTAAGGCCTTCTAAGTAAAACATGATACTACACAACTACTCTAGCCTTAATCCCTGTTTACACGGGTTTACAAGTATACGAGCTTGTAGTACGGTCAAGTTAAACTAAAATTCATAAATTCCATTGAAATCTCATCTCTCGAAAATCTCTCAAAGCTTACAACGAGTCGTATTTCAATTCCGGTACCAAAATAATAGGATGAATAGGATGTTCCTAAGTAAACACGATGTGCTGTAAACACCAATTTTTTTCTTTTCTTTGTTTTTTCGTTATTTATTTGCCAAGATAAATAAGAGGAAAATCTTCCTCTAATTCTTACAACAGTGAAGTAGAAATATGTAGTATGATGCATTGAGTTCATAAGCTTCGAATCAAGTGGCAGTTACAAAGCATCTAATATGTAGCTATTAGGCACGT
The DNA here is from genome assembly GCA_918026865.1 of Phyllotreta striolata. Taxonomy (NCBI): domain Eukaryota; kingdom Metazoa; phylum Arthropoda; class Insecta; order Coleoptera; family Chrysomelidae; genus Phyllotreta; species Phyllotreta striolata. Next base: position 8,086,117 of record OU900095.1, read on the forward strand.
GTAAACTGGACATTAGTAGCATGGAGTAAATTTAATAGATAGGCAAGGAGCAATAAAATGTAGGAGACGAAAGGTCCAATACACAAGCGATGGAGAATTTCAGTGACCGATTTCAGTGGTTTCGAAAGCTTTTACGACTCTACTCTACTGTGCATTCAATCGCAGCTGGACTAGAATTACTAATGTTGTCCGCAGAATTCCAAATCTTTTTTCGTTCGGTTTTTGGTTTTGGGAATTCACTCACAACTCAAGCAGAGTTTATTGCCTATTTTTATTAAATATTGTAATTAATAATATTACGTAATAATTGAAAATTACGCTTTCGAATGCCATTTTTAAACGTCCAAATTTACTTTTATCGTTTATACACAATGATACACAAATACAGGCGAATAATATTAGAGTACTAAAATTATTTTGTACTTACTAGTAATAATACAGATGTAGGTATATTTAGAATCGATATCAATTTCAAATGATGATCTAAGAAAAGAACACGTTGTAGAAATGAAATCGTTAAATTTTAGAAACAAATAATTATGTATTTATTAAATTTTATAATTCAGTTTGAAGTGTATATCAAATTCGACACTTGCCTTATCGAATAAGATAATTCGCTACGAAACGATTTTAATCAAACATATATTTTGATGGATTCTTCTAACACATACTTCATTGGTAAAAATAAAATACAGAGTGATTTGCTTGACGGCTTTAGTTAAAAATAATTTGATGTAACAATTAATTTAAATTAATAACACATCACCTCACATCACCGTGTAGTAAAAGTATGGAAGGTTTGATAGAATTAACACTATTTTCACTAAAATTCCACACTGATAAAATTTTGAGGAAAATTTTGCAACTTGTAAATGTATAGCTACAGTCCACGAATTTGAAAGTAAATAATACTCGTTATTTTATGTAATGGTGAAAGTGCACCTTCTTATTCGAGTATGAACAAAAACATACGATGTTCATTATTTTTAGTTTGTATAATTGCTATTTATTTATACACTATAACTGATTACCACTTTATTTCTAATAGAAGTTCGCAATAATAAATAATTAATCGCAACGGACAATAAACAAAGAGATTCGGATGAATTTAGAACAAATAAGAGAATTAAGATAAGAAAACGAATTGAAGTAAACACTATTTTCTTTATCTTTAAAACTTGAACCCATCAGGATTTTTAAAGAATAATCTACTTAACGAAATTATTCGCTTATACATATGTATAATTATTGGTTATATTACTTCCTATTATACCACAAGTTACCTATAATACCGTTATTTTAAATGAGACACCTTGTTAAATTTTTACTTTATTGAAACTATTGATAAGCTTGAGATATTGAGCTAATCTGATTGGCAATGTGTCATCGTAAAACAGGCTAATTAACTTTCTAACTGTCTAATTTTTAGTTTAATTTTTTTAATGAGTTTATTTTCATACCTACTCAATATTAACAAACAAAGTTATACGTATACTCGTAGTTATTACAAAATTAATTTTTGGCATACGGAGGTTGTTTGTTGGTATCCAAGAAGTAAGTGCCATTTGCTCTAAAAAAAATAATTAAAAAATATATAAATCGAAAACACAACGAAAAAATACTAACGTTTTGTCAATGTTGTATTCACCCATGTAAGATACTTTCCCTTCATCACATTTTCCATTTTCGTAGTCTTTGTAGCTATCGCATTGCTTCGCTTTGAATTGTCCAGTTAGCAACGATTCGACATAATAATCTACCGATTTTACGTGAGAGCATTGTCCCTCCCAACACATAGGTTGACTTCTACCTCCGTTAGGATAGTAATCTGCGTGGCCAATTTGTTTGAAATAACCGAAGAGTCCTCCGCAGGTGTGTATGGCTTGAACGAATCGAGCGCTATGCTTTGTCAATCGATTTTCAGTATTTTCACTCGTGTAGAGAGGTCCAGCAGGATCGAGCCCTAAAATGAAAAATGTTTTGTGAAGTTCACCTTAAACTCGGGTCAATTTCAGTTAGCAAACTTTTAACAAACAAAGTGGCAATTTAACATTAAGCTCACCTACGATATGATCTAATTTGCCTTCCAGCACATGTCCAGCTACTCCTGCTACATGGGCACCTAGAGAATGCCCGGCCATACTAATTTTATCCCACGATATATCATTTGCTCGGATAAAATTTATTACATCGTTACCCAGAACTTTGCCGGTCGCTTCAACCTTCTCAAAAACCAGAGGGTATAAAATATTATCAGCAATTTTATCCCAATTTACAATGAATATATTGATGTCATGTTTTTCAAGGAGAGCACTTTTTACGGAGTTGCAAGAATGGGAGTCGAATTTGTCCAGCCAGCCATGAATATAAAAAATTGTGTCCTTTTTATTAGAAAATGATGTTCTGGATATACTTTGTGTATCGGTTATATTCGTTACAATTCCGTTAGGATCGCTTTTACTGAAAAATACGTAGTGAACATCGACCTCTGAGGTAGCTGGAAATTAAATTTTTGGATTAATTACAAGGGATTTCGTCTCGAATTAATGTGGTTAATCTAATGTGGGGTTTAAATATTTTTCATACCTGAGGATGCCGAAATTAGTATAAAATAAAGTAAACCAATTAATATCATTTTACACTTTGAATAAATTGAATAAATGATTACTTTTTATAAAAATATGTATCCTTATCTCAAATTTATATACATTTCTCATCAATAATAAATAATTAGTAGGTATAATCTAATCAGACAAAAACCTATTATAAGTGGATGATTCCTTTAATTTTAAAATGTTTTACAAATATAAATGATATATTGATAATGAAAAGTTTACCCGATACCATTTCGTAAAGCGATTAATTCGGTGAGGAATCGATCAAAATACAGCTTGGATATTGTACTTATAAGGGAAAGACATGACAAAATGTATCCAGACAAAATCTATGAATATTTAAACAAGCAGAAGAACCTGCTCCCAATTTTCTATAAAAAATACTAAGAATAACAAATATGAAAAAAAACATTGATTAGGTTTATGATGTACAGTGTGTAGAAAAAAGGTGGGTCATAAATTATACCAAATATTCTAGGGTCAAAATTAAGTCCATTGAACCATATTTACAAACATACACCTTGCTCCATTTCCGATTGCAACATGGTCATTTCTATGAGTTGAACAAAGAAAGATTATTAAAATAACAATTGTCAGAGTGAAAAGTTGCTATGACACAAATGTCACTCTTTCCTTTTCCTTTATAAGTGTCTAATGGAAGTTGTCTTTATCGCACCCATGGCCTATACATGGCCTATAACCTATGTTGCGATTAAAAATGGAGCAACCTGTATATCCAAAATGACATTCAAAACAAGTTAGAGTATGTTTAAAGTGTAAACTGAAAATCGTTTTTTTTTTTCAATAACTCAAACTATTAACTAAAATATTCAATGAAAATTCACGAAATTTGTATCAAAATAAAATCGGATCCGCCATAGATTTTTTAGGGGGGTCACGTACCTATAATTAATCTCCCATATAATTTCTGACCCACCCTTTTGATGCATCCTGTAGAATAATTAATAAAAAATCTAATAATGTAATTCATGTAATTCATCATAATATCATACATATTAGCATATCCATCCAGCTCTAGAAAACAGGCTTTCGTAATGATAAAGAAAAAGCGAATTTTTCTAATTTATTTTCAAAAAATAATAGTTATTATACAAGTTGCGACTTCTCTTGTTCGGAATCAGTCGTTCGATCCGTCGGAGTGGCGTCCGCATTTTGCCGAACGGGCGTGTAATTCCAAGGCTGAGCCTCTCCTGATGCAAATACCAGATAAACACACGTGGAAAATACGTATAAAACGACGGCTATGATAAAAACTATCCTCCACAAGCTTTTATCGCTCTGAAAAGAATCCAACAAAAATTGAAGCGTTAAGGTCCAATAGACATGTAACAAACAATGAAAAATTAAGATTTTTCCGAGATAATTACTCAAGGGAATTGATAATTGTGAAATAATTTTAACTAATCCTCGAAGGCATTTTGCTTAGTTACTACAGAAATTTTAAGGGGGAGCTTATTAATATCATCTCAAATCGGAAAATTTACAAAAAGTAGGTTATACTATTTGTTTCAAAATTATTCCAAAACAATTCAATTGCCCAGCACATAATTCTCTTAGTAAACAGGGAAATCGATATTTTTTAACCAACCTCGTCGTAGACAATGTAATGGATGCTGAGGGGGGTAATGGAAGAAAATATCTCGGACGATGTGTTTATGATGCCCATCAATGCGGCGGAGAAATTCGGCGCTAAATCTAGGTGGTTCGTGCTGTAACCACCGCAATTAAACGATCTAAATCCGTAAGCTAAAGCTAGAGTCAGCACGCAGAATAATTCACTATCCGTTGGTATTGTAACGAAGAGGAATAGCAAACCTGCGCAGCCCAAGGAACCTAAAATATAAAACTTTCAAGATAGTATACAGAGGGTGAAAACGCCAAAAATGGAATAAATTTATTATTTCGGTAATACCGAAACAAGTCAAATTTTAATTATAAATTGACTTCAACATTTAACCCATTTTATTTGGGAAGTATAGGCTTGTAATATATGTATATCGTTGGAAAGGTCTCTTCATTCTCTATCCAAAAATGGTAAAGTTTTCCAGTTTATTTGTTGCAGATTTTGAAAAACGATTGTATAGTCAATAAGAGTAAATTCTTACCTGTTGCACTCATCAATTTTCGCGTATTAGTAATAGATAAGTAATTTCTTTTGACCAAAAGATCAGCAAGATGTGTTGCTACGTTAATAGTCAATAATACGAAAACCGAAGGCAGAGAGGACACTAGACCGTTCTAAAACAAATAAGAAAATACAACTTTAACCAAAAGTATTATAGTGACTGTTACTCCAAAGTTATGGAAAAAGAATCTCTCGATTAAAAATTCCTGCAAAATCTCTCACCGATTCTATATTCAATTTCATCACTTTATCCATGTAAATTGGCATTTCAGTGGTGAATATGCTGTAACCCCAACCGCTGCACAAAGCCATCGTCAATTGCGCTAGGAATGGTTTAGAGGTGAATATGTCTCGATACGGTATAGGCACATTCTAAAAAAATAATTTATACCATCGAATAAAAGAAAAATTAATTTCCTACATAAATATTCTGCGATTTTAGTTTAGATTCGATGTAGGTCCGTTCCTCTTCCGATATAGTTTTGTGGGTAGCCGGACATGTAGCACCATACATATAGTAGAAAAAGGCTAAAACGAAACCCAAAGAGGGTATTAGATAGAAGGTCAAAGGCCAGCCGATCCACGAAGCGCAAATATACCCATTTGCTCCAGCGCCTGCCACCGTACCAAGGATATAACCTACAAAGAAGAGAGCCTTCGTTACGTAAGAATTGGGGAAATCTAACGTGGATACTTACCTGTCGACATGTAGCCATACACTCGACATCTTTCATTAGGAAGCGCCCATTTTCCGATAATACCGTGCAGGCAGGGCACCACTAATCCTTGCCCTATTCCCTGGATTATCCGGCACGCCATCACACCTTCGGATCCGAAACGTTCGGCCACGCTCGGTATGACGACCATGCACAAGGAATTGATGAGCAAGGCGAGGAGCAGGAAATTTTTCATGCCGAATTTCGTTCCCAGAATACCGACCGGTATTTGTGGTATCACGTAGCCCCAGAAGAACGTCGACAAAATGAAACTTTTGTTTGTCCAATTGTAGTACTAGTAATAAGAAAATGTTTTAATAAAATCGTTCGTTTTACTGGAATTTAATATCTATGCAATGCATGAAAAAAAAACTAATTAGAAATGCTGTTTCTTTTTGTATGGTTTTGGGTTGGTTTCGCTTAATAATGCCCACCAAAGATCCCTATTACACTATTTAGAACTGTCTAGAACCATTAAGAACGCTCCAGAATAATTGAGAACTGTCTAGAACTATTTAGAACGCTCCAGAATCATTGAGAATAGTCTAAAACCATTTAGAACGCTCCAGATTTGTTTATAACTGTCTAGAATCATTTAGAACGTTCCATAATTATTTATAACTGTCTAAAACCATTTATAACACTCCAGAACTATTCAGAACGGTATAGAACCATTCAGAACTGTCTAGAACCATTTAGAACGCTTCAGAACCATTTGGAACGCTCCCGAACCATTTGGAACGGACATACTGGACAAATTAAAGAAACCTAGACGTGCAGATTTTTTGCACCAGAATATATTAAAAAATGTCTTGATTTTATGTCATGCACTAAAATAAGAGTAAAATTTGTAAACTATAAGTGTAATCATTGTTTCATTGAGTTAAAAATTTCATTACGTAGATGTGTATTATAGTAAAAATCTGATATTTATATGTATAATATTATTTATAATCGAACTTTCATTGCATCTGTAAAGGTGAAATGTGTTATTTTTTCTGATTAGATGAAAAGGACCTTTTGAAAAACTTACAGGGACATCAGGATTAGGCGAATATTTGTTCGTCATTGCAACTAAAGATACCGAAAAACCGAATCTTGTGTAATACATTAAAAAACCAATTAAAGCCATAAGCAACATTTGAACATGTCTAACTCCTATTCGTGGACCTGGAAAAATTTAATAATAATAATAATAATAATGATGCACAATTTAATAACAGTATTGTTTACGTATGCATGTTTTTTATTTAAAATGGTTTAAAAATACTTTAATATCACACATTCTATTTTATTAAGGTTTTTAATTAACTTCAGAGATTTCCTGTCACTTTCAATCACGTTTTTCCGCGACTAAAGTTAAGCAGTGGGAAACTTGCATAAAAGTATTAAACTCTGCCGGAAAATTTTATGCGGCGAGGAAAAGGATAATAGAATTACTTGGGAACTTAATGCAATTTAGTAATGAAACCTCGGCATATTTTCGGTTAAAAATTAGGTACAACAAGGGGGCCACTTACCTTTATTAATCCTTGATTCATCAGTCAATGTTTTTTCTTCCATTTTTTTATGAGCTTATATCAAAGGTCGCGTGTTTGATCTATCACTTGCAACAGAAGTCGACGAAAAGATACCACCATTATTCCCGCATTAATTAGAATTGAATGCCTGCCTTATTTGTTCGGATTTTAGATAAAATCGTATTGTTTTGAAGTTCAATATTTATTCTTAATCGTAAAAAGAAAGAAATAAGTCAATATACATGTAGTATGGGACAAATGTTTTTGGTAATCAAATAAGTTAAATTTACGTAACGCATTAAAAAAACATTAACCAGAACTGGAACCAAAACGTGCCTAATTGGGTTAGAACAGAACAGTTAACAGAAAAAGTAATGTGTAAGTAAAGTAATGTATAGGTAAGTGCAAATTTGTTTGCAATATGGTCAATTCTATGAGTTGTACAAAGAAAGATAATAATCTTTTTAATTATTTTAATAAAAATAACAGTTGTTGAAGTGAGAAATTTGCAATTCCACAATGTTCTTTCTTTTTCGTTTATAATGAGACTAATTGTCTTTGTTGCAACCATAGACAATTTGCACCAATCTGTATAATGAGTAAAGTGAAATGTGTAAAGGATTTATAAGGGTATACACCGCGTATCATTAAATACTTTATTATTTAATTAATTATACATAAGTAATCTTAATTAATTATTTACTTATTTATTTAAATCATGATCACCCACACAGTGATATAAACGTAACCTTCACTAATACTTTTTTTAGAAATAAATAAATAAATGATAAAAGGTAAAAAGGTATACGGGTAAAAGGTATAAGGTATTTCCCAAAGGAAAACTTTCATTATCTTTTGATTCCCAAGTTAATATAATCAGCGGTATCCCGTGAAAATAGCCCAACAAAACAGCCCAAAGACAAAATTGTCCGAGATCGAAAAGCCCCGACATAATAGCCCAAAAATAAAATATTTTTTGAGAAAAAACGTACCACAGTAAAATAAATATCACAAATCATGAATTCGTCGAGCCATTTTTAGGACAACCGGTCGTTATTTTATCAGGCAACAGAATTAAAATTAAATGGATTATGTAATATATCTTACATGAAATAAAATGAAATTATAGTTTACTATAAAATAAAACAGATAGAAAAATGTTTTAGAAACTCTAGAAATCTAATAAATAATGTTTGTATTTAATTTAACCGGAACAGTATTATCTCATATGCTATATTGTGTTTGGGCCATTTTGAGAGAACCTAAGTTTCTCGTATTTAGAAGTAAAAAAATGAAATTTTAACTTTAACCGATTTATTTGATTCACGATAAATTTTATTATAACGTGATTGGACCGAATTTAACAATAGTTGGTGTCATACTGATTTTTGTTGTTGTTGTTGTTGTTGTTGTTTTTTATGCGGGCGGTCTTTCCAGCCCCGTGACCACCTAGATCTAATGATCCTCTGTAGTTTCCCGCTGTTTCCCAAGGTCATTGATTCTGCCAGAGGTCGCAGGTATTTGCAAACCTCAGCAGTTCGGATGCCCTTGTGTTTTTGAGATCGCTAGGATCTAATGAGGTCCTTCCCCAGGTATTATACCTGCGCAAGGATAATGCTGGACAGTGACACAGTATGTGTATGCTGTCCTCATCAGCCTCCCCACATAGACGGCATGTTTTCTGCTCTACTATTTTGAGGCGGTATAGGTGCGCTCTGAGTGCTACGTGTCCTGTGAGTAGTCCAAGCGTTTTGCTCAGCCTGTCACGGTCCATAGCCCAGAGCTCGGTTGCCCTTTCTTTTGAGGGTGTTTCCATGAACTGTTTGGATACCCTACAGCCTGTCGAGTTCCTCCATCGAACGAGATGTTCCCTTTCTAGGAGTTTGTTTAGGTATTGTTTACCTTCTGCAAAGGGCATTCCAACTATCTGCCTACCAGGTTGCTCCATGGCCCCCTCTCTGGCTAGATTATCGGCTACCTCATTGCCTTCTATTCCCTGATGTCCAGGGATCCAAATTAGAGTCACTACATTCTCAGCCCCTAACCTGGCGAGGTTCTGCATGCAGTCCCGCACCACGGCGGAGACCGTGGTGTTTTTCGCCAGTGCCTCTAGGGCAGCGCGGCTATCCGAATAAATATTTATTCGGGAATGTGTGGCTCCATTATTTATGAGATGCTCTGCACATCTCAGTATAGCAAATACTTCGGCTTGGAAGACCGAAGCATGTTCACCCAGGGATATGCTCTCCCTGTAGTTGGTATTTTGCCCGTAGATGCCCGATCCATGGCGGTCCCCACACCCCGAGCCATCGGAGTACCAGTTTTCGCCCTGATGTTCCATCAACGGTTTTTGTTCCTTCCAGTCTTCTCTGGTTGGTATTTTTACCCTATAGGTGTGTTCAATCATAACCTGTTTAGAGGTTCTGTCTTGTCTTAATGTAAAAGGTGTGTTTCGAAGGACATGTATCCTGGTATGTCCAGTTCCATTTTCCTTCCACTCCCCTTGACATTTCATTCTGTATGCTGTCTGCCGGGCGACATTTGTCACTTTTAGGTCCAGGGGTGGAATATTGAGCGCTATTTCTAGCGCGTCAATTGGTGTGGTTCTCATGGCCCCTGTCGCAGCCCGCAGGTAGTTACCTTGCAGGCTTCTTAACAGGTTCCGATTCCCCACCAATTCTACCCTGGGCCACCAGACTACTGCAGCATACAGGAATCTTGGTATTAATACCGTTTGGTATAGCCAAAGAGTTACCCTAGGTTTTAATCCCCAGGTTTTTCCTATGGCTCTTCTACAAGCCCACATTGTGCTGTAGAATTTTTTCCTCTTTGTTTCGAGGTGGGTGTTCCAATTCAGTTTTGTATCTAGGTGGACTCCCAGATATTTGACTGTATTGGAATAAGGGATCTCCACCCCCCAAAGCTGTAACGGCTTTGTTGGTTGGAGTTTGTATTTCCGGGTGAAGATTACTGCTGCTGTCTTTTCTGGGTTTACCATCAAGCCAACAGCAGCGCACCAGTCCTCTACGATTTTCAGGGCATACTGATTTTTAATAATTTAAAAAAAATCCTCCCATAAAAGGAAATTTCCTGATAATGAAAATAGTGATTAGGTTGCGTCTGGGCGAAGGTGCATCGGGTTGCTTGCTCAGCGCTCGTGTATCCGGTTCGATTATTGGAAGGTACCAATGGGGTCACTGTCCATAACTCGGGTCACGATAATTAGCAATATCATGATCAATCGTGTGACCAAATTGACCAAATTTGTGTGTAAGTACTACAACTAAGGGCGCAGGCGAACCCTGGCCGAGACAGCTCAAGTCAATATTCAGGCACTAAGGCATCTAGCGGGCCCATTGTCCCATTCCTGCTGCTTATGCATCAATGAAGCCGAGTCTCTCAATGAAGGCCTCAGTCCTTCTTAATGGACGTCCGTTTGTGCTATACCGCAGCCCCTGGAAAAGGAACTTCCCTTTAACCCCAAGTTATAGAGATGCATGCTTTTCCAGACAGCAGTGCCCTGTTAGGAGCCCTGCTCTTTTTTAACCTACTCCTTGGTAGTTCTACAGCATTTTTTACTTTTATAAGTTTATTGTTTTAAAAGGTTTTTTTATTATAACTCTCACAGTAAATAAAACAAAAAATAAAATACTGGATTGTTCTAAAAAAGTGAACTGAAAAGAGTTAAATAACCAACTGACACTTCTGTATTCGAAGCATTTATTCCGGAACTACATGTAATTTGCCATCTAATGCCCCTAAACAAAACGAAAAATGGTAGTTTTTCAAAATCATCGGAAATTGGTATCCATTCTTTTTTAGTGTTGTATTAGTGTAATATTAGAGCAGAGTATAACTTGTAAATACAATACTGTTCAGTTAATACATTTTAACATATAACTTTAACATAATACTATTTTAACAAACACTTTTCTTTGGACTATTCCACCTTCGTGGTATTTTGTTTCAATCGTGTATTTATGATAATTTTCAATAATTCCAATTAATCATCGGGCATCCTTAAAAAATTAATGCCTTGGTTAATTTTAACTCATGTTTATAGATCATGTTCAGTCCAATCTTATAACACTTCCATATTGTAACCACATCATATGATTCCATACTTTTCGTTTCTTTTAGTTCTCATCTATTATAAACGGTTTAAGTAAATAGACTGTTGTTCCTGTTACACAATTGAGCAATAAATTATTATTATCCTTAATTTTATTTCTCATTGTTAAAATAGTAAAGTAAATAAACGTAAATACTTTAAGATAATGTTCTAGGATATTAAATTTTATTTTATAATGCACAGAAACCTCACAATAGAGAAAAAGTGAAAAAATCTAAACAATCTTTTTACGTATGCGCTCCATTGTAAAAGTGGTTGCCTAAACCAAAGGCGTTATGTTTTCATTTAAACCTCATAAATCATAAAATGTGCAATAACGAAATAATAATATGAAAAGAAATACATAATGACTTAGAAACTAGAAATGAATTACATCAATTCAACAAACGGTACCTTAAATCTAATATGTACGTACATTTATTTGCGCCCTAACAAATTCACCCTTAATCTTAATACCATACCAATTTTGCGCATTTTTGTAATAAAAATATCTCATAATTTATCATTGTTTCCAGATCTCATACAGGCTCCGGAAAGGCTTCTTTAATAAATACGGCCTATTATGTCATTGCAACTTTTCACTCTATCAAATTTTATGTTAATAATCTTTCTTTCTTGAACTCATAGAAATGACACCATATTGCAAACTGATATGAACCAAAGGTGTATATCATAATGATAGTGTGAAATTGGAGATTTTTGGGATACGCCGTATGTTATTTCTTTTATTTTTCTGTAAACGATACAAACACAATTTTTGAACTAATATGTTGCACGGCTGCGCTCATTCCAACGGGGGTTGATTGCTGTACCACGCGCCACTATTTTATTATTTGAAAACCACCGCCGCGGTGCAATCAACTGTAACCGATATCATTTAAACCGTTCAATCGTCCTTACTGGGAGGATTGTTGTGTTAATTGTGCTGATTTCGTTCTGTCTGGAAAGGTAATGATTATATTTTTATTTTTACATATCATTAGGTAGTTACCAGATTTAAGAATAAATTAATGCTTTTTAATTTAGGCAAAAATTATTTCAATTTTTAGTAGCAATATGGAGGTAGGTTGTAATGAATGTTTTTCTTAATTTACAGATTTTTTATTTTTTTGGAAATTGTGGTAACTGGTTTTTTGAATCATTGATAGATTTAGATAAAAAAATGATAATTTTTTAGTTTACATGTTGTATAGAATTTTTCATTGATACATGTTTAATATTGCGCGGCCCATTTTCAGTTACCAATTTTAATATTTTTCTTTTTTTTGTTTCCATATCTATTTTTGGAATTAAATACATGATTTTTAAATAATATTTTCATGCATTTTTCCAAAAAATTAAAAAACGTATAATATTATGTACTATTAGGTGCCAAATTGTAAGTGTAGTTCACAAAAAAGCGTATTTTGTATCTAAAAATCTGAGAAAAACTGAGTGAATTTCATTTTCTGCATCCTGTACAACAAACAGGGCGGTTTTATTTGAGTTTGTGTAAATAGAAACCCAGATATCATGCCAAGGAATCACTTCCTAAACTATTTCCCATTTTAAAAATAAATAGGGAGTACCTATATGGATCAAATGAGCTAAAAAATACCCATTGCTCAATGCCTGAAAATATAGGGTAATCCATTTGAAACAACAAAGTTATGGCAACTTTAACTTAGCCCAGTTGGTCAGACAATTTTAAACGACCTGTAAATGAATCATGAAAATTCAGTTTAGTTTCATTTAGTACAGTGCCGGGATATTATCGATACCAAATTTCGATCTTCTAGGTCCATTATTAGCACAGATATCATACAAAATATATTCGGTCGTTTTTCCATAAAAATTTCGAAAAAAAAACTAAACTTAAATATGGTGCTATTTTGGATTTAATGTTATTATCAAAGTCTAGTTAAAATCACAGAATCCAAAAATGAAGTCAAAAATGGTACTTTTCATTTAAAATACCGAAGTTGACATCTACTTCCGGTGTGACCGGAAGTGACATAGTTGAAAATATTTCAGAAAAACTCATAACATTGACTATTCCATACTGTAAATTTTCAGATTTTCAGATTCTAAATTTGCATCATCTTTACCATATTTATTGGCAAAACTCTCAAAAAACGGATTTTCAAGTAACAAAAAGAAAACTTACACAAACAATTTGTCATCTCTTTTTAATTACCCATTTGAACCCAGCTTAATTAATTACACAGTTGGCACTACTGCCGCACGTACCAGAAACGAAATACTTCATCCCACCTTGCCATGAATTGTCAAATCAGGTAGATTAAAATCCTCATTCGCTTGAAAAGTATTTCGAGCGACTTTTTAACTTCGTCCCTTTTCATACCGGTCAAAAAGGCGAAACTTTCCTGCAAACAAGATACACGCGTTACTTCCGACAACGAAAATGAACGATAACATGAAAAATTCCACTCCGATAAAAATAGAATACTTTAACCCTTTGGACGGTAGAAGAGTGGTCTCGCATTCCTATCGCCCTTTCGCCCAATCTCCCATCATCAATTACAATTGCACCGCCACTGATATCCCAGAAATCTCCATTAAAACCGAGCAGCAAATTAAGCAGGAATCCAGAGATGAGGTATGGTTATTAGTTTACCATCAACTGCATCTTTACACACGTTACTTTAGCATTAGGAATAGCTGTAGATTTTGATCTCCAACGGCGCTGTATCTTTCGGATTACTTACAGGTCGTTCTGGTGAACGGATGTTGGGATACGACGGCCAGCATTCCGAACATTGTAGCCGAAATGCACGTGAACGCTAAGGACATCGGCGGCGTCCACAGCATCATCATGAAGGGCGAGGATCCGATGGCGACGGACTCGCCGCGGGACGGCGCCGTGCCGAGCCCGCGCGGCTCCGACAGCGGCATCGAGTCGGACTGCACCGAAGGGAACCTGTCGTGGCTTCTGAACTACAAAATCCAGGAACTGCCGCCCGTTCCAGGTGAGAGGCGCCGCGCCGATTTGGGTTTTATTTATAAATTGTTGAATTCACTGTTCACCTGTTTTTGTTGTGACAAATATCCATTACCTAGGAGGATAAAGCTAAACGGTTTGTTTACAAATTGAGGACTTTCGCGCAGTGTGTCCCTGTATAGTTTTTAGAGGAAGTTTCGATGTGGAATAATGTTGAATATTATTTTATTTATAAATATACAGGGTGGTACCCGTAACATCAATTCCTAAGATATTATTACGTTGGTTAAATGTGTTTCTATGTTACATTTAATTATAAATTGTGCCCCAACAGGATATTTTCTTAGAACAGTGCTACTCTATAATTCGTCTCTAATCTACAGATACAATCTTCTAAAGATAATTTTAATACTACAATAAAATTATCTACATTCTACATACACTGTTTGTCAAAATTAGGGATTCGCTATTCTGAAGCCCCACAGAGAATTGGCTATAGCCAAGGTACAGACGTGAAATTATCAGAAGACATCTTGTCTTAGCATCTACCAAGTAACACCTTTCTCACTTAATTCTAAAGGGTTTTAAAATTAAACCAATCTTTTAAATGATACCAAACTATGTTCAGAAACGCAACTTCTTGGGGAAAATTTGACCGCCTTTGTGTTGTCGCAATAAACTGATTATTTCTGAGAAGCATCCGCTGATGTCCGCCGGAAAACGCTTGAATGTTTGAGTTAACACCTCCACCTTCATTTTCATTGCTCATAAATAGGGTGGGAGGATGGATTGAGGATGCGAAGCCTCTATTACTCAGAATACCATATTAAAAATCCAACTTTTAGATGCATCCTGGGCAATTGTATCACATCATTTGCTTATGTTTTTAAGCCTCTTTCCTCCAACCTACGGGGGCACAAATGTCAAATAACCATACGATATGTTAAACAATGACTCGACATTAGCAAAACTCTTCTCATAATCATTCCTCACTAAGAATTGATGAAGTTAATGCACAAATGGATTTTCTCAAGATGTGAACATGTTTATTATTAATATGTTAAAGTGTTTCATGAAATGCAATCAGTTAATTTGCAATCAATTAACTTCTACTAGCAGGTAAAGGTTTTCTTTTTTTATCAGATGCCACGATTCTGGATCATGACCATCGAAACGTTCATCGTAATAATCAAGAAAATTTGAAACACCTTGCGACTTTTCAACAACCCACCGTAGTTCACGTGAGTATTTTGTACCCTTGTTTCTATTATGGTTCTTTTGTGATGATTATCTCGCATCAAACACCAAAGAAAACCTCCTATCAAATGAACTCGATTAAGAAACTTGTTTAATATCAAGTATTTGAAGCCTGATTGTTGGTCAAATATTTAGTGAACATCCCGCATGATTATTTTTCTGTTATACAGGTGCCATCGATTGCAACGAAAATTTCGGAAACGAATCAAGATTATTTATACAAATATTCCGATCTCAAAAAACCGCCCTTCACCTATACGGAGTTAATAGAGTACGCTTTGAGCGAAAGAGGCGAACTCACCGTTTCCGGCATCTACCAATGGATCTCGTGAGTATCGATAACATATTTAGGATTTTTTTAAATTTACGGTTTAAAAACTTTATTCAAACTATTTAAAAAATGTTTTCTCTCGATGAATCGATTTGCGCAGTTATCGGTATATCAAATGCCGATACCTTCGTGCATCAATGGACGAATTTAAAGGGACACGTATGAATTAAACGGGGGAAAAGTAAGAATTTAGGGGGAACAAAGGTTAGTCCCTTTCTTAGAAAGCGTATCATTTTGTACCAGGCGCAAAGATCACGAACCTCCGTACATGAACACAAAGAAAGTGCACGAGGATAGTTATTCGCGGGATCATCGAGGATTTCTAGCGTATAAAATGCAGGTCAAATTAAATTACGACTAATTAAAAAAATACGCTCACTACGCTCAAACTATTCTACTAGTTTCGATAAAAAATTAATTGGTTAAAGGGTAAAGAAAGGTATTTGTATTTGTATCGCTCGTTACTTAATTTAGCGACATTTCGAATAGTCCTGGTTTGAAATTAATGAAATATCCTGGGAAATCGGGGGCTAACAATTGCGTTACCAGAATAGAAAATCGGTGAAGTGAAACCATCGTTTAGACACGCTAATTGTTCGAAGCTTGATCATATCCGGGAGGGGGCGGTTTGAAAATTGTCTTGACGTCCCCCTGCGCTTTGCGGTGTCAGCAGGTGAGGTGAGGCGCTGGATATTGTAATAAACCGTGGTTGTTTGATAAATATTTTTTTAAATATACAGGGTGTTTTAAAAAATGTTAAAATAAATTATTATGAGAAGCTTAAGTATCAGTTTTAAGTGGGGTTGTAGAGAGTTTGATTAAAATATTATTTTTTATTCAAATTTAGGTAGTGATACTTTGGTAATGAAATAACATTAAAATTATTTTTTACGGAATTATTTTTAAAGACAGTTTCTAATTTTTATTATACACACTTTTTAATGCATGAATCTTATAGATTTAATAATGAATTACGTTATTAATGTGTTACTAAACTTTAGTTCATTAATAATCGTCAAAAGATTTTTTATGTATATTTTCCGATTATGTCGAGTGAGTTTTGAGCTTGCTTTCCCTACTATGAGGCCCCGCGTTCTTAGTTAAAATGTGGCGCAATTCGCCGTACCTGGTACGGGATATTGACGATCATTGCCCGTGTAATATTAACCATTCCCACGATTTCGGTTACGTTTTTGTTCCCTCTAAATTCACCAATGAGGGATTGGTTCGAATTATCTGTAAATCAAATCTTATTGAATTGGCGGACTTTAATTTTAATTCAACACCCTGTATAACCAAATTTGATAAATAACGGTTACCAAACTACAAAAGTAAAAATTAATAAAAATAAGTAATTATTTGAAAGAAAATAATTTTGGTTTGATGAATTTTCCTTAATTTCCAGAGAACATTTTCCATTTTACAAACAAAACGACGACAGATGGAAGAATTCAGTTAGACATAATTTATCGATAAATCCGCACTTTAGGAAAGGGGGCAAGGCAGTCCAAGGGGCCGGTCATTTGTGGACCATAGCTCAGAAAAATCACAAGCGATGTTCTCAGATTGTAAGTGCAACTAAAATAACATGAATTATTATCTAAAATAATTATATTTCTAATTTAGAAACAAAGGATAAGACAGTTTTTCCAAAATTCGAATACCAACGTTGTCAAACCTCTAGATAATATCGAAAAGGAATTGCAAGCTGCTACTGAAAGTATTTTAGAGGAGATTCATGGTCAGGTGGGTTTAATAATAATTTCTCTTGTCTATTATTCTCTTGTATAAATATTTAAGACACTAATCTACTAGACTGTATACTTTCTCCAACTTCTTTAGCTAACCTTCATTCTTTAAATAATCCTTTCCTTAATACATTTTTCTAATTTTTTTAATATTTTTGTATGTTATTACAGCATTATATCAATCTTGGGGAACAAAATAACGGATTAGAAGGTATGTCACACATGTATTATAACTTTAAAAATATTCGATTTAGCTTCGAATGAAACGAAAAATAAACTCTCTCAATTTTGAGGGAACGTATTTTTCGTTTCGATTTATTATACGAATAATAGTTTGTTTATTTGTGCCAAATGAAGTACAATATATAGGTACGTTGAATCATTACTAGCAAATAGGTTGTACTGAAGCACTGCTACATCATCATCACCATCATCTTTTGTTAATCATCATATTTTATTCGTAATTTAAATTATTAAACAGGCACGTGGAGCGAACATTTTTTTATACAAACTTATTTGAATAGGTGGTTGGGAAAAGGATAAAATTCCAAAAATATGGCGAATTAAAGTGGGATAGTCATTTTGATCTAATTATTATTTGATCAGAAATATGCCGAGCACAAAAAAAATTTAATTATCGGCCACCGTCACATCATAATTTTATTGGTGAGTGGAAGAAGGATAATATTCCTTCCTAATTCATCAATATTTTCTAATCCGAGGCAGTCCGTTTTATGCAATGGTGACAGAAATTTTTTCCAAGAAAACCCAAAGTTTCAAGTAAAACAGCTAAGTATTACTGATATACTTGATTTCAAATGCAGGTGGCTTCAATACTTCAATAAGACTGGCAAGGATGTAAAAAAACAGTTTTTAGCTAGTTACCAAAGATGTATAAACCGTTGAAACTTTCAAACGTACTTTGTCGAAGTGTACAATTGGGCTATAAGTAATGATTTTTCTTAAATTAACGCCGGTTTCGCCGCAAAGAAGTTTTGATTTTATTTCCCAAAAATAAAGTTCACTGGAATTTTCTCCTCTTTTCAATCACCTACTCAATTATCATCTTCGAATTGGCTCATAAATTATTTAAAACTCCACGACATGTATACAGGGTGTCCCGCATAAGAACCGATACAAAGCAGGGGCATGTAGGGGAGACTAAAATACGTTATTTAACCCAACTATAAGTTAATACAGAATAAAAAAAGCTTTAAAATGAAATTATCTATGACATGAGCTAATAATTTCTTAATCATTTATCAGCTAAAAAAATTGTATAACATTTTAAGGGAGCATCCTCCCTAATGAACCCTTTAAAATACTTCAATTGATCTCTCCTAATTATCGATTAATGCTATTAGTAAACTCATAACATACGAAATTTAGTTGTTATAAGTTTGAGTACTACTGAGATATTTTTTTAATTTGTTACCTCCTTTGAAGGCCTATACCTTCTCAGGAATGTTACTTTGTGTTAAGTTACGTAGAGTTAACATATTTTGGGCTTCTCTACACACCCTGCTCTGTATCGGTTCATATGTGGTACACCCTGCATAATAAATCATTTGAAAATAGAATGCCTTTAAATGAAATCAACAACATTTAAATGTCTGCAATGTTTATAGATTTTTTAGCACCGCCGGTATCGAAGCAAGACATTGTAAACGAGTGCGGTTTGGGAAACGACATATTCGTCACGGACATCAATCCGAACACGTTGGGCTTGAATTTGGTAGAATCGGAGGGCATGGCCGAGACCTACGAAGTCTTTGAATATTATACGGCGAAACAATAAATTGGTAGAGGAATATCGCGTGGAAATTTGCAAGGGATGGATCAAGTCTTTTGTACCTAACATGAATTGGTTTGTTTTTATATACTACGTAGTTAATTTTATATATTAGAGTAATCTGTGCGTGTGTTATTTTAAGGTACGTTTAATATTTTAAATTGTCCAGTTAAAAGGTAAAAATCGACAGTTTTTAGCCCGTTTAAGATAAATGAAACAGCGTACATACATTCCAATGTATTCTTGCCTTTTCAAGCCTTAATTGACGATATTTGAAATGGTCGATATTTTTATACATAATTTCGCGAATACCTACCTAATAACGTTTAGTATAAATTTTATTTTTAGAATACAATAATTATAATAATCAGCTTTGAGTAATTGAATAAAATCTATCTGAAAATTCGTATAGTGCCTAGTAAACAATACACAATTATGAAACTAGTAAATAAAACAAAGATAAATAAGATTGAATTTTTATAATTTTCAATACAAATTATAAACCTGATTTAAAATACTGTACACAAAGAGCAAAACTATAAGATTCAATAAATGTTCTTTTCTTATTTTGATATGGCAATTCCAGATATGGATAAAAAATCTCAAGTTAATATAGCACACTTTGTAAAGAACCTTATAACTGCTTGTCGAGAGATAAAAATATTTAGCCGCCATATGCTCATAGAAATATATTTACAATATTAATTTTTTATGTACTGGCACCTTCGACGATTTATTTTTCTACGAATCCACCAAATATGTCTATCGATCGATTTAAATACTTCAATTGCAACGTAAATAGATAATAAATATCCACTTAAAAATTATTAAGGTATCAAATTGTGCTACAAAAATCTAATTAAATGGATTTACTAACCACCTTGTAGCCTTGATGTAGTACTGTTAACATAAAGTTTCTGGTTTTTTTCAATAAAGGTACTAAACTCTTCAGAAGTTTTATAAATCGATAATAAAGAAAATAATTCTCTTCTCTTCACTCTTCTTATTCATATCTTATTCAGTTCATTGCTGGCATATTTCGTGGATTGTTCGTATAATTAAAAGAATCAATCTTTACAATTTCAAAAAATAGTAATCTTCACAGAAGATATCCAAGTGCCAGCGAACGCAATTTTATATTCAAGATAGTCATTTCCTTAAGATTTATTGTTTCATCCAAATTCGTTAAAAAATTAAAAGCTACCGAATATTACATAATACACTTATTAAATTAATTCCAAAGACTAAATGAGAGATCAAAAACATTGCCACTTGTAAATAAAATTATCTTTTTTTTTTCATATATAAATCTTTTGTAAAATACTATGATGCTTTCACAACCCTTTTTCGTTTAAATTTTATATGTTTTGATTGCACTATGCACGTTGCGAGTGTGATAACATCAACATCAGAACATCCAGAATACTCCTAAAAACGCACCTTTTCCATACTGACTGATATATTTCTTGTAATTAAATTCGAAAGATATCTCACATGAATTTTATAATTTATATTTCTCATACAATCGAAAGTCTAGGGTGCTCAACTTACATTTCATATTTCCAAATAAGTTATTTTAGCCATTTACAGTTTATTTTTGGTAATTTTGATATATTCTACAAAAGGGCTCTAACAAAATCTCTATGAATAATAAAATCAGTTGAACACCCATCATTATTAGTCAGTATTAAGATCAGAACAAATACAAAATGCTTAAGTACTGCCAATACATTTGTTTCAATATAATTTATTAAGAAAATTGGAGAAATCTGGACGGTCCGAATTTATTCCACAATAAATTCCAATGGGTATAACTTATTTGGCGAAATTTGAGCCAAATTGAACACAAATAAACGAAAATATACCCCACAAAATTCCAATTTAATCGTCTCAAAGACACGCCGAGCGAATTTTGTGGGGACATCTTATCTAAAGCTATAACATTGTTATTGGCAAAAAAACTAAACTAATCAAAATACTGGGTATTTTATTTTTCAAAAAAAAAAAGAAAATCAGATAGAAATCTAAATATGTATATATCTATTTGTATATATAAAATTGTTAAAAATTATCATCACAAAGAGCAAACTTTACTTAAATGTAAACCTAAGTAAAAAAATGTATACCTAAGTCACCGTAGGTCACGGTGCAGATTCATTTCTTAAATATCCGATTATTTTTTTACAGTAAATAGCAATCTGCACGGCGATCTACACGTTGAGATACTAAACATAAATTTATCCCGAAAAGAAAACGAAAAATTTTCTGTTTACCAGAGACGCCATATAGTTATGCACCGGTGCAAATAATAGCTGCAAACCACCCTTTGCACCAGAACTAAATCTGGCCATAAAACTTTATCAGTAGGATCTACAACGTAAGATTTAAATTGAATCTACAAGTACACGAGCTTAAATAGATCTAGAAATGTTCGCAAGAATTCAATCCAATCCACAAATGTTCTAAAGAGCCTTCTAGTATATAATAGTGTTCACAAGAGTTTTATTAAGATCCAGTAAATTCCAGAACTACTGTATCACAATAAGTCCAGAACTACTGGATTACAATAAATCCAGACCTTGTGTTTAAAACACTTGCTTCTAAAGCTCGATTTGTACATATTCTTTTTTAATTGGTGCATAAATAGTTATTTGGGTTTATGGTGCAATAAAATAGATGCACCCATTGTAATGGTGAATTAATTATTGCACCCGGTGAATATAATAAGTGTCATCTCTGGTGTTTATCTACTTAAAAACGAGAAAATCAAAAATCAAAACTCGCAAAACGAAAAAAAAGACTTAAAAATCTAAAAGTACGATGTAAATAAGTGTATAACGTTTCCGGAATAGAACGGCGATTTTTCTCTTAATAATCTCGAAGGAATTTATTTAATCCAGTTCACTTTGTTCCTTTTTTTTAAATTATACGTTATTGTCAATTTTTCTTCTACTACAACTCAATAAATATAATAAATAAATAAAAAAATAGACACGATTTGAAAAGAAAAATCGCCGTCCTACTCCGAAGGATAGAACGATAAAAAGATTTAAGCAGCGCTGGAGCTTCCGCGGGAGAAACGAAAATCATTCATTTTAGTTGGGACGACAAAACCAAGAAAGTGTAAAGGTAGCTTTCTTTACCTCGAAAATGGCATATTTTTTACATTATATTTTCCTCCTTCATTAACTAGGTACTTCTTAAAAAGTAAGTAACTGATAATAATACTAGTATTGTGAGAGTGTAGGCACTGAAGTGATAGGTTACGGTCGCACCGATAACCTGCTAGTCTTTCACAAGCCTGTAAATGTGGTGTTGTGCTCCATGCTCGGAAGTCGACACTTCGAATACGTACGCAGTACATAATAGAGTCTCTTGTGTGTCTCTGTTACTTACGACCTGCAACGTACGATTCGATTTAATATTTATTTAGTCGTAAAAACGCCGTCGAAAATAATGAGAAATCTTACCTGTAAGATCGTAAAGTTTTCCAGCACGCTATTCATCATGTACTTCTCCGGGAGGTGCTTCAGTTTGTGGATGAAATTGATCATATACTCGCACATCGGACTTCGATGGATTCTATATACAAATCGCCCGTTTTCGTATCGAGCATATTCGGTTTCCACTTTTTCCACGACCTGCTTGCCGAAGGAGCAAACCTTCGTCGAGCACGTAATCGTCATATTGTCGTTGCTTTCATACCTACAAGAAGTTAATCGCTTGATTAATACTACTTCGGTAGAAATATTGGCTCGAGAGCGTTTTCACACGATGCAATATATATTGCAATAAATTGCTGCGATTTGCACCGCAGCGCTGCAATATTGTAATGCAATACTGGATTGCAGTGTTTATACAAGAGTTAATAAAAATTATCGTATCACATACGTGTGATAACTACTTATTTGAACGTTTGTATTTTAACTGCAATGCAATATTGCAGCAGCATTTTAACAAAGCAACATAACAAGCAGTGATTTATTGCTGTAATATATTCCACCGTTTGACAACGCTCTAACTGTATGTTACAGTTATTTTACAAATTATGAAAATGTTGTTAATAGAAAAATGCTACCTTGACAAAAAAGTACCCAGAAATTAGGAATAAAACGCAAAACACCTAATCTTCATCAATATTGTTTTAGTGTTTTTTAAAATATCCTCCTTTTTAAAGCGACGCACATAGTCAGACGACTTTTCCAATCATTGAAGCACTTTTATTGGACCCTTTTAGTACGGCTTTTAGCTCATTCTGCGAATTTTCTTTGAATGGCATTTATGGAATCAAAACGGGATCCCCGAAGTGGCAATTTGAGTTTGGGAAACAAAAAGATGTCATACGAGGCTATATCTGGTGAGTAAGGCGGCCGGTCGATGGTACTTCACACGAATCAGCATGTCTACATCGTTCAGTTATCGATATCGTTTTTGAAGGAAACTCAGCTCTATCGAAACTAGCCGAGCCTCAATGCGCAACATGTCTGATTGATTAAGCAAAATCAAACGAGCGGTTTAACGGGAGATGATGAAGTCACGTGCTACTTCTCTACTCCTAGCATTATCATTTTCCAACTCAATTCCCTTCATTTTCTCGTTGTTATCATTGATCGGAGAGGTCGAATACCGTCCGGAACAAGGCAAGTCTTTCTATCTCCCGACTGTCTTTAAAAGTTTTGTGCCATTAGTAAATATGGATTTTCAATAAAACAGAGTCATCTTAAGCATTTGCATCGATTCGGTCCACGAAATTTCGTCCAATATGATACAAACTCTTTGTTCAATATTTTAGTCCATTGCAAAATTCGCAGAGCACTACTGAGATGAACTGATTCAATTCAGCTGCTACAACCAAACTGATTGAGAAATACCTCTAATTTCTTGCAAGCTAATTAAGAACATTGTTACGTACATACAGAAACTTGAAATAGTTAAAAATATTAGGCGCAGATAATTTAAATCAGAATTTTCGGGTACTTTTTTTTGTCATAAAGTAAACCGATAAGTGTGCACTTACGAGCTCGTAACACCGTAGAACGCGCCAGTCTCATCTTGGATATTTGAATTTAAGTCGGCCCAGAATTTGACGAGGAAGAACGCGTTTTGCGGCCCTTTGTCGTACAATTCCTTCAGTCCGCCTTTTTTCTCCGGGAATTTGTCGTATATTTGTCGGACGTCGACGTTTTCTAGCAGGGGATCCGAGTAGGAGAGGGTCGGTCCTCCTATGTGAACGAACAGGTGCTTCTGATACTGGAGAATACGCAAAAAAAAGAAGGAATTAATAAACGTATATACGGGGAATCGTACGAGCGATTGATTAAACATTGCGGATAATGGTGTATTGCAAACAAACTATTGATTGGCAATTCTAGACAATTTTAAAAATGCTCAATGCCCAGGATCATCTGGAAACATTTATTTATGAACTGACTACTACATTTTGAAACAATTCATGACAGTTTTAGATTATTTTAGATTTTTTTCAATGCCCTTTAGAACTGCCCAGGATCATCTGGAAATATTTGTGAACTGACTAGTACATTTGAAATAGTTCAGTACAGTTTTAGAAGATTTTAGAACTATCAATGATATTTAAAACTGCCAAGCAGCATCTGGAAACATATATGAACTGACTAGGACTTTTTGAGAAAGCTAAGGACGATTTTAAAAACATTTATAACTGTACAAAATCGTTTAGAACAAATTTTAGTTTGGAAAAATGCCAATCAATAATACAATGAATTGTATTATAAATAGTTAATAAATAATATCAAATCAAATTTTATCCACCAAATAAGTCTCCCGAGAGAAATTTGACAAGAAAATTCAAACTGGTGAACAAATTACCGACTATAGATAGAATAATTAAATAATTTTGTTAAATTGTGCGAGCCGGTTCACCGGGCGCGAGCACGAAAAACGAACAAAGACACGTCAAACTTACTGCTTCTTCTCGATTTTGCGATTCCATGAAGGCTGAAAATTCGACCAGCCTCAATTTGTGCGTCGCTATGGCTCGTCCTTCCCACACGGGAGGCGGCGCCGATTGCAGAGCTCCAACGTCTCCCGGTGACACGGCCGTCGCCGGTTTTCCCGCCGAGTACGCTGCCTGAGCGAACGGTTTTACACTGTAATACAACGAAAAATACCATCAATTAATGAATTCTCCCTTTGATTTGATCCCAAAACTTTATAAATGTAGCTCAAGTTTAAACTAAGCGGTTACGATTGATCATTCAAACACAAAATAAATAAATAAACTTACTCTTGGGAAGTTCCAGGTTGAAGACCGGGCTGCCAAAATTGCTAAAATGAAAAAACGGAACATTATAATAAATAAACGAACGCATATTGAGCGCTAAAATTGTTACGTAAAAGAACACAGGTTCTCTTAACACAATTAAATCCCGTTTTGCGCAGAAATGTTAAAAAATAAGCCCAAGTATAAATAGCATTATAGCACAAAATCTAACATCTACATTACGGCTGCACCACACAGCAAGTAAGCCGGGTTAAAATGAAACTAAATATGTACCTAAATTGGTTATTTGAACTGAACTTCGTTCGAATTATGTAGCTATGCAGAAGCCGGGACTTGTTTAAGAATCGGGACAAATAAAATATACAATAAACAATAAATTAGTAAACACAAATATCCCTTTTAAATTATTGGTTAAATAAATGTATAATAATGGCCCACTGCAGAGATGTCTCATGTCTTAAATATGTAAAATACTCAAAAAGGTCTTATTTTAATCAACAAGTTATCTTATTAACTTGTTACCGTGTTTTATTTTTTCGGTGCATTGTTTACAAATAAATGAAGATATTTTTTAAACGCCCGGTATATTACACACACGTAAGTATGTATAAAAATTCTTAAGGGCACAAAAGCGGCGATTTACATATCCAAACTGTCGATAAAATGAAACTCATTAGGTACTAAAAATAACGTAAACGTAACGTTATTTTGACGTAAGCCAAATGTCATTACTATCAATTTTTGACATCAGAGTTTGCGTTGAATAGGAGATATTTGACGTACGTCGAAGTTAATGAGAGTCCCTTATAACTGGCACAATTTATGCAACCCTTAACAAACAAAAAAAAAGTAGTAAATCGCGGAAAGGTTGGGGATACAGGATATACAGGTGGTGTAAAAACAAACAGGATCCGCAGGCTCGCGCTTGCGCATGAGGTATAAATTTAACGCACATCATGATAATTATAAGAACAACATCTCCCAGCGCGATAAAGAGGCAACTTCCACTTACCGCTCCAGGATAGGAAACGGGATTATGAGTTAGGCCAATATTCAGACCTGCTGACTTGCTGTGCATTGCAGTGGTAGCAGATACGATCTGCGCACTCGACATGCTCGACATCGTCTGTAGGGTTTTCTCTTTGGCCACGTGATCCTGATAAATTAAATTTTTACCATCACCAAAATGTTGTTAGCAGTCTAGTTTACCATAAGGACCATTACCGGTACCTTTAACCTTTTCCACAGGAAAAAAAACTGTCACCAATTATGGTTTTATACGTGTGAAATTAATAATTAGAATTAAGGTATTAAGCGACTAGATTTTAGCATAATTCTCTTAAAATTTTAGAGAATATTTAAGAGAGAAAGATCTTCAGAATTCGCCAAGAAACCTTTAAAAATGTTCCTAAAATACACTAGATAAAAACCTCAAAATTACCTAAATATTTTAGGGGTATAAATTTCAAAATTTCCTTTACTCTACGATATACTATGTGTTTTCCATCCTTTATTTACCCTTCAAATAGAACAAACTGTATGTGTTTAGGCTACATAAGCCATGATTTATCACATAAAAACTTCACTTGATCACATATAAAACACTAAGTATATGAGTACATTAGAAGAAATAAATCAGAACTGTACCTGTATGCATCAAATAGTAATAGAAACTGACAGCAATGAATGTTTCTCCTGTAGCATGTGCATATAATACACTTTGTAAATTATGTGAACTCATATTAAATGAGAATTTACCCAAGAAAATCCCTAAAATTTTAGTAGTACACCATACAGGTAATACTTTCAATAAAAAGAATCTTCAGTTTAATTACTCCGAGTTTACTAGCATAACTTTTACCAGCGTTATCGCAGTGCATTTGAATAAATAGAGAAACTCATTTTATGCTCTAATAATTACCATTATTATAATAATATGTAATATGACCGAGTGTATAATAAATTAATGTACATTAACACCGGAATAACAAAAAAATCAACGTATAGAAATGTTCTACAAAATGAACTGTTACGAGAGTCGTATAATTTATTTAAATTAATTCTTAATTATTTATTACGATACATAATTAGAATCGCAGATGTTCTAAACCTGTTTTTAATTGTCGACCCGCGAAGGTACGTTAATACTGCAAAACAAGACATTTTCGCTGGTTCAAATAATGAACTATCGTTATCTATCTGTAAATTGTGAAAGCATGCATTTAATTTTGCAGTAAACAATGCATTTTGTATTTTTATTTTAATTAATTCTAATTTTAAATTACAATTAAATGTAAACATGTAAAATGGAAATTTTATTAATTCTTATTGCAAAGTTATCTATTTAGTTAGTTTTTTTAAGTGGAAAACTAAGAAACAGAGAAATTACGAAACAATAGTATAATTATTATACAGAGTGTTTCATTGATAAATTTACTATACAGTGTGGCAATTTAAAAACGTACTAAACGTACTAAAATGATATAAAACTGACCCCCAAGGCCTCACCTAACCCAACTAAAAAAATTTAAATAGCAAACCCATACTTGCGACACATCAATAGCTAGTAATTTTTGAAATTTCAATATCTTTCTTTTACATTCAATGCATCTAATCTCCGTATAAAATGTAATACAAAAAAGTCCAGGTCAGGCTTACAAATAAATGTGTACCTGAATAATTATAAATACTTCCTGTACATAATTACCGATACTTATAATTGCATCAAGTTTATGGAAATAATTAAATTACGAAAATCGACACAGATGAATAATGGAAAAAAAACTCTCGCAACATCTTAAGTAGACAGTCGTTAAATCTAAAAGCGAGATTACTTTAATGAGAAAAAGTAATTAGAAAAGTTTGATGGGTAGGCAAATTTGCGTTTTAATGAACTCACCTATAAACTTACAGCTATAAACAATTTTATTATGTAGGTTTACCTATTTATCTTCTGCAACAACAGTAGATACTGCAGTTTCGAGTGTAACAAAAAGATCATTACCCTCTAAATGAAAATGAATTCCTTTACCAAAAAAAGTTGAAAATTTCTCCTTTTTAGCCAGAAAACTGACTTTTTAATTTGATATATTGGCTTGTAATATAACTTTCTTAATATAGTGTTAGTAGATATTTTAAAAAAATAATTGTTTACTTACAACTTTAAGTTTCGCTTGTATCTCTCTCAGTTTCCGCCTAGCTAATACTTGTATATGTGAGCTCACTTGTTTTCTCGTCCTTGTTTTTCCTGTCCTTAATTTTATATATCTTGCTATGAGTTCATTCCGTCCTACAAGAAACAAAACAAATTAATCATAGGTAAAATTACAGAATTCTCGGTGTATTTTTGTCTCTTCAACTATAACTCGAGATGGAGATTGTTGATGTGGAAGAGACAAAGTTAGAACGTTCAATTAAAAGTGTGCGGTACATATTTCAGGTTTCTTTATTGCAGCGAATGTAAAATAGTTCATTGTTGAATGAGCACAACAAGCGCAGTTAATATACTACAAGAAACTGGAAACACGAGCCTTTTATAAAAAAAAATGGTTCGGTCATGTATGAGTTGATAACATCAGGTGTTGAATGGGCAATTATAATCCGAAGTAAACTGAGAAGAAATCATTATAGCGTCAAAGAGTTTCATATTTACCAGATGACAAGTGTCATCGAAGTTTATTGTAAAGCGCACTTTTTCTGCAGCTTCCGCACAAATGTGATAATTTTGAAATATCTGTCTACTATCTATACATACATAAGAAAATTAGTTCCTGTGAAGACTGAATTAAGGACATAATGTCAATTACAGGGAGAGTCAAATTGCCTTTAATGTAATCCGTAATCAGGTTTTTTAATTTATCAAAAAATAATCAAAGTAGAAGAAATTTCGTTTCTGATTCATTTATAAAGATATTTTTTCTTTGTAATCTGGAACTTATAATTTTCTTGTTTGTAATCATTTCGAGAAAAATAATGGGTAAGCCACACTTAAGCAGTATGAAAAAGAAAGCCATGAGGAACTCATTTGAAGTCATCAAAAACTCTTATAAACCCAAAAGACCTTTAATAACATTAATATAGCGTCTAAAACAATGAAAATTTCTTCTAAAAAAACAATGAAATCATAAGAAAACTATATTTTTTTATAGCACAAAATCATGAAAAAAATTTAGATTTAACATAATATAAAGTAAACT
Organism: Phyllotreta striolata; assembly: GCA_918026865.1. Taxonomy (NCBI): domain Eukaryota; kingdom Metazoa; phylum Arthropoda; class Insecta; order Coleoptera; family Chrysomelidae; genus Phyllotreta; species Phyllotreta striolata. The sequence continues at coordinate 8,115,773 of OU900095.1, forward strand.
TGAAAACGCCTAAAAAACAGAGAAGTAAAATTGAAATTTCAACAAAAACCATTCAAAAATCATAGTGCATCGAAAGGTAGTGAATTACAAAGGTCAACAGTTATTTATTAGGTATTCCTCCACTTTCCAAATCTAACAAAAACATTCAATAACATTCAAATGCAAGCATAATTTACATAATTTTCAACGAGCCGCATTGAATTTCCACATGCCCATTTTGAACGAAACAAGCTGGTAGACCTTCGAGGCAACGCCGATAATACACACCAGCCCAGCGACTCTCCTAGTCAACGCCGCGTCATATTTTTATTCGACGGCCCCTCCGCGTTTTAATTATTCATTGAAAATTTTATGCAATGAAAATAAAACAGGTTGTTTTACCTTTCACGACAATATTATAAAATCAATAACTGTAAAGCCGCTGTAATGGCGTTGGGTTATATCGGCCGCCGCCGATCTTGATCTTTGGCTTTAAAACTCTTCTCTGTATGCTCATCCAAACCGGTTGTCGTTGATGCTGCCGTTCCGTTTCAGTGACGGATCCCAGTTTTTCAGTTAACGCATCTAATAATTTGCTCTCAAGGAGAGTGAATTGGTGTGTAAATTTAATCCGTATAATTAAACTACTTCAAGGAATACCAAAAGTAGACGCCCTTTCGATCTATCTAACTCAAAGGTAACACTATAATATCATGAAAATTACTTAAAATGTATAAAGAGTCTAAAAGCTGATTGCCTATGATGTGAATACAATACACGCAGAATTACATTTGAACAATGTAAAAGATATAGAAATTAAGCCGAACTAAATCTTAAAAGGTTAAAAGAATGGATAAAAGAAGAATAACCAGCGTTCAGTTCAACAAGATTGAAGAAGGTCGAAGAAAGTCACTAACACAGGACCATCAGGCACATACTCAAGCCGGTTCTGGATTTGTTGGCCGATACTTAGTTTCAGGAAGGATGAATTAAACTTCGGTCGTTTTTTATTATTTGTTTTACCGCGTTATTCTACCTGCCGGCGATACACCTTGTTCGAAACGATTATGTTTTTATTTGCTTTCGCAGAAGGAGCGCTCCGATATTCGTGCGTATTAGATCAGAACGTCGAATCCGAGGAGAGCTATTCCGATGAAAATAATTGAAAGGTTCGCTCGATTTTATTTAGGTGTAACAGAAACACCTAGTTTCTCTGCTGGTTCAATCATAACAAATTATTTTTTATCTTTGTATAGGTTTTACATACATTACATACAGGAAACTGTTGTTATTTTTTAGTAGCAAGTACACAAAATAGTAGAAGGAATTAAGGCCTCCAATGCTTTCACTGCAGTAATTACACTAGTTTACAAGGTTTTTTGCAATGAACTTACAATTAGGATAATGAGGGCGATGCATTTTTGGTTAATGAACAAACATTTCTTAGTAATAAAAAAATATAGCAAGTAAATTTAGAACGCTCCAAAATCATTTAGAACTGTCTAGAACCATTTGGAATGTTCCATAACCATTTAGAAATTCCTACAACCCTTTAGAACGCTCTACAACCATTATGAACTATCTAGAAAAATATGTTTGTATAATTGTTTTAAATAACATTGAATATTCTTTAAAATTAACCTTCTCCTCTGATCATTCCACTAGAGTAACAATAGAGGAGCCCATAGGTATATTACAGTACATATTGAACACCCTAAAATCGAAGCCGAAAGGAAAAGCTCCGTGTGAGGGCGAATTTCCATTCTCCTATAATAAATGGAAAGCTTTCACATCGCATAGCTCCGTCTAACCGCTCCGACCCCTCCGAATATTTCATCAACAGTCATATAATTGGAGTGGATTATTTTCTAAACTGGCTCTCGACTGAGGGTAATATTTTAATTTGGATGCTTCGTTTGATTGATTTATAAACACGCACGTAGCCGGCGCGGCGCGCCGTGCCGGAAAATCGCGGAAAAGGCGCGGGAGAGGGAGAATGAAAAGCGCCGATCCGATATATATCCGTTCGCCCCGTTACCAAGGTGAATAAATAATTTTATGCGAGGGAAATGCGAAAATTCAAATTGCGAGTTGAGTCGGCTTTTTCTGCGAAATAGGTATTATATACCTGTTGTTGGACGGTATGCGATTAAAAAATCAATTAATGCGGAGGTTTTTTTATGGTAGGTATGCAGAAAATTTTAATAAACCGGAATCTGTATTGCGATTATATTAGTTTAAATTATTTTAGACCCACCCGTTTTTCTAATGAATTATTTTTTTACAAAGGGTGAATTAAAATGGGATGTTTTTTTTCCTTCTATGACTATTTTCGGAACTTTGAATATTATTATTATTGCAGAAACCTGAACCTAATGCTTACCTACGCATTTGTAGATAGAAAGTTTTCAAAAAAACTAAAAATCAAGCTGGAAATTACAAATAAAGTTTCAAATAGTGTAAACTTGATAGTATGATTAAAAGTTTCACATATTTATTGGTAAATTTACCTGAACAAATTGCTAAAAATTCTAAAACAGTATTTACACAGCATTTGCATAATCACGATTAAAGCTTTTTTTAATAATTAAAAAATATCGCACCGAGTTCACTAGGGACGAATTCCATTCAGTAAATTAATTAAAAAACTCTCCCTGGCGCTTCGGCAATCAATTAAATCATCGATCCCAAGGAACTGGGACGACAGAACAAACAAAAAAAAACATCGGACCGGTGACAACAAAAGGCCCCTCGCCCGCTGCGCGCCGGCGATCAATTAGCGACAATACCTAAAATTAATTTCGCGAAATTTTTCCCAGATTGAGTGTACTACTACCCTTCTTTATATTTTCTTCGGAGGAGCGCGCCCGTTTGGCTCTGCCACTAAACTCGCGCTCGCTCACTAATTGCACATTCTTGACATAGTTTCGGGCCGCACCCTCACCCCTTCGCCGACCCTTTTTCGGGGAGAGCGGTCCCGCCTCCCGCACAGTTTCCACTCTCGTGTCTTCAGTTTCGCCGGTCCTGTGCTAAAGTTTTCAACTTTCGCAGTGGCGCGCCCCGCATAACTCACCCCATTACGTTTAAAACTCCAAAAACAAAAGGGTTGATAACCGTACAATATATTATTATACGTTAAAATTAACAATAATATAATAGATTTTATACCAGATAAAGAATTTTGTGGTGCCTAAATTCAGATAGAGTTCATGTTCCTACATCGATATTCGTATATCTAGTTACCATAACAAGAGCAATGTAATAAAAGCGTATATTTTGTAGTGGTAATTCAAATTAATTCAAACAAACACTCCAAATTTTAGTACCTCTCTTTCAGTGCTATTTTATTCAAATGCGAATTAGAACAGAAAATAAAGTAGCACAATATTGTTAGTATGGTATTTACTTAAAAGTTACAAGGAATTTACCGTTAAGTTACAATAGCAATCATGTCGAAACTCTTATACCGGCAATGAATATAAAGTTAACACATTATACTGTTTCCGAAGTAGCAATACATTAAACGAAATCTCCACATCGGAATATAAACTGAAATTATTCGAGGCGTTCGTTCTTTATGAATAGTTTCGACCGCATGCTCCGCCATTCCGCTCCGTAAAATCGAACGAAAGAAAAGTGCAAATTTGCACTGGTAAACGATAAAACAAATTGCGAGAGCGCCGTAAAAGCGCCAAGAACAAAACGACTGCTGTGATGCTTCTGCTCTTTACTCTACCGGTTACGTTATCTTTTATGCTGGAGAATGAGGAGGAATATCGCCGGGGAGAAGAAATAAGCGCTCGCGATTGCCACCTGTAGATATTCCTTTTTAGCTCTCGAATTCAATATACGCCGCTTCAAACTTTTTTAAGGGCTCGTTCCGATCCGGAAACGTCGAAGAATCACAATTTGAATGGTTGATTTAATTTGCGGAGGAGCTTTCGAGGATACAATTGAAGTGTGTGTGAGTGTATGTGATTTGCCTCGACCGCTTTTTCTTTTTTTTATTATGCCATAATATCGAGCAGATTGCGCTCAAAAAATGCTCAAAAATCACTGTATAATTGGCAAATCAATGATTGATTTATTGATCATCTAATTGAAATTTACAGATAATTATTTATAATCCCTTGTAATAATTTTGTTAATAGCGATTTTTATTTAAATGCCATTTCGATATTCCCGTGTGCGCTGGTTTTGGCACATCCATTAAAAGCGAATTTACCAGTAACCTGTTGTAATATCGAATTGTCATTATGTATAACACATTATCCCTGTTTCGCATTCGGGATTAAACGGTACGAAAATATCCCGTTAATTAAACGAAAACCTCGAACTAAATAATAAAAATATTTATGTATCGTTCAATAAACAACCGTACCACTAAAATTCGATATCCCGATTAGTATTAAATTAACAATAAATTTGTATTTGCAGCGTAATAATGGTTGTATTTGAACTACATATATTGAGTGCATTTGAATAATTAGGACTATTTCCACGGAAAAACGGAATTTTTTGAATAGTTGCGTGTTTCGCTTTGGCATTTTGCAAGTATAATTTTCTTTGATAACGGCTCGAGTCCAATTGCAAAATCGCAATTATCGTGCTTTTAAAGGAAAATTATAAACAATAATAGTTACACTCGAGTTTTTTTTTGTAACGAATTCTTCGGAATAATGAATAATAACAACTTGCGTAAAAATTAGGAATATTTTAAACGCTCATTTAATAGGTAATAACTCATTTAAACATGTTATTCATAAAAATTTATTTATAGGTAGTTGGTGATTATACGAAACTAATGAACTTTTTGAAAAATACAAATTATGTAATCAATAAATAGTTTATGTATTAATGGCAGATATAAAGTTTAATCGTTCCATCGACACATCAGCATCATTTTTATGATGATTGGAGTTTTATTTTTCGGGTTAAATGTGTTAACAAAGTACAATACGTTTGACAACACATTTCATCTGAAAATAGTTTATTTTCATTCTAAAATTCCAGAAACATTTGTAGGATATAAAAGCTATAAAATAAAAACATAAACTGTTATTTATCAAAATGCGCCTCTTGCAATATCGAAAAAATACTAATTACTTGAGGTATTTGTTACGTTTTGGAAGTGTTTTCAGGAATATTAAATTGTTTTCAGCGATTTTAAATAGGTTATTTTATGATTGTATACAGTTTTTAAAAGCCTTTTAAAGACCAAAAAAATTTCTGTGATACAACCAAACTAACAAATCTTTATCTTATTTTAAGAAAGCAGAATTTCAGTCGGTATGCAATATTACTGATTTGAATAAAATTAGCAATAAATTTTATTGCAATCTCGATAAATCGTCTCAGAATATAGGAAGAAACTATGCCAGAGCGCACAAAACGTTACACAATGTGTTATTACACATTTTAATTTGAAAGTAAAAATTGTTTTGATTGTTTTGTTCTATATTACTCATCCATTGTGCAAAGACCGTGCCGGCGTCTGTTGCCTTGAAAATGTGAAAATAGACAATTAATACATGCAAAAGTTAATAAGTACCGGTTTTTTATTACTTAATTACTTGCTTTACAGCTAAGAACACTCATAGGCGCAAGGAGGAGACACACATAAACAAATACCGGAAGGTTCATTTCAATATTACACATTTTAAGCAATTGTTGAAATTATTTTACTTTCTTCACATAATATTAATTAAAAAAATTAAATTAAATTTTTGCCATTTGATCCCACTTAGAAAATTTTAAATAAAGCATATACTACGCTTGTGGTTCTTTTTATTTATATTAATTATTATTTGCTTATTGATTTCATGCAACTGTAAGTATAGTAGATACAATTAATACAGTGAAGTATAATGTGTAATGTATTTGTAAATTAAATCGAACGGAAGAAAAAATGTGAAAATTGCACCTGAACGTGATTAAAATTATTACAACAATTATATAATCATGAAGAGTGTTTCATTGCTATGCATGATTTTTACACTTTAGACAAAAATTTCTATAGGATTATTATTACAATGCAGGTAATATTATTAAAAAAGATAGAGGAAAAAAATCGTCACAACAAATCCATTCGACAGTTTCAAATATCCCCGCATTCCAAGCTACCCTGGCATGTGGAGAAAAGTGAGAAAAATTTCCAAATTTGAATGTCGAAGAATGACAGGACACAGTATTATTGGTTTCCGGATGACCAGTCGACTGGAGGAATCGACAGAAGAAAACGACGAGGGTGAAACGTTTACGTGGTCATGAGCGCCCCCTTCGAGAGCAAAAAAACTCTTGTTTTTCCTTCCCCGTTTGCAAATAATGTTTAGCAACGCACGCCACGCTGAGTGAATTCCATATAAAGCAGTTTAATAATGATTAAATGAAGAAAAGCCTAAGCAATTACACTAAATTGTATACTCTTTGATAATTACAATTAACTAAAGGTTAAACGTTTTTACTTTATACCTAGTATTTTAGATAATTGGAGATATTTAAATAGTAGTTTTAAGGATCACAATTGATTGATTTTCAACTAGTTTTAGAGAGTATGTTTTATGGTGATTTTTCATTCAATTGTCAATTCTTCATCAATTTTAATTGCTTTAAATAACTTTTGAAAATTCAATGAAACATATTAAAATATTTTTATTGCATCTTATATTCAAAGCCAAATATTCAGTAAAATTAACAAAAATTTGACTTAGCGATTATGATGAATCCGGTGACCTCGTTTCCTTCGGAATACGTTTTATCAAATATTACAAATCAATTTCGTAATAAGTAAAATATCCCAATTATTCCGAACTTTTTACCCTGCATCAACGTATACATAAAAAAAAAACAATGCACTATCTATTAATGAAATATCCCATCATCCAGCAAGATTCCTCCTCATACCCGCTAACATCATCATTATACGCAATTTTCCCCGTTTAATTAAAGAAAAAAGGCGCCGCTACTCCCTCCCGGAACGTATTTCCCTATACAGGCGTTTATTGCCATGTAATATGTGAACTCAGCGTATTATTACAGTGTGTTTGTCGATTTGGCTCACGTCATTCGTATAAGGGCGGCAGGACGGAGGGGTGGGTTCTCTCGGGGGGCGTCACGGCACGCCGAAAACGGCACTCGGTCGCCTCGTCGGCAACGGAACAGAGACGACGTGCGAAATCCGTCGTGCCCGACGTGTCCACTTGTCACTGAAGAATACCGAAGAAGTAGGATGAGCGAAGGAACGATCGATTTTACAGCATCATGAAGTAAATATGCTCTAGGATGCTCTAATATACGTTTAGGTTTATCATTTTTTTTATCCTACGTTTTATTAAATTTTCCTAACGAATAAATTCCTTCGATTCTCAAGTAAAGGTTTATTTATAGGTACGTTATGAAATCATCCCGAGGGCGTTCCTATTTCTTTGGAATATTCTTCGCCCTCCTCCTTGCCCGTAGGGCATTGCCAAGAGTGGACAGAGACAGGACAGTTACTGGACGCACACGGTCAATATCTCCACAGCCTGCGCCTTGCATTTCCAATTCTAGAAATGCCCGTATAATTTCCATCTACTACTTCCCTTTTGTGTTATACTACATAGCATAGAGGGACACCATTGTGTGCTGGAAAGTTTTCGACTTTTGGCATTTACATATCTAACGCATTATTCGTTTATTTATAAGCGAACATACGAGATGAATTTATGAATAATTTTTATAATTCTTCGATTGATTTATTGTGAATTTGCATCGTATGGAAAGAGTTAGTACTTTTTTCTGTACGTGCATAAACCACAAATTGAGCTACTAATGCTAATAGACAGATTTTTATTATTTGGGGGTACTGAAATACCTAATAATTGGCAATAAATTTTCAAATTGGAAGAAACAACAAACCTGGAGAGAATAATCTCCAACTGCAAACATGCATAATTGGAGTAGGTAAATTGTGGAGTTAAAAATCATCAATTTGGATGTTTGTTTTTTGATAACACTTACCATACATTTTTCCTTCGTCCGATAATATGATTTTTCGCCGTCCGCAAGGCGGATATATGGCCAGGGCTTCTTGAAAACTCTGCTCGATATCCGGACTCCAGACCCCCTCCGCATCCGCAGCTGCCATGTCTTTTTCATCCTGCGAAAATGTTTTTCATTGAAATTTCCGTTGGACGGGTTTTAAATAAAATAATCCGGATACACAGGTTTTTTTACGGAACGGGGGTTAGATTAGGGCGGTTGATCAAAAGGTGAAGTGACACAGCGAGGCGATGAATGACGGTGTTCGGCGAAAAAGTGTTATAGAAGAGGGGAAATGGGAAATTTGTGGACAGGAGGAATTCCATAGGGAAAAGAACGAAAGTAATAAGAAGGAAAAAGGTGGTATGGCGTCGTAGCTATAAAATTGCTTAAGATTTAAAAAAATTGTTTTCATTGTCAATGAAACAAAATAGGTATGAAATTAATGATTAAGGGAAGCTTTAAAAAATAAACGGTATACATTATTGTACAACATACTTTCACAAGTCAAATATTTTTCCTACCGCTTTATATCTACTTATTTCATGAAATCCTCATATTGTTTTAAAATACCCGCAGGTATAATTCTTAATTAGAGAACTACTAATATAGTCATCAGAACGTTTTTCCAATTACTTCCAAATCGAAATTAATATTTACATTACTAAATTTGCTATATTCTGGTGGGCGTTTAGCAGGAAAAATTACATAACCCATAACGCTCTGCGTTTAATAACGAAACATCGATATGTATGTAAAACAAAATACAACCAGTTGTATTGTTGTAAAGATAAATATTTTTTTACACTTACGTCACTCATATCACCGACATCGAGATTCTTGGTATCTGGGCCCGGGCCGTTGGAGTCGGCCTGCGGGCCTGTGACCGGAGTCCACGGCGACGAAATGTTGGTTGTTGTCAGGACGCTACCTGGAATAAAAAAGAACTTCAATCAACTCGAAAGCACAGAAAATTTCCTTAGTATGTAACTCAAAGGGAACCAACTTACTACTCTCCGAGACCATTTGCCGTTAATTTAAGACGTTAAAATGTTTCATAAGGAAATGTTATTTTTGTTTTTTACTTAGAAGTTTTTTCATTTTTCTTAGGAGGTAACTTTTTAAGGATGTACAAGAAACCACCTCTTTAATTTTCTATAAGTAATTACACTTTAAATATCTTTTTATAACTCTAATCAAAATAAACTTTCCATAATAAGATACATTTGATAGATAGTATAGTATTCAACTGGCTTAACTCATAAACACTCTTCGACGACTCCTCTTATAAATCTCGTTAACAATAGCCCTCTCGAATCTGCATTATATTTACTTCGTAAGAACCTCTAAAATATACCGAATAATTCGAACTATTTAAAGCATTTTTAACGACCTCATTCAATATTATTTCGCCCATTCTTCCTTTAACTTATCGATCGAACGAAACCGTCACGCCAATGTTTTAAAACGAACGGATTTTTTACAATGCCAACATCTGAAAAAGATATGTGTTTCTGGTAATTTGTCGGCGACGGCTTTGATATCAGGTTTGTCATGCTCCTATTATGTTAAAACACATCGTTAAAAAGAACAGTAGGCGCATTAAGGATAATAAAATATAGGCGTATAACAGTTCGAAAAAGGAACAATTATCTTATTGGTTTTCGGTTCGGACATTCGCCGCGCGTTTTCCAGCGAAGCGGGAGCATTTTCATTCCGAGACGAACCAAAACCAGCGCAACATCTTATTGTAAATACAAATTTAGATATTTAATTTTCGTACTCATTAATTGCGATTACAAATTAAACCAATCGAGCATCGCCAAGCGCTAGATTAATGGCCAATAAACCGTACAAACTGTGAGTTCAGTTAAAAAGTTTATACCGTTAGGACGTAAACGTTAGGTGTTAGATATTTGACGACTAATGTTGGAAAATGATGAATGGTTACGAGTATTTTCGAAAACACAGTCGCGATCGTAAAATGCACGTTAATTATACACGCTAACGAAATAAAACGTTGTAGGGGACAAGCAATAGTGGGCATGGAAAATCACATATTTTATTTGTTGTATGAACTCTACTTGTTGCAATGTGAAACTTCCTATATTACTATATTACTGTTAATCTCTCTATTCATTTGGAAGATACAGTCCTGAATAAAATAACCTTAAACTCTTTCAATACTTTTTAAGTTATTCCAAACTCTTGAATTCAACCTATCCTTCGAAAACTTAAAACTCGTAGAAAAAAGAATTTAAAACCAACTCCTGATAAAATAATTTTAAACCTTTAGCAGAACATTGATAAAATGATAGTGTTTTAATAAAAACCACCTGAAGAATGAGAATTATGTACACACTTTTATGATAAGAACGAATTTATAATGTATTCGTTTATATCGAATTGCTGTAAAATAAGGCAATTTGAACCGCACGCGTCGCGAATAGGATAAATCCCAGTTATGGAAACGCGGAAGTAGACTAGCAGAGCTATCTTGTCGCCAATTTCCTGTCGATTATAGAAGGAAAAGTTACAGTTAAAGTCCCAGCCGCGATGGTGTGCCCGAGTCGTCTGTCTCCACGCAAGATTGAAATTACTGTTTTAATTTTCCACTTTACTTTTAACAGTAAAATTACATAGAATTACCAATTGGTCATCGTTAATTGATTAGATTAGTCATAAATTATAGATTCACAAATTATAGAAAAAAGTATGTATTTTCAGGCCGACTTGAAACTGGATGCAATTTATTCCTTCTTTTCCAAATTTATTTGAAATTAATTATTAATGAAGAGGAGAAAAATTGGGAACATCCTAAAAGTTTTCTTAATGAATCTTATCGATTGAAGACACTTAATTTCTATCGAGTTTTCACAAAATTAGTGGAAAATTTATCACGAATACCAAATTTAAAAATACTAATCTTTATTAATTGAAATTTTGATTAAGTTTTTTACAATATCGTACGCCCATCAATAAAAAGTTACATTTTTGTACATTGCTTACAATGAGTTAAGTTAACAATCACTAACTCTTACAAATCAATACATTTACCTTTTAGGAAAGATAAATACAAGAATATTGTATTGCAGATATCAAAGATGAGTAAGTAGGTACATCAAATTTCTTAGTTCTATCATCACTAAAATTTGAGAAAAGTAATTAAAACCAAATTTAAACCACAATAACTTTTAGGGAAGATCTCGGAGAGAAGAGGATCGGGAAATTTATCTAAACGAAAGGCCCAACCCAATTTTTACCCACTTTTTTTGTATTATGTAATTTTAAAACACCTTGTTAACTTCATTAATCATTCGAAATATTAGCTAGGTAGATAAATACCTATATTTATCTACCAATTTTAGGGATAGACGTTATTAAATTATAACAGGAGTGAAATTAAAAACTAGTAGGTATATTTAATAAATATGGCAAAGGGCATAGGCATATAGTGATCGGTATAAAGAGAATGACCGAGGGCGTATAATCTAATGGCATCCCTTTATTAATCCGCCTCTGACCACAGTCGGTCATCGAATCAATGCAAAGAATCCTCCAGACGGAGATAGCAAGATATTACATTCCCATAAATGTTTGAATAGGCGATGGTAAAAACAAAAGAGTTTTTCCGGCGGCCGGAATCCACCAATCGCACACTGTATTGTTTAGGGCTGTATTAATTATGGCTGCCGATTGAATTCCGTTGTGTGTTCTACCTGGCCATGCCGTCATTCCACGCATATCTCGTTACCCCGCCTTCTGTTTGCCGCCGCTGTTCCATCTACTGCGCTGCCTCTGCCTCTTTTGCTACTGCTGCGCTCGATGCTCGCTTACGCTTCCTAAATATCTCCTATCATACCCAGTGGCTTAATCAAGTCGGAGAGAGAAATAGCAACTTGTATTAAAAGTCTTATTTCCATGATACAATTATTTCTCAACTCGACTACATTTCTTGTTCAATTTACGATTTACTGCTTTACTGCGATTTGACCAATTATCGTTTTAGTAGATAAATAATGTACTTTCGGATTAGTGGAAATTAATAACAAAGTGAACGAAATAGTTTGTAAATTAAACCAAATAAAACTGATTAGTAATGGAAGTTACCTCTATTTTTCCCATTATTATGTATATGAAAAGGTTTTTCTATCCACAATTGCTTTGGTAAAAAGTAAAAAGGTAAAAGTATTGACTTGTAAGTGTTAGTGTTAACTCATATTGGTCTATCTGAAGATGGTTTCATATACCGAAACTGTTGATAAATTAATGATTAATACAATTTTCGTAACAGTAGTTTGTATGTACTAAAAACTGTTTTAATTGAGTTCATAAAATTTTCTCATAGCTCGTGTCTGCATTCTTGTAATATTATTGGTAATTTTTTGACATGATATCTTTGATGTGTGGTTATTTTACACGCTTAGTACTATGTAATCGCATACAAACTAATCTAATATATTTTTAGTATAACACCCTTTATTATGAAACTTAACACTTCCATCTATCTACTCATGGTTTTAAATATTTCAAGGTTGTTATCAGATATTTCTCTTCTAAGTTACCTACCAAGAATCCGTTTAAACATTTTTTTGAATTTATCAACTTTTACAGTTTTTAGTAATAAAAAAATTATTGTTTGAGAACCTTTATGAAATTATTTCTCTTCACCATTTTTGCAAATTTCATGATAAATATTGTGGTTACTTCCATATTTGCCAATCAAATTTAGTTATTTATCATATTTAGTACAATTAGTTGCTAATAAATACCATACTGATATTTATTTAATTAATTAAAGTATAACTTGTAACAGAGAAAATTTTATTACGTATTTTAATATTTTTATTCTTCTTAAAATGTCTCTAGCCTCAATAGCCCCACCTGTAAATTTTCATACAGCATTCGCTATTACACAACACCTCATCATCATTGTAATTTACGATTTTAGAATAATAAAGTTTAACCGATTCGAAATAATTTTTCCGTCTTTAACCGGTCCCCCGCGCCACATCAAACGATCCTCCTACGCGATACCTCGTCGACATAAAAATTCAATAGGTAAACTTTTCACTCCATTGGATGGGTTTCTGTTTTCGCCGCTATTCGTCTATGAGTCATGGGATTTATCGGGAATCATAATTAGTAACACAAATGTTAGCGCATACGTCCGGAGTACACTATACAATCAAAACAACACCGAGAGCGATTCGCTGGCCTAAACCAGTGTATTACAAATTCGATGGCACGCTTTGCCATATTTCGATTCGACATAAATTAATCAATGTAATTAATTCATCTAATAATAGTGCAAAAGTCTTATTGATACACCTACGCAGAGTAGAAAAGCATACGCTATTGAAAACTTGGCAATAATCTTTCAACTATATCCACAAAATAAAATACTAAAGGGATCGCAGATGGATTTTTGGAATTTCTAAAATAACTTCAGGATTTGTAGAGGCTATTTCGGGCGGCTCCGTCCCTGTGCAATAGCCGCCAATGCGCTAATAATTCGCATAAAAACCGTGAGTCACTGTTTGAAAGCGAATAATGACTGAAAGACAAACGATTCACTGAAAGGTATAATGTACTCGACGTAGATTCGCCGGGAATAACGAATACCCAAGGGAAAATTTAAGTTACTGATGGTGATAATTGATAAGTTTACTGATAAGACGATTAGAAATTGTTAATATTCCGATAAGAGTAAGTAGGAAGAAATGACTAATTTAGAAAGTTGTGACAAATTGTCTATTGGAACATTAAAGAAGGAAATAATAAATAATCTTTGTATTATAGCACGTACAGGGTGTGTCAATGAAGCGGAATTCCCAAATCTGTAAAGAATTAGTTATTTCTTTGTACCAAATACTCATCATTTAAATCTTAAGAGTAGTCTATTGCTTCGTTACAGATGTGTTAATTATGCAATTAGATAATGACGCAATTTTACGCTAAAAGAAAATGGAATTATACTCGATTCAAATATTATTTTTAGTAGCACGCATTGGCTTGATGCTTGATGACATCTAGCTTTGGGGAAACAAGAAAAAATACTTGAAATCCTGGCCAAAAGCCAGCGCGCAGCGTTTATTTCTGGTCATTGATAAAATGAAGCCAGATAAACGTACTTAATGAGACTGAAAATTTTTATTTCCTTTCCAATACACCTACTGTAATTCTTCAATGCGGAAAAAGTAGATCAAATTCCATCTTTGACTGTGAATTGACGAGCAATTATCCACTTTAACGAACGCAATGAAAGAGATTGCAAATAATATTGTTTCCCGGCGCCCTTTTCCACCATTTCTATAGTCATAAATGCAAAAGCTGTTTTTCGGAAGAGTCGGATTTTGGTGGAACAATATGAGAAAATATTTGTTGCAACTGAAAATGAACACACAAAGGTATGATGCAATAAAGAAATTCCATTTCATTCCATTCCAATCCATTTTGTTCATTTATCCTATTAATTTAAAGTGAGCTTTGATCCATTTGTGTAAATTTGAGTGAGCCCAATAGGTAGATTAATGAAATCGCAGTAAACTGTGTTTTTCAATCGATCCATTCAATTGCGATTTGGCGGTTCATTTTGCCGTTTCGGTTCAACGGATTATAGTATTATTTCTTTTTTAAATTGTTTAATAGTGTAGGCATATTAGTTTTTCAATGTGAATTTTCTGCCCGATTAAAAAAAGTAATAATAGGCGTGTATAATTCCTTTCCTATCGATTTCTTCGAGTTAAATTGATTGACACCTACAATCATTTTGGGTCGAGAAAAGGTTTTTTTTTGTATTTTGTTCTATCCATAGTTCCACTGCATCAGCTTATGTAGGCGGAGTATTTGCACCGCATCCAAGATCAACATGAAAGTATAAAACACAGGACTTGCTTAATTTTCCATTCCAACAATTTCCAACATCATCAAAAGCATTCTGAATACCGAAGAACTTCCTCGTCTTCCTGTCTATCAGCGATATTATGGACATTTGGAACGTGTACCTATGTGGAAGAGAAAGCAACGTTGCCACTTGTAGCGAAATTTCGATAGATCTAGTGGTTTTTCCACTAACTCTAGTGAAGTAGATTGATTTAGGGCAATATTGAAGACGATTTTGGTTAATTTTATGCACGTTTTTTTATATTTGTGATATTTAATTAAATGAAAACCTTGGAAACTCTTAACAAATCTAAAAACTCGAAAGTATGAAAAAAAAATATTTAGTGATTTTTAGAAGCGTTGCAATCTAGAAAGATTTAAAACGTCGACTTGGCAATATTGGAGGAAAATTTACCTTAGCCCGTTTCGCTCGTTTCCAATATTTCAAGGAAAACATCGTGCTGGGAAAAAGTCGACGGATCCGCGTCGGGTTAGGGGGAATTTTTGCCCGGCGAGAAATTAATTTGTTACAGCAATCGAGCAAAATAACCGTAGCGGCGGTCGTTGTTTTCGTTTACAATGCGACTTCATCGCGGGAAAAAGAGTATAAAATCGGAGTTGTTCCGTCAGCGAATCCGCATTAAAACGGTCTACTACATACAGAGGGAAAATACCCGTCGGAGATGCCACAAAAGAATTTCCCTCATTAATAATTCCCGTCGTATGCTCGCTCGACGGTATTTTGTGATTTTGAGAAAGTTCCTATTTTCCGCGGAAAATAAGAGCGTTATAGTTCCATTAATGGAGATGTTCCTCAGGAAACATGTTAGAGAAGAAAATTAAAAATCGAATAGCTCATTTTACCTTAGGGAAATTACGAGTATTTTAATATTCGATTATTAATGCTTTTAGAAATAAATTTTAAACTTAAATGATCCACTAAAAGTACTACAGTTCCCTCGATAATTTTATCGTACCAACCCCATAGAAGCGTCTAATATAAGAATCTCTCCGTGAAAAACCTCGTATAGGCAATAAATTTCCTTTGAAAACGAAATTTCCGCCGAACAAAAGAAATCGAGGGGCAATGATGACAAAAAGGGAATGCAAGCGGGTCCGTTCGGCTCCGTATTCATGCCGGCGAGAGGAAATCTGAATTTCGGTGACCATTATCCGCATCCAGACACTTTTCACTATGCATGCAATTAACCAAAGTCCATAGTGGAAGCGCCCATTATAAACGGTATGGAAATGTCGCCGGGACTTGCCGTCCCTTTCCCATAAATTTGCTTTACAATGACGACGATGGCGACATCGGAATGTGCATGGCTTCATCACACTGCGTATTATAGAGAATAACCATTGCAGATAACCCAGTTTTGCATTTAAAATATCAACATTCAATTGAGAATATCGACGTGAATATTTTATTAGGCAAGGGTATACATACATACATATAACATCATCTGCTAATAGCTGAAAGAGCTTTTGCGTTCGCTTACAGATTACTTATGAACAATTTTAGCACAATTCAAAATTTAATGCGTTTTATAGTACTTATAGGTATATTAATTTTAAAGGAATACGAGTAAGTTTACGTTAAATAATCATCAATAACACTAGTTTACAAACTTTATACTCTTTTAGTGCATGACATAAATCAATTTTTTTTAATATATCATAGCGTGCTTATTCCAAATATGCTGTTAAAAAATTCAGCACGTCTAGTTTCTTTAATTTGTTCAACATAGTCGTCATTTCGATTGTTTTAAATGGTTCTGAAGTGTTCAATTGTTCTAGAATTCTAGACAGTTCTAAAGGTTTTGGATCGTTTTAAAATAGTTCTATAATAAATAGTTGTGGAGCGTTCTAAATGTTTCAGGAGCATTGTAAATGGTTCTGAACAATTCTAAATGATTGTGGGGCGTTCTAAATGATTCTAAGACAGTTCCAAATGTTTCTGGAGCTTCTAAATGGTTCCAAAAGATGTGCTAGGAGACAATTGTTGGACATTAATACATTTTAACGCTCAGCATTTCTATATTTGTTGTTTCTTTTCATGCATTGATTTATTTATTATTATTATTGTTACGTGTTATATTTTTTATCACCACAAATTTCAGTTTATTAACCAAAAATACATCACTCCCATTATCCTAAGTACTTTACACTACCTTGTAAACTAGTGTAATTATCAATAATTTTTCAATAAATACATCAAAAATAACACAAATTTATAAATTGAATATTAAAAATATGAACATTTTGGGGTAAGAATAAACGATATCGACATATCTATTCTTAGAAATAAAAAAACGATTTAAATCCATGTCCAGTCGATAAATCTGACAAGTCATTATTCGCAATGTCCAGTATATAAATTAAATAACGCATTATGCTTTCGTTATTTACACGACTGATTTAATTTAGTAAATGATTTTAAATGCGCAGATATAACAAGTAACTAGAAATCATTAAAAGGAAAGAACTTTCTAGTAATAATTATATAATTAAGGTTTTTGAACAAATTACAGCAGGAAACATGGCTGAGATTGCAGGTACAAGCGACACGTGTTCGAATGCTCGTTAGAATTGAATTTAAATATATCAGCAGATTAAAAATTATATGTATAGAGGAAATATGAAAGATGTATTGTGACCATTTGTGTTATTAAAGGTATTAATTACGTATATGCTATGGCAGTAGATATTAAGAAAATAGTGCATAAAATATGGTAGTTAGTTGAAATACTCTGCATATTACAATGCCTATCGAAACAAAAACTTAATGCAAAGTCTGGTACTGGTACCATGTAGGAACACATGCTAACTAACTGTTATACAGTGATGATATGATAAATTTAATTTTACATACAATAGCGGGACTGTCCGTCATTTTATGCCTACCTTACTTCATTGAATACAATGCATGTAAGTAAACATAAACATTTTATTAATTTGTTTTTGTCAGCCTGCATAAAACATACAGTTCTTTGTGCACTTAGAGATGTTAATAGCGCCCGCGAATTCAATTAACCACGAACGATAACAATGTAGCAATTAGATAGTATTGAAATAGCATTTTTTCGTTAGGATAAATAAATAATAATTTATAGATAGTGTACAGTAATTTATAAACTTATATTGATTTGCATAAACAATTTGCTCACTATACATTATTCATGATAAGAATTTTAAAGTTTACAAACGTAACGAAAATATTATTTTTCTATATTTATCTTAGCTTTTCCTAAAATTGCGCCAACGTAATACACAGTTGAGAAATTAAATAAGTAAAAATTGAAAATTTACATTTATTTTCATAAATTAATAAAAGAATGTGACCAATACAAGATGATTTGATATTTAATAAAATATAGAAAATTTGAATAAATGCAATAAATTAATTAGATTAATAACGCGTACACGTAACATAGCCACAAATAAATAACGAATATTGTAAGTAACACTTCAGTTGAATAATAATGGCGCAAAATATTATTAAAGCCGAGATGATTTAATGCAGTTTTGTGATGTATGGCGTTATCCGGAATTATTAATACCCACCAACAGAGGACCGTTATTAAACTTGAGAAATAATGGGGGAGAATAGGAAGCACTCGACTTCTATACGTGCCCGAGATAATATCAAACGCATCTTCCACTTTTTCCGCGAAAGCACTCTTTACTAGGCATTTAAATAAATCCGAGAAAAAAAATCGTCAAACATTAGTCAGGAAATAAAAACCGAACCGGCGATTATCGGATCAAAGTTGGCACAGTTTCGATTTATGAATGAATAGTAGTGGGTGTAAAGCGAACCGAGCAGTCCAATGAGAAAGAGGTTACGATCGGTATCTTCTTGAGCATTAAAATAAACTTGTTCTCGGATCTCTTCGAAGCAAAGTTTCCATCGTGACCAGAACAAAGAACCACAACGCAGGTACAAAAAAAGTGAAGGTGATCAAACACCGCTGCGTTGTCACGTCTACACCTGATATCATATGATCCTAGATTATTTTATGGTCCAAAATTTTGACTTTGTTAATGTTTATTAAAGAACAGAATTAAAACAAATCTGCTCATTTTTAAGCGAGTATTCGTAAAGGCGTTAATACAAAAATATTAAATTGTAGCAATGGTTTCATAACAGTGAGAACGCTCCTTTCAGATGCATCTTAAATGCGATGATAAACTTTACGAGTAAGTACTTACAAAGGAACAGGTTTTTTTATTTCTCTTGACCGGATTGCTCGAACAAATATTATGATATTTGATACTCTGTTTTCACTGTTATATCTACAATGTGTACCTGCCCAATGGCGCAAGATCTGGATAGGCGATGAGTTATTTACACGCAGAATAATCTGCACTATCTAGGTAGAAGTAGACTATTGTTTTGACATTTTGCAAATATAATCTAGAGGCATTAGAAAAATAAGTGACAAATACATACAAAAGGTAAACTTAGTGATCAGAAGTGAAGAAATAAAGATTGAAGTACATCATATACAAGTATCTCTAAAAAACAGTAAAATCCGCTAAAGGAAGGAGAAAACCAGCAAATCGTAAACCAAGTTTGCAACAGGAAACTAGCCTCTTATTCTACGATCTTATTCTCACAAGTTAACTACCCAATATACCTCCCCTATAAGAAGGTAATTATATAAATATTTCTCAAAGAAATTTTTAACAATATTTTACAGTAGTATAACTTTGTTGGCAACATTGTACATTTTAAATACTGGCACTCTCTTCCAGGTAAACTGATTGTGTAACACAATGCCCAGCAGTGGTCGCTTTTTGGGACGTGTTTCCATTATTAATTTCGTATAATCTCTAATTGCTTTTGTTGAAACACGGAGAGCGCACCAGAAAGAATTACAATAGAACGTTTCAAATTCGTTAACATATAACGACTAAAATCCGAACTGTTTTTATCACTTTCAACGTGTCGAATTTTATCTAATGGGAAATGCAATGCAATTTTATTGTTAACAGGATCAAAGGAGGTCAAAACGTAGCCAAAATTTATCTTTTTTCAATTGATAGTATTGAAATTATATGAAAAGTGAACTTACTATAAAAAAGAAAGAAATTGTCCCTAAATTTCGTCACATTTTTCTGCTTAACATAGCACAATAGCTTTCTCACACTTTATTGTGCTTGCTGGAAATTGTATTTAATCTATGCTAATGAGTCCGTTTGCTTAATAACATCAGCACGAGATCTTGTTAATATGGCATTTAAATTATGTAATTCATTTGCCGGTAATATTTCTTCGAAGATCATTTTTATGACTAAAGCCTGCAGCATTTAAGGACACTCCACCTTGCGTCTTATTTTATTATATCTTTGTTTAGGGGAGACAACTAAAACTAAAAGGTTTGATAGTGAATAGGGTGGTAAATATCGAGCAACCGGAAATAGAAAATTCCACGACGAACGTCCCTGTTGTTATTATCGTCAGAAATTTATCTATTCAGGCAACTTTACCTACCGAAAATAAGATATGCTCGTATTCTAACGTAAAACGAACCTAATTAAAAACCGATGTTTTTACGAAATGTAAATAGGTAGCAATAAAAAAGTTTTAAATAATTTTTACTGCTTTTTTTAAATAATCGATTTAAATGAAACGATAATAATTTTAGATAATTGCACTTGCTCGTATGAAAACTAAACATTCTAGAAATACCTTTAGAAACAAATGTGCGGGGAAATCCAACAAAAAATTCCCGACAATGCTCGAATTTTTCTTTTCCAACGCCGGCATTCCAATTATTTATGTTAAATAAGTTTTGAATTTTATACGTAGAGGAAAACTACCTACTTGAGAGAAGATAACTATCATTCGCCGCTAAACCAGTTAATTAATTATTACTCGCATCTTTGAAATGGGACTGTGAGGTATGTTTTATGTTTTTCGGCCGGGATTCATTTCATTAGAAGAATTCTCCGTGCGTGATCGTTAAATTTCGAAAGGCCTAATCGATGAAATTCATTAACCCGATGTACAAATAAATCCGCAAATTGTAATTAGTAATACACCCTATTGATCTTTATTTATATCGCATATAAAGCAATTAACTGGCTACCTATTTAATTACAGTTTGTAGGAAATGTGCAACTGAATATTTCAATTTTACGGTCAATGCTCGTAATTATGCAGCAAGCCATTACATTTTACGAATTTTAATTATTAATAAAAAACAGCTGACAAGAGTTACTCTTAAATGCTACTCTTTCATTGTTCATTTATAAAAATATTGGGAGAATATAAATAATAATAATTGCCGTTGCAGTGTTGCCAGATTAATACTATGAACAGTTGCATAAAAAACAAAATTTATGGCTAATGACTATATAAACAATAACTAAATTTAGATACTCATAATTTTGTGGAAATTGAAATTATTCCAGATAAGAATAAGCAAATTAATGCTAAAATTAATTAAAACCCAGTAGATTAAACAATAAGCAATTCTATGATAACGTAATGTTATCGAAATTGATTGCCCAATCGTGAATTTTCAATCTGCATGTTCCTCAAAGTTTTTTTTTGCTATTTTACGACTTGAAAAGTATTAAAATTTTTTAAAAACCCCATTAATTCCAAACAATGAACGATCCAAGAATACTATTATAAAATTTTTACTCAACAGTAAAGTTATAAAAATCCAATGTTCAATTGAAAAATAATTACAACTTTAAGTTTTATTGTACATACAAGTTGTTTTATTTATTGTTAAATAATTGCTGATTTTTTTATCGGAGTATCCGAACTCTGCCACAAAATGCAGGTAGTCATTATGGGTTGTTCGAACTCTGCCAGGTTTTAAAATTTTAGGGATTAAGTATTTAACCCGTAGGGGTCTAATTGTTTAATCCGATTTAACAATTTCATAATATATTTTCAACGTATATTTGTAACAAAAAATACATGTACATTTTAATAAAATATATAGGTTTAAATATACACATAAAAATAAAATAAAATTATATCTGAGGAAGATTTTTACATGTCACCGTTTTCACAAATATAAAGCGAGAAATAGTATTTTTCTTATAGTTTTCCGTATGATTATGAATAATTATATGTTTTTTTTTCCGATTTTAGTTCGCCGAACGAATTTTCGCGTATATATCCGTTTGAAAATCTAATAACACACTAATAAATTAGACAATATTTGGGTGTGCTTTATAAAGAGTTATTAAAATGGGAATGAAAACTCTCACAAGAATTAGTTGTCCTCTTAAAAAAGTCTGCAATGTTTGCCCAAATATGTGGTGGAAATATCGAATATTGTTTTTTATACGTTTTATTGACATAATTGCGAAATTATATAATTCTCTCATCGTTTGGAAGCAAAAAATGTAGTTCGTTATTAAAAAATTCAACAACTTCCTCAGGTCTAAGAAACATCATTCCAAAATGTACTTTTAAGTAGTCGCCAATTACTCAATCTTTCTGCATGTACTCTTGTACCCAATGAAAATCCAGAATCTTTCGAAACCAAGCTTGACAGAGATGAAATTTACAACCAAAAATAATTTGATCTCTACCAAAACATCCATATATAGCGTTATGAATGCTTAGTTCAAAATCTACTACGACTTCTTTGCGTTGAAATTTTAAGTTTTATTTAGGTAATATTATAATAAACCCTAATGACACTAATAGGATTAAACTTAATGGTCGTGGCAGAGTTCGAACCATTCAGTAATCCCCAAATTGATACAATTCAGGTAACATTTTATTTTGTGGCAGAGTTCGGATATGCCCTTTTTTATTACTTGAATACTGTATATGAATTTTCTGCATTATCGGTCGATTTTTAATGCACTCCTGTTGATTGAGGGGTCCAAATAAAATTTTTAGTATTATTGAATCTACATAAAAAAGAAGTTTAATCAAATAAACATTAAAAATAAGGTTATTATCAACTATACCGTAGAGGAACCATTAAAATTTTATTTTAATTTCGATTAAATAGCAATTGGGTTTTTATACGTGCATTTACGTAAAAAACAATTTACATAATCTCAATCGCATGGTGAAAATATGTTATTTTGTAGCTTCTTTCAGTTTCAGATAACATTAGAAAAGATTATTAGAAAATCTAATAAAACACTAATTTCAAAGATTACCGGACTGAATTCGTCGTGATTTATTATATCGAACGAATAAATTATTATTATTTGTTAATCTTGCTGTATTCAAATGAATTTAAATATCTAAGAATATAAAAATGTTATACAAGACGTTCGATTCACGGTTGTTAGTATATTTATGAAATAATTTATTACATACATGCATTTGAAAACCATGAAATCGTTAAAAAGATATTGGCATTTTAAAAAAACACCAACTATAAAAAATATCGTTTTACTAATTTAGAGATTACGATGAACGTTGCGTTTATGAATGAAAATCCACGATTAATATTTAACCTTGACTTTTAAACTTTTAACAAGTTTACTAGCAAATTAAAAAGTAACACCTTGTTTCTTTAGGTACGTTTCTGTAGGCACGACCATAATGGAGTTTTCTTACAAGTCTTGCAACACATGGGTAATTTTAATAAAGCAGAACGTAACATTTGCAAAGAGTATAAAAAGTACAAGGCGAATCATATAGAATGAAGTAGTTTTGATAACAAGGATAGTTATGTTAACATACTGTCTAAATGCTCTGGAAAATATGAGGTAGGTACAGAAAAGTGCAAAAACACAGGTGTGAAACACCTGAAAACTTTGAGTTTCAGCGTTTTATACTGTAATAAAACCATATTTGCTTCATCTAAGGGTTGAAGTTTCTATTGTATATAATTAACATCTGCTTAATATTTCATCTAGATTTCAAATTCCAAGTGTATCTTGGAAAATATGTAATTCTTGTAGATATTCTTAACAAACTGTCTTATCCAACACCAAAGAATTCAATAATAATTTTGTAAATTGTTACTCTTTTGACTATTAAAATTCCTATAATCTAATAGAATCACAAATACACAAAGATAAATTTTATCTGAATCAGAGAAATCTGTTCAATATGTTTCAAACGCTGATTAATTTAAGCAATTTGACATGTGCATGTTTATAAATTCTCCATCAAAATACGTAAAGTACATCTATATTTAATTTACAAATGTCCATCCCAAAGCAAGTCCATCAATCGATATGCGATCTAACTCGTTAGCTCTCGATTATAGTGTACATATAATTAAAAATAACCGCCAATATATAAATTAGTAGTCGCTTAATTGATATCGAAATAAACAGTTTCCGCGCCAGACAAGTCGATAGAAAACGACGTGAATGTGGTGAAAAAAAAAAACCTTCGGAACCAGCGCTACCAGAATTCGAACGCGGTAATAGCGAAATAACACCGTTAGCCCATAGCGCGTATACGGGGAAAGAACCAGTCGCGAACTTTTTCAATCCTCCGGTGCTGGTGAAAGTCCGCGGAGCCGGCAACGCGGGCGACGTTGTCGGTTCACCTGAAGCCGATAGCGACGGGCAGTAAAAGCAACGCGGCGCAATTAATGCCGGCGGTCCTCTGAGTCATACAAAAACTTGTTTTATACCCTTTCTTGTTTTATACTCTCTTGCTCGCGCAACTTAGCGTTTTATTACTACTGGAAGTACTGGATCTTTGTGTGGCGGCAAACGCAGTGGCAGCCTAGCCCAGCGCTTTCTTCGCCAATTCAAGTTCATTTTCTATCGGTTACAAATAGGCGCATAACAAAATCCGCCGGTTATTAACTAAGTACTTACTCATTTGAGATTACATCGCAACGTAACGTAGAAAGACTTACCTGCAAAAAGAAAAAAAAATTAAAACTGGTATAGTAAAGATAGTACAATTGTGTACCATTGTTCACCATTATTTATGTTGCAAAATTCTTGTAGTTATTGCGATGAAAAGTTGATTATTAAATCTATGTATGCATGCATAAAAAACCCAAATGAAATCAAAAATCTAACTCAAACATTAAAAGTGAAGAAGGTATTATTCTGACCATCTCAAAAATCTGGTGGTCCACAGCTAAATTTTTCTCTATAAAGTTCTGACTGTAAAGTTATTTCAAATTACCTTATAGATATCTAAATAATCTAATTTCTTTAGCAATGATGAGAGAATAAAATTTAATAGTCATAAATTTTAACTTGTTGTACAAGCAAAACTGGACGACTTTTTGCAATAATGAAATGAAGGGATGCGAACTGCAAATTGCAGAACTATTCATTCCCCTCTATTGATTGATATTTGTTTTTTCGAAGCTTTCCTATTCGGCATTGTAAAAAAGAAGAAAGACGACAAAAGTAGAATTGTATATTGTTGAGCTGCTCCGCACTGCGAAAGGGCTTCAAAAGCCTTTGAAAAATAAAATAACTCAATTCTGCCGTTTTTTATCTGCATTTTTGCAACCGCGCCACAGACAATGGGCTCTGTTTTTGAGGGTTCGTCCTTTCTTGAATTCGTCCTATTAAACCCACACATTCTTTCCAGCTAATTAACGGAAAATATGTATTCCATTCCGGAATACAAGCACCAGTGTAGTGGAATTTGCTTACAATTCAAAAATAAATTCTGTACAAAGGTAAGTACGTTTACTAAAATTGATAAAAGAAATAAAAATTTACAATGTCCTCAGACCTTTGTAAATTACCAGAATTGTGGACGGTATTTGAAACAAAACAAAGATACCCTATTTAAAACTTGAATGATAGTAACAATAAAACCACTAATTTAATCTACAACCAAACTAGCTAAAAATACGTAAAGTTGTATTTAAAAGTTCATACTATAAAATAATACCGTTTACCCGACCCTGTTTCATTCAATTACTTTTTAAGTCTCGGTCCTGGCGTATGAATATTCAATAAATGCATCGCATCATTCGTTGTAAACATACCACGTACCGCATGCGTTGAGTTTGTGAACAATAGAAGAAAAAAGGGCAGGTTTCATCACGGCGAGCGACTTACCTTTAGGGTTGGGCGGATTTACACCGTTCACTATTATAGTATAGGTGAATAGGAATCGGAAAAGACGGGACGGAAATTTAAAGGCGTACATTATACGTTACGTTCGGACGGCTACGTTACAAGCTTAAGCAGTTAATGATATGAGCTTAACAGATGTCTCTCTCGCTATGTAAGGGACCGTACAGACGGTATGCGTGTGTGTGTGCTTGCGTAGGAGGAAGAATATACGATTAGAGCCAATGTATGCACAGGCGATTGAAAATCAATTAGTTTAAAAATGTAAGATAGAAAAAGATAAGCGTGTCCGCCTATGATGAAAGGAGGACGAAAGCTTGGTTTAAAGTTTAGTAAAAGAAGCATGGTTTGATAATGTGATGATTGAAAATGGTAACATAGTAATTTTAATACTCTTCAGTATTTTTAACTCTTCAAGAATTACATGTGGTTCTCTTATTTTTTCTTTTTCATTCCATTCTTCCCTCATTTAACTACTTGTTTGTCACTAAAACAAAATCTTCTAAACTCGAAACTGTTTAAAACTCTCAACAGCAACTTAATAATTATATGCATAACAGCATAATGATCAAATTCCACAATAATCAAAACTTCACAACTCCGTCACCAGCAACACAAAACTCAACCCGACAAGAAAATCGATCAACAGCATTTATATATTAAGTTTAAGAAAATATTAGAACACAATAATACGTTGAAGCTTCTCGTTTATAACACCAACAACCTATTGAGTGGGCAAATCCTGGCAACCCGAACTGCATTTCCAAAGCAACCCCATCAACCAATCGAGGAACCGGGAGGATTGCGACGTTTTCGGCGAGCCTGCGGCCAAATAGGTCGCGCTGAGGTCCCCCACGGACGTGGTGATGTTGCGCCTGCTGACGCCGTTATCCAAAATCACGTGTATATTAACTTTGGAATAGGGCGTCGAAGAGGGCCTGGCGCTAGCGGTGGAGCGTCTGCAGACGCTCTGGCTGCTTCCCGAAGCGGTCTTGGGCCTCTTCGTGACGGACATGGATTCGGGGTCTTGGAGTTTTGACGTTTGTAGAGGGATTTCGATGAAAGAGGTAGCAATCGATGTGATATCTCCAGTTACCGTCATCGATTCGCTATCCAAATCCGTGGGAAACTTGTGAACGATTATAGATGTAGATGAGTCCATTAAATTATTCTTGGTGGGTGGGAAAAACGAGACCGGTTGGTATTAGGTTTTTGGTGTAAAATTCATTGTCAATTTTATCTGAGATTGTGACGTTTGCTGCGGTTTTGAGGTTGGTAATTAAAGGTGCGTTTGATATTAATCACTTTTGAGTTTAATTAAAATGTAAAGCTTTAAATTAGTAGGTGTGTACAGTAATTTCTGAGTCTAAAGAACGGTGGAAAATTTGTAAGGTAGCGCATTAATAAAACAAATTTCTTTAACCAGTTATATCATGCAAAATAACCTAAATGTTATTGATGAAGGTAACTATAAGAGTTGGATAAATAATAGCTATCATTACAACCATTTTTCTGCTTATACCGAAGCACGCAACATATTTTTTACAAAAGTCTCCTAATTATCTCTAATAAAATCGAACAGGCCAGCTAATGAATATTGATCATTTCTAATTAAAACGTACTCTAATATATTCGAAAAGTTGGCATAAAACCATCATACGAAGATAAGGACGAAATAAAGTTTAGTCCAAACAGGAATTTAATTAAAAAAATGATAAATGGAGTTGGGAAAAGCTGCTTCGACTGTTAAAATTTTGCAATTTGGTTAGTTGTAAGTTCGAGAAGTATGTTCTAACGCCACAATTTTTTGTCATATATTATGTATTGTCGTTACCTAGATCATTATTTTAATAATTTATACATTCTAATACACAAGTAACAATTAATGTTAACCTATTTCTTTTCCTGCTACTCTTATAATTAAGTCAGTTATTAAATAACGACCTAATTTCGCTTTTAAACACACACACATTCCTAATTCATAATTTCAATTTTAATTACCGACTCCGGCTGGCAATTTCGCATGGTTCGCTGGCCCGGAGAAGGCGGTGTTTTTTGGTTTAACACTCGCACGTCTTACGTTTACACGTAAGTATTACACAATTACGCGGCGTTAACAATGCTTTTTCCGGCCGTTTACATCGAAAAGTTTAGACTGGCCGTCGCCGTAAAATTTAAAAACAATTAACAGATAGGCAGTTCGCACGACCGCAGGCCCCCCTGTTAAACCAAATATAATTGTAGGGAAACTGTGGTACAATTAACATTTAATGCCTGCGTTGGAAATTCTCATTTCTCTACAGTTATTTTTTAAAAATCTCTTTAATAATACAATAAATATTACATAAAGTATAAATAATATAGAGCGACCTTTAAAATATTCTTTCATGAAAAAATGTTATGCTAAAAACTTTAAAAATCTATTAACATGTTAATGTTTAAAGTTTGCAAACTTTAAAAATTAATAAAAAATCTATCTGAATTTATTGAAAAAAACACGAAATAAAAATTTTGGGTTTCTCTATTTGATGGTAGAAAGTTTTGCATTATCCTGCTCAAATACTTATTACATTTGACCCTTTAGGTCAATTTTGCAAGCCAAAATACTTTGACACTTATTGAATATTCAATATATGTATGTATAATATGCTTGCTAATTTATGCCAATTTTAAAAATAATTAATGATTGTATAGGAATACAACGTATTAACATAAAATGTTACCACTGCTGATTTTTCTCAAATCTATTAAAGATTCGAATGGAATCTATTATGGATATATTAGTAAAATGTTTAGTCTTATAAAATGAAACAAAAAATGTAAGTAAATCTAAATATTAAATAATTCAAACAGTCAAAAAAACATTCTATTCATACTTTACAGATCAGAATTTTTCAACCCGATATTTTTAAAAATTAATTCAAGCGCAAGCGGAGCTTTCGACTGTTTCAAATTGGGGTAATTTTTACGTCTAAAAATAATTCACCAACGAACTCACCTAACAAAAAATACCCCCTCGAATGTACACACATTGACATGCACGACGGGAAACAGAGCGGGGACATTACTGCGCGCTGTACAATCTTGTATTTCAGTAATCGAAAAAATAACATAAGCCGTGATCGCGATCGACAATAAAAAAATCGATGGGAACGCTGATTTTTCGCCAAATAAAAAACGCAATAATTTACGTTTTTCAGGTGACGTGATTATTTTGTTGTTGCAACCAATGGCGTGCCGATCAGACAATCGCTAGTAGCCTGCTATTGTTCCAATTATTAATCATATTTGATAAACTGTTGTATCGATAATATGTACATACATGTAGAAATAGATACATATTTGCTACTTTTCAAAATTAAAAAAAATTCAAAGTTCAATGACTGAAGTGTCATGTTTGTGGTGGGTAGCACAGTAAATTCAAAATTGCGAAATAGGCGAGCTTGAGTCTGTAGAGGTCATAAACTCAAAATAAGCTATCATATCTAGAAAAAAGTAACAAAAATTCTTGAAATTCCGGTAAACCAGCTTATTAAGATGATAAAAAAGCTTTAGGAAAACCACCACAAGATCAAAAATATCACTATAAGACAAAAATTTCGCATAAACGAAAAAAAAAAGGAATTTCCATCCACCCAAAAGAGAAGAAAATGTCCAAAAAGTCTTTAAAATACTTCATCAAAATTCTTTAAACCGAATCTGCAAGTATAAAAATCAATTATTATTAAAATATAGCTGTTACGCTACTGTTGCGCGACATAAACTACACAATTAATTGTGAAATTTACCCATATAGTCGAAGAATCGAATTTTCTCCGAAAATTCAAGTTTATGTTTTCCACATGATCAAGGCGATTTCTCGGGGTTGCCGTTGGGTAACGTGTTGATTGATGGATAATTGAACGTTTAATCGTGATTTCTTACTACAATAAATCATGTCAGCGTTCTTGTAACGCACGACGACATATTTCGAACCGTTTAAAGAGAATTATTTATTTACTTCGTTTTGCAATGATTCGCCATGCTTCATTTTTAAAATAGCGAGCAGAGCTTTTTGTAATTCGATAACGAAATGCGCGCTCGAAAAGTTCTCTGCTTTCCGAAAAACGCGCTTTTTGCCTTATTACTTTTTGATTCGATTGAAATAATAAATATTGACGTTGTAATAAAACGCGATAGGGTATCGTAATAGGTCAGAATATGGGAAATAAATTTAAATCAATAATTGATTTCTTTGTTCTTTAATTAGATTAATTACTGAATGCACGGCCAATTTGCTTTCGATTTATTTCTGTTTGATTTTTAAACAACAGTTGATAGAAGTTGAGTTATTGCATTATAAAATAAACTATATTTAGGCCATTTTCGATATTTGATTGTTTATTTAGTGATTTACAGAAGGTTAGAATGTGTAATTTTTGTAAGTTTTTAATTTTAAACAAATTACCAATTTTTTAATCAACATGTTGGATATTTAGGATTAAAATAAAAATGCTTAATTTGCATTAATTAAGCAGAAAAAATTATTAATTGAATTTGTTGATCCAAATAAATTTTAGAAAAATAAAATACTTTTTTCCAGTCGATTTTCTTCGGTTCAGCAAAAATCATAATTAACGTGTGGGCAACACAAATTTTTATTATCGAACCTTCATAAATACATTAAACAATTAACATCACATTGTAATAAAACGATAAAAATGTAAGTAAGACGGAAAATGATAATTTTAGCATTATTATTCTCACATTCAATCCAATAAATTTATATAGATTTAGTAAAATTAAATCTTTTTTATACCCACGCTTAATCAAAATCGAATTAATAAAAAGTCATTTCGTGTAACGAATGCCCTGTAAGATAAAATCGTGTTTGCAAAAACAAAATACTCCAAGAGTCTCAAAGAAACACCTAGGTAATTTTAAATATTTATTAGTTCATTAAGTAAATTAAGGCACAATTTAGGTAGTACATCTTCTGTAACAGTATCATTTTTAACTGCACTAAACCGTGAAAAGTAAAGTATTATAATTTTCCGTTATGTAATAGAAACAATTAGCCGTAATCTATTATTAGTAACATCAATTAAGCATCATGTCCGATCTGCGAAATTCATTATTTCACGTCACGCTGACCTGAAAGCACCTTCGCAACGAGCCCGTCAACACGAAAAACAAAGAGTTAACCCATCCATAATTAAGCGACTTAATTGAGCGTCCGATGGGCATCGTTTCGACGCCGTTTTTTAATTTTCAGTTCCATATCGTAGTCTTTCAGTTTTGCGCAAACTTCCTAGAAATCCGCGGCATTTTCGTTGATCGCTCAGCGCTTCGATGTTATGCGAAAAAATAGATAAAAATTTACGCTTCGCATAGTAAAATGTTCAGCACAACAATCAAATCCGAATTTCTTAATTGTAATACCGCGCACGAAATGTTTCAAGCGCACATTTTTTTTCTTACATAATAGAGCGCTTTGAATTGATTAGGTTATGGTTTTTAGTTATCTTGTTTACAGGGGAATTAAGTTTATTGTTGTTTTTTTCCGGTACTTCATCTATCCAATCATTGATATCTATAATTAATTAATGAAACGTTTTTTGTGAAATTTCTTTAGGAAGTTCAAAAAATCGATCAGTTCGCAAATTAATAATTTCTTATTCTCTATTTTGTTACATCAAAGCTTAAAAAATATCAGATTCAACAGATACTCAGATATGAGTTTGAATAGATGTTTTTTAAGAATTCTTTTTATTACCTTTAAAAGGGACATGTTTCAATTAGACGTATTTTTATTTATCTGAATAAAAAGAAAAAAAACCTCGGAGAAAAAGAAAATACGGTATAAATCTAACGAACGTAATATATAAAGTGATGCTTATCTTGCTAAAAGGATCACCGAAGCATCGACTTCGTTATCAAGTACAAGTATTCTGGATTCCTAGGAAATACTTGTCTGCTTTTTAATTGAATATTTACACGGCTTTGATAATGCCGAATAGGTGCATTATTTCGACCTTCTGCCTGCATCTCACGGCCATCTATCATTCACCGGAGTCCGATGACCGTGCTTCAAAGCGCGACGAAAAAAATATTTATAATTCACGATTTTAGCGTCTCCGAATAAAAACGGTTGCAACTTCGCCTCGACATGAAAAAATTATGTTATTGATCCTCGGTTAATTTCGACTTCTATTTTTACCTTGAAGTGAAAATAAAACCTCGTAATGTTGCAGTGGATTAACGCTTTTTTTTGGAAATTTTGGCATCACTCCACGGTACATTTGCCTATACACGCCACACCTGTCCGAATTTTAATCGTAAAATTCGAACTTCCGCAAAATATTTGCTCTTTTCAACGGATGAATTTGGATACGACAGAAAAGGGTAAAACGACGACAAATAGGTGTGTTACACGACAGTAACTATCGAAATCTTCACAACGACGAACTATCACAACGACAGGAAAGTAAAATTTTACAAGAAAACTTAAATATAAACATATGCAATAATAATGGGATAAGCGACTTCTCTCCTTTTTCTTTCTAAACCTGAACCAAATCAAAATCGCTATCAAAAATCAAAATTGTATCAAAATTGTAATGTCTTGTTTTGTATTATCACAGAAAGATTATAGAGTCCATACTTGTAATTTTATAAAAAATGGCACAATAATGGCATATGATGCTAAGCTATTCTTACTTAATTTTGCAAAAACTCTCTAACGATGTAATATTTTCCCTTATGTAACTAACGTCTCGTCTGTAATGCTGGAAGCTTTAGGTTTTGTTTTTATTTTAGCAGACCGCTCAAATGACCAAAGTGTATTTTTACACTGATGTATTTTTGTTTTCGTGTTGTGTAACGGAACAAACTGGAATGACACTTAAACTAATGACCTGTTTCTAATAACAACGCTTCACGGAAAACGACCGTTCACATCTTCTCTAAAGTCAATTTACGATACTTAAATAAACAAGTTAGAAAATAAGAGTAAATTTGTTTATGATTAGTTAATTGAAGTGCTATATAATTTGCTGGGTTTTTGCCTCAATTAAACATTGTGTTATCTAAATAGGTATGCTAAATTTAATGCAAAAATTGCATAAAATGCAAATGAACCACCGATTATTGTGTAACAGCATAAAAGTATCCGTCATAAATCATTACATTACATATTGCAAATGTATATCCACACTTTAAACTATTGCCTATTATTTATGGTGCATGTGAATACTTCAAAACTTTTTTCAAAAAATCAACAATGTTATAAACACGGCGATAAAAACTATAACAAACAAATGTTTTATCATAGAAAAACAGTTATACATCCTAACTGATCTTGGACTGTCAAGGACTAACCGTTATTAGATAAAAAAAAAACGTACGCAAGCATGAAAAAAACTAAACTCTGATAAATTTGCACCTCTATTACTCGACTGTAATTAAATATGTACAAGTGGCATAATAATTAACTCGATATTACAAATAGAAAACAATAAGTAATTTGTATTTGTAATTAGATTGTCACCGCTTCGGATATTTGACACTTTTGTACATAGTTACAGGAAAAATTGAGTATAATTTCCATTATAAGATTCCTATAGGTTTCATGCATATTGAAAAAAAAACTGCGGCAATATCAACTTGACAAATATTTCGCTTGTAATTAAAAAAAGAGTTTACAAAAGAAATTATGATCGATCCGCCCCTGAAAATATATAGCTCATCCACAATATCAGGTAGTTTGTTTACAACGCATATCTACCTACGTAATAAAGGGGTTACACGGGCGCTATTTAGTCTTTGTAACTCCGGTTGCTCGCGTACAAACTTTGTGTATATGTAGCGTAACTGAAGCGCAAGCCACCACAACAAAGTGGAAAAGCTTTGACAGAAGAACGCTGACGTCTAATTTAAACGACTCAAGCATTCGCCCAGGGAACACCCGAACTAAATGAAAACTCGCTTTGTTATCTCAAGCCGAACTTTGATACACTCATCCTTCATTTGTCGCGGCTTTTTTATCCGGGCGCGGTAAAAGGACCCAGAGGAAGCTGAAAGGAACTTTCCTTATTGGCGCGACGAAACCAATAATTAATTTGCAGAGTCGGAAAATTTTAATTGTAACAAGAAAACAATATAAAGTATTCAGATATTAAAACAATGTAATGAAGGATGGATAAATATTCAATAATTTTCCGCAAAGGCAGCGCAAAATTCATATATTTTCCACAATGGATTTTTGATATGCTTTCGAAATACAATACACAATCGATGGAAAAGAGAGCAATTCAGGCTTATTAAAAAAATTGTTAGATGTGCTTGAGATCACGAAATCATTAAAATCATTAAAAAAACTTCTGAAAAGCTTTTACAAAATCTTGAAAATTCATCAACAATAATCTGCAAAAATAAACCTTAAAGAAAATTGCTGTTTTTCAATAAATTTAGAAAGAAATCCAATAAAGTGACATCAATAAAAGAAGGGAGAAAATTATGTAAGATACATGTGAACTGTTAAGGGATTTTTCTTCGGAAGTAATTATAGAATATCCAAAGCGATTTTTTGCAATCTCTCCGGATACACGACGTAAAAGAGAAAATTTCCATACAGAAAAGAGAAAATACAAATTTATTATTCCACTTTATTGCACGGAAAAGTTTTAACATGTAATTAGAAAAGTTTTACGCTTTTCTCTTTGCGAGCCCGGTACACGCCGAAGTTTTGATATATAAATAACTTATAAGATTTTATTGCCTGTTACATTAAGATATTTCGAATTTCCAGTTACCGGCGCTGTTCGCTTTCCTGCGGAATAATTTCCTGATTCGGAATTAAGTTAATTAACCTTCTATTTACATCTGCGTCACATATTGAAAAATTCGTATCGATCCGAATTATTCCATTTCCGTTTAATTTACCTCCAATTTACGGGTATTACCTTAATTTATTAGTTTAATGAGATATTTTAGTTGATGTTAATTGGTGCAAGATTATGTTTGTAATACCCTTTATTGAAGAGAAAGTACAATATTTTGAAACGATTCATTAATATGTTTTTTGTAAAGTGGCGCAGTTGGTAGGATTTTCATAAAAATAACTTACATATATACATTTCGGTATGTTTTAGTTTATTACAATTTCTAAGTATATCCAAACACTACATACAATAATAGCTGGGGTATTAAATTACTATATAAATTTAATTAGAAAATCTACTATTTCTTTACTTTAATAAAACATTTTATTAACTCTGTATACCAAACACCAACGGTTGAACTATTTAAAGAGCACTTAAATCGTATACAAAGTTTAATAGTCTGTGGGTTAAAAATAATAAAAAGACCGTTATTCTTGTGTGATTTGTGTTACATTATTTGCTTTTTTTGTCATTTTCATCGAGTAAATAGTTCTGTGGAAATTACGATTTCTGCTTTTTGCCCAAACACAGTAAAAGTTAACCACAGTAAATGACGAAGCCCGTTCCACGTTGAACCGCTTTTATTATGGTAGCTTCCCATTACACGATTCACCAACTTTGTTATTATCGTCTTGAATAGGTTTCGGAATTATGAGAATCTAAACAGATTAATATCTGGTAAAGAGGTTGGTCTTCTAATAATATAGCATGAATGAAAAATAAATAATTACTCTACTAGAGATACAAGGCGAAGAATACTAAATAACATTCTGTTCATACCTACAATAATTGTGAAAATGTATTTTAAAAGTTGCTTTACTTATCAAACACCATGTACAATTTCAATAAAATTAAATGCATTTTATTGGGTTAATAAATTTTGTTTTTAAAGATGTGGTGAGAAAGAAAAAAGGCCACCCAATCACTCGCTCGTACATTATCAAAAAATCGAAGTAACGAGAAATTTTAGAGAAAAGCCGAGATGAAAATAATGATGAAAGAGCAAGCGACCCGCGAACGATTTATTATCTCAGTTGACCTCCCTTTGATGCTCCTTTTCTTAATTAGAAAGACGGTCTGGCGATGCCGTTTACAGCCGAGAAAAAGTTTCCTAATTAAAAAAAATATACTTATCAAGTGGGGGAGAATAAGGTAAAAAAGCGCTGAGAAAATTTGATTTTAATGTGAAAAAATTGTACTATAAAAGCATTTCCTTCTCCAAAATACTAAATTGTAAAAGAATGTTACTTTATCACACCATTTATTCGTACCTCAAAGGCCTTACAACCTCTTTCATATGCCCTATGGGTAACCAGTTTCCATGATACCAAATTTCACATTTGCAAAAGCTAATCTAGTCATAATGACATAATAGAAAAGATATAATTTTTGTGGAGATTTTAATATAATACATAATATCAAATCAACAACGAGATACGTAAATAACAAAGGCATTAAATGTCACGGCTGTAAATCATTATTATAAACCAGAATATGTGCGAACTAAGCTAAATTACTAAACTAGTTTACGGAATGATATTCTGTACAAATGATTTGTTGCATATACACTTGCATTACACTCGGTAATGGTAAAATAATTACGAATAATTAAGGTAGCGTAAGAATGTTTCCGTTACTCTATTGCTTTTTACTTCATTTGTTGTTTTTATTTTCAGCCGCAATCACAATAGAAACAGGAAAAATAATATGTAGTTATGTTAGTAGATTTACCTGTTAGGATTTTAATGAGTTTATTCGTAGGGCGTTCGAACTGAAATCGATTTTTCCTTTGGGGAAATTTAACAAATTAAACAGTTAAAAAAATATCCAAATTATAGGCTATTATTATAACAGGTTTTTGATGAACAAATTTCAAAAAACATCGTAAACAAATGGCACAAAAATACATCGGTGAACATGCTATTTTATGTTAATGGTGGCCATTAAATTATTTGCTAAGTACAACAACTCATGAATTGAATGAACTGATATACATTAATTAAACAGGTAGCCGAGGTGTTTGCAATAAAAAAATTAATTATCAATCTTTAGAAATATTTCACTTATCTTAAATGCACTAGTGATAAACGCATTATAGACGAAACAGAGATAAGTAAAATAAAAATCATGACACTATTTGTCATAATTGTAGTAGATGGTTTCGAAGAATTATTATTAATGAGAACCTCTGTACTTATTATTTTAAGAAGGTAGATAAATAATAGAAAAATATACATTTAAAAATAATTATTAACAAAATTCTGGTAAATTATGTAAAATATAATCCCAATTAGTTACTTATTTCAAACACTCTATTACGTATCATATGAGAAATTAAATTAATATTCCAGAAATATTGGAAAAATGATCAACAGATTTTTATTTATCTGAGTAATTTTATGTTATTTTTCAAATATCGCAACAACTCATCCAATTTGTGTAGAAATAAATTAGCTGCATAGTCAAAAATTATTAAGCAACATTTTTATCCATTACCAATTGGAAGTAATTTTAGAAATGAATTTTATTAAACATTCTCAAATTATTGGCAAATTTAATAATTTAATCTCATTATATTATCATTAAATTATATTAAGATAAATAACTGCTTGAAAAGTTAAATAAGCTTCTGTTGTATTAAAGCAGTTATGAAATATGTGTCAAGTTGCTATAAAAGAAATGTAGTTATTTAAATTAGCTAACTTTCCTGTGATTGGAAAAGCTGTATTGTAAAGTGCAAAATTAATTTTCGAGGTAGGCGGCTTTAAATTTAGTTTTTTTATTAATATCATCAAGAAACTTGGAGCTTTCAAATTCAATAACAGCTTTTTTAAATTTGTTACCAGTTGCATACTTTAAGCTTGTATATAGTTTAGAGAGCAACTTAGAAAATTAATTTAACCTATGTGCGCATGAATTTTATAAACTATGTAATTAAACATTACCGTTGGGAAGGTCGTAGTTTCATCTATAGTTCTCTACAATTTGGATTGAATCATACCTCAACAACCAATTATTTTCATCGATGATGTTTTTTCATGTAAACCATGTGCATGTTCTTCTGAAATATTTCCCAAAAACTGTTATGTTAATAAGCTGTTATTAAGAACTTCTGCCATGTGAATGAAAATCAAAAAGGGATTGATCTTTCTATGCATAATTATAAAAGGAAAAAATTTCAAAGTTACTGTTTAATTAAATGTTATTAAAAAATAATATATAATAGTATGAATTTATTTGTAAACAATGTGCGTCGATTAGATTAGGAGAATTCCTTTCAACATATGTAAAGTTTCAGTGGGTTTAAAACAATTAAATATGAAGCTTTAAACTAACAAAGCATGTCTAGTTTAGGTTTAATTAAATGTGACTACTTAATTGTTGTAAACATGATGTAAACTCCGCAATGATGAATTGCATCTTTGAATTTACATTACATTTTAAAAAAGGAACTTCTTCCACAATTAACGTAGTAAAAATTAGATAGAGTTTTCAACAGAATTGTCTAAAAAGCTTTACTTTACATACATAAGTTTGTAAGGAGGAATGGAGTAGGTAATCAATGAATATTTAGTAATTCAAATTCATACGCATACAATATAACTTAATTCCGACATCGAAAACCGCATCATTAACTACATCATATTTATTACAAACATTGCAAAAAACATAAACAACATTATCCATTACGAATTGTATCGATTATGCATCATTTAAATGCATGAGCTAATAGTAACATCATAAATTACATTTACACATTTCCAGAATCTTTGAAATTACACGACGTTCATTAGGCCAAATTCGACCTTCATTAGATGCAAATAACCAGTACCTACCGTACATAAAACAAATTAATAGCAAACCTATGCTGCAGATAACTGTGACATGTGTTCCTTAAGGAACATTAGCATATCTCTAAGGTTACATATAGCAAATTTATAGTCAAATTGACGTCACTATTATTGGAATAAATTTTATCGAAGAACATGACAAGTTTTCAAACTATTTAAACAAATAATTTTTAATGATATACCTGTAATAAAGTAACGAGTTAGATTACTTAGGAATGATAAAGAATGGTTGGTGCGGAATGTTCTAATTTGGTAAATAATCGAATAATGATTAATGTTAAGCGTACGTTTACTGTTGTTGTAATTTGTGGGCATATGTATAGTGAAAATTATTTTCCAGAGGTAGAACAAAAAAAATAATTGGTGTTATTAGACTATTTATGTTGCAATTAAATTTGAAGTACAGTAAAATTATTTATTTAAGATTTGATATAAATTAAGCTAAAACTTGAACTCGATCATATTTAAATTTATAAAAATGAAATAGTGAGATTGATAATTTTTAAATGTTTACTATTGATAAAACTAATTTTACTGATAACTAAAAATCCTAGTACGAGTACCATCCGACTAATTGGCAATCACTGTAACAACATATCCCTTAACACAACTCTTATTATTAAATTTAGAATTATTTAAGCAAAACATAAACAGTTTACTTCCTGACTAATGAATCCTGGATTACTTTAATATTATGGAAAATGTGCACAAAAACAGAAGTGCATGGGATATTAGTAGATATAGTTACTAGTAGACAATAAATCTTGATTAATTTAACCAAATTCCACCGTACATAAAAAGCAAAGTACAATAGAGAAATTACAATCAACAGATGAAATATACAACAATTGATTTTATTGTGCTATTCAAAACGCGCGCGCCTTGATCTTAGAATAATGTGATAAGATAATAAAAAACAACGTACCTGCGACCACGTAATTAAATAACTAACTCTAACTCGAAATTATTGATATCATGA
This sequence comes from Phyllotreta striolata, assembly GCA_918026865.1. NCBI lineage: Eukaryota > Metazoa > Arthropoda > Insecta > Coleoptera > Chrysomelidae > Phyllotreta > Phyllotreta striolata. Next base: position 8,155,417 of record OU900095.1, read on the forward strand.
TCAATTACATATTTTAGTAAAAATTTTCGAAAAAACTTTTCCGTACAGTTTTCGAATGTACAACATAATAACAGGTATGTAGGGATTTCCATGTTATTGTTTTGTTTGGCGAAATTGCGCGTTATTGAAAAGTCGCTGTTACTAGTACGAGAATCTTCTGATAAAATTGTTGCAATTTTTGCAAGTCGAAATGAGCATAGCGTGCATTCATTGTGAGTAACACGGCGAAAAAAACACTGGTAGAGATGATACCATAGAGAGAAAAAAACAAATATTACATAAAAATTGAGTGATAAATTCTACAATCATTTTGAGTCAACAAAAACTAAGATAACTATGCAGTTCGCATGTTTTTATTATACCGATACTTTCGGAATGGTCGGAATTGGGAGAAAAACGAATTATTTTTATTAAATTAGCGCATTTTTTGAATAACTTCATTCTTCTCTGTATGACAAGACGATGAAATAATGTCTCGTAATGTATTCCGGTTAAATTCGACGCTTTTCCTTATCACAATACTTCCACAAAATATAATCCGATATAATATTTCATTTTTTATTAATAAGAATTTGACCAATCAAATTCATAGCACATTTGATATTTTCATTTTTAACTGAAACATTTAAATGACTTTGGAATCACTATTCTTAAAAATTGCTAGAGATCCATTAAAGTTAAAGACTGATTAATGTTCTACATGTAGACACAAACATTTTGCATCAAATTAATACACCAGATCAATGACGTTAACAAAACATTTAACGTTTGTTTTTTTCTTTTAATTTAAAACAATGCTCTACAATCAGCATTGATATTGATCTGATAATATCGAGTCGGTTACTATACCACGATATAATGTTAAGCAGTCGTTAAAAAAGGGAACAAAATAAATAAATATCAACCTTATTTGACACCATGTTATTTCATCCTATAATAAAGACAGAATTATTAAAACGTTTCCCAAGAATACTCTAAGCAGGTAGGTAAAACGCAGATTTGGTAATAGTTCTAAGATCTCTATCGCTAATAAAGATATGTAATTAAAGGTAACTGGTAAAATATATCAGATTGATTGATGATATCGAAGAAATGTATCTGAAATAATTTATAATATTCATCGACAAGACAACTACGCTGATAGATTTGTAATCATTAAAATCAGGTTTATGTGCATCTATAGTCGATTTCACCAATACATGGTAAACCCTGTGAAAAATCTCTCTATACCAGAATACCGCAGTTGTCGGCTCATGACTTTGATCCCATATGATCTATGAATTCAAGTAAAACTATGAATAAAAATTAAATCAATTTCTATCTGTAGTTTTTACGATATGTTACTCTCGGTTGATTTGAAGATATATTAAAAGTTGAGAGAATAGCCCATTGACAATTTAATAGTTCGTTTTTATGAATGTATTAAATTATTTTCTTTAATGATTCAAAATTAGGCCAAACAGTATATAAGTAACTAAAAGTGAAAGGTAAAAAGACAAGCGTATTTTCCAAATTTTGTCACTCGTCTATATCTGAATCAATTGTCTAAAAATAAATTGATCTTTTTGATAAGTAGAAAATGATAAATTTTTTAAGACCGTACTTGTACAAATCATTACTTTTATAATAATACTGGATTTTATCTTATGTTAGGCGTATTTGCTTGATTATTTGCTGCACACTTTCTATTATCGGGACACAAATATCTTCATATCTACGTGTGCTAATATTTTCAATCTCGAAAAAATTTCTTCTAAAAAATACTCGAATTTTTACCGGCATTTCCTTCCATCAAAATATATTTTTAAATTATCCGAATTTTTGGTGTTACGATATTAAGAGTGACTATCGGATTATTCATACTTAGCACGGCTCCTTATGAGCGAAATCTTATTAGGAAATCTGATTTTCCACCCCTCCAAGGATGGAAAAAAAGCGATTCCGCTGCGAGAGCACCCTTTATGCAAAGTGCACGTTAAGCGCATCAAGGCGGGCGAGCGGAAAATTAATTTCTGGTCATTTTTACACGAGTCGCACTGGCGGAAGGGCCTTGCGCCATGAGAAAATGAGAAAAACCGGTGATTTAGTGGAAGAGGGGCGGCTGCATGGTAGGCGGACGACGGGCGGCATTGTAATATGTGTCGTGCAACTTTTAAGACTTGATCAGTCGCGCAAGAATTTAAGATTTAGGGCTTTAATATCGGCGGGCCCGCTGCTGATTCATTCGTTTCGTTCTCGGCCAGATTTTAGACCAAAGAACAAGAACGACAAATTAGGTAATTTAAAGCTGGGTTATACAAAACTAGGTGCTGCCCTGACAGTGGACTCTTGTGAACTCACATGACAGGCATACTCGCTTGCACTGGACACAGGATGGACGCGAGAATAATAGTTGAAACTGAGTAAATAATAGTTGAAATTGAGAAACTTACTAAAACTAGTAATCTGAAAATTTAATCAAATTGGATAGTTGTTCAAATTCAAGTGATACACCAACTGCACTGCAGTAAGTAAATGTAACAAAGTCATCAGTTAACAGAAAAAAATCAAATCGAAAATGAAGAATTTTGACCACTTTATATCGAACTATTTTTCATAGCACAGGAAAAGATAAGAATTATTCCAATTGTTAATACTCCTTTTAATGTAGATGTCATTTCCTTGGCAAATAAACTAATAAACCGAAATCGAAAACTTCTTTTTCTAGCTAATAAATTATTAATATCACCAGTTTTGTGTCGTCAAACACGACAATGCATGCACGTACAAATTTAATCTACGTACTTACAATATTGTTGTAGAATAATGCAGAATAGGTAAATAATAAAAAACCATTGAGTGGAGAATCGACTTACCTGAAAATGAAAAAGAAATTAACAGAAAAAAAACATTTTTATTTTTTAAGAAGCAATTATTATAAAAAAGTAGGATGTGAAGTACTTAAATTTATTACATAATTCGCGTTCATGGTACTCGTATGTAGGTAAGTAAACGCATAATTGTTGTTTTCTAAATTTGCGTAAAGTTTTATGCTTTTCGCCTAGTTAACATGGTAATCAATAATGTAAAAGTTAATGCCGGCTTATATGAGCGCATACAACAAGGAATATATTATACAAGATGATACCAATGATAATAAACCTTTAGTAAAATACTCACAAATTATGCTGTAATAATTGAATAACGTTTAATCGAATACTCGAGTGTTTGTGAACAAATCGAAAAAACAGAATAAGTTTTATGCTGAATTTAATTTATTTCTAGATATTTAATCGAATATTAAGTACCCTCACTCTTAAAAGGATTTTTATAATGAATAAGATATGTCCTATACATCGTTAGAACCATACAAAAATAACTTTACTCAGGTCTATCACACTGTATAACACAAGGAAACTATAAAATAATTATTATTTTACTTTCGTTTCCGAACCTATTATGACATGGCAATTTGAATGAATAGGTAAACGTTAGACAGAGTAAATTAAAATCGCATTATTTAATACGTTCTCGGGAAAAAATGGAAGATGTCGACTACTGTTTACAAATCAATTTAACCAAAAAGACCCACAAGTCTTATACGCTTATACATATCTTTAAAAAGCAATATTTGTTGAAGTGAATAACTCATAAATAATGATGGTTTACGTGACGAATCAACATGATTTTAAACCTCAAATTTCGGCAAAGTCACCTTGAAAACTGTGCATTTCCGGACACACGTCTATAGGAACATAGTATATTTTTTAACAATCACCTTCTAAAATATCCCCATCTGTTTTATGAACACACCCTGTAAAAGAAGTATAAGTTATATTTTTAAAATCACATGCATCTCGACTGGCGGGTAAAAATATTTTTTCCACGCCGCACGAATTTTCGAATAATTAAAATCGTGGAAATTGTTAATTCCATAAATAAATGGAATTATCACGATTAGCGCGGGGTCACGAGGCTTTTACCAGCGAGTGCACGCAAGTTGATCCTGTATGCATCAGACTCTTCGCGTATGAGTCACTAACTCCGTCGCACTTTGTATATACTAGGTGTTATGTAAATACGAATTATTTATCTTCCAGATAACGTGTTTAACATAAAATAAATAATTACTTCTTTCAGACAGTCGCATGTTTTCGGGTGTTAATTTTCTGTTTCAAAGTAGAATGAGGACTTCGTAATGCTGTTAAACGTGTGGATGTTGTTTAGTTTGATGCATTTTTTTGTTTAGAATACAGATTTAGTGGGTTTATTTAAAACATTTTTTACTATTGTTGAAATTTAATTTTTTGTAAGGGGTTTCTATTGTTTAATTTTAATGTAGGTATATAAAAAAATATTTTTACAACAAAAATGATTAGATTAGAACAGATTAAGATATTATTCAAATTTCTTTTCAATAATGGGAAAATTTTTGAAGATTTTATTTTGGTAATTTGGCTATTTCTTCTTTTTATTTAAACCTAATAATCTAAGATTGTTACTATTATTCAAATTTTGCCAGGCTACATCTTATAAGGAGCATTCAATAATTTTATGAACACGCAATATTTTGACTATAAAAAAACTTAAATTGAACTTAAGTTTTTATAGCCAAACTGGTCTCATTCTAAAAAAATGCTCGTTCCTCCACTTATCTTTCGGCGGAGCGCAATTTTTTGCCCTGGCCGGAAAAACCGGATTTCGCAGATTTTTGCCTCTGCTAAATAAATTATAGTTGCATTCATTATAATTCGCCGGTATATTTTCTTTAAATTCTCCAAATATCCACCAGCTAATCGCCCGCAACGCATTTCCTTTTTTTATTTTCGACCTTTCGGAATCGTCCGGCAGAAGAGAGGAGAGAGTTCAACGACTAGAAATTTATTGACCTTTTTATAGGCGCATTATTTTAGATTGGCACTTATCACTAACAACCAATTAAAAGCGATGCTAAGCGACACTTTTATTAACTTGTCTTCTATTAATTCCTGATATTGGAGATTTTAATTATGTTTAATCGATTTTGATTTTTTTAATCCAGTTTTGCTCCGAGATTTCGACAGAAGTCGGCAATTTTTGCATCCAAAATGCTTCAAAAGGTTTTGATGATTGGGTCAGTAGGATAGCGAAATTTGTTCCAACAATTTTATGAATAACGAATAAGTCAAGAAATCAGGAAATATACAAAAAATATAGTACCTACTCATAGATATTTATTAGAACGATTTTAGCTTGAAGCTTTCGAATTTTCAACAGTGAAGAACTGAAGAAGAACAGTGAAGAACTGAAACAATGAAGAAAATACAGACGCAAATCAACATACCGTTTTAATTATTTCATAAGAAGCATTTCATTAGTTTTATTAAAAAATCAAATTTTTCCTTTCGGTTGCGTCGTTTAAATTGGAATCGTCGAAATCAACGCAATTTCCTCGTCGTGGAGCGACAAAATATGGAAACAATTTCGTTACGGAGGGAATAAATTCTCATTCGCGAAGGTAAATCCTTAATAATTCACTTGTTTTCGCGAATTATGAAAATCTTCGGCATTCATTAGATATTAATTTCGTTGCCGTTCGTCCGAGCAGCGCCGTTTCTGAATCCTTAACGAACGTTTGGATTACAAAAATAGCATAAACAAGAGTTTAATTTGAACTGAAATGGAAGAGCATTCGAAGAGAGAAAGCGTTTTTTGCAGTCTGCGATAATACGAAATAATTAGTAGCAATTTTAATAAGCATTTTGAGGATTATTTATTGTAGAGTACTCGTGCAAAAACTTGAATGAAAAACTTTCTCTTTATTATTAGATCTCTTTCATAAAATTCGCAAAATTGTAATCGGGTTTTTTTGGTCCAAATTATTAACATATTAAAATTTGTTTTTTTTTATATTATTTGATGTTTTTTGAAAGTTATTTTTGACTCTTGGTTAGTTTTTTCATTATTGTTATATTTGAAGGGCATTAAATTGTAGTTTTCTGCTACGTCATTAAAGTTTTATAATTTATTCATGATAGATTAATAATTATGATGAAAGTCAGCAAGTTTATTTACATTTTATGTTTTTAATGATTTATCAGTTCAACTAGCCGTTTACCCGCATTACGTGGTAATTTTCTAACGGGTCTTGTTAAAAGCTTTTTTTCTATATATTTAATTAATAAATTTAATTAATGCAAACTTTAATCATATGTAATTACTAAAATTATATCATATTAATGAGTTTGTGAAAATTTTTTGATTTGTTGGAAGGCAAATTATTAACGAATGATTTCTTCAATAATTTTGTCAATTATCCTGAAAGAATAAAAAAAATACGTATTACTAAAGGGTTGTTTGTGTGAATAATAAAATTAAAAAAATAAACAGTTATGTCTTAATAAATTTTAAAGCTTTTGAAACACGCTGGCGCATATGAATTAAAGTCACATTAAATTCTAAATTGCGGCGTTTTTCCGGTTAAAAAAAGTCAAATTTATCTCTAAACGGATTGTTTTACACAGCGTTTATATCGCGAAATCTATTTTCTCCATGTTTTCCAGTAACTGTGTACCGAATCAAGATTTGTAGAGGTTAAAATGCGTCACTAATCTGAAAATAAACTCTCTTGGCAACGTTTCACATGTGGAGAAGGCAACTAAAAAAATAAAACAAACCCATTTGGATGTGGTATTACACTCTGCAACTATAGTTCGTTTTTTTATTCTCCACCGAAAATAGACCAAGTAGCATTTAGTAGTCGATGCCAATTTCTGATTAGAATATTACGCGATTATTCAATATCAAGGTAACTTTTCGACGTGAATGCTCCCAGTTTTGAAGTCAGGACTTTGTGTTGTATTTATAAAGGCACAATCGCGAATTATGCACATAATTGTGCAATTGCACGAGATGCGGATAAAAACTCGCCTTTAAACTAGTATAGTAATTTTTTTTTCAATGTTAATTAAAAGCTCTTGTTCGTCGTCGACATTTCTACAGATGCTATTACGAGCAGTTAAAGCGTCGAATGCGACCTTCGAACAATTTAATAAGTAATTTCACATTTTAAAATGCTAATAATATCGCATTGATTTGATTTATTCGCCGCGCGGCTTTGTACGAACCGTTTCTTTTTTCTTGCGATTACCGGAATGTTTCTTGAAAATATCAGAAACGGCTAAAATAATCATTCTAGTTTTTTATTCGAGAATGCTGTTCAGTTGCAACTTTCTGTTGCTTTCATTGCACTTTACTATTGGCGGAAATGTACAAAAGATTGACCTTTTATAAATAGTTTTGTTGCGCAAAATAGAGCAACTAGTTTTGATTTATCCATACCAATTTTATGCCAAGTTTCTGAAGAAATCACCAAAAAAAATGTTAAAAATTGAGGGTAAAAATGAATTATTCGATTATCTACAAAATCTTAGGAATTGCTATTCTTGTGGAAGAGTGCATACAAATTTCGCGTTTGTGTGTTCTTTTCACTTTCAAAATTCATCGAGTTTGTTCAGTTTGTTCGTAACTCATAAAATAACATTTGGTTCAGATTCCTTCTCGCATCGTTTCTCATAAAGCCTCGTTTTATTTCAGTTACTTTATACTTTAAGAAACTTCACTACATAAAACGAAAAAAGCACATTACGATTCGTATACCATTTGAACCATTCGAATAACTCCTGAAATTTCCCGAGTTGTAGTATGTAAAAGCATAAAGTCGGAATGTTCCGGCATACACACTAATTGTTTTTCACTCAATTATTTTAAATAGTACCATAAAGCCGTAATGGGAGATTAATAAACGGCTTTACGATTATTTTATGTACCAGAGATTGCCTTTTTTTACCAGCGATGCATTTCGTAGCTCGGAGTTACTCGAGCAAGCACAACGGAAATCTATAAAACCGATCGCTTAGAAAATGAAACGCGTAAAAATGAAAAAAAAATGAAGATGATTTGCTTTATAACAATCTTGAATGGTTAGGTAAAAAGTCTATACAGTTTTTTGCAAATGACGAAGCAAAAATGATGAAAATGCTACCGGGGTCGTTCCATAATAAAATTAAAAATGGAAAAGCTCAATATATGTAGGTATCTGTTACTATATTAATTTTAGGTATAGGGAAAATTTAATAAGAATGAAAGCACTTCAAAAATACTTTATGGTAATAATATAAAATATAGGTGATTCGTTTCAAATAACATCATCAGAAAAAGTTACTTTTGCCTTCATTTTTAGAATATTTGCAAATTTATTTTCAATTCAATCCATATTTAGTTTCTATACAGAGTGGTAAACTTAGTTCATGAAAAAGTGGTCATAACTTTTTTAAACCACTCTCAGTAAAACATTATACATTATATTTTTGGAAAGCTGAAGATGTATGTAGATAAGATAATATGGTAAATATTTTAGCCGATTAAATGGCCCCATACTTCAAACTTCAATTCCAGCCATTTCTTGTTCGGAAAAAAACATTTAATTTGCAAACAAATTTACGAGGAAAACAATTAAAAACGATAGCGAATTTCCATTTCGTTATACATGCATGCTTTGAAATTTCTCGTAAATTCATCGCGCGGATTACGTTCGGCGCTTCCTTCTCATCCTTCGCGAGACCGTACCATAATTTATTTTTATATCCCTCCGAGTTCAGTTTTACGACTCCGCATTAAATGCTTAATTTTATAAAGTTTATGATAAACGCTGGAATAATGGAAACCGTCGTATGCGGATCGCGTGGTGTCGCGGTTCTCTGGAATTTATATGCAGCTTCCTCATTTGCGAAGCGTTATCATCGACAGTTTCACTATGTCTACAATACAGTATACAGGATACTACGTAGTGCAGGATCCAAAATTCCCGATTTAAGGCGAAATTCACTATTTATTTTACATTTCATAACATCCTGTCTTTAAGTGCTTTCGCTTTTTCCTTTTTCATACAACTTTATCTACGGTATAATCAAAAGCTTTCATGTTGGGGATGATCAAAGGCATTCATGCCTTTTTTTTTAAACCTTGAATAATCCTTCCCGAGTCCGTCAAATTCTCCCTTTAAAAGATAACTTCATGATAAATGTTTCTTCTAGTGAAACCAAGAAAAATGTAGGTGTATATTACCAATTAAATTAAAAGTATAAGTAGCGTTACATATCATTCCGTATCTATTTCCTAACGTTAAATTATCCGAAGCGCCGATTTTCGAACGTTGAAATTGCCCAGAAGCGAAGGATACTAATGCAGACACTAAGCGCTGTTTGATTAGACCAGTAGTTTATTTTAAACGCGTGAAAATAAACGTTCGTGTAACATATACGCGAGGATGCGGGCCGAAAGAGAGGCATCAGGCTCTGGCTTTCGGTCGGTCGTCTGCAATCAGATTAATTTTAGACAGATTTAAAATAAACTTGTCTTGTTGCGACTCTCTCCAGAAACGCGGCTATGCAAGAATTATTGCTAAAAAGTAGGATGGCTACATTTCGACAGCATTTGGATTTTTTCCCGGTTAATTATCCGCATGACTAAACAATTCAGCCTCTTCAAAGTTCTCATAAGGTTTTTCTTTATTCACTTTTCTAAATAGAATATCTTAATTAATATTAAAAACCCTTAAAGTTTTGGTCTATTTATCCTCTATTTTGTACTTTCTATAGACACCTCAAAAATTAAACTTTGCTAATAAATTATTCTCTTTATAGTCTATTGGGATAGAGGTAGACCTTAATAAAAAATACATCTTCATGCTTGGTACACAATGCAAGGTATTACTGTCAATAAAGCCAATAAATAACGAGCAATGCATAGCTGAAACTCTGGGCGTTTGGAACATCAAAATTCAATTCAACAGAAAACAATATCTTATCTTAACTTAATCGCAGTTGTACACAATAAAATACCTATAAATCGTCGATCATTATTCGAAGAGAAAACTTGATCTTTAACACCATTATTAAGTACTAAAAAAACCTAACGGTACACCCACAGTTCATCGCCTAGTACTTGGACGGACGGATTAAGGGTACCTAATAACCGAATTAAAAAAAATAATATATCTAATTAAATTTGGCTCTATTGAAGATAAAATTTATGTCTGGTTTATGCAAAGTAATTAACGTTTGAACGAGTCAAACAGGTTTCTAAAGTGGGCTACTCGTATTCATACACCCACTTAGGTTTCCCATCGTTTTTCATTAGGCATTTGTCGGAAATTAGTAATGCAAAATCGCTTCAGGAATAAATATAAATAAATTGTGCACTATTAAAATTTGATTTCTATGTATGGCGTATGTCGTTATGTGTGTATCTACAAAATGTATAGGTATCTTCGATTTTGATAAAGAATGCGATGACAATTATGCGGAAGACACAACTAAACAATTGATAAGAGAAGTGAAAAAAAAATCTAAACATATTTCAAAATTATTGCGATCCACTACACAGTTGGAATGTTCTGAAAATATTTTTTATGCCAATAATCGAGTTAATCTAATAAAAAACACATTTCTATAATAGAGTTATTGTTCATATTAAATCAATTGTTTGATATCATCTTCAAATCGAATTACTATTGATCAATATTTAATCATGTAGTAAATATAATAGGTAATAAATTGGTCTCAAATTTGAGGGAATCAATTTCATAAAATAATAAAATAAATAACGATTAATTTACGATTCCTAAGTTTGTCCTAAAATGTGTGTAAAAATGAAATTATAACATCTGCCCCTTGGTTACTATTTATAGAGTAGCTAATCAAAGATAAAAACACTTGAAAGCAGATATAAAATCAATAATCATTAAGTTTTTATTACGATTTATCTTCGCTAAATTTGATAATCTACAAACAAAATGTATACCTACAATTGTTAGTGAATAATGAAAATAATAGGAAATCAATATAAACAGTGAACATTCTAATAAATCACATAATCACATTATATTGCATTTTTATTCATCGAAGAACTGAATAACCTACTGATACCGAAAATTTCAATGTTTAAGAAATGTGCCAAAGATTGAGTGAGATGTAACTGATAATTTTCACTAATTAAATGGATTTTATTGGCGAGAACAATGCGAAATATTTTCTAAATATGAATGAAATATTAAATTTTTTGAATAGAAAAATAACTGCTGTAGAACAATAGAAACTTTAAGTCTTTACTGAATTGCAACTTGAGAAATTTAATGATTGTTTTATAAAACGGACTTTACTTCTTACCGATTTTGCTCAAAAGAAAATCGAATAAGATTTGCACCTATTTTAATTTAATGATTTTATGACTGAATAGTTTTAAATTCGTGAATTTCAAATAAATATTTTTTCAGTCAATTGAACTGTTCGAAAATACTAATTAAAATGGAAAACAGAGTTAGTTGATTTTTAATTGGTTTTCTATACACAATAAACTCGAACATACGCAGCTACATGGATGTGTGTGGTGGGTGTATAAATGAATGAAAGAGAACTATGAAATACATAAAAAATTTCAAATATTATTATTAATTTATCAAAATAAAGAAAGAAATTATTGGAAATAGAAATGTACAATAGAAATAGATAAAATGCACTATAATAACAGATCTATGGATAAGTAATTTTTTTGGAAAATTATTAATTTACATTATTATTATTTAATTCTTAGGGTCCTTCAGAATATTTAAAAAAAAATTCTCGATATGTATGAAAATATCTTATTATTTCATTTTCTCATTATGTAAAGATATTTGTTCGATTTTTTTCATGAATTTTAGATAACGATTTCATAATTTTTCGATAATTTTTACAGGATCTTTAATTGATAAAATTTTATGTGGTAATTACATTTCCTAAACAAAACCATATGATGAAAAATTACTTAAAATAGCAATTATTTATTAGAAATAAATGTACTTAAAATGCATTTACAAAATAAATGATACAATAATAAAAACCTTTAATTAGAGGTGAAAAAATATAAGCAAAAATGCATTTAATTAGTAGGAAACATCATGTAAAATTTTTCATTATCTTGTCTAATAAAAATACGAATTTCACCTACAGAAAATAAAACGCCTATTTAAAGTAAGCAAATTCTATCTGGAAGAATGCAATATTAAATATTATAGTTTATATACCTTTCTAATTTTGTGTAGGCATCTAAACAAATTGCAAATTCCATTGTAAAGAGAATAAATAGCATTTCCTATCATTTTAACCGATTTAATCACAAAAAAAAGCATTTAAACAATGCAAACAAATTTCAACTTGCATAAACGGACGTAAAATCAAGTTTTACCTTTCAGCAATCGTATCGAAAATTATATAATTCACATCAGCAATGCGTAACAATTACTACCAGCGTAATAAAATTAAAAATAAAATTTAAATACCTAAGTACATGCCGCGACAAAACTGCGATATAAATTTAACAATGCGATCGGTATCAGATAAATCCAAAAATCTCGAAGCTTCCCCGTCGGCAGGTAACACACACAAATATAACCAAACAATCACAGAATAAATCCGATTAAAAAAATCGTAATGCACAGGAAAACAATATAATTACGTATTGCAAAATCACTACCGTCGCGATAGAGAAATTACCGATCGAAAACTCGCTGATAATAATTCGACTTAGCACAATCAAAATGAACAACTGTTTGTTGTAAACAAATGTGTAAACGCAAAACACAGGAAACTATCCATCGGTCGCATACACACGAAACGACGTTTCATTATTCACTAATCACAACACTCGCGTTAAAACGCGGCACTCGAATTTCGATAACAATACACGATAGATAATCATTAGAGATTTTCGCCAAACTAAAATTCGAAATTCAAATGGCACCGACACCCGCTCGTTCCCGGTCGTCGCGAGTTCGTAAGAGCAAGCATGACAAGTATGTAAAGTATTGTAGGAATTGTGGACACATTGCTGGCATTCTAACGGATATTTAGGCCAAAACAAGCTAAAACTGTATGAAAAACATTCACAAATCGATGCGTACTTACCGAAATTAAAAATGGGCGCCTCTTTGCCGACTTTATTGGATAATTAGGACGGATTTTGGTCCGTTAATACGAAGAGTTTGTCTGTTTGTGGTATGCTAGGAATGGTACAAAGAATCTGGATAACGCGAAGACTTGCGCGCACTCGTACTGCGCATAGTAAGCCTTCTAAAGCTAGTTTTCTTTCACGATCCCCCCAAAAACCGTGTCATTCCCGTTAAAAATATGGAATCCGATCGCTAGCGACATCTGGTGTCGAATAGATTGTTCTCTTACAGATTTCTGTAATATCACATTAAAGCGCTACAATAAAAATTGACATTACATCAATATACAAGGTGGTTCAAAACATATGGATAATTATTTTAAGGTTTTTCTCACTACTTTTATTAACAAATTTTTCTCTCCACATTTATTCACAAAATTTTCTCTCTACTTTTATGTAGAAAATTTTCTCTCCACTTTCATGAAAATTTTCGCTCTACTTTCATGAACAATTTTCTTTTGATGAAATTTTACAAAAATATATTAAAGGAAAATGATTAAAAAAACTAAATATCCAACTACAAAAACAAACTTTATTATGTATTACGAATTAATTAATATACAAAACTGAATTATAAAATAAAATTTATTCCTTTTTATCGGGCAATTCTTCTTTTGTATTTTCCGTGCCCTCTTTATTTTGTTCGCTTTTCTCGGTTTTGCTTTCCGGTTTCTTCAACAACTTCTCCATCATTTTAGCTTCCCTCAACTTCTTCCTCTCCTCCTTTTTCGCTTTCTTCTCTTCTTTCTCCTTTTGTTCCAACATTTCCTGGAATTTGGCATCTCGAGGATCAACTGTGTAGCCGAAATGCCTCTTAACTTCCTCTACTAATCTTTCTTTCTTTTGCTGAAATTATTTAAAACAAGTCTACATTAGTAAACACTCAAAAATATAATAAAAATAAAAGTTTTTTAATAACAGAACAAACAAATAACACAATGTTATTTTTACATATAAAATACTACAGAGAATCACATTTTCAATGCCAATCATTAAAATACTACTGTGAACATTTTATTATCACTAAAATTTAATTCACGATCTAATTATACAATCAAATTTGCTACCTTTGGTATCCAAATCAAGTGTTATCAATGATTAAGTAAAAATATAGGAAACTGTGTAAAAGCACTTGTGATTCAAATAAATGGAATCGTTATCATTTGTGTATGCGGTCAGAATGTACATGTGAGTATGAAAAATCAAAAATATCTATAATTTGTTTCAGTAAACAAGAACCAGTTTGTTAATGAAAATGTAATTTATTTTCAAAAATGTTTGAGGAAATTAGTAGCACTATATGTTAGAAACGAAATATTATGGCTTTCATCTAAACATTTTTGCTAAAACACTTCCTTTGCATTTCATTTTAATAATACAACGGTTTTGATTTCACCTTCGATTGTACTTATCCCTTTATTCGATTTTATTAATTGTAAAATTAACAAAACTTTAATAAGCCATCCATAATACTTGGCGCGTCCAGAAAGAAGTTCTGTTTGTTAATACAAGAAAAATCTTGTGCAGATATAGAAAAAAATGCTTAAGAACCGTAGATTATTGTGCAATATTTTTTCTATATCTGTACAGGATTTTTTAAATTACCAAACAGAACTTACTTTCTGGTCGCCCCTAGTATAACGAAACTTTCAAAATTACGTTTAAAAAAATATTAAATAAAATGGAACCTAACATGTTGACCACCTCTTCTCTACCTCTTACCTCTACCTGTTCAATACAGTCAACATGAATGGTGAATTTCTTAAGCTTTCACTTTATGTAAATAAGTTTAGAATTGATTTGAGGTTAGTTCGCAAGTCGCAAATTGCTGATGTTATTGTTAAAAATAATAATTAATTGAATGCAAATGAACAAGCATTTTTTTACGAGTATCGTTATTAATTCGTTTGGTTCTATATAGGTTTGGCGATAAATCATTTTTATTGGGTAAGTGGAAATCAAAATAGAATAAATTTTTAATATTGGCAAGCAATAAACTTAAATAAATCTAATAAACATATTTATGATAAATACAAATAGAAGAAAGTTAAAAAAATGGTCCCTATCAAAAATGTATTTCATATTTCGCCGCTTAGTACTCCACGTTGAATATTTTGTAATCATTTTTAAGAGCACGAATATACAGGGTGGTACATTATTATGGAAAAGCTTTATACAAATAAGTGCATAAAAGTCTGCAATATGGTCAATTCTTTGAGGTTACAAACATAGATTATAAAAATAACAGTGGTTGGAGTGAGAAAGTTGTAATCCCACAATATCACCCTATCTTTTTCCTTTATATTAAGTGCTTAATGGAAGTTGTTTTTGTTGCACCCATTGCAATCTAAGATGCATTAACATTTATATCTGTTATTGTATAGAAGATACCAAAAAACTTAAAACAAAAATTACAGAATTAAATATCTCGAAATGTATTAAATTTAGGCATGGGGAATATCTAATATGAATGAAAGTACATAAAAAATACTTCCTGGTAATGATATAAAATACATCAGGGTGATCCATTTAAAATAACGCAGAAAATGTTACTTTTGTAATGTAAGCAGTGTGAAAAAAAATTAAGGAAAAATATCAATTTTTGAAAGTATAACTTTGGTCTACCACGGGAAAACAGGACGCTCTGTTAACAAAATATTGTTAAATGTATTAATTATAACAATAAAAAATTAATGAATCAAAAATTAGACTATGAAATTAAATATTGAGTGTAATGAACAATGCCCGAGTAACAATAATATGTTAAGGGTGAGCGGTACAGTTAGCTCTTGGCAGATAAAAGTCATGCCAGTCAATAAAATTCAATTATTATAATCTATCGATTATAATCTATCACAATTCTGAGACAACTGTAGATAATTATAAGATTTCTAAATTACATGTTCAAGGTACTATATTCATCAATATTATTTTACAACCAGGTGCACAATAAACACTATCTTTGATTTTTTAATGTTTTATCAAATTCTTTATATTTCTTTTACTACATAAGATAAGACCATGTGATAAATTTAATTTATGATTTTCTAACATTATTTATACATAATACATAATTTATTATGCACCTGATATATCTTTATATCCTAATCTTTAAATCAAAATAGCTTCTATAAGTACTTATTTTGCATTTCATGAATCAAATTATCTACTAATTACTTAAAAAAAAGCAAAATCACTTACTTTAGCAGCGATCGCTTCTGCCTCTTTCTTGGCTATCCTATTAGCCAAATCGCGTTTCCATTCCTCCAGTTTCAACATTTTGGTCACGATATCCTTCTGCCTGGTCTGAGTCGCCTCCTCTTTCTCCTTTTTAACGCGCGCCGCCTCGGCCATCATGTCCTGAATCGTGAACGGATGAGCGGCCCTTTCGTACTCCTTGGCATTATCGAGTTCTTCTTTTACAGGCCAGCAAATAGCCGGATTGACGCCGGAAGCTTCGCCGTACCGACCGTACGTCCGCCTCATATACTTTAGAGTCCCGTGATGGCTCACCATCGGCTCAGGGTAAGGGTTTTTGTTCATTAGTATACAGCGATCTGGTTGCCTCAAACGCGATTTGTTTCGAAGCCTTTCGATTTCTTCTTCCCTAAGTTTCGCTTCCTCATTGTCCACTTAAAAAGGCATTAAACAGGAATTATAAGCAAATTTAATTGTAATAGAAATGTATAGGTATTTATACCTTCTGTTGTAGCACTGGGTTCTTCATCTAATTTTGCTATGTCAACTTTTGTGCTGAAATAATGGGAGTTGTAGATTATTTTTTGCTGTAATTGTAAATAATTGGTAATTAATTTATTTCGAATCATTTTTGAGTCAATACTAAGGTAAATTGAATAATTTAAATAGTATTTCCTACTGCATCTACTAAACATAACCTCACATTAAAATGTCATTTATCAATTCTGCTTCTTTTTTCTTTTAAAGTTTTAAACAGTAAAGCCTGTTCTTTTAAGTTTATTCAGTCACCTATTAGAACTAGTGCGAATTTTAATTTTAAAACTAAAAGCAGCTTTAATAATAAATAAAGACGTTGTAAAACTGAAAACAAAATATATATCTTTAAAAATATAGCATTATACAAAATTCTGTAAAAATATGATTCGACTTCTGTTGATTTCTTCCCTGCAAATGGGACAGCTCTTTTGGTATCGCAAACTCTCAAAAATGCAGTTCCAACAGAAAACGTGCCCGCATGGTGTACAACAAGGGGATTTGATGTTGTCGCTGCAAAGCACGCAGCCCTTTGAGGAAACGTTCAATTTCGTATCGTCTACGACCTCGTATTTGTTGTTCGGGGAGATGAGTTTGAAAACGATGTTTAACAAAACGTAAAATAACGATAGATTTCCGAGTAATTTGAAGCTGCCTGTGAAGGTGTCATCTTGTAGCCATTCTCGTAGTAGTACCTGTGAAAAGAGTTAGGTAACGTAATGATTATGTATTAAATAAGTGTATGTTTACGTATTGTATTCCAGTAATTCTGTTTGAAATATTGTAGTATTTTCCGTTAATGTAGAACAATGCATTGTGGATTCTCTTTACTGTTGTTTTTTCCTCTTTTAATATCTCGATGCATTTTAATAGAAAGGATTTAGCGTTGTTTTGTAATTGGGATGAGGAAACTGCTTTTCTTGAGTAATTTAAAAAACGATCCAACATCGGTTCACCTCCTACGTGGAATGCCAACCATATTATCCCTAACTTAAATTAGTGTATTAGAAATATGTACAAATTTACTGCTTTTTCTTACCTTTTTAGTAGGTATCCGTTTCTCACGAGTTACCCTTATAGTACCAGTATATTCCTCTCCTAAAGTTTGTATTCTAGCTAACGAGGTCATGAAATAATACCAAATACTGGCAATCATCGGTACTGATGTATTTAGTGCAGGATGATTTCTTGAATTTAATAAATTCAGAAACGAATGAATTTGTTGTTCTAAATTCATAATAAATAACTCATCTCGTTGATTTGATCGCAGGATATCTGCCACTTTCGCTTTATAAAATTGCATTTTATTACTTTAAATTGCATCTACCTACTCAGTAGATTATTTTAGATATTTTACATGCTTTTTTTGAACTTTATACACACTTTTGATAATGTTTATTTATTTCATTTTTGACATCTGTCAGTGTAAATGTCAAAATCATATGTTTAATGCACGGTCGTATATCATAAGGTCTGGAAACTGGTTTCAAAAGAAAGTGAATTTTTGAATTCAACATTTAGGTTGCTAGAGATGCAGCCATAAGTAAATAATTTAATAATTATTTACAGAGCTTATTTCTCAATTATATTACTTGGCTACAAATGTTATAAATTTTCTCACTGTTTCCACACCCTATAAATACACGGCCGTGGTTCAATGTAAAATTAGTGGGATGTTACATTCGCTTACGTTGGTTAGTCTGGCTGTCTATTCTGTTAGTTTTTGCCACATGTCAATTTTTAAAAATAAATAACCTTCCTTTCTTTTTTTTTTAATCCAAATCCAAATAATACGGCTCCTCAAATGAGACGTGTCAGTGATGTTATTCGAATATAATTCTGTTTAATCTCTAGAAATACGTTTTAATATGTATTTGATATTAGACCGATAAGTTTTAAAATCTTAGAAACCATATACTATGTTAATTTTTATTGGATTTTAGAAAAATAATTTAGTGAACAACAACAGTGCTCCTCGAAAAAAAGCGGACAACATGCAGAAAAAAGGTAAATTTTCCACTACAATCATTAACTATTCAATTATGAATGTTTTCATTGATTTATTTCAGATTCTAATTCATTCCTTAAATATGTTAGTTTAATAACATTGACGCTTCAAAATGCTATATTAGGACTAAGTATGAGGTATGCTAGAACTCGAGATGGAGATATGTTCCTATCATCTACAGGTTAGTAAATAAATGCAAGAAATAGCTTTCGAATGAAGGCCTTTTACGGATATACTCATTCAAAGATGTACTAATTAAAATATATGTAAAATATACTCTTTGACATATACTGATTGATTGTCCATTTGCTTTCCTGTTCTAAAGGCCTCTCTAATTTGAGTATACCATTATTGAACTAATATATTAGTTTCTAATTAACAAACTTACGTTTTATGAAGGTCTCTTTTCAGTCTATACAATTTTTCTAATGTTTTACCATCGTCATCGTTATATTTGAGATTTTATTAAAACTCTTGATAATCAAATAAGTTAATTTATTGTTTAAATCCTGTAAGTAGGGTCATATAATTATAATCTCGTCAGATTAAATAGAAAATAGTTTCATTTTTTGTAAAGCGAAATTACTAAAAAATCTTTCTAACAAGGACATTAAAGAAACCCTGAAGATATTCAAGATGAATCAACACACAACGGTTTCTCACCTTATAACCTTCAATAAAAATTTACCGCTCTTTATAATTAAATCAGCCAAGGAAAACTACTAATTAAATTCAATAATATTGTCTTAAATATTTTTCGTCGTAAATATTTTTGTATGAGCACATCTTTTACTGCATTTTGAAGTATTTGAATGAATGCTTTAAGATCAAACATAATCTTCCTTAATAGAATCCTTCAAATTAATAATACAAAATCATTCAAAAATTTTATTTGAGTTATACAGGGCGTCCGCATGAAAACAGACATATAGCAGGGGCTGCCTTATTCTGCATCTTTCATAGGGGGCCTGTACCATTATAGCCTTTGAGAATATGCCTAAGATAGTGCCTCCAAATTAATTTAAAATAATTAATTTTCAGCTGTACTGATGTCTGAAGTCGTAAAGCTCGTCATTTGCATTGTAATTGTTTACATCGAAGCAGGAGGAATCGTCAAAATGGTCAACATGATAGACCAACAAATTGTAAAGCAACCCGTTGACACCCTAAAAATATGCGTACCTTCCGTAGTATATTTGCTACAAAATAATCTTCTTTACGTATCCGCATCTCATTTAGACGCTGCCACGTACCAGGTGAGCCACCAATTATCCACAATTCCTGTAACATTTTTTTCCATGGTTAATAGATAATAATTGTTGTTGCAGCATTTAAAAAATTCTTAGTGCACTGTAAATAAGAATGTAAAATCATTGCATAACTTGGTTAAAAATAAATCTTCGATAATATTAATAATAATAATTTCTGATAGAGCTTACAAACGTACTCATATAACATATTAATACTGGAAGCTTAAAATATTTAAAATCTAATGTTCGGAGGGTTGACCTAGGCTCTCCTTAGAGAGATTTATGACCTGAAAAGAGTAGTTTATTTAGTACTTAAGCTTACATTAACAATTTTTTTTATAGTTACCTGATATTGGTTATATTTGCATTGATAATTTTCTCTATTTCAGGTAACATACCAGTTGAAAATCCTGACAACCGCCATGTTTTCCGTTTTTATCTTAAAAAGACAGCTGCACCGTACTCAATGGATTTCCCTTTTGACTTTGGTTTTTGGAATAGTGCTCGTTCAATTGGCCCATTCGGACGACAACTCGAAATCGACCAGTGGCCCCGAGCAAAATCATTTCATCGGGTTCATGGCGGCGTTGACGGCATGCTGCCTGTCCGGATTCGCGGGGGTGTATTTCGAGAAAATGCTCAAAGGTAGCGACGTGACCGTGTGGATAAGGAACGTGCAATTGTCCTTTTGTTCTGTACCCTTCGGGTTGATATCGTGCTTCCTGTACGACGGGGCTACGATCAGGGAAAAGGGATTCTTCTTTGGTTATGATAAATTCGTAAATTATCTGATAGTTTTACAAGCCGTCGGCGGGCTTATAGTGGCTGTTGTCGTGAAATACGCTGATAATATTCTGAAAGGTTTCGCGACCTCTTTGGCTATCGTTATCTCCTGCGTAGCCTCGATTTATATTTTCGATTTCGAATTATCGGTGCAATTTACTCTAGGGGCCAGTTCGGTGATATTTTCTATATTTTTGTATGGCTACACACCTAAAAAACCCGATATATCCAGCACGTATAAAGTGTAGTATTCGAAAGTTGGCCGAAACGACTAGAATTCTCGTTTCCTTTACGTATTAGCATATGTATAAAGTATTTTATATCATATTTAATTTCATTTGTAAATAAGTTCCTTTATTTTAAATTTAGATAGAAAAATTAAATTATTTTAACTTTTTTTAATTAAAAGCTTAAGTATCTCTGCGATTTACTTTTATTTTTCTAGTTATTTTTGTATCATATTTACGTCCTAAAATTTTTAAGAAACGATAAATCTGAAAATTTATTCAGTAAACAATAATCCTGTTTTTGTCATGTTCTAATTTGTCTGTGAGATTCGGCATAATGGCGAATTTAACCATGGCAGGAGGTCCGCAAATCAACGTAACAGTATCGTTACCGGCTGGATAAAGGTGCTCGTCAAGCATTTCGCAAGTAATAAATCCGCTGCTGTATTTCCAATCTAAAAAATATCCCCACGAATTATATAATTTATAACGTACAGCATTGTCATCAATCTGTAAGAGACATTATAAAGGGAATTTGTTAGAATTTTAGCAGATTAAATAGAAGGGCCCCTGTAGAAACCTTTTTTTATACAAAGTGTACAAAATTTGAGCACATTTTGGAAGAGACATCCATGAAGCAGAGTCCCTCGATTAAGGCATCAATCCTTTGCAATCTGTAAGAGATGCCTGTTTGTGTCTCCTGTGGCCATAACAGGGGCTCAAAAGATTCACCTGCCTGACACAATCCGATGTTTTCAAAAAGAATATTCTCAAGGCTTAATAAATAAATGAGGAACAACTGGATATAGGTTGGTAAATTATGGAAAAAAAGATGAAACAAAATTGATTAAACATTAAGAGACTAGTAATAAGCAAAATTAGTTTATTCTTAAGCTTTATACCAATAAAAATGTGAAATAAAATGCACTCTATGAATAGTATAAAAGTCAAATAATTATTCACCCTTTGCGATTCGAATCTGTATAGTTCAAATATTTTTTAAATGCGCAAGTAAAAAGCTTAAAATTCCAATAACAAAAATTAATTATGAATATTTTGTAACAATTACAAATGTACATACTTTTGGCCTCTTACAAAGGATAAGGGGCAATAGTTCATACAAAAAATTAAACTATAAACTACTAATTTCTATGCCTTTTACAATGATTCAAAGGAGTTAAATTTAACAGATCAGCATAACAAAATCCTATAAATCTATCAACCTCGAAGTTTATTTTTTCCAGTCAATCAACAAGAAACTATAACCTAGTACGAAATGCACCTGGTCTTATCGTGACCGAGTTTATCTACCAAATTAGGTAAGCAAGCGAAATTGATCATAGGCGGAGGACCGCACATCAACACTAAATTATCATCGCCTGCGGGAAATAGATGCTCACCGAGCATCTTGTCATCAACGAAACCCGAACTGTACGTCCAATCTAAAAAAATACGACCACCGAAAATATATCCATATACCCAAGAAATGGTTGAAGAAAGCTAGAAACTAATTATATTACCTGCCGGTGGTCTATCCAAAGTGTACCAAAATTTAAAGCGATCTGGGTGCTCTTTGGCGGCTTGTTCGAGTTCTTCACGCAGCAGAATGTCCTCCTCGGTCTGATTAGCAAAGAGCAACGCGCATTGCGTCTTGTCCGAAGGATCCTTCAGAATGTGCCTCACCAATTGCAATATCGGCGTTATCCCAACACCGCCGGCGATTAGTCCTACTTTCGAAACGTTGTATTCATCCGGAGGGTCCTTGCGACTTCTCACCACTGTAAATTTACCATGTCCATGGTATTCTATGCGACCCGTAGGACCTCGTACGTCTATGGTGTCGCCGATTTTTAACTGTTCCAAATATTGCGTCATCTTGCCACCCAGCGGGAACTTGGGGTGTACGTCTTTAAAGTATACCTACAATGATTGTAATCGTAACTTCTCGTAATGTAATGGTTTTGCGAAAAGATACCTTTACTACTAAATCCACGTATCCTTCATCGTCGTCTGATGAAACCGGAGTGTACGATCTTATAACTAACTCGTCGTTAATTCTTGCTGATAATTGGATGTGTTTACCAATTGGTAATCCTAAAAGTATCAGTTATAATTAAACAAAGGTCACACAATAAACCAGGTCTATGAAAACATTAAAATCTGTGCTTACCGAGTACCATATCCTTTTCTGGCAAGCCGAATCTAAATAGCCTTGTGTCATGACTGATGATGTCTTTTTTAATAAGAGGTAATTTGTATTTTTCATTGGGGTCCTTTAACAAATGCTTTTTACCTAAAACAAGCAAACTAATATTAGCAAATAGTCTTCTAATTTATAGGGTGTCCCGCAAAATAACCTATCTATATATAACTATATATAACTCCACTTTGAAGGCATATAACTTCTCAGTTATGTATTGAGTTAAGTTGGGTTAAACAACATATGTTGGACTTCCTTGCAAGTCCTTACTCCATGTTGGTTCTTATGCGAGACACCCTGTATGCATTAACTCACCTTTAACTTTGAAAAACAGAAGCTTGTAAACAACAAACGATGTAACGACAATTCCTACTCCTAGCACGATAGGAAGAACCTGAAAAAGTATAATCTGTTCATTGCTTTTCAAACTTGTTTCATAATTCATAATAAGTGTTTTCAAAGCCAAAATCTCATTAAAATTAGAAAGACTAAGCAAGAAATCTCAACATGAACGATTCTTAACCCAAGGTTCACTTCAAAATTACATATACTCTAGGAAACATTTACTGCTATTGTGCAAAACACGAAAATACCATTAGGGAAACAAGAAGTATGATAATATAGATAAGTCCCTATCAGGTTTTTATGTACATTCTAAAAATAACTAGGAGTAATGTGCTCTAATTAAAAAATAATGATTTTTTTGGTATAACCAATATATTTATACTAATATATTAATAATGACCTTGTTACATTTGAAAATTTCTGCTATTACTTTTCCTTTTACATTCACATGTCATTCGTATTTTATATTTTCAATAAATTTTATTTTCTTTAACCCCAAAATGAGCAAAATATATGCAAATGTCGATTGCAATCGATGCAATTACAAAGTAAATGAATAATTATTGTAATTAGTGCATTGTTTTTAAATTAGGTCGGTTGATTAGATTAATTGATTTACCTTACTATTGGTATCCTCTTTTTCCATGTCAAATAAGTTTAAAATGAGACAATGACAACGCAACAAACAACGTTCTTTAGAGGAACATATTACGTAAACTGCTTAACTTACCCCACTCGAGTAACCCATTTGAACTTTATCTCTAACTGTGTTTTTTTAAACAATAATCACAAATTAATGCATGCTCAATGTCATCGATGAGTAAAGTAAGGTTAGGTTACGTCATTTAATGGCTGTAGCTATAGAATGTCATAGTACAGGGCAGCGTTTTAAAATTGACATTTGACGTAATGAATGACATGAAGTTTGAACATACAGTTTGTTTTGTTTTCGTTTACAAAATTGGAAATTTTTGCTTTACATTCCAAATTTCATTGTAATTTACAATTAAAAAAATATTTTGTGATACCGTTAATGGGTTTCCTCCATTTCCGCATGAAAAAAATGTTTCCAAACTTAAACGATGCCATATGAATTGTTAAATTTCAAACAATACTCGTGATATACATAACTGAATTATTCCTTCTTCAGAAATTGTTCATTTCAATTCAGAAAAGCGTCACTTATAATTAACGAGGAATGTTTTTAATTTACGTGCACACATAATTTTTATTTGTCTTATTGACATTTGTCATATTTATAAACCAATTGTCCTTGTCGCATGATGTACCCTTCTAGAGAAATCATGTAGTATACATAAAATAGATAATTGATTTTATACTCCAAATTTTAATCTAGAGTTGGCATTTTTCCATTGCAATTTGGCTCTGCAATATATTAGGCGCAATAGTAAGGACAAAATTTATAGTACTAAAGCAACCACAAATCTTATAAATCGACTATACAAGGTAAGAATTAACATTGTTCTTCAATATTAAAATATCACCAGGTGTTACTAGCTCTCAAGACATTACATCTTATTCGTTCATACTCCTGGTAAAGTTTAGTAAACTTTACCCTCCTGGTAAAGTTTAGTAAACTTAAGTAGTAAGACTTAGTAAACTTGACCATACTCCTTATACAAGTAATTTTCGATTTTTTTAGATGGCTAAAAAGCTGGCAGTTTTCGATTTCGATCACACAATAATCCACGATAATTCAGACGTAGTTGTAATGAACATGCTGGATCAGAAAAAAATCCCCCCAGAAGTGAAGCAGCTGCACAAGTCCGATGGCTGGACGATGTTCATGCAAGGCATTTTCGATTTGTTGCACAAAGAATGTATAATGGAGAGCGCGATTAGAAGTGTTCTCGTGAGCCTACCTGAAGTGCCCGGCATGATCAACCTGATCAGGGAATTGCACGAGGAGCACAATTACGACGTCATCATCATCAGCGATTCTAATTCTTTCTTCATAAATTCGTGGTTAGAAGACAAAGGACTGAAGGAGCACGTGCTGAAAGTGTTTACGAATCCTGCACAATTCGATGAAACGGGGCTGCTTAATATTAAGATGTACCACTTGCAAGATACTTGTAAATTAAGCACAAAGAATTTATGTAAGGGGCAGATTATGGAGGATTTTATACAAGAACAAAAGTGCTGTTTTGATACTAGTTACTCGAAAATCGTATATTGCGGAGACGGAATGAACGATTTTTGTCCTATATTGAGACTGAATGAAAACGACTTGGCTTGCGTTAGAAACAATTATAAGTGTGCGGATATCGTGAAAAAATCAAAACAGGGACTTTATAAGGACGAAACTGGCTCAAAGAGATTTGTTAAAGCGAACGTGTTTGTATGGAATACTGGTTTCGAAATTCTTAACTATGTCAAAAAATTGTAATATTTCTATTATTTGATTTGGAAAATATTGTAGAACGACAAAGGCTGTGTTAATCCCAGCTTTTTGAAATCGAGTTGGATTTTGTGATACGAGATATTAAAATTTTTGTAATTTTTACTTTGAAAATTTAATAAAAATTGACTTTTTTGTCGTCAGTTTATAATTAATTTGCAATACAAAATACATTTTACAATATATTAAGAAACAATAAAACAAATTAAAAATGTTTATATTTTGCATATTAAAAGTTCACGTAATAGATAAAGAAAGATTATACTTTATTATACACTTAATTATAATAAAACGAATATTTTAACCTAAAATGCAATCCTACAATTTTTTTAAACTTACAAGTTTTTGAATTTCAAAATTATAAACGGCAATCTTACATGACAGTTGACAGTTCTATTTATCGATAGTAAACATATCGATTGTATAAATAAAAATATCGATATTACCAGTCAAATTTTTTAATTGCAAAACAATGTTACAGACTATTGCTTAAAAAAGGAAAAGCTCATTTTTTTACCTTCATAAGAAACAAACAAACCCATTTACATCTAAATTTAAAAGAATTATCCAAAAATAAAAATACAATTAATAGTTCGAATCGACACCGCTAGGTGGAAACAATCGATTCATATCCGTTATCATTCAAAGCGACCGGGCCTATCAGAAACGAGCTTTTTAAATTATTTCCAACTGGCATTTGGTTAACAACTCAACTCCAAAACTGAACGTCCATTAAGGTTTTTCTTGCACACTATCGGTCGAGTTTTGCAGTCATTTAACTCCTGTGTGCGTTTCTTTCTTTTAATTTTAGTAACGAACAACAGAAGCGAAGCAGCGATGTCTAAAGAAAATAAAGAGCAGCAGGTTATACCCGACGATATTTTCGACAGTCATACTCAAACGTATTACAAGAAAAAAAGTTTCTATGGCAAGGTAAGGAAATCTATAAAATATTTCTAGCACGTAAACGTATCAGGATGTGCAATGCTTTTCTATTATTGTATAAATCGATGATTGTAATTAGTAATTAAGGCACTCGAATATGTAGTAAGCTATGCAGTGCACAAAGGAAAATAAGTAGATTTAAATTAATGATAAGCTTAACGTTTTTTCCTCCTTGTAAGTTCAATTTCTTTATCTTTATTTTTGTTCGATTTTGAAACTTTTTCTTTACGTGTATGTATGAAGAAAGGAAGCTATAAGTTTTATCTAAGCTGTATTTAACTTGAAAACAATATGTAATAGATGAATATAGTTTGTTATTGTTGAAAGGATTATCCTTGAGCACTTAGAAATAGAGGAAGTTATTATGTTTATCAAAAGAAACTTTCCCTTATAACAAGGGGAAATATTAAATAATATTAAATTAAGTATTAATTTTCTTATTCAGGGTGGCTTTGCAAAATGTTACGAATTATTGAACACCAGAAACAAGCAAACTTACGCAGGAAAGATCATATCGAAGAATCTGTTATTGAATGAAAATCAAAAGGAAAAAATGACGCAAGAAATCGAAATTCATAAATCAATTACCCACAAGAATATAGTCGCATTCTACAATTTCTTTGACGACAATTACAACATCTACATCATTTTAGAACTCTGCAAAAAAAAGGTAAGTTTTATATGAATTTAGAACTTTTGGACAATTCTAAATGATTTTGCACAGTTCTAAATCGTTCTGAACTATTTTTAATCGCCTTGAACCGTTGTAAATTGTTCTCGAGCGTCCTAAATCTATTCGAACAGTTCAAAATGATTCTGGATAGTTCTAAGTCGTTCTGAACTGTTTTTAATCTTCCTGAAGTGCTGTAAATTTTTCGGGAGCGTTCTAAATCTTTTCGAATAGTTCAGAAATAATTCTGGACTATTCTAAATCGTTTTGAACTGTTTTGAATCGTTGTAAATTGTTCTGGAGCTTTGTAAATAGCTCCGAAAAGTTCTAAATCCATCTTATACGAATTTAGTCATTATTTTTGTTTAAAACATGCAATGGAATTTGTCCTTTTGGGTAACTAAATGTTTTTTTTCCGTTTACAGTCCATGATGGAATTGCAGAAGCGCAGAAAGTTTTTAACCGAACCGGAGACAAGATGCTACATGAGACAGATCCTGTCCGGCGTTAATTATCTGCACCAGAATAGAATAATTCACCGCGATTTGAAATTAGGCAATTTATTCTTAAATGACGAATTGGTCGTTAAAATAGGCGATTTCGGTCTGGCGGCCAAAATCGAATACGAAGGGGAGAGAAAAAAGACTCTTTGCGGTACCCCCAATTACATCGCCCCTGAAATCCTGAACAAACTCGGTCATTCCTTCGAAGTAGACATTTGGTCGATTGGCTGCATCATGTACACCTTGCTTATAGGCAGGCCCCCGTTCGAGACCAATTCATTGAAGGAAACTTATTCGAGAATTAGGAAGTGCCAATATAGGTAATTTTATCGCTTATTTTCACGCGTATTCATCTTATCTGTTTTTTTTTGCTTTTAGAATAAACGTTAACATATCCAGTCCTTCCAAACATATGATTATGCTTATGCTTCAATCTCAACCGGAGAGCCGACCTAAGGTCAGCGATTTGCTGAAACACGAATTCATCGTTACTGGATATTGCCCCAGCAAATTGCCCGCTAGTACTTTGTACATGGCTCCGAGATTTGAAACTAACGAGAACACTCGCAAACCACTTATAGAATTAAATAATGGTAAGTTTATAATCATTAAGCCGTTCGAGGCGTCACCTAGAACACAGCTTCTGCACAATATAAGGCGTCTAAGGAGATTTTTAAATAGAGAGAGTTTTTTTAGGAGATCCGATTCTCATTACTGATTCGCCACAAAAGAGAAACAATTCCATCGCAGCTGGTATAGTTTCTGCGGCTCAACAAAATGGAAAGGGTTACGTCGTGTTCGATGCTAAAGAAAACTTTGCAACGTTGAAGGAACAACTGCTACAGGTATGCTTAAGACGTTTTAATAACGCGTCAATTTTTGTTTTATTTGTGTATTATTTTGAAGGCGATAAAAGCAAAGCCGGCTAGGCAGTACAACTTTTCCGATGAAATGACGGATCCTTCGGCGCAGCCCATGATATGGGTTTCGAAGTGGGTGGATTATTCTGACAAGTACGGCTTTGGGTACCAGTTGTCTGATGAAGGTGTAGGAGTGATGTTCAACGATACCACTAAGCTTATTTTGCTTCCGAATGGAATGTGAGTAACGAATACGCACAAATATTATGTACGAACTTAACTTGGTTTATTTGTAGAAACGTTCATTATATCGACAAAAACGGGGAGGAATCGTACATGACTATCGATAATTACCCTTCGAGCCTCGAGAAGAAAATCAAACTTCTCTCGTACTTTAGCAGATATATGAAGGAGCATCTTTTGAAAACGGGAGCTTCTGCTGTTAAAGAAATCGATTCCATATCGAGGATTCCTCATTTGCACCAATGGTGTAGATCGACATCTGGAGTTCTTATGCAATTAAATAATGGCACTGTACAGGTAAAAAATTATTCAACAAGTGTAATATTTTATCACTGTTGTTTTGTTAAATGTATTGTTATTGTCTACAGATAAACTTTGGAGATCACACAAAAATAATCATGTGTCCATTGATGGCTGCAGTGACATTTATAGACGAAGACCGTTCGTTCCGTACTTTTAGGTTTGAAACTATCAAAAAGCACGGGTGCCCATCAAAATTGTACGAAAAAATGCGATACGCTCATGAAAAACTTAATGTTCTGCTCTCATCTTAATAAGTTCTACAACCGTTTTACAATTTTTATATTCAGTATTTATGTTCTTTAAATGTAATAAATTTATTTCTTTCTAATGTCCGCTGTAATTTAATTTACGTTGTTGAGTTCAATTTTATTATAATATTTAAACTTAATTCGTCGACATACCTAATAGTTTGTAAGTATGTTGAAATCGCTTTTCTATTCATTGAAAATAAATTATGAATTTTATTACATTTGTTTCATTATTAATTAAGATTAAAATGTAAAGCTCGAGTGTACTAAATTTTGTCAAAAATTGTAACTAGATAGAGGCCAATAAGCTGCTAATAACTGACCAAAGTTATAATATTTACGCTTTAATAAATTCAGAAATACAATACTTTTAAATACGGACTTATGCATTTAATTTTAGAGAAATTTGGATTCTCCCGTAGAAAATCTAGTATCTAATAATTGTGCCTTTTTCAAAACCGCTTTCTTCTGAGCCTCATCGAAACGATTTACTTTTAAATCGACTTCTCTACTGAAAGGACGCCGTTCTGTTGATTCTGGTTTTTCGTCCTAAAAAAAGATAGTCAATAAATAGCAGAACAATATTTAGCATAAAAATTTTCTTTAATGAGGTACCAAGAATGGTTAAAGAGAATTTTATTGCTACTCTCCTACCTTCTTCTTTTTCATATGAATATCGACTAAACTTTCGCTTGATCTCTTATGCTTTTTCGTCATTTCCTCCTGCTCCTTGTCCCGCTTTTTCAGTTCCCTTATTGCAGCCGACTTTTTAATATCCAATGGTTCTTCATTTTTAGTTTTTCGTTTCTTCGCTCTATCTTCGGGAGTGTCAGTCCAGGAGGATCTAAAAGAATGCCAAAATATTAGAAAACTTACTTAAAACGGTTTGTATAAGTTGTCTATGTTTTCTACCCTTCTCTACCCCCCTCTAATCTTAATTTTCCACGCGTTAAGGGGAGTTTTTTTCATTATTTTTACGAATTATTTGAGTATTCAAGATTTTTAACAATTAATTCAAACTGTTTTCGTCATTTTAATTGACAAATTACTTGAGAATTCTATGGTTAAATTGTAATTACCTATCAGAAAGATCAGGCGCCTCCTTGCTCCTAAATTGCCTGGGCCCCAATCCCAAATTGGCAGCCTTTGAGGGTGGTAGCTTCAACATCCATTCCTCTCTAGCTGGCTCCTTATCACTGTTTGGATTCAATAAATCTATCTTCATTTGCAGAGCTCTCTCCTCTAACTCCACGTGAGCTTTAGTCTGATTAGCCCCTAAAGGCAGGGGTCCATACGCATCATCATCATCATCATCTGAATCCTGTAGCTCACTTGGTTGAGGCACTTCATATTTTAAATCATCATCTAAAGTCGAAGATATCTCAGAAGATTCCGGTTCTTGCGCGGTAGAAGAAATTAGTTTATTTCGAAGATGCGGAGGAAGTACCGGCCCTATAACTTTGGGCTCCGCTTCAGATCCCACCGTTGAAGTAACCTTTAAATGAGGAGGGAGTTCGGGGCCAATTATCTGATTTGAATCGCATTTCGCGTCTGCAATTAAACTAGAAGTTTGTTTGAAATGGGGAGGTAGAGCCGGCCCTATTATGCTGCTTTGTTGGCCCGAATCTTTCTTTATACTCGAAGGCAGTGCTGGTCCAAATACTTTGTCTTTTGAGCTCGAAATTGTTTCGTCATGTTCGTTATCAGAACCAGAAGACATAGTTACCTGTGAAAGAGGAAATCATTCGATGTTTTAACAAGCTTCGAGAATAGGGAGAAATGGCGATTTAAATGAAATTTCAAGTTATTTGAGCAATCTATAGAATATTAAAAACAACACGTACAAATTTAAAATTTTTTATGAAACACAAATTTAAAATCAATAAAACATTTTTCTAATTTTTCTGCTACTGTACTTCACGCTTTTGAAGATGCCCGCTGTTAAAATGCCTTTGACGCTTTGTTTGATAGAAGATTTCCACACGATGTTATCGATGCACATTTTAACTATCTGACCGCATTCTGGATCATACGCAATCGCTCGCAGAACGTCTTCTGTGTCCTGTTTGAACGTCCCCTTGTTCCAGAATCTGGTTAAGGCCTTCTGGGGCCACCTCGGCAACTGGTTCAAATGGTGCAAACGGGCCGTGGGAGAAAAATCTTGCCTACACTGCACCACGTCTACTAGTTCTATCTCTGGGAGGGGTGATTTTTTATAATGGTTGTTACTTGGAGGTTTTACGGTTTCTACTACTTCTTGTTTTGTTATTTGTTTAGATATAGGTATCGGTATTTCCACAAAGTCTTGTAAATGGTTTATAAAAGGCGAGTAGAGTTTACGAAAACTCAGTACTTGAGGCTTGATTATGTTGTCGACTTTGTTTTTATTTTCTCCGAAGATCATTCGAAAGTCTCCGCTGTAGCTGAGGTTGCAAATGGTATGGTAAAATTCGTATTCAGTAAAAGTTTCTGGTAAAATTAGAAGAGCAGCGTGTACGGCCGATTGGAGGTTTAGTTGTAAGGCTGTGTTTAATTCGGGACTGTTTGCTCTCTCAATAATCTTAACGGGCTTGTGTAACCTCCCTGCCAGGTACAAATCAGACCATTCCAATAAATCCGTAATCAAATTCTTCGTGCTAATAGTTCCGTATTTTATGTACATGCCCTGCAACGGTACTAATGTGTTATAATACACTTTTGCTCCAAAATGATCCTGATAGTGCGAAATGAAATTGTGCCCCAGATATTTCAAACCACTGTAATGTGAACGGTTGGCCGACAAATTAATTTGATGCCATAACACCGGATTGTCCACACAAAAAATCAAATCCAGCATATTTTGATTAACATTCTGTAGTTGTTTCTTTACACCTGAACCATAGGCAAAACAAAACGTTATATCTTTGGGAAACTTTGATAGAATTTGGGCGTAAATCGGCGACAGCGCCTTTAGTTTAGTAGCCATTAAAACTAATATATTTTTCGAGAAAAATAAACAAATGAGCGAATTTATAAATTGAAAATAATATTCATTTTAAATGTAAATATATAACCTAAAAATTACCTTTTGTCACTCTTGTCTCACTGTCACTAATGTCATTATTGACAATTGACGTAGAAATGTATTGAAATCATGATACTTAAAGTGAGAAAGAGATAGAGTGAATGGGAAATACCAATGAACGAGAGAGACAATGAAAAGTTTAGTGACAAACTAATCTAAATATTATATGTTGGTACTGGTATTAAGGGATGACAAATGACAGAGATCCATAACTGCCATTTTTTAAATTTGTACATCGCTTTTCGTTTCGGCTTCTGGTTAAATTAAAAATGCGATATCAAAGTAAAGTGAATATGGAATAAGTCCTGTTGATTAACTGTTCATATTGTGTTTAATTTTAAGACTGCAGTTTGAACTTTTAAAAAAGTTTTACTGGTGTTGTGTATCGTTTTTTAGTGCAACACAAATGAAAGCGTCAAAATACTCTTAAAAACTCTTATCGCACACACCAACTAATTACTAAACCAATAAATAATACAATGGCACCGACAAAAACGTATGGCCGAGGCAATATAAGCATAGTCAAACCTTCAGACGCTTATAATTCGCTATTTTTGAAAACACCAACGTTCAAAAAAACCAAGAGACGAAAGCCGAAAAAGCGACTGCCACTGAGAGAATTACCCATTAGAAATATTAGGAATGATAACTGCTTGACGGCTTTAACGAGTGATAATTCTATTCATATTCACGTTTCGTTGGATAATACTTTCGATAAGCTACTAAAGCAAGATAAGCCCTTTATTGCACCGAAAAATACAAATGAAAACTCGAACAAGAAAAATACCTGTGAGGGATCTTCGAGTTCTGGATGGAGCTGTTTGAGACAGAAAGGTGATACTCAAATTAGTGTCCCCGGTTTAGATGATACATGGGACTTCCAGTCGAAACAAAAACATAAACCGTTCGAGATATCGTTCAGCTTCTTTACCAAGTTCCCCAAAAATGTAGAGCATTTATTCGGCAAGGATGAATCCAGCTTAGGTATATCATGTGATAAATTTACGCAAAATTTACATAGCA
Organism: Phyllotreta striolata; assembly: GCA_918026865.1. NCBI lineage: Eukaryota > Metazoa > Arthropoda > Insecta > Coleoptera > Chrysomelidae > Phyllotreta > Phyllotreta striolata. The sequence goes on from OU900095.1 coordinate 8,189,248, forward strand.
ATGTTAAAAAGTTTTGCAGTACGCCCGTTCAGTTGGACAAAAAAATCAACAATAAAAAGACTGAAAATAAATTTTGTAGTACCCCGGTTCAAGTTAACGTGAAGAGCAACAAACAAGAAATATCAGAAAAATCTTTGCTGGATATTAGCAGCGTTATTTCTAATAAAAAAGATACTGAAGGTAATAATTTTTGTTGTAATATAACCAGAAGTTCTTTGAGAAGCTGCAAAAAGTCTATACAAGATGATACAAGTCTACACAAGAGCGGTGAAAATGTTTCATTGAATGCAGCTAGTGCCGTCGAGGAAGGATCACATCGCAACAAAGATCTGGAAATAGTTATAAATTCGCCTAAAATATCTCTTAATTCAAGAAAGACCAACAATCTATGCTTTTCCCCTGATCTATTTTCAGATGATCAAGATGAAGAATTTCATGGTTTTATTAATAACCAGTTTCATTATAGTTCTTCTAAACAAGTAAACTTTTTAGAAACATTTAATAACGAGTTATCCAAATTATCACATACAGATGACGAGGAAAATTTTGGAAACACATCAAAAATCCATAAATTTGAATGCATTAATGATTTGAGAGTAAATATAACTAAAATGTCGCTAAGAAGTTCTCAACATTCTAAAGTAGATATACCTTCAAGTGCATCCAGCTCACGATATTCGAGCGGAGAAGAGTCATATAATCAATTAGAGAATCAGTCGGAGGAATTATTAAGTACATTTGGCCGAGAACAAGGCACTAACTTTGCAAACAAATCAAGTATAATTAAACCTGAGCCCATTAAGGAGTTGAGAGTAAAAATAACTAAATCCTCCTTTGATCCGAGTCAATCTGAAGATGAATTATCGAATACATGTAGTTCCCAATCTGCTGGTGAAAATGGGCTACATAACGAATTGTTTAGTACATTCGATCAAGATGAATATGGTCAGTCGCAAAAATTGTCTATTCACAAGAACTTGAAAGTAAAACCTTCAATATTACGCATAAATTTAACCAAACTAATTGATCATGAGGAAGAAGTCGTAAGTGGAAATTCTGGAAGTTACGTAACAAGCAGAAGGAAACAAAAATTATCATACGATCAATCCAATAGAACCGATTACCACTCTAATTCCATCGATCTTTCCGATTCCCATGATACTATTAGTACAATTTCCAGTTCAGTTACAAGGAGTTTACAAGAAGAAAACCTTAGTGATGATCACGAAGAAATAAGCAATTCATCCGATACATACAGCCCAATTAATTACCGGAAGCGTACAAATCAAATTGTTTTGCAATCCAGCCTGGAAGAGTCCAATGAACAAGAAAATAGTCTACTTAGCTTGTCTAATAACATTGCTGATCAAACTAACGTTTTGGAACATATCAATGTTGATTGTGAAGAAGTACAGCATGATGATGAACGGAGGACCGAAGTTGGTAGAAAGTTGGTTAAAAGTGAAGATGAACCTGCATTGAACGGGACTGTTCAAAAGATCGACGACGACAAATTTAGTTTATCACAAGCAAAATCTTTCGATCTCAATGAGATTGAATGTGATAAGAGCGTGATTTTGATCGATTCCGAGAGTCCTATTAAACTCAAGCCTGGTAAAGGATGGAGAAGATCTCTTTGCTTGTTCAAGAACAAATGTGGGGTGAAACTAAGCCAAGAATCGAGTAAGTGGTTTTATTTTCTGAAAATTATCTGCGTTTATATTAATTTTGTATTATTGTATTATAGAGTTAAAAATTGGGAGACCATCATTCCTGCCATGTATCGATTGTAAGTTTCATTGGATAAATATTTCTACAGGGCACAGGGCGTTTCAGATTTATGTGAAGGAAATGAAAATGTTGGCTTATACAAGGTGCTAATTGAGTGCCGATACTTCAGGATGTGAATATTTGGGTGATTTTAAGAAGAAAAGTTTATATCAATATGTGTTCTAAACCGGTGTAAAGAAAATTATGATAGAAAAGTAATTTTTGTTCCAAAACTGTAACACCCTGTAGCTCGAAAACTAAGAGCTTTGGGACATATATTGATATAAACTTTTCTTCTTAAAATCATCCAAATATTCACATCCTGAAGTATAATAGACACCCCGTATAATACGAAGTATTTTTTTCTCATTTTGAAGTAACAAATCGCATTTTCATTTCGATCCCTTAAAGCCCTTATAAAATATAAAACATTTATTAATTATTGCTATCTTCAATTTTTTGCAAGGTTCTGATATCGTACAGGATGGGAGCTTGAGTGAGAATTTGAAGAGATTGTCTGTTGTTCCTGGGGAGAGTGCAGAATTAACTTCCGGCACTCCGCGAGATATAGTTTTAAGAAGATGCCATCAGAAGTCTCCAATGAAATTTTCTAAATGCTTTTCGAATTCGTAAGTTATATCGATTCTTTGGCATCACAGTGTTTCGTTTATTGCATAATATTAATCAAATATTGTTTTTGGTTTTTAGTATTCTGAAAAATTGTCAAAAAATTGGCGAAGGAGTATACGGGGAGGTGTTTTTGTTAAGAAATCCCAAAGGTGGTTTAACCGTGCTTAAAATAATACCGATAGAGGGAGACCTATTGGTAAACGGAGAGAGGCAAAAGAAGTTTGAGGAAGTTATGTCTGAAATAATAATAGCCAGGTATTCATATACATTTCTTTTGTAGAGATTTAATACTCATTAATCATCAATTTTATGTTCTTTTTTAGCGAATTAAGCAATTTGAGAGTGAGCGATCAAACCGAAGAAAACTTCTTCACTAAAATTCAAAAAATCCAATGCATACAAGGAAAATATCCCCAAAGGTTGATCGATCTGTGGGATGATTTTGAAGAAACAAAGGGAACTGAAAACGATTCTCCGACACTATTCAAAGACGATCAATTGTACATTGCTTTCCAAATGTCATTTGGCGGCAAAGATTTGGAGGCATACGAATTTAGAAATGCCAAACAGGCATTTTCTGCGATTTGTCAGGTAAGGAACCTGCAGATTATTAGCAGCGGAAATGGTTATTTCACGTCTCGTTAAAATTAGAATATGAAGGCTCGATGCATTATCCAGCCGTGACCCGTCAAAATAGCCCAAAGACAAAATAGCTCAAAGATAAAATAGCCTAGACAAAATAACTCAGACAAAATCGTCCAAGGCAAATGGCCCAAAGACGAAATAGCCCTCTTTGGACGATTTTGTCTTTGGGCTACTTTGATGGGCTACTTTTTGACCTATCCAACGTATGCAGAAATATCCCTGGTTTTCATATACAGGGTGTCATTTAATTGAGTGCCGATACTTCAGGATGTAAATATTTGGATGATTTTAAGAAGAAAATTTTATATTATCAATATATGTCTTAAACCTTTTAGTTTTCATGCATGCAAAGTAAGTCTTCGGACCAAATTTGCTCCAAAATAAATGAGGATTTTAAAAATAATTTTAGTTTTTAGAAAAAGCAGTGGCGTACCTTTTTTTCAAACATTCAGTTCAAACCCCGTACGGAAGTCACAGGTAAAATTAAAAAAAAATCTATTGCCTCTGATAATGCTCCTTAATAATTAAAAAGTGTGTACAAAATTTCATAAAAATATCTGGGGTAATAAGAAAATTATGATAGAAAAGTTTTTTTTTTCTAAAACTAATACCCTGTAGCTCGAAAAATAAGAGGTTTAGGACATATATTGATATAAACTTTTCTTCTTAAAATCAACCAAATATTCATATCCTGAGATCGGCACTCAATTAATTAACACCCTGTATATACTTTTTAATTATTTCAGGTGGCAGTTGGTCTAGCATTGGCCGAAAAGCAACTAAAATTCGAACATCGCGACCTTCATTGGGGAAATGTGTTGATAGCCGACGAACCGGATAAGAAAAAAGTTTTCTCTTTTCACATAGAAAACAAACATTACAAAATACCATTAGAAGGGATCAGAGTTTCCATCATAGATTTTACTCTATCGCGAATCGATTGTAATGGTGTGACCATTTATAACGATTTAAGCGCAGATCCTGGTCTATTTGCCGCGCACGGAGATTACCAATTCGATGTCTACAGATTAATGCAAAAGGCTAATAGGTTCGTAATATAAATTCATTTTGCTTACACAGATTTGCCCAAAAAAGTTTAGTAACTTACATGATCATTTGTGCATAAAATAGGACATTTAACACATTATTTTCTTATTATTTTCAGGAATAATTGGACGAGCTTCGAGCCGTTCACTAACGTCTTGTGGATGCACTATTTACTGGATAAGTCCATAAAAGGCTTTCGTTACAAATACCCTAAGAGCAATGTACATAAGAGTCATATCGAGAAATTGAAAAGTCTGTCTGAAGTTGTTTTAAAATGTAAAAATGTTGAAGAATTTTTATGTGAACATGTATTATAAATGTTTTATTTCAAATTTTAATTTATTTAATAGATAATAAATGACTGAAATATTTTATTTCCAATACAACTTACATTTTTCCAGTTAATGTATCTCCTTAAATATATAGGGCAAGGTGGCGAGCCAGAGTTGTCTAGAACTTTCTAGGATCATTTAGAACGCTCCAGAGTCTTCTAGAACTGTTTATAAATGTCTAGAATCCTTTAGAACTGTCTAGATCAATCTAGAACGCCCCAGAATCATTTAGAACTGTTTAGAATTATTTAGAACGCTCCAGAATCCTTTAGAACTGTTTAGAATCATTTAGAGCGCTCCAGAATCATTTAGATTCTGGATTAGATCAATTTAGAACGTTCCCGAATCAGAACTGTTTAGAACCGTTTAGACTCGTTTCGACTAGTTTGACAAAATCTCTGCACCATTTACTTATTTTATTTATCTAATGCTTTTCCTGGCAAGGAAAAGTCGGAGATTATAGATATGGATCAGAGCAAAACCTTTTCCTCTTATTACCTTTTACTTCAAATTAAATTAATTTTTATAAATATGGGCTCTATTGTGTTATTCTAATATAATATTTCTTTGTTCTACTCCATATTTCGTTAAAATGCATATTTAATAAAAATTCTGTTCATCATTTTAGCATGCAAATTGCATATTTTATGGCGTTTCTTATTATTTAATGCTGCATTATAAAATTCTTTTTCTGTAAAGTGCATTAAATTATCGGCGGTTAATTACTACCGTTATTTAATTAATATAATTTTGCATTTTAATGTAACATGGGTCTTTTATTTAGCCAGGCCATTATTTTTTCTATTTATTTCTATCTAGTTATTATGACTGTCAAACATGACGGGCAATTCAAATCTTGCGGTCTTATTGAAACACCCTATACTAGGTAATCAAATCAAATTAAATATAATAATCAGCATCAAAAATCATAAAAGAGAAAAATTCTATTCCCATTTATCGAATTTATCCTAATAAAACGAAATATTCCAGCAAGTGTATAATTTTTATTGAAAAAAAAAAGAAAGATCAATTATTATTATTATTTTTAACGGATTTGTTATGTTTTAAAATAAATAATAATAATAATTAAAATATAATAATTATCAAGAAATAATTTTTGGGTACATAATTTTTTTTTTATGCTTAATCGTCAAATACAGAGTATTTTCGTCAAAATAATAAAAAAACAAAGTCACACATTCACACTTACTAAACACCACAAACAACAAATTTTAATTGTACTTGGAAAGAATTTCGAGGACCTTCTTGTAAACAACCTTGGGAGCGTCGTTCCCGAAAAGATAGTCCAAGTGGTTCCAGGTGTCAATGGGGATGTTGTATTTCACCTTGGAATGGAGCAGCTGGTCGTAGAAATGCTCCACGTCGACTTTCGCAGCCAGCCAGTCGTTGGAGCTGTAGAGCAGGTACATGTCGGTCTCGATCCTGGTCAAATCGTAGTCCGGAGGGCCGTTGGTGTAATGGTCCACATTGTAGATTCCGTAGTCGAACATCCGGAATTTTTTGCTCTTCACCTCTTGTCCGTAGTGCACGATTTGCCTAGTTGATGCACCAGCTGGATAATTAGCCACCACTACAGGCACGTTGGAAACGTTCAACTGATTAGGACTGAAGCCGGCTATGGCGAACAAGGCGTTTTTGCAGAGGACCTGAATAAAAATAATTCATTAAATATTAAAGTTAACACATTCAGCATTTACTTACCTTCCCAATTCCCCGAAAGCAGGTAGCCTCCTTTAGGAAGGTGAAAAAACTTGAGTTGGGCAAGAACTCGTATTCACCCATCATATTGAGCAGCTGGCTCAATGGCTCCGTTCCCAAAGCCACGAACCTGATCAAAGGACTGAACAAGTGGCCCATGAAGGCAATCGGAGCCAAGCTGATGTGCGCTTCGACTTTATCGTTGTATTTAGGCTTCTCGGACAGCATCACGTAGAATGTTGTTGTTCCTAAAAGCAAATTAACATCAATTTTTCATCACCCGGTACTCTAATTTAATAGTTAGTTTACCTTGAGAGTGCCCGATGTGGAAGAGCTGCTCCTTCTGGGTTTTAAGGAGAACGTAGTCAATGATGGCTGGTATGTCGTATTTGCCGATTTCGTGCCAACTGAACTGCCAAAATTCCTCGTCGTCCGCGGAGAATCTAGTGTGGTTCCTCGAGTAGGTGTTACCTCTGACGTTGCCCAACCACACGTCGTAACCAGCGTCTGATAGCAAGTACGCCAGTCCTGGAAACAAAAAACAATTAATAACCGAAAGTTAATATCGCCCATTTCCTAAACGGGAATTACACTCACCATGTTTAGGTCCGAATAGAACGAAATCCACAGACGAGCACATCAAGCCGTGCTGGATGTAGACGACTTTCCCGTTGGAAACGCCGTTTTTGCTCTTGGGGATTCTGTGTATGTTGAGGATGTACCCGTCGTCGGTGGTAACATAGTGGCTCTCTACGGGGTAGCCATTCTGCGCTATCAGATCGGGGGTGGGTACCCTGGCGACGACGGGTACGTTGTTGATATCGAGCACGTTCCCTAAGGAGTCGGTGATGAGTTCCGGGACGGTTCCGATGATGCCTTCGGCTCCGGTTTTAGCGCTGTCGATTGTACTTTTTATCGTTTCGAGAGGATCGCTGGGCAGATCTAGGAACCCAGCTCGAGTCCCGTGGGAAAGTAGCGCCAGTAACAGAGTCACTAGCACTTGGGAAGTCATCATCGCGTGGTATTTTGTCTGTATAAGCAAAAAGTGCTGAGTCAAATACGCCTAGTCAAATAAGCTATTAATTATAGTATCATTGCTTCATGTCGGTTCTAGGTAATATTTTATTGGAAAATTATGCAAATTAGTACACATTTTAATTATTCAATCGATATTTATAATTCCTAAATAATTTAATAATATCCAATAACTTTATTAAAAATGCAAATTGAAAAATTTTTAAATTATGATTCAATAATAATTTTGATACAAATTAAAATGATAACGGTTTATTAAAAATCGTATTAATAAATTTATTAGAAATATTCATAATCTACTGTGAATTAAATAAATCAAATTATGGAAATTTGGAATACTTACAGTTTAACAGGTTAAAATCAAATGAGAAAGAGCAAATCAAATCGCTGGTATTTCAAGTATATAGAAATATTCATAATCTACCGTAAATTAAACAAATAAAATTTTGAAAAAATAAGCTGAGTTTATGTTTTCATTAATTTTTACAAGACATAATAAAATGTTTATCCAAATTTAGTAATATTCTACAAATATGTATGTACCATAAATGTCGTTGGATACTTACAGTTTAACAGGTTGAAATTAAAAGAGAAAGAGTAAATCAAATTGCTGGTATTTAAAGTTAGTGGATTTTCAAAAAAGTTTAAAAAAACCAATACCAAACAATGACAATCGATAAAATCGAAATTGTAGATTAAAATTTTTGTATACTCTACAGAATATGAATAAATTTCTTAAAGCCTTATTTAGATCTAATAAAAATATTATAAAAATTGTAAAGCCGGAAACACACTTTTGCATCATTTAAAAAAAATAAAATGTTGAGCTATAGATAGCTAGAGATACCTGTAGATAATATAATTTTTCCAAAAAATAAATTTCTAATATAATACTACCTATATTAAACCTACCTAATGTAAGTCCCTACCCATTCATAAACAGAAATCAAATACCATTAATCCGTCTTTTGAAAGATCTTCCCTAATTACCTTATAATTAGGCTGGTCCCGGATTATCGAGGGTACTCCCTGGTTTACCTGTCTTTTCCGATGCAGATGAACTAATAAAATCAACTAAATTATTAACAGTAGAGTAAATTTTAGGTAATTTAAAATTGTTTTTTCTTACAACATGTAGAATTTGAAATTCTAAACAGCCGTTTGTAAATTTTTTATCAGAGGTATTAAATACATGGGGCATTACATGCAGATTTAGATGACTTCAACACAATTAGGATTTTTGATTGTACGTTTTAAAAGTAAAATAAACATGCAAGTTACTAAAAATAAATATGTATAATTAAAACAATAATAGATACACATTAAAAATACAATATACTTTAATAACTGTTATTGTTCTAATTTAAATATCGTATCAATCTAAATTGTCCAAATCTTTTATTCGATTATTTTTGAAATCTCCTCTCATCAGTAAGTAGCACAGAGAACACATTATAAACAATCCCAGTATTGTATACTGGACAGTTAATATCCAGAAGGAGAGCAAATAAGCAGTCCTATTGCAATAGACCCCTTGGGTAGACTCGTAATTGGGTTGGTATTCTTTATACACAACGTACGTCCCTGAAAGAAAAAATAATATATAAAGAAAAGCAGGAAAATTTGCTTTGACCATTTTCTTCTAAACAATATACAAAAAAAATCATATTCATAGCCATTTTGCAATCCTGTGCTTACATAAGGCCTTTCTTGAATACTTTTAAGGGATGCGAGAAAATCTTACCTAATATGTGCCAAGCTATATGGAAAATCACCAAAGCCATGGAAATGTTGAAGGCGATTCTGTTTTCTAATTTGCTTAGAAATTTTGCAAGGGCACCTACAAAACCTAAGAGAATTGCACATTAAATAATTATCAAACATAGAACAGTTTTATTACCAGCCACGATTAGATAAATCGGAATAAGCCTGTTCAAAGGGCAGCTGTTTAAGTTAACCCAACCGGTTGTGAACATTGTGAAGAAAACTGCGTAAAGTAATACAAGGGAAGCATTTATACCGGCTAAAAATCCAAAAGATATTAAAAACTACGTTAAAAAGTATGATGTTGTAAGGACTATTCTAAAAATTCTTAAAAAAATAACAAAACATCTAATATGAAAATCATCTAACAAAATACCTTCAAAAAGGCCGAATGATACTTACAAAAATGCATGAAAAAATCTACTAATATCATAAAAAAGCTCACGGATGAGCATTTCAAAATTATTATAAAATCAACCAAACTCGTGAAAAAATAATAAAAATTTACATCAAAATAAAACATACGCGGCGGCTTCTCTTTGGCCTTCTCCAGCGGCTCGTCGACGTCGCCCTCGCCCTCCAGGCTCTTTATGTTCTCGCCCTTTTCGGCGTCGGGCCTCGGCGTCGCGGCGGACGTCGTCGCCGTCGATTTGCACCCTTCGACATCGTTTTCGGCGGGCATCACTCTCACATTTCGGCGAAAATAACGAATATTTACGCCGCGAACGCGTACAATATTCGCTCATTCGAAACCGAAAATAACCATTATAATTTTGTAAATTTGCCAGAAATCCGCGCTGCCATCACAGCCGTGCTTCAAATTTAAATATAGAAAATACAACAACTATATTATTCTTCTCCTACATTGCTTATTTGACGTATATAGAGCATATAATACGGTATATTTGATGATAATTTCATGGACCTACGCCACTGGGAATTGCAGGATATTTTTAGCAATTGCTAAAAATTATTGGCGAAAATTAATTGTCAATTAATTGAAGGGGAATGCAATGCAAGCGAACAATAAGAAAGCTGTTGCACGAGTTACATAACGTTAGATGAGTTTTTGTACTGTTGGTCACTTTGTGCATTTCCGACCTAAAATACAAGCGTAATTAATTTCGGAATTTTGCGAATGAAATGGAGCGCGTGATGTATCGGCGGTGTAATCGAGTAGAAACTTGATTCGCGTAAACGCAAGGCGATATTTGCCCGCGAGAAATAATTGAAGAATTGGATCGAGATGAATGATGAATATATGTGTACAAACAAATGTTTGATTGGGTAGATGTTTTGTAGAGGGCAATTTAAAAAATATAATGTATCCAAAAAATGTATCCAAACATGAAAAATAAAACCTACTAAATATTAAATTTACAAATTTACTTTCTGATACTAGTTTGGGTTTGGTATCTCATAATTTTGAGCTTTTGAAACTTAAGAAGGAAAGAATCAAATGGGAATTACCCCAAACCTCCTAAGCTGGTAATACCTTAATTACATTTTATGAAAATATTCATTCCTTTAATCTCAAAGAGAATATCTTCTATGAATTAATTAGGTAATATGGATTTCTTTTCTTCATTTTAACCGATAAGTTAATATTTCCTTTGGTTGAAATATTTCTCTTTACAAAATTTGATAATATATTATACAAAATGGCATACCAATATCATAATCTTTATAGCTATAAAAATGACCCATGACACAATATAGCTTAATTTAATAGCTAAATATTTTAAACTAATATTGTTGGTACTCCAGAGTACTAGTAAAAAATAGCTAATAATTTAAGGTTGTTCATTGGAGCAATTAATGCAATCGGTATCTTAATTGGACCACATAGAACTCTAAACTTGTATCTAATCTAAAAAAATATAAAATTAACAAAAAATCTACATAGTTTAGGATCAATCATCAATCATCTACACAAGTCGGTACATTTAAAATAATAACATTTTTACTTTAGGAAAACTTCGAAAATCATACGTAAAAAACATATAGCATACGCCAACAGCATATCTTCTGAGCTGAGGGTTCATGCATAAAGTCGGAAATGGTCCGATGTACATACGGACAATAGTATTAGATTTAAAATTTATAGAATAATAGTCTCTATTGATTTGTATTTATATATCTTACTTAATACTTGCTTAATTCTTACTTAATTCTTGCAAAATAATAACATAAGATGAACAATCATCTTAGCTCAATAGTTGAAGTAGATACAAAACGATGATAACTATAATAAACGAAGATAAAAGACTATGGTAAAGTATTTGGAGTATGAGAAAGTATGAAAAAAAGTATATAAAATGTTCTAAAATCACTAAATACCTTTTAGAATCCTTAAAAATAAATAAATGAAAACTTTAGCATTATGAAAATATTAGCATTAAATATTTAATATTTCATAAAATCAACAACATAATGAAACAATAAAATAACTTAAAACATAAAAATTCAGAAGATAACATGTAAAAACGCATGTATCTTCAAATGCATTATAAAAATCTCATAATCATAATCAAAAACATCACATAAGTAAGTTATTGGATACATTCGATCCTATAGGTTTGTTTCATTTAGTATATGTATACATAACATAACATAAAATAAAATTATAAAGTTATATACAAACAAGTTAAAAATCATATTAAAAAGTGGATGAAAGTCTTTGTCTATGGTAGTTTTTTATTTTCATGTTTCAATTTAAAGTACAGAGCTTTCGTTTAAGTGTAATAAAAAATAGGTATCTACCATATTTAGAAACTTGTAACTATGAGATCTACTTTTAAAAAATTGGTAATATCCATAGGACTCTGTGCTACCATTTTCAAAACATCATAATCCAAGAGGCATTATTCCTAATTACCTGGCTAGAAATTAGTCTGCCCTCCTAGATTGATAAAAGTTTGATATTGGTCCTTTGCCATTGGTCAGGTAATGAAGAGCAGGTACCTCTAATCCGGTAATTGATTTTTGATTGACATTGGACTGGATAATTCCAATCAGGCCGGGATGAAAATAGTATTTAAAGGGCTCATTTTGTTGGATTTCTTCAGTTGCAGTCCAGTTTAGACCGAACAAACATCTAATATAGCAGCTTTGGTAAGTTCATCTATTTGTTCATATTTTTCAACTTTTAAAATTATTTTTCTTATACCTTTGATTTTGGTTTCTATACATGAAACGTAATTTACTATGAGGTGGGCCCATGTAGACCGTGTTCATTAACCATTGTTTACATTCGCCTATCGCGTTAGTAGTTACAAAATCGACAGTTCATCTTCATTATTTTCAGCAAAAGAGATTGTAAATCATTTGCCTGGTATGGGTCGTACATACGTTTTCCAAGTCGTAGTACGGCGTCTACCGCGGCAAATGCGTTACATTATATCTGCAGAAACCTGGCATTTCTTTTTCCGGATCAACACTCGCCCAGGCTGATGATATTTATAACATCACTGGGTGATTGTTATCCAAAAAAGGTGAAGCTCCCGCTACAATCCCATCGTAAACATTTCTGTAGTAGTACATCACAAATGCCTATTGGATGGAGTTCCTCTTTGGGGATGTTGCACTGAGACTCGTCGCTTGACTAGCTTTGATGTTATATTTAATACACATAAAGCTGGTTGAAGTGACCAATTTCGGTTCAAGAATTCAACAATAAGTTCTGGACAATGATTATGAATTTCACCTGCTATTACCTGTACATACGTATTCTCAATACCCGTAGTACGGCTAGTAACGGGTGAAGCTCTTAATTATCCAACGCAACAGCGGTGAAATGATGAGGATAGGGTGAAGTAGGTGAATAGAAACATGAATGAGTGAAACATAAACGGTGAATAGAAGAGAAACATTCATATGTATTCATTTACTGGGTATGGGTTGTATCTACGTCTTATTTATATCGTAGTACGATCCTTACGACAGTGAACGTTTTGCATCTAGTATTACTTCGGGGTCAGCAAAACAATTACTCCGTTCCAAGCATTTGCCGCGGGTATTAGTCGTCTTACCGTTTCATATGATCGTGAGACGAGCAATACTAGCGGCAAACGTACGGCATTCCAAGTTTTCAGAGAAAGTTTTCATGACGAATGCTAGGACAATGGTAATTGTAATTACTTTCAGGTGGGCTGGTGGTTCATATGTTGATGGAATACATAGTAATCGCCTGGCTCCCCTAGAAGTGTTACAGATCCGCCCCGTCCTAAATTTTAAGGATGCCTTCATAGACCAATCAAAAGCAATCATAAGAAAAGTAAATTCTGCAAGTAGCTACTATTCTTCTCTGGATGACATTCCTTAGTTGGATGTTTTATTTGAACATCACTGGGTGAATGTTATCCCAAAGAAGAATCGCCTAAAGTCGACGTTCCCTATATAACAATCAGGGTCAGATCTTATTCTTCAAAACAAGAAACATTCAAGAAGCATTCAAACCAAGAAAGTACTGACATTGTTACTGCTGCGAACAGCTTACTGAAATTTATTGCTTCGCCAGGTTTAGTGTTACGTCTTACCTACATAAAGCTGGAATGAGCGATAATTTTCGCTAGGCACTAGCAACGATGTGTGGCTTCCAGATATTCAACAGAGTAGGGTCGACATTCGGCATTCAACATTTGCAACATTAATATGTTGCCCTGAATGGAAATACAATTGTCCAAGCACTGGTGGTAGACATACCTCTCCTTTCAGAAGGAAGTTGTGTCCATAACTATTATTCATAACTCAAAAGAAGAGTTAGTTTCCTATCCCATGAGTATGGTCACACACATCAATGTATACAAACCAATATTTACTATGAGGTTTTAATAGTGGAATGCTCCAACAAACAAATATTCAATGTGGTATAACTAATATTATTATTAACGAACGATAAATTATACAATTAGATGAGAGTGAGACTGACAACTAAACAACTGGCATTTGTTAACTAACAAGTCATTGTAACTAACACATTTCATTTGTCTACTACCTTGTTCTTTCTGACCAAAACCAAAACTAAAACTCTACACTAGTATATGCTGATTTACCGGGTATTGGTCGTTTCTACGTCTCATTTATCGTAGTACGACTCCTACCGCGGTGAGTTTGTATAATATCAACACTACAGTTTATTGTATACTGTTGAATTCATCCAGGCTACATTTTTTTTTGTTAAACCTGTCTCGATGTTGTTGTGTTTAAAGACCAACACCGAGTAGGTTTTACAATAAAAGGAAACCTAAGCACCTTGCATCATTCTTCGCAACAGAGATTCTTTCAAAGATTTAAGTTTTTTACCTGTTATTTTCGTATATACGTTTTTATTGTTCGTATAATACGGCCATAATGGGCTGAGAATTTAATTACAAGCGCCACTACATGGTACAGTGTGTCAAATATTCAATTAGATATCATCGGTCTAGCGTATTTTCTTCGCAGATCGTAGGTGTCCGATTGACGATTTGATACAAATTCTCTACATTCCCTACATCACTTCTGAAGTGAATTTCATATTTTTTGTAAACGCTTACTGGGTACTTGCTGATAACTATGTTTCCATCAAATCGTAGTTCGGTAAAAACCACAGTACAGGTTTGCATGCTATCTACATTTCTGAATCATTAATTACAACATCGGTCGACTATAGCACTTTAGGTTTTATTGTGGTATTTCAAAGCATAATTTCGAGTTGTTGCTTGTGTCTTTTCCAAATGATTCTAGGTAATGAGATGCGGTTTTCACGGTTAGCTTTAAAATAACTCAGTGTTATTCTAGCCTATATGTATAAAAAATGCTCTACTTCCAGCTTACCTACTAAAAATAGCGTATTGTCATACAGACAATATGTGATTTGGGTAGATTGGTTTAGAACATGTTTATTTACGAATATGTGAAAATATATTTATGATTATAGATCCATGGTTTTGATGTAATGCTGTTCGTAATAATGAGTTTTCATCATCATTTTTTTAGTTTTGAAGTAAAAATGTGAGTGTAACGCTCTGGAATCCTCAGTATCCGGGTTTGTTAGTTCTATCGATTTTATTCAGGGAGCTATCAGTGTTCAAGTGGGGTATGTATGAATTTTTTTATTTGATTACTTATCAAAATACGCACATGATGCAAAGAATACGTCATTTTCCTATTTGCACTTTATTTCCAATTAACAGCACAATAGAGTAGACTAGTGTAAAAAATGTAAATTTTAATAAAGCAGTCCAAAAATAAGTAATAGTATAGTATCATTAGTCATATCACCAAGTTGAACATTGTTCTTCGAGTAAACTACATAATGAATACTATTAATAGTGCCCTACTCGTCATTCGTCTTACAATAATCAACAAGTAAATGGTGATTAAAAAAACAACCGAACATAAGCACAACAAACATAAATTAAAAGACTTAAATGTAATCTTCACAGTCAAAGCAGAATATTTATGGAATAACGCGGACGGTAAATATTCCTCATATTGAACAAGATAGCAGAAACGGCAATATCATCATCGCCTTTATTTAACATTTTCATTCCGTACAAATCTCAGACCGCGGTCTTGTTTCCTTCAGTTTGCGGCTGCGCCTCCACATCGGACGTTGTTGCAGCTCCTTTGGCCAGTAAGCAAACGCAAAGGAGGAAGCACATGAATCCGGATAAAATGGCCAAAAACAAAGCCAATAACACCGTGACATAGACAAACGCGAATTTATAAGCAGTCTTCTGGCACCATTTATCGTCACCGTGGTGGGTGGGTTGGTAGTGTGGCGGGTACTCCTTGTACACCCAATAAAGACCTGGGAAAGGAAAAAAAGAACAAATTATACTTATGTAGAATGTTCCCAATATTTTTTTGCTAATAGAATAACAGTGCAAGATTTTAACATCAAGCGTTCTAATTCAATCAAATCAATACATCATTTTAAGGTTTCTGTTAAAGAATAATTTTGCTGTTATTCGTGACAAAATACAAATTCTTAGATAATTGCTGTTCGTTCTTAGGTCATTTATTACAATGTATTTACATACACTTACTTTACTTGTTTGGTAAAATGTACCGTTGCTGTTAATATTTGGGGATAATTTTTTCTTGGCTAAAATTTGTATACGTATATTAATTGCAGAATTTTGTTATGCAAGGATATCTAATTAAGCAGCTATGACAAAGTCCGTTAGTATATAGTTCTTACAAAGCGAGTTAATACATTATTTTAATACAAATTAATCATGGCGAATTCATTAGGTAAGTGACTCCTGATAACTGATTAATGTTTCATGTTAAAGACCAGTAAATCTAAAAATGTTAATTATACATAACAGTGGCTATGTGTAAGGGTTCATAGAGGGAATATGTAACACAGATAATAATGATACAGGTACCTACTATACTAATTATACTCAATGGTGAGTTATGGATAACATTATATGGTTACAGAGGTACAGGGTAGAATATGAGAAATCGACAAAAAGGCCTTGTTAAAAATCTTTGCTATCTTTTCTGGTTTTCGAAATTTATACTTATTACGTTAAATTTATACTTTTATAATTTATTTTTTGTAGAGGAATTGTTTACATTAAAAGTAAATTGGAAATTTATAGGGTAGGTATTGTTAAAATAACAGTGGTTTGAGTAGGAAAGTTCTTTCCAGCATTTCCAAGCATTTCCACAATTTCAGTCGTTCTTTTTCCTTTATATGACACTAATGGGAGTTGTCTTTGTTGCATCCACAGCCTATATTGCTAATAATTTTGTGTCTACCTGTATGTCTTATTTATTCTTTTACAAAATTGTAAACGATACCGAATATCGAAGATATACAAAACTTATTTTTAAACGATTTACTTTTATATCCAATTTTCATAAATGAACTGATAAATTCGAAATAAAAAACGTCCATGTCAAACTATTTTATTAAAAAATTATTACGTGTATGGTAATTCCGATTGGTGCTAATAAAATTGTCAATATCAAAACTACGTAGACAGACTCTTAATACTTTGGTATAAAAACTTAAAGTACATTATAAAAAAATAAAAAATATTCAATCATTGCTTGTTCCCTCTTTCTCCTTCTCCTTATCTTTATCGTCATCCTTTAAAGCTTTTTCCTCCTGCTCATCATCTCCGTCTTTCTCGTTATCCTCGTTTTTCTGTCCTTCGATATCGCAGTTTAATAAGCAAGACGAAAGCGAGGCTACACAAATAGCACAACACATTACACAAATTAAGCCTGCCAAAACGCCCAAACCTATGATAACTAGTACAACAGTAATGTATACGAAAGCGAATAAATAAGCAGTCTTTTGACAATAAAATGTTACGCCTGGATCGTAGTTAGGGGGGTACTCCTTATATACCCAATACGCCCCTGGAAGACAAAAACTTCGATTAAGTCCAACAGTCTATAGCAAACACTACAAGTGCTATAGGGAAAACGTGCTGGAACTGTAGATGGATGCAAAAAATAGAATAACTGGTTATCCAAAATATTAGTGTGCTATATACATATGATTTTGCATTGGGATATCATATAAAAGAAAAATGTACAGAGGGTAATTTTATTGGTGGATTATAGGAAACTTACGCCAAAGTTATTCATCTCATTTAATGTTTAGAACGAACTTAAAATAGGAATATATCAATAATAGCAACTCGTGAGTATTCTCGTGATGATAGGTAAATTAAGTGCAAGTTATGTAACTGCATGCAACATATAGGTTTCAATTTTATCGTAACAGGTTAATTGCGATAGCAGATAGGTCTTATCTTATGATTAATGTAAGCAACTACAAAATGTATTATATTGATATTTTAAACTAACTTAGACCCTATTAACTTCATAAATTATATACAAAATATTACATTATATACAAAGTATTTAGATAATTAATTTGTAAAAAATATGTATATAGATAAATTAGTGACTCCTGAAAAAAGTTGAGTACATCCAAAATTGAATATTTTATACTTTATACATACAACATGCATTTGTGCTTGTACTGAAATTTTTTTTAATGCAGTACAGGAATGCGGTAGTAGGAAGTAAATAGCCTGACTATAATATTTATTTCTGCAAATACGTACCTAATATAAGGAAGACGATTTCTACGGTGTACAAACTGGATTCCACAAATTTAACTTGAAAATGCCTGAGTAGTCTTTCTCTCGCGTAGGTTAATATTTTGGTTATTAATCCAATGGCCCCTAAAAATATACAAAATTTACTCTATTAGTAGTACTTGAGTGATGTATATAACAACATTTATTCATTCATAAAATACAACCAATTTTATGTGAGTGACTCTTTCTCTTATATGTATTTAAAATTCTCCTAACATGCGTGAATTGGACGACCGTTAAGACTAAGAAACGAAATAAATGTTGAATAGCGTCTTATCCCATTCAATAACAACCCTTTTGAAATACACTGTATTTTTCTTTCGGAGTATTCCGTCGCCAGCAGTGAGTATTCACCAGTCCCTGTGGTTTCATTCGGGTTTTACGCCTATAGTGGTCGAGAAGTTTTATTTATATTTCATATTTCACATTTTTGAATTCCACTTGCGTCGCTAGGTATGTGTCAAGTCGCAGCTTTTAAATTATTCCGGTCACGATTTTGTATCTTTTCCACCTATTTTACTCGGTTTTTTTTAAAGGAAAACAGGGATTTGTTAAGTGGTTCGGTTAATTTTTGCGCCTCTATCTTTTCTTAATGGGTTACTTAATAATTTTATTGTGATTATTATTATTTTTTAATAAAATGTTCTTACCAGTGGCAATCAAAAAGAGAGGAATATTTTCTTCCACTGGACATTTATGAACTCCGAGAATTCCAATAACCAGCATAGCAATGTAAATGGCCAATGAAAGCAAAAGAGTTATTCGAAATCCAGCTGAAACAAATATAAAAAAGAAACAGTTAGAAAAGTTTTAATTTCATAAATCTGCATTTTTGCAAGCGCTATAAATTCGTGGGAATTACTTTATACCTGCACACATTAAATTTCATACACATACTTGCAAATATTAAACCTACAGTTTTTTATACTAAAATTCGTAGTATTCTTTATTTACGTACATTTTTAATATTTTCCAATTATCCTAAAAAGGTTTAATTTCTGATTTATTATAGGTATACCGTACACTCAATATTATTATTTTATTTAACAATGTATGTACTGGTATATTATACTACATTAAAATGTTTATTGTTAAAATGTTAAAATTATTTGTGCCTGTATATTTTATATCGAATTGTATTCAGTTGTTAATTTTTTATCGCCTACATTAGATACATCCCTCGTGCATTTCGCATGATGAATTTCCGAATAAATAAAGTGCAGAGAGAATGCATAAACTGCAAAAGCGCATAGAGATATTTCGTTATAATGTTTCATTAATCATCTTAAAGAGCCTCTTTTATCTCTTAAATCAAGGCGTATTATAGGTTTCCTTGATTTTAGTAGGTGCAATTATAATTTATTCCAATAGCTTGTCAATTATAATCAATTTTAAATAGTTTCTTTATTGAAATACCTGCATCATATGAATCTTTTAAACAATCTATAACACTTCGAAGAAGAAGATTTTTAATTTGAGTTAACCATTTAACCCATCTGAAAACAAAATACCATTAAATCGATTCATCAAGCTCAAGACATTCTTCACGCAGTGAAAGTATGCACTTAGTGGTCTATAAAATTACCCGTATAATTACAATAATGAAGTCGATCTGACTCGTCAATTTAAATTGTATTTACGTGTGTGTTGTTATGTGGGCAGAATGACCGCAAGGGCTAGAGATCAACAACAAGAATAATTGAGCATAGTTAAATAATGATCTAATTTCGACTTACGTCTAAATAAGCGACCAGAACGCGCCCGGGCAGACGTTTTTCGCGATGACGCGCACGAAAAATTAAAATGCCACGGCGGTCGTTTAATTACCTGGAGGAATGCGGAAGCAAACGAACCTTCATTCAATCGCATATTTGCATTCGCCAAAATGCATAACGTTCGGATGTTAAATCTCGAATTTGATTGCATTTTCTCTTGTGGTGCATGTGCATATAATCCAGCGCTGGTCTTTGACCTTTTACCTACATTGTAAATCTCTATGTAAGTCCTAAAATCCTGGATTGATTGAAATATCGAAGCTGTATCAGTGTGGATTTGTAGTGTTTACTTTAGAGACAAATTTATTCATATTGCAGAAACTAGGCTAGGTTACCTTTGCCCAATAACATTAAAATCGCCCGAGGTAATAGTATCCAGTATCCTATAGGTTTACCAAACAGTATAAGAGCAATATCGTTTCTTCAATTACGACCAACATCAGCTGATTGAAGAAAATTTGCTAAATATAACCTTCATTTAGACACATTCTTCTGGAAGTAAATATGCACTGTTTACAATGTAATTCGTGTTACAGATAAGCTTTTAATCTACTTCAAAACGCTATTACTCGTCGCCAACAAGCCGTTTTTATCTGAACATATTCGCACACAATGCTCCAGTATTAACAATATTTATTTATGTTTGAAAGGCTTATCTTTATTGACAATTCAATTTTTTTTAAACATAGATATACGCTCCATAGTGTTACGCGGAGCGAGACCGGTTAACAATGTTATTTGCATATTTTGCAGCAGAGACTATAAAGCATATTTCATTGTATGTCGAATGTGCCACATATTCTAAGCCCTTTAATAAACGTTACAAAAAACGGAAGTTAATAACAGTACAACGGATAGGATATGCCAAACGGAGAATGTTAGATTGGGTCCGTTTGAAAGGAATTTGTAATTATGATTTGTATCTGTGCGCTGTTTTGTTGATGGTTGATAATTGTATGTTTAGGTCGAAGAATATGTTGTGTGCAGGTAATTACGTGTACTAAATCGGCTTATTCTAGCTGGTTTTTAAAGCTTTTATCTGTAAAGTTTTTTAACAGGGAATTAATTAGTCCATTTTGAGAATATATTTATACAGGATTTTTATCTTCTGTTTGGACACCCTGTATTCAACGATGCGAATGGAAGTGTTACAAAAGTAAATACTTGAAGGAGATTGTGCTCTTGAGCAGATACTACATATTTATACATATTTCTATTTCTCTGAGTTTCGTTGTATTAATAATAAATATAAAGTGAATTACCGGTTCGTTTTATTTAGATAAGAGTAGTTTTATCGTAAAAAGGGAAATATGAGTTTAGAGATAGGGCACGTAGATACACATTCCATTGCAGAATAAGTCAGTAATAAACATTGAGGAATCTATAGGGAATTCATGCATTTCAATCAATAGTTTCATTCTAATAATGCTTAATAAATTTTATGTTTTTAATTGATGAATTCATAGTTAAATTGAGATACGGAATGGATACGTATTAATATATTGTCAAAAAAATGTTATTTGATATACCTAAATAAAATAAATGAATTAAATGTATAAATTAATGTATAGGTACAAATTAATATTAAAGTATGGAAACTCTGATCAATTTTCTGACAAATGAAGGTCCAAATGAAAAATTAAAAACGTTACGTATCCAATAATTTTTTAAGGGCTATCCATTGATACCAATATTGATCCGCTACCCCATCCCTAAAGCATAATTTCGAAGAATGTTTCAGACAAAACTTGCTTATTTTGCTGCCAGAATTCCGAATCTTCAATAAAAAATAGGGGTTTCTATTTAAATTTTTAAAGTAACCTACCCGATCCCCCCTTAAGGGGTAGGGTAACTATTTTATGTGGATGGATATCAATGGATAGCACTTAAAAAATTATTGGATACCTTTTTTTTCAAATTTTTCATTACGACTTTAACTTTCCAGAAAATCGACCGTTTCCATTACTTTGGACACCCTATATGTATATCGCTGCATTGAAATAGAAAAGATAAGATGAGAAAATGTAAAATTCTGTTTATATTGATTTTCAGTTTGGCAAACACTGCTATCTAAAATAAAAAAAAAGTGCGATTGTCTAGACTAGGATTATAGGAAAGTTTTAAGGTTTTTATAAGTAGGGCGACCTATTTAGAAAAAACATAATTTTAAACTATAACTATCGAGGAAAATAGTAAGTTCTTCCGTTTATTTGAAAAAATTAGTAATTATAACCTTACTCTAGCTAAGTATTAACAACATACTTCATAGTTAAAGTTTGTCAATTTTTAAAATGCATAACTTTTATTTTTACAGTTTTTTGCTATGTAATTGTTTTCTAGTTACTATTCACTTTACTTACAAATATAATACTTGACCTTGTTTAATATTAACTATAGGTACTGCCTACATATTATGTCTATCCTGAATTAAAATTACTTAATATTTGAAACAAATTATGAGAACAGAATTTATTAATAAATAAACTCGTATACTATTTATTTTAATAAGTTCTAATTGTGATTAATTTTATTTATTAACAGATACGTAACATAAATACAAAATAGCATTGTAGCGGAGTAATTAATTTGTATTTAAATGATGCGTAACTTCATTATTATCTGACAATTTTCAGTTTTTATTCGAGTATTGTTTAAACAATTCCCATAGCGACGTTAATATGCATATTTAAAATAAGGTAATTATTCATGACAAATATAGAAACCAAATATAAATTGAATTTATTACAATTTTGTAAGGTTTGTCATACAAATTTTCATAGAAAAAGTCATTTTGTTTGTGTGAATAGGAAATGGGAAAATAAAATATAAAGGCGAGATTTCCGATTTCATTGCGGAAAAAATCTAATAATAGAAAACATAGAGAGCTCTACTTTTCGTATAAGAAAAAAATCATTAATGAATTATTACCAAGATGAAGCCACAGATTCAAATAGATTTGCTCGAATGATAATAATAGTACTCAGCTGAGAGAACGTAATAAAAGTGGCTCTCATTGAAGCAGAACATAATAAATTAGTTTACATTTATACAGAATCTATCGCTTAATTAACCAGTTTATGTATATTTAGAAAAAAAATTGTGTTAGGCTTCATTTTAATCAACCCGGCACGAAAGCAAACATTGAAGCGCGCAAGTAAAACCCATAGAAATTAGAAATTCATTAGCAGAAGAACGAACATAAACAATATTAAATTTAATACTTACGCAGAAACTTCTGCTTAATTTTGGTGATCCTCGCATTGCGAGATATCGCGGCGGCGTTGCCGTCTTCGGCGTTGTTTAGCGGCTGATTTTGAGCCGTCGAATCGGTTGTTTGCGGATTCTCCATGGTTGTTTGCACCTACTATCACTTCTACATCACTAAAGGGAATGGCACTGTGTTGTTGTCTTCACGCTACGATTGGCCCCGCAGTGTCAATCAAGTTTATATTTAACTCGATGCGCGATGGCTGTTGGTCGAACAGCGCGGCGTCTAAGAGACTACCGACCCGACCAGCGGCGTATCCTGCGGGTTTTATTAAATATTAATTATTATAAAAATCATGTATCGTTTCATACATTTCTTTTTGTACAATCTTGCCCTATGTAGTATGAGTATTTATTTCAAAATAACACTGCATTTTATCAAGAAACTTTTCTCTAATTTTTGCTGCTTGATATACAGTATTCTACGATTCTTAAGCTACATTTCTACATAGGTCCTCCATAGCTCCATAGGTCCTGCTACATAGGTATATTTATCCTCCTCATGGAAGGTTGTCGCCTGTTTATTTAACCATAATTATGGTAACGTGTTCTTTCAGCTCATGTTGAAGTTTTGGCCACCAAGGGATAATTTCAAATGAAAGAAGAGATGAAAGGTGCAAGGAGCTAGGTCGGGGCTATACGGAAGATGGTCAAACACACGTCCCAGTGAAATTCCTGTAGGAGGTCTATCGTATACCTTTCTTCCTCGTATAACCTTTCGTATAAATTTTATTTTGGATTTTATTTAGGCCAACTTTTTTTTGAAGGAATCAATCCCTTTAAAATAGTACCTACTCAGTTAGCAGTAGCCATCAAATTTAAACTTTAGATTCAATTAATAGCGATGAATTAATAATGCACCGAGTTTCACAAAGCTCTTCACCATCACAGAGTCTTCACCATAATCCAGCCAATTATAATACCTACTCGTAACTTTAGCTAAATTTGATGGAGTGTATTTATCCTTCTTGTTGTATCAGTCAATGTATCATTTTCATTATTTTCAAACTGTTAACTTAACATAACAATTTTATACCATTATCATGCAGTTATATCTATATACAGGGTGACCCAGGGTCGCGTTAAAGTCCCATAACTTTTTACCTAATTGAGATATCGACTTGATTTTTTTTTCAAAAGGTAGGTACAATAATACTGCGTATTATTAAAATAGTTTCGTCTATATACAGGGTGGCTTAGTATTAGAAATTCACTAAAGTTACCTTTTTTTTAATGGAACCCCCTGTATATTATAACATTTTTGAATTCTTTAGTGAATTTTAGTGTGACTTTATGTACCATACATTGTACCTAAAACCAATCGTTTAGTGGTAATTCGACATTTTAGAAAAAAGTAGAGGTTTGAAAAAAAATGAATATTGCTGCTTTTGTAAAACTTAGAAGGCCGTGACTCTGGGTTATTAGTAAACATTAAATGTACTACTGTGTGACAGGGATTCAGAATTGAATACTGTTTGTGTTCTTAGATATCGATACGCCAATTTACAAAATTTCAATTAAAGGTAACTTGATTTTTTTAAATGAAACTACCTACTTTTTTGTACACCATCTTGTAGGAAATTTTATTGCCTTTCTAACGATATAATATTGTCAATATTTTTACCTGCTAGTTTTCTCTTAATTCCGGAATTTCTTATAATTCGCGGTAATTTAGTAGTATTCGCGGTAGTTAGCTGTTGTTGGCCTAACACTATAGACATTGTCCTTAACAAATCCCCATAGGAAAAAATCAATTGGTGTCAAATCGCGGGAACGGGCAGGCCAACAACAGCTAACGACGTGAAGATCCGGATAAGAGACGCTTTTCGATCAATTGATTAAAACATGCTAACGCGCTTTAAAAATTAGTTTTTAAGAAGACGTAATCGAACATAATAGCAATATCTTTGAGCATCTACTGTAAGAAAAATTATTGTGCTATCAAAAAAAACTGTTCTTTACATTATTCCTTGTACATTATCATTATCTCCCTATAATCAAATAAATTGTAGTTGATTGATTGATCTGTATACTTTTTTTATAACTCACTATCTTTTATAAAATTTTTGTTTTATTTTAATTTAATTTACTATATTGAGCCACTTTGAAAATTGAAAATTACCGCGAATTATAAGAAATTCCGGAATTAAGAGAAAACTAGCAGGTAAAAATATTGACAATATTATATCGTTAGAAAAGCAATAAAATTTCCTACAAGATGGTGTACAAAAAAGTAGGTAGTTTCATTTAAAAAAATCAAGTTGCCTTTAATTGAAATTTTGTAAATTGGCGTATCGATATCTAAGAACACAAACAGTATTCAATTCTGAATCCCTGTCACACCGTAGTACATTTAATGTTTACTAATAACCCAGAGTCACGGCCTTCTAAGTTTTACAAAAGCAGCAATATTCATTTTTTTTCAAACCTCTACTTTTTTCTAAAATGTCGAATTACCACTAAACGATTGGTTTTAGGTACAATGTATGGTACATAAAGTCACACTAAAATTCACTAAAGAATTCAAAAATGTTATAATATACAGGGGGTTCCATTAAAAAAAAGGTAACTTTAGTGAATTTCTAATACTAAGCCACCCTGTATATAGACGAAACTATTTTAATAATACGCAGTATTATTGTACCTACCTTTTGAAAAAAAAATCAAGTCGATATCTCAATTAGGTAAAAAGTTATGGGACTTTAACGCGACCCTGGGTCACCCTGTATAACCTATGTACCTATGTATGTATAATAACCTGCTAAGGGTTATAATTGCAGTTAGCATTCTGCTGGTCCGCGAATGACCAGCTCGCAAAACCTTCCAATTTATTTGCATTTACAGATCGATAGTTCTAAGGTTTGCCCTTAGCTAAACAAAAGCAGACATGTGCCAGTTGTGTTGTGGGAGCTGATTTATCTGTTTAATAGATCGCGGTGTAGGCACGCATGAACCACGGGCGTATCCGGTAGGAGGATCAACCAGATGCGTTATTAGTCGGAATTCGAAACGGAAGAAATTATCGTTCCTAGCTGTGCGTTGAAATTAAATTATGCATTTTTATTTTACAATAGATTTTGAAATTCAATTCTGTATAAAATAATAACTTCCTAAATGCATTATGGTTTGTTGAATGGAAAATTACATATACTAAAGGGCCCAGTTTTAGTTAACAAAGTTATTTGATAAATTGATACATTGATCCACGAATCGAAATTTATTATTAATAATAATAATACATCCCTAATGCTAACACTAGACTAGACTCTGTATATGTATACAATTAAGTTAGATATAAAGTAAACCAGTATGGAGATATTTGTGAGAATATTGCGATTGTAATGTAAATGCTCTATACAGATAAATAATTTCCCAATTGAGCATGAAAATACCGAGACAGATCTAATAAAAAGGGAATCGGCCTTTTTATTAGGATCATGATGAAAACATTCAATATCAAATTCAATCAAAAAAATATCGCCAACCTGAAGGGGATTGGCGAAAAATAATTGGGACGGTCAACTGTAGATAAGGGTCGTATCGATATTCGGTAGGATTTCCCAATTTGACCATTCTGCGGCGAAATGTAAAAAAAATGTGCCGTTAACGCCGTCTCGGAGGATCCATTTATCTTTTCGACGCTCATATGATTGAATTTTGAGTGTCCTCTGCCGTTTGTTCTGATACCACTATCTTATACATGATGTTATTTCCTCGTCTACATATACATTGATTTGATTGATAATTAGTATACATTCTTATAGCGACAGTTATTTGTGTTTAAAATTTCTCGAGAAATTATTTTTCTAGAAAGGAATAAGATCATCCATTTAAAAAATGGTTTTATAAATATATCTAATTAAAATTTCCGATGAGAGAAATAAATGGCAGCTAACAAACTTTAGCGAAAGATACATTAATCATAATACTCGTAATTTTCTTGGCTAATTCCTGCGCCAATTTCTCACGAAATTATCAGTTCTATATCATTAAAACAAACATAATAAAATTGTATTACAACTTGCGAGGTATGGCAAATTATTCGTTTCTGTAGGCATACAGTGTTTCACAAAAAGTTGTATACAATAATGGGAAAAAGTTTATCTTACATTTCACAAAAAAATTATTCTTGATAAAATTTTCTGCATGACTTGTAGATCCATAAGCAGGTACAAAATGTTTAAAAAACTGCATGCAGGAATACAGGGAGAACGAAATTATGATTTGAACCGAGAGATAAATACGCACAAACTGTTCATTATTCATAATTATGCACAAATTATGCATAATTTTTTTGCTCTCCACTACGATTTGGGCATATTTTTCCTTCGGTCCAAATCATTCTTTTTTGTTTTCCCTGCATTGAAGGCAATTTTTTAAACATTTTGATGTATACCACTTTTTGGGACATACTGTATGATATATTCGACATGATATTCGACATGATATTCCAACCCTTGTGCCTACTTAAACCATGTTAAGAGATTGTAATAAATATTTCGATGGAATGATGTTATGTTGCGGAAGCAAGTTACGCATTTCGGATAACATCCATTAGCATTTTCAATCATGCTACTAATATTTAATTTAGCGGTATACGATGCGGTCGAGGGAAAATTAAAGTTCCACGGAAAGTTTTCCTCATAAGTAAATTTTAATGTTATATTTCGAGGAGTTAATATTTTTCTGGTCATACGATGAACGAGACTTGTCTGTAGTTAAGCGTTTATGATAGTAGATAGTATTTTTTAAAATACTAACGTTTATTTTTTGGCTATTATTAAAAACTCTTACCTCGTAAATCCACCAAAATTTCAAATCTTTTTCACCATATTTTAAAAAATTTAAAAAGTATAAATAACAACGAAACAAAACTTTAATACAGGGGTACTAAACATCATTAGTATTAAAAAATTGCTATTAACACAAATTTAATATACCTAAAAATCCACTTCTAAAAAAACGATAAGCTCAGATCAATTCGAATCTTGTTCAACGCTTAATAAAAATATTCAATCACTATTTTAGTCATGAAAAAACCCTAGAAGATCCTCATTCTAGTCGCAACAGTCTGAAGAAAGATAAATAACGAAAAAATCCCACCGTAAAACGCGGTTTTAGATTTATCGCGAGAGGCTTTCGCTGACGTCGACGTTGATAGTCTTTCTGGCTTCTACCGGGGCTTGTTTATTTGCATGCGGGGTGGGATGTAAACTGTCGGTTTTCCAAATTGAACTTATATTAAAACGGAGGTGGTGACGAAAATACATACCTATATACGTTTAAATTCACAGGAAAGAGATCAGAAAGTACAATAAAGGTCCACATGTATTGGATATGTAGGGTAATTGCATTTGCCTCAAGTTTCTAATAAATAATTTATTACTTATCATTAATAAGACTATTGAGGATTATACCTACAGTAAAAATTGTATAGCCTTTGTTTTAACTTATATTATTCGATTAAATGCAATGCAGCTTTCTCCTGAATTTGCTCATTTGCCGTTGTTTCGATTTTACGATGCATGAATATGAAGTTACACTTTTTATTCTAATTTGTAACTTGATTATTAATTTTAATGAGCATTCAGCTAGCAACATATAAGCGTACTGTTTTGCAGAATCTTTGTTCAACTATTTTCATTCAATTAGCAGTTTATTAAAGTAGTTATATTTGATATAATTGCAGCGTGAAGACGAAGTAACTGACGTAATTGGCTTGCTTCTCTTGCTCGTTAGAGCACAATATGTATTTTATATTAATTATAATTTATATATAGCTACATATGTTATGAAAAAGTATGTTTTTATTTGGTTATAGCATTTATTAGGTATTTTGAAATAAAACCAACTCTCCTACTCTAATGAATTTACTTTACAACTATATCAATTTTATGATAAAGAAATATATTTGTCTCTCGACAAATCCTTTATTTATTATCTGTACAAAATATTCTCCCTATGTTGTTTCAACTTAATAAGGGAACCTCTTCAGACTGTTTTTTTAGGACCATTTTTTTATAGCGCACATCTCTTGACCGACGCTTGCTATTTGAAATCCGTCGTTGAGACCTTTTCCAGTTAAAACGGGTTTCGACCGAGATTTCGAGAGATTTTGCATCGGGTTCGGGACCCTCGAATTGCAAACCTTAACCGTCAATAAACAAAAAAAAATGTACATACCAACATTTTCGCATTTCGTGTGAGGGTTAAATTAAAAATTTTTATTGTAGATAACCAGGTAATAATACATGTATGAGCCTTTCCATTGAGTTATACATACAGTGCATTTCTTTAATGTCCCCCCCCCCTATTATTTTTTGAACGGATCAACTTAGAAAATTGAAATTTGGGATAATGAAACTAATGCATGATTACTATATTTTGGAGTAAAATTGACAGACGAAAATTTCAAGATGGCGACTGGACGCCATCTTGGAAAATAAATTTAAATGGAAAGGGGGGTCTTGTGATACATCATTTTGAAGCTCCTGACAAATACTCTACAACCCTGGAATATAAAGTCAATATCTGCACCTGCTACAAAATGGCGGACATTTAATAATTACCTGAATAAATCGACGTTTAACGTCATAATTTGAGGAAATAAGCTGAGTTCAGTTCAAAAAAAGCTCGAAATGGTTGCCTTGAACTTCTTGATACAGGAACAGCCTATCCGAACATTTTCGAACATAGTAACGTCGATATTTTTACAAATATCTGTAATTATTTCTCGTATATCCAATATTGAAGCAGGTTTAGTTTCGTACACATTTTGCTTCAAATAGCCCCATAAAAAAAGTCTAAAGGTGTCAAATCTGGTCAAATTCTGGTCAAATCCATTCCGTAGGACCTCGACGACCAATCCAACGATCCAACAACCAGGGAAAATAGCATCCAAATAGTTCATTACTTGTCTGGAGTAATGTGGTGGTGCTCCATCTTCCAATGGACGAGAATTGGCCTTTTTAGAGTTAGTTGACGTGCTACCTAACTGCAATGAGAACTAAACAACCGAAAACTAAATGAAAATACTTTGAACACTAGGAAAATCGAAAACTAAAGAGAATATCTTGAACACTAGGAAAACCAAAAACTAAATGAGCATATTTTGACTAAACAATTAATGTTCGTTGTCGTACTTAAATTTTTTGGAATTTTTTTAACCAAAAATAACCTGTCAACCCTTATCGGTTTGCTGGGATTGCTGTTTGCCATAGAAAAACAAATATTTCTAGAAAAATTGATATTATTTTGTTTGTATTCAGGTAATTATTAAATGTTCCGCCATTTTGTAGCAGGTGCAGATATTGACTTTATATTCCAGGGTTGTAGAGTATTTGTCAGGAGCTTCAAAATGATGTATCACAAGACCCCCCTTTCCATTTAAATTTATTTTCCAAGATGGCGCCCAGTCGCCATCTTGAAATTTTCATCTGTCAATTTTACTCCAAAATATAGTAATCATGCATTAGTTTCATTATCCCAAATTTCAATTTTCTAAGTTGATCCGTTCAAAAAATAAAAGGGGGGGGGGACATTAAAGAAATGCACTGTAGATTGAGATATTTCCCGCGTATATGGTAGTAGGTACGTAATTTATGGGTACATGCAGGGACATCTACTAATATGTATAGTTGATACACTTGATAATTCGATCGAGTGTCTATACAAATTGTTACGCCGAATTGTTGAAACTACTCCCACAGCACTATTGGCTAATGAAAGAGATGAAGTAGTACGTACAATTCGAAACTGTCGTGCACATGGCGAAAGTTTCCCTGAAGTTAAGACTCTATTTAACCGAGATCAAAGCGAATAATTAATTCACGGAATACGGTCTATTAAGTACATTAAAATTCATAGAATTTGTAGAATATTTATATAGATTATTTCTCCTCTATACCTATACATATACTACTACTTTTCGCACTCAGATGTCACATAATAACAATCTATTCATGAAGATTGCCAAAACTTTCCACGAGTATATAGCAAATTGTCATTTTAACTAAAATAAAAGCAATCGAAAACCTGTTAGAACACGTTAGATGTTAGATTGATATCATTTTTCTATCAAACGAATCTGGATAATACTTTCTCGACGCCTTACACCTACATCATATTCATGCAATCGATTGTGTCCATGAAATATCCTAGGAAAGCGTCGTAGTTATTTATCCTTTTCCCGACGATGAAAGAAGTCTGGTCGTGACTTGCGGGAAAAGTGTATATGTGTCCGTCTGGGATTCGCAGCGGCGATGGCGCCGTTGACTGGACTCATTTAACTCCGGGAGGTGGCGTATCGAAATGGATAGTAGTAATTCGGTATAAAATGCTTTAACAAACGGGACAATTGGAAGGGAAATAAAAGTAGGAACGGAGTGTCGACGCGATTAAAGAATTAAAGCGGCGCCTCCTATTATCTCTTATCGTTTAAAAGATATTGTCGGGATATTGAATTAAACCTTTAGTGCATGCTTTGGTGTGTGGCTTCGGGCAATGGGAATGGATATAATGGTAAGTTGATGATATGGCATAATGGAAATCGATTATTAAGTGCCAATTTAGATAATTAACGCATGAGAAGATTGTGTAAAAAATTAGTTGGGTATTACACAAAATAAAAAAGCCAGATGCAATCAATAATTATACATATTAAGATTATGCACTTACTAAATTACCTACATCATATAAGTATTATACATATTTGTAAAAAATGCTTGTTACAAAAGTTTGTAAATTCATATATTTTTAGTAAAAAAATATTTATGCAGGAATATGTAGGAACCCTGTATAGCAACTAGTCTCTTGACGCCCCTTAAAAGGCTATAATCTTATGAATGTTCTCAATTGATTCCTGTATTGTTTCAAATAACTAACAAGACAATTCTTCATCATCCAGATTTGTAGCAATTAAATATTTAGGTTAATAATTTAGTAATTAATAGATATTATGCAAAGGAATTTTAGGAAGATTATCTTGTTAATTAGCAACCGTTTTAACCAATTAAATCCTATAATACTTTGAAAGAATGTCAAATTTCCTGCTACAGATAATTAGGCTTTCAGCCCATCAAACCTTTAGTATACCACATTCTTGATTTAATAATTCATGTAGTTACACGAAAAATACGCCGTAGGCTCAACTTAACGTACCCATTGTTAATTACTTACCTAACAATTTTACTAAAAGCAGACGTCTAAATTAGTCGGATAAAAGTTCAATTAAAGGTAGCAATAAAAAGTTTCCTGCTACACAGTTAGGAACAATTCCCATTCGAAATCGCCTTTCCGAATTAGTTTAATTCGCTGCCTAATTCCGGGGAATTAAATTCAGCGGTAACAATTGGATACATCCATGCAAAACTCGATTCAAAAATTAGATTAGGACCGAACTAGCGCCCAGCAGGAGGACGCGGCGACGTTCTCCGCCGAAACCACGCGTTCCCCTTTCGGTTTTTGTACGCGTCGAACGGCGAATCCCGCGTTCTCGCCGGCGTCGCGTCGCCTCGGACGAGCGTCGGCGTCTCTAATCAGTTGTTTCGCCAGTACCAGGCAGTCGGTATTCGTCGGCTGCAGCGTCGAGACGTAGTTCAGCGGCGCTTTTAACGGACGAAATCACGTTTAAACACCTGTCAGTTACTATAAACAGTCGAACGTCGGTTGATATTTTAATTTTTTTTGGAACGTTAAATTGAGGTTTCCGGTTTTAGGTAGCTGGTAATAGTTTCGCTTAGCAGGAAATTGTTGGGCTATTCTCGAACTGGTAATAACTATTTTTTTTTAATTCGTTCGCATGCGAGAGATATTTTTATTTAATTAATTATATAATTGCTTTGGTGTGTACGCGGGTAATTAGTGACTGGAAAACATGCGTTTGAGTGATAATAGTTGCGGTTCACTCATGCTGGCAGAATGGTGTAAATATAGATGTTTGAATTGTATGATAATTAAAATTGTACGGAAAATTGAAAATTTTACGCGTTTTTGAATCCTGCATGAATTTTTTTTTATCTAAAACGCTATTTGTTTTCATGAAAATGAGTTTATCAACTATGCTGAACAGAAATATTAATAGATTAAACATATTCAGATTTTCTTGATTAGATATTTAAACTATATTTTATAAATAAATTATAAAAAACATTTACAAATAATTTTTTATTTGTAAATTTAAACCAAAAATTAAGTCCCATTAAAACCCCCAGATAAATCTATAGAAACTTTGAAAAAAAATTGACCACATTATCCATTAAAACCACAAAACAACTTTTAAGTAATTCATGAAAATCGTCTATCTTACGAAATAATTTATCACAGGAGTTTAAGAAATTCACAAAGGAATAGCTACCTACTTGCAAACTGCATCTGAAATGTAAAAATAAGTTTTTAAAACCTGGATTGTAACTCTTAACACCCTGTGATATAATAAAGTTCAACTAAAACTTTTCAATTTATAAAGTTGCTTCCGAAACATTTCTATACTTGCGAACTTTAGCATACTATATACTTACTTAAAAATAAATTTCTCGGATTCAATAAATCATTTAAAATCAATTGTAGAAGCTCGATTCATTGATATTTGTAATAAAATATGAAACCTTGTACCTATACTTATTTAATTTAAACTTTCACATGAATCGAATTTACTTTAATCATCAAAGTATTATTGCTGTCATTTTTGGTTATAATTTGCTTTTTATCACGAGAAAATGCCATTATTGAGTACCATATTGTGTAATTATTTATTTAATATTCTATCTAATTATATCTAATGCTTTTTAATAAACCTACTCATTAAACCTAGATGTGCAGTATAATTGGTCTTCATACATTACATACAAATTACATACATTTTTCATAAATTGTCTACAGTCATCATATTGTGTTTAGCTATTGATTTGACTTTTACAGTGCCCTAAAGAGTCATTTTAATTATCTCAATTATCTTTTCACATGCCGTCAATCTGCTTAATTCTTTCTTGATCCATCAAGTTTTGACCCATCAGTTTTTATTGTTAAGTATCACTAGTTTCTTTGAAAAAATATTGTAAATCTAAAACATAATACAGTATTGGGCTCTTCTAATTTAATTTGAAATACAGTTAGCAATCGATACCGAATTTTACTATGTTGAAAATCGAAAACGCAATCAAAATGTAAATGGCTAGCAAATTAAATTACTCATAGTATAATCCAGACAGCACTGAAAACCGGAATGGATCAAAATAAAAAATTTAGTTACTCAGTTGCAATTTATTGCTGCAATATATTGCACCTTGTGAAAACGCTCCTTTAGCATTTGCCTATATTTCACCAAAATTTAATGTTATAATATACAAATACATACACGCAAATCTTTTATTTACACGCATTGTTACCTGTTAATTGAGCTTCAGTATAAAATCACCAGACTGGTAGAAAATTACCAATTACCAATTAGCTTATGAATAAGTTACTAAATGCGATTGTTGCATCATTATAATTACACTCCCATTTAAAAGCTATACAATTTATTTTGTGTCGATTGGTGCTAATAAAATTCGGTTTAACTATGATGGAAATCGAAAAATTTGTAAATAAAAACTTTTATCTCATCACTCCGTTTTTATTATAATATTAAGTGCCATTTTTGTGAAAAAAATAGGCTATTGGGAATATTTGCTCTTTAGATCGTTTCATCTTAGAATTTCAAAACACTTTTTTTATTTAGTCCAAATTTAGTGATATATGTAAATGAATAATTTTATCGTGTATTGTATACAAAAATAAATATACACAAAACAAAACAGTATTAAACAGGAAATGTTCAGGTAACGAAATATATCTTATCTAAATCTGGTTCATTCGATTCATTTTGGCGGCAATGAAATAACTCGAAAGTTTAGGGGAGTTCTAAAACTTTACCCATCGACCATGTATAGTGACAATTGCTTCTAGATTCCACTCGACTTCCGTTTTGATATTAAATTTCCAATTAATTTATAAAGAATTATACCTTAAAACTTCCAACTACCCATTAAAAGTTTACAACAGAAGTTTCGAACGAAGAAAGTTCCCTTAACGAAAACATAAACACAGTGATTAATTAACGTATAAATAATATGATTAGTGTCTTTTTTAATAATCTTCCGAAAATTTTATCGCATTATTTTTTTTTTAAATAATATGCGGCTTAATGTTTTAATTCTCTCGTGTAGCTCATTCCTGAATCCTGAAACTTTAAATGAAACGAAAACCCGTAAGATGAGCAGGTGTTCATAAGCTGCTTGTGAACATTTTCGTAACATAAATTTGGTTAAAGGACAAAGAAGTAGAGTGTATTGCAGGAAACTTTCTTGCCTGCTTTAGGAAAAATTTATAATTTTTTTTATGAAATATAGATAATAATTTACCTTCTTTTTAAATAATTAAATTTTTGTTTAGAATACAAAGAATACAGAGTACGTTAAAAATATAATGTTTACGAGTTTTATAAGTTTTAATACATATGTATATGTTTGTGGTTTTTATAAGTCTCATCGCTTCGATAGTTTAATGAAAGTCATACTAAACTTGGTATACATAAAACATTTTATTAAAAATCAGGGAAAATAGAAAGCAGATGGCGTTCAAACTTTATAAGTGTTTAATAAGGAGTTTTGCATAATAATTGCTTATCGAAATTATGTTAAGTTACAAAATGCGGCGCAGCAAGATCGTAATTTTTTGAAATTTGTTCCGGCGCGTCCAAAAATTAGCAAGTTAAGTATTCGAAAATATTTGCATGCGAACGTCAAGTATTTGGAGTTCAAACAAGGAAGAAACTTGGTGTAATAGGATCGTGATTTTGCATATAACGCGGTTTAATGGTGTCGCGGAAAGTGGTGTTAAATTATTCTCTTTTCACGTCTAAAAAAATAATTTAAATTCCATATCACTTATTAAACTTTACTCTCTGCATAGAAAATTAGCAGAACCAATAACAAAATCGTTGGCTTTAGAGTGTTTGCACCAACTAATGTCCGAATGAAAGTAAATATTGAATTTTAGTGTGAAAACACGAACCCGACTCCTTCCCATTTACTAAAGAAATTTATCGCATATAGTAATAATAAATGTTCTGAGATTACGTTATTCCCTTAAGTTTCCATTGGTTTATTTTAAGCTCTTCCGCACAACTTTTTTCTGTTACGCTGAGAACACGCGACTTAATTAAAGTTTCACGAGTATCTTTAATATTTATGCGAATAAAATTTATATCTTCTTCCTCTGGATCATTTTTAGTCACAGATATATCGAGTATTTATGTACCCATGTATTAATACTAATTTATGATAGATATATCGTACACGTAGGTATAGGGTTAAAGCGAATATTAATTTCTTTTTTATTTTCAGTAAAGTGAGTGCATCCTAAAGAAGAGGTCTTATTCATCATCTTTGAAAAGGTATTTATTAAAATATTTTATTAATACATACATATGTAGGTACTTTTCCAACAATACTTGCATTTTTGATGAAAAGACAAAAATAAATAATGCAAAGATATTAAAATTACTAAAAGTAAACACACAATTTAAATGCACACTTATGTATATGTTTGGGGATTTTTTATATACCTATGTTAATTTTCTACATATTTTTTAGAATTCAATGAAACATCTCTATCATAATATTTATAATATCCTTACAATATTAAATGAAAATATGAAATATTTATTAGAGGCTTTGATAATAATTACCTACAATAATTTGAAAACCCATTCGAACCGAGGATATTGTTTTGCGCAAAAAATATAAAATACCGTCATTAAACAAATCGAATTGAGCCACTTTCAGCGTTTTTGCGATGAATACTAATGAATTCTGGAATAAAAAAATCGTAAATCCTTTGTTGTTTCAAAACAAAAAAAATCATCAAATTTTATTTAAAGTATTTGTTTGGATTTGTTAGTTAAATTCCATCAATTTTCTCGTGAAATTTAATAAACTCTTTTGTTCGGAAAACGCTAATGAAAATTATTACTTGCCTATACAACCTGCTTGTTATAACAATTTATAAACAAAACGGTACATAAACGAGCATTTATTTTTATAGAGATTTAAAATTTTCATTTCAAATAAAATACGCAGAACCTGGCGTTAAAATCGGCCGTTTATTCATATTTAATTTGGTTAAATTTAGGGAGATTTAAAATATATTTCAGCTGATTGACTCTTATTTTACGATAAATTTGTCGTAAATAAGCGAAGATAATTCAAATAATTTCCCTATCAATACGCGCCTGTACATTTCTTATCTAACGTTTCCCCCAACATAAATTACTTCTTTTTCATTAAATTTCGTTGCTCTATAATTTCGTAAAACAGCAAAAAAGCAATTACTTTTTGGTGGAATCAATTTCGCAGCGAGCGAGTCACCACTGCGGATTGTTAAATTCGAAGCCGATGTTCATTATTTTTAATTTCATCATTCCACCCTCGCTTTTCCGCCGGCATCAACACTTACCCTCTCGCATCTGATCGGACGACGTAAAAAATGGCGCAACATGTTTCCGGAAAAACGCCGGCATATTTATCAGCCTGCTCACTTGCTCTGTATAAACAGTAAAAACTTTTCATTCCTGCAAGATGCGTCGCAAAGCATTAAACTCACATGAGCCATATTTTATTCCGTCTCGCGCCCGGAGGTGAACGGCAACAACAAAGCAATGGGGACGTAAGAGTGATTTTTTGGCGACTTTAAAAGTTTTGAAATAGTTCTTCTTCTTCGTATAACATCTCCTATTTCCTATCTACCAATTCTCCTAAAACTTTGAAGATTTCAGTATTTTAATTTTATACTTACTCTTATTACTGGTTCATCCATTTCTTGCATCAATCATAGTAAGTACTACATTTGTTTTTCTATCTATGCTTTAATTATCTGCTGAGCCTAAAAATGCCCGAAAACATCCGAAAGTGCTTGATTAAATGGCCCTTTTTATACACCACATATCTGATGTGATAATTTGCATAAGCCCTTAGTTACTTTCGCTTTCGCGGTTCCAGTGAAAATTTAACTAAAGCACATCCGCCATAAACACCCGGGGCTGGCCGTTTTTCGCAAAAATCGAAGCGCCTTAATCCCCGTAAAACACGTTAGAGAGTTTTCCGTTCTTTGTTGTCGGGAAGGAGTTCTCCTGCGACATCCTCGCCCCTGTTCTAAGTTACTTCTCCAGATATTGTCTATAAAGTTCGTTACGTAACTGCTACGTCTAGTAGTCGGGGACATCGAACGACAGTGTAAAAGGGTTTAAATGGTACGTTATGAAAAAGTCGGGAGATAAGGGAAAATCTGGCGAATAAATTCTTGTTTTTGCAGCGAAAGATTTTAGCATTCGAGTTTTTGTGTAAGTGCCTTCGTTTCCGTTTGCATGTCACGGATTAGGCAAAAGGGATTTCTGCAGGAAACAAACTTGACGCAATTTTATTCATTTATGTATCTTCTTAAGTAACTCAACTAAAATTCGATGAATTATTTTTCTCGGTGTAGACGGAATCGCATTTAGCGAAACGCGGTTGTATATCGAGTTAAAAACAAAGGTGGAGGTGTAACTTTTATTTTAGCCCGTAAATCAATACAGCAGCGTCTACTTTATTTATCAATGAAGATTTACAACTCTCCGTCGAGTCACTTAAAGCAGAAGGAGTTTTACGAGCGGCGGGCGCGCGGGGCGGATTTTACGTGTCTACAGATTTTTTTTACGAACAATTCCAAACTAAAAATAAGTTCGGAAAACTCCCGAGAACGTTTTCTCGCGCTCGAGATGAACTCATAAAAAAATGTTCCACCAATCTTCCTCAGGTTCCGTTCGGTTTATACTGCACTAAAGAAGTAAGTATGCTTTCGCTGCCGTGTGTATTCTCGTTTTATTGGGAAACTTGATTAAAGTAGAAAATACTGATAATAAAGTTGCGTTAGCTGTCGAATCGTTGAACTTTATTTTTGCGGGGGATTATATTTTTCATATTTATGGTCTTGTTGCGCAGCAAACTGTTATATTGGGCGTAAATTTAGATATTGGTATATTTGCAAAGGGAACTGGGAATCATGGAAGGTTTATCAAATAAAATTTCCAAAAAAGGGTTATGAAGAACTTGTTTTTCAATTGTTTTTCTCTAATATAAACAAATGGTGTTTAAGCATCTCGAGTACAAATTAAGAGGTGCACTTATACGATGTTTAGGACGAAGTTTAAATGGTGATAATAATATT
Organism: Phyllotreta striolata; assembly: GCA_918026865.1. Taxonomy (NCBI): domain Eukaryota; kingdom Metazoa; phylum Arthropoda; class Insecta; order Coleoptera; family Chrysomelidae; genus Phyllotreta; species Phyllotreta striolata. The sequence goes on from OU900095.1 coordinate 8,228,593, forward strand.
TATGATGTAATAATTTTTTTGGAACAAAAATAATACTTGTGCAAGATTAGCCAAAACTAATTTTCCAGCTAAAGCCAATTATCTACCTCAGAAAAGATAAATTTTGATTATTTTGTCAAAGTCTCATCAGTAATTTATCACTTGCTCAATATAAGCATAATTTAGTGATGTATTCGAAGCTAATTTTACATCCCATTCATCCGTCCATCCTTTTAGGTTTAACACGTGTCGCAGTTAATAAGTTTCTTGTCTAAACAGAACGAATCTCCAATAAACCCACAAACTCATTGCACGTGTGTGTGCGTGCACTAATTTGAAAAACTAACGAATCCAATCCATTGGCCCGCATAGATTCCGCTATCCCTACAAATCAATGCAGTAGTTTGGATACCGGCCAATAACTGGGTATTCTCAACATTTTTATGCAACTATGTACAGTAGATAAATGCGTATTGCTATTGTTGTTGCAACAAAAAGTCCAATATACGTCCAATAACCATTAAAACTGTAATGTAAACAAAGGAATAATTTACTGTAGCAGTAACATTAAATATTTGTTTCAGTTATTGTTAGTGTTAATTTTTGGGCTCAAAAGTTGCATAGAATTCAAAATTATAACATAATGTGATTAAGAATCCAGAATTCTGAAACAAATTTTTCATGTGTCTCGATATTTCCTATAAAAATTACCTAAAACATAGTTGTAAACGAAAAGTAATATTCTTTAGTAATGGTTCACAATTTAGTCCAATTTTTATTGGAGTCATTTATTTGCATATAATCATAAATTTAACAGGAATCAAATACATTAAAAATATATATTTATTTATATTATCCATTAGGTGTGAAAATGTTTAATAAAGTCTACATTATCTATGCACATATCGCACCACTGTTATTATAGCGGATTATTTCAATCGCATTAAATTTCACATTATTTTTCGGCATTCCCCCGACCAGCATTCATTACCTTAAAATCCCGGGCGACTCCATTGTGTGTATGCAATAATTAATTATTATTTCTATGTATTAAGCCAACGCGTCGCGTTATCTGGCAATTTTTTTTATCCGAAACGTCTAATTGATATATGGCCCACGGCTAACAATAACCTTCCAGATATCGCTGATAAATTGGTCATTGAGTTTTAGCGAGTTCGGGTGCCAATTTTTTTAATGGCGTTTTAAAATAGACAACAATAATCAATGTTCTATCTGTGTCTTATAATTAAATGTTGTTTGGAAATTATGTTCGCGTTGCTGGCCATGATATCACATTTAAAATTATGAAAAACCCTTATGATTCGCTAAAAAAAATTGTAAAATGGCAATTTTGTTTTGGTATGTTAATTAAAAATATAAACTTTCATAGAATTTTCTACTTTTAATTTCGACCTAACTAGAGTGGAAAATTGAAAATGTTGTTTTCTAAAGAGTTATTGATAATTTGGCATATTTGAAAATATTTTACGAATACGAAAGCTTATTAGAAACAAAACCGACGCGTCGAGACGCTTTTGGCAAAGCTCGCACGTCGCGGACACGCCGGTTTTTAACCGTGAAAAAACTACGTTAAACTATTTAAAAGCACCAATCTTTTATATTCGTCTATAATTAACCCGCAGCAGTAGGTCGAAAATTAGTAAAAAAAACCTTTCAAGCGTTATGCAGGCATTTGAAGAGCCGGCATAATTACATTCTGTTTTATTGCGTTCCGTATCGCAATAGGAACAAAAATACTTGACGGTCCGTTAGGAACCCGTTCAATGCGCCTAATCAACGCTCCGTGGCCGACGCGACGATCTGCCGGGGATTTTCGTGCCGTTTTTAGCGAAAGCTTTTAATTAACGTGTAGCGTTCCGGAGCTGCAATTATTCCGGCCCGGAATACTGTCACATTACTCCGCTCCGTCTTACCGCACTCGACGATTCTCGAAGCAGATGCGTCTGGATATGTTAGGAATATTACTTACTCGCTCTAATATCGCTGACGTGGTCGTTTCCAGACGTTCGTTTCTGGTGAAATTTGACGGGACACGTCTAAGTTGAGTTACGACTATTAGGAGGAAGCGTGGAGATAATTGGGTTCTTGTAGCTCTTCTTATTCTTATTCTCCGTATTTTTGTGGGTTTCAGGTTTTTATTCACAATTTCTTTAGTAGATTTGGAGGTTTGTTGAGGTTGTTAGTAATTTTATTAGGGGAAAATTAAAGGATTTTTTTTGGAGTTTATGGAAAAATTTCAATATTGTTCATATTGTTCGTCTACAGTTGGTGCAAATAAATATCCATGCACGTCACTATTGTCGTCATATTTACCAAGCATTGTGACCAACTTTTAAAAATAAATTCACAAAATAGATTAGGCTTAATACCTGCAGAATTTAATTTAGTAATAACAAGGAAAGATAGAAAATGTTAAAAAGCGAATACGAATATTGAATACGTCCGACCCTTATTTTCAATTTGTCCTTGTCATTTAGCCATTTGACAATTTTAGAAAATTCTTAAATCTTATAAAATCTAGATGAGTTCGGCAACACTGTCTACTTGTGACGCAGTAAATTATAGGTGACGTGCATTGATATTTGTATAAATTAAGTATTTATTTAAATGTATGTAGGTACATTCTTACTATAATGTATTTATTAATTATATTTTTTCTAAAGCAAAAAATAGGAAAATTCCCTGCGGAAAGAAACTATGGGACGAATCCAGTAAAAATACACATTATGGAGGTCATAAATCATTCCAGCAGACATCTCTCGCTGTCAGACTGTCTGTTCGAATAAAATTGAATTTGTCGAAAGAAAATAAACCGTCTCTATTTGCTTATATCCCCGGCAAAAACGGCCACATCCTTAAGATTTTCGCGAAAAACTGTTCGTTAAAACTAGATTTTTTTCACGCCTATGCCAACGCAAATGATTTATTCAATCAAATTTGTTCGACGTTCGCGTAATCTCCCCGCGTCGATCCGACAACGCCTATTTATCTTGATAACGTCAACCGGAATATACGAAACATTTCATTTATTTTCCCTCTCACCTCGTCGACGGGTACGCAGATTGTGAATTGTGAGAAAAGTACAAAAGCCCTAATCAGAACTTCTTGCACGGTTTCGTTTTTACAGAAATGGAAATGCGAAATGAGCGCCGCGTTTTCTTCCACCCCGTCGCCGAACTTCTGAAAAAGGTTAATTAGTTGCAAGTATTTTTTTTTCGTAAAAAGCGAAAGTGGGTTTTCCAGTCGGAAATTAGTCTTTATTATACGTTTAAAAGTCTCGATGGCTTCTTAAGGTTACTGGTATTTGTTACTGAAATTAAAGTTAATGGATGTTGCTAAGTTACGTGTAAAAATTATGTTATATTAAATAAAATTCCATTAATTTTTTGAGTAATTTTTGAGGCTTGCAATCTAGAGTGAAAATTCCAGATATCCTAACGCAAGTCAATTGAAATTTAGCCGATAAATAAATAAAATATACTCGGTAATGATGATATAAAACTCGTAAAAGCGGTATAAATTTACATCGCCCGTCTTTTTTGAGCGTCCCTGAAAAAATAGCTTTCAGTAACCTATCACGTGCGAAATGATTGATTTGTGTATTCCTGCGGGAACTTTAATCCACGAGGTGTATTTTTCAAACGCGCTGTCATCGCTATTAAAGTACCTCTTTTGACACAGTTATACACTTAAATTTCCATAGAGCAGTGTTTTCGTATTTTTGAAATGATGTTTTTTTTTATGCCGGGAAAAAAACCTCACACGAAATTACTGAAACATCAATCATCGATGCAATACATGTGAATACATTTTCTCGTCATGTTCTCCTTTATAAGTTGTAGTTCATTATCATTTCAAAAATGAATTGTAAAGTACAACTAATCATGTTTACGTATGTACTATCTACTATAATCCTGCAATAGTACCTAAAATGGTGAAAAACGACCCACATGAATTCCAATAGGCAAAAAAACCTGCTTGACTTCTCGAAGTTGCATAAAAATGCGATATTCAGGATATCCTTCTTGTATATCCTGGATTTTTTGTGCGCGCATTATTTATTACACAAACTTCAAGACGTATTCCTATCCGTTCGACCCCTTAAATCCGTCCCCGCCAACCGGGTAACCAGCTGTCAAAATCAACGTAAAAAATCTATGATTTCTTTCTCCTGGAAGTTTTTCGTATACTCTTACACGGCGGTGATTTTTCAGCAGCATGTGCTTCCTGAATGCGAATGCTTACGTGTTGAATGGAGAACGGATATCCGCTATACAGTGATCTCTTTTTGATTTCGAGCAGAATAGAAGATATATCATGACGTATTTTAGACGTATTCGAATATATTTTTAATTGTTAATTTAAATTACATTTGGTCCGTTGCTATTGTTATTGTTTGGGGTCTTGAAACTTTAATGGGGAAATTAGTATCTTGTCTCGCTGTGACCCAATTTTCGGGCATAGCGTTTGAAATTGCCGCCCTAAGGCTTTTTATCTGCATAATCGTGACAAATCGGCGTTAAGATTATTGCCGTGCTTCATTCAATTTAATTTCTGATATGATACAGCGACTCATGATTGTGCCTTGGAATTATCTTTATTCCCCATTTCCACATAAATTGCCGGAGTATCTTCAATAGAAACTTAAATGTATATTGTAATAGAAATCTTTAAAAATCGTTATGCTTCTCTAATAGTGTTTATTTTGTGTTCATAAAAGTGTTCATAAAACTGAACTAAAATCGTGAAATTATAAGGTATATGGGAAATACCTTGTTGCGTAGTTAAGCAATTTGAATAATTGTTCCAAAAAAACATGCAAAAGTAGTATAACATAATAGTATAACTAACGAAGAACGTAAATTGTGTAAAAGGTACGCTCACTTTCACGTATGTTTGGCACTCAGACTGGTTAACGATAAATTGAACAACAGCCCACGAATTGCAAATGTAATTTATTCTCGTAAACATAAAGATTTTTGTTACTAGCAGGCAAAGTAAACAAAACCTAAATGAATAGCCCGTGCATTTGAAAAATTTTAAATTAATCGAGGAAATTGATACGATAGATACGTATTTAACAGAATTTCGAAAATTTATCATGCCCTAAATCTAACATTCTTGTCAACTGGACTATTTCGTCGTCACTCATGAGGTAAATCAAAATGCATTGAAACATCGACTGAAATTATTTTATTCGAAACCGTCGGTCACATTTAATTTTGTTAACCACCTAACCTACTTCCAATGCCAAAAACTAAAATATCTCTTCGTAAAGGACTGTACGTACGATTGTCCCGTCGAAATTATGATTTCTGTTGTGACCTTTTCGAACGGTCCCGTCCAAAAATAAACTTCTTTAACTAGACAGTTAACTGACAATCCAACAGTCTCCTTGTTATGTTGGCTGAGGTATTTAGCAGGAAAACATCTTTCCCAAAAGTTTTTTTTGTGTTTATTTAGTTTGTAGGAATGTATATTACGATACTAAGATATACCTACACCTAAGCCAACGGTCATTCACATTAACTCATTTATCAGTTAGGGTATAGACTCCATTTTATCAAAAATGAACAATAACAACAAAATGGACGAACGTAATAATAGCACGTTATTAGTTAAATTATTACGTTTTCATGTAATATTTTGCTTCAGGTACATTAAATCAATATAATTGACTGATACCAGAAAATTGTTTGTAAATTATCGAATACAAAGTCGTAGGAGTTTAAGGAATTGAACTAATAAATTTATTTAGAATTTCGTCTAAAAATAAACGCGCTGTCAAAATATTTTGATAACGATTTAATCTAAAAAATTAGAAACGTTAATAATATTTTATGTTCCATTTTAACAGTAACATCTATTTGAAGCTTGGTCCAAAATTTTATTGAAGGTTCTGTTACACGTGCAAAATTCGATGATAAATTCATATCAATAAGCCTAATGGAATAAGAAAATATTCATTATAAAAGATTAAAGATAAATTTTATTAAATAATTGAGTTAAACATCGCACAATTTCTATTGAAATCAGCCAATTTATTTGACCTGTGCAGTGCTATTTAATATGTAAATCAATCGTTAATATTATTTAATATAAATAAAACATTACCTACCTATTACCGTCCATTATAAATTCCGAATATAAAACAGTCTGTTAAATATTAAATATTTCGTTAAAGTCATAAAAAAGCCAAATTTCTTTCGACAAAAATATATTTACAATATCATTAATGTCTTCATTAATAGGCAATCACGCGACGTTTAACTGCTCCATTATGCTCGTTAAATACAAGCTTTTTTATATTAAAATCCGCACTGTTAACACAAATTTTGAACAAAATAGCCGATAATGCGCTTCCTGCAATAACAAAGCTTCCATTAATCTTCCACATTTTTAAAGCGCCTTGTGTAAAATGGACTATAAATTAAAATCCGCTGAATGCCCCCGTATAAAAGCAATTTGAATTCACGGGACGGCCTGAAAATAGAATAATCTCGAAAAAAAACCTTCGTTCATTTAACTAATTAAAACCGTACTAATAAGGTGATTTCAAAGGCGTTCGAAATTCGGCTCAAAGAAGAATCGGATGAATTTTGCAAGGCAATCTTCCCTGTATTGTGAGTGTTTTCTGCTGTTTATGCCTTAAGTAATTAATTATAATATCAAACGTTGCTTTTACATAGATGACTGAAATGTTTGAGCCTCTATTGTGCTATAATGAATTACATCACAGGGAAGGCGTTTTTGGTATAACATGAACAGCCTTTACCAATTAACTAAAAATTGGTGGGTTATCCGATCTGTCGAAAGAAGACAAGTAATTAGTATACCAATCACGACCCCGATACTTTATAAAATACATGTATATGAAAAGATTCGGTCCATAACGCTTGCAAAATGTTTTAAAATTCTTATTTTTCCTTAAGGCAATTAAATTAAAGGTAATAAAATTAGGAAAAACATAAGGCAAATGTTGACAAAGATGAATAGCCTGTGTATTTTAATTAGTATTGGAGTAAGTCCAAACTGCCCAAAATAATTAGCTATTCTGTTTTCTAAAATCATAATTTTTCATAATAAGAGTTATATTTAAAATTCTGGGTGTATTATTTAAATATGCGAAACTTGAGAAATCCGTAATCCATTACAATATCATTATACGGAGAGTTTCTCAAATTTCTACCTCCGAATGTTTGAAAAGCACTGAAAATTTCAAGCATCCCCTGACAGGGAGGTAGTTATTTAAAATTCTCTCGGAATCCGCGTTTTATTTTTAGAAACCTTTAAATGAATCTGGTTCCTTATTTAAATTAACATACGTACGTTGTACTTTAATTTAGTTATAACAGATATTTAATTAGCTCACGGGGGTTAATTATTCTATTCTTTAATTTTCCTGTACCTTATGCAATCTTAATCTAATTATCGGTATTAATTAAAGGTCAGATTGAAGCTAGAGAAAAGAAATTTAAAGAGAATTCGTGATAATCTCAACAAATTAAATAATCGCAGTTTAATTTAGAATTTAGAGTAATGCGTGCGAAATGTAATTTACGTATCACTTATTAAGAGATTAGGTTTGTTTTGATAAAGAACCGGATGAATTTCTCACAATATCGGAATTAATTAAAGACATATTTTTAGATCAGTAACAGTTTGTTCGTTATTATGTACACTTTTAAGACGATAAGATCCACAACTTATTACGAATTTTGAGGAATTTTTAAGGTAAAATAAAGATTTTTCTATATGCATGTGATTTTTGAAGTAATTAATTAAGTGAAATAAATTATTCTTTTAAATATTTATATATTGTTTCTTATATTTGTTTCACTGATTTTTTGTCGTTTTCATAATTTTTAGAGATTTTTTCGTTATATCATAATTTATTTTTAAAGCTTTTTTATAAAATTGTCAGTCTTTTTATCATTTCAGTGATTTTTCAATTTTTTTCGTAATTCTTTGATTAAAACATGTATTTTTAATCTTAGAGCTTTGTGGTTTTCACGGTTTTTGAAGCTTATAAAGCTTCTATTAACTTATTTCCTTAACTTCACAACACATATTTCTATAAATCTTGCTACTTTACACAATTATTCTTGCGGCATCAAAATATTCGCGCACATAATTCCATAAACTATTGTCGAATAATATCCTTAAATGTTTACGTTTAATTATGATTAAACGCCGCTTTAACGCCCTATAGCTTAAAGCGCGATCATCATTTAAAGTCGGGTTGTTGTAGGTGTCTATTAATCAGCAAGTCGAGCTCTCCGAGTTGCCTACACGCGGACAGTTTCAACGAGATTGTTTCGCATAAAATGATGGAGAGCATCGCTGCACTTAATGTGGAAAAGGGAGCGTACACGTAAAACTTTCAAACTTTTATAATGTATAGTGTGCTTGCGGAAAGTAGACGATGACGTCACTAGTTTGAAAGGTTACAGTGTTGCCAAATAGCAGTTTTCTTGCATTAAAAGATTTTTAAGTAATGATCGCTGGAAGGCTCAAAAACATTTAAGATGGTAGACATAGAGAGTAGAGGGTTTAATTACACCCTACATATCAAGGTAGTGTGTAGGAGCTCGCGAAATTCGAGTTGATCTAATTAAATTTTCTAACGAATTTCGTTTAGCAAACTTAATATTAGTCGAAAAGTTCTGTAATCTGGAAAATGACTTCGGAACGTAGTTAAGATAATACGGGATATCTCTGGGAGTGCTTGTCGAGTTGAATGCAAACAAGGGCTTTACAATTTTATCTTTTAAATCTCGCTTTGTATCTACATAAAAAAATTGAAGGTTCATTCAACAATTCATGAGGTCTAGTGAAGTGAATTTTTACTCACCAATTGACAACTTTTTATATAGATACTCGTAAAATTTATCTACTACTATAAACTTTTCCGAAAAAGTTAATTTTCAATAAAATTTCGGTTAGCACTAAAAATTCTAATTTCAACGGGCATCCTTAAAATTCAAGGATTACCAACCATAGTGATGCTACCAACCTCTGTGAATTCGAATATAATATAGTGAAACTTACGACGACATGTACTCTATGATCATGTAGAACAATTCAATCTGCACAGTGGATTGACTTTGAATAGATGTAACAATAAATTGAAATTATGTCTACCAGAGTTAGTACTTGTGTTGTAGTTAATGGAAACATTATTGGGAACGTCACCTGGGTCGATGAGTTTGCCTAAATGACTTACAATTTACCGAATTATTTCTCCATGCTGTCGCTTCAATAGCGCCTATACGTTGGATTGTAATCAAGATTATAGAATCGATTTTAATCGAATAGTAATAGGCAACAGCTAGTAATACGCGCGTTAATTAAATATTTTAACGTACTGAATAACTTTCAAAGAGGCTTAATTAAATTCGTCGTAATTGTTTTACTAAACGCATCTGCTAATTATTCATTTCGTATGTGTCGTTAGTCTTGTTGCTTCAAATGATTCGAAACCGTTTCACATCGTTTATTGGCAGGATAATAATTAAAACGCTACCGCGTTGTTTCGCTAAACATATACTTTAGCGGCGGTTTCTTTTTGTTGTTCTCGATTTAAACATCGTCTGCGGTCTAGACGGACAAACGTTCCTCTGAAACACGCGCCATTAGAAAAACGCAACAGTGAAAAATGATTCTCTCCCAGGAAAATCCATAAATGTTGCGGACGAACTACAAACAGAACCTTTCGAATTAACCAGGACAGGAAACGCATGGAAAGAAGCTTTTAAAGACCGCCGTAAAATGACTATACAGAGTGTACGAATTCTTCCGCTGCAAGCGTTAGAATTAGAATCTCAATCAATACTATAAGATAGTAAAGAACAGAAACTTGTTTATCGGTTGCCGGCCGATATTAGAATTCGTCAATTCGCTTCGCTTCGTCCACTAGCGAATAGCGGGGATAGCGGGCGTGACTATTTCGTATGTTCTCTTTATTCCTTACATAGCAAAAGTTAAATTAGCTATCTCATTATTCTCATTATATGCTTGCAGCGGATCAGTTCGTACATACTGTATGTAGGTACATATAGTAGTAGCTTTAATATATAAAATAAAATTTACGATAATTTACGATAGAAAGGGGAATTAACGAGAACAATAGTTCGTAAGCGAACGTATTGTGATGTGAACATGCTCAGGGTATAAATCATTCATGTTGATGTTCGAACAGGAATACTATAACTGTGAAGTTAAGTATAGTTTTAGTTTTTCAAATGCCAGTTTCCTTTCATTAGGAAGCATAAAATAGACAGAGAAGAAGAAGGCGAATTAAAAATAGTTTCTTACATATGAACACAAAATTTACCACCATTATTAAGAAATTTAGTGCACTATTTAGTATATTTAACAGATCAAAACATCTTCAAAAACAAATTAAAGAATAAACCTAAAATAGGTATAGGTATAGGCGTCGTTTAGACATTTTTTTCCTTTTTCTGTTAATACCTACTAGTCCTGAAACAGCAATTTTTTCTTTCTAGTTGGCTGCATATTACTAATTCAATGACAAATTAAAACGCATCCGTAGATAAAAGTTATTTAGACCATCCAGTTTCGAAATGAAAGCACTGCATAAACAACCGCCGCTACTTCATAAATTTCGGACGTGATTACGGCGCTTAGGTAAAATCCGGTCGTATCATCCGAATTACGAGCACTTCCAGGTCGACGGTAGGGAAATTTGTAACGTTCCGCGAAGCAGGACCGCCCGAACGAGCGCTGGGTAAAATGCAAAATGGAATTTGCATCATTTGCGTCGTTTGTCATCGGACATGAACCGGTCGCTGTCAGTCTGTCCGCAGCTGATTGTTGCCCGACACATTATATTCATTATTAATAGTTCTGTTTGAGCGATTAAAAGCGGCATTTGCGGCCGTGCGCCGCGCCCGAAACTATTTATTACGTTTGGTATATTGTCTATAAGCGCCGTTCGAAAAATATCGGTTTCATTTCGAGTCGCCGCATATAAAAGGGCCGGTAATTTGTCTTGTTTAATTTGAAATTCAACGCCTGTAACCAACGGCAACCCTCGCACTTTATTAATCGAAAATGATGACCAATAAATAATCGCTTATATGCTCTGTATGGTCAATAAATTTTATAATTTCTGCATATTACATCAATGTAATAATGAATTTTAAAGTATGCTTATAAGACACCATGTACAAGTTGACGAAGGGTTAATAGATTTCTAATTAAAACACAAAATAATTAAGATCTATATACCTACATCTATCAAGTTAAGTACATAGAGGTGTACTTGTACAGACACAAATCGGCAAGCGAGCTTTTCCCCCGGTTCGCTTTTGCCAAGTTAATTTTTGATTTAATTTTCGCTTTACGTATACGCAAGCAATAAAGTCATTCGATTAGATAACTGAGCGCAAGCGGGTCTTGAAGTGCGACGTCAAACAGAGGTTGTTCGTTTAAATTTAGAGAGCGGAGTCGAAGCCTTCTGTACGGTTGAAATAGACGCATTGATTGCATTCTAGTCTATTAATTGCTATCTTAAGGAACTCGCATTTAATTTAGTAGCGAGAGCAGAATACGTACGTGTAGAGCATTCTAAGATTATACGCCTATAGGCTAGAAATGCATTGGATATAATGAGCGATTTAAACTCTACTTGTATTTTTTATAAAATCATGTGAGGTATTGGTAAAATTTATTTCTCTATTCGACTATGTAATACCTACATATCTACTAATATCCAATCTAATCAGAAAAATTAGATATTGTTGGTTAATATGTAATTCCATAATAGGGATTATAAGGATTATATGTATAAGATTGAGCAATCTATAGTAGTTTAGTTTTCTTAGCGAATATTTCATGCAATTAAAAATACATACGTACCTACTTAATAATGCTTACATAAACTAACTTAATTAAGTACCATTTCCATATTATTACTATTTCATTCATATCAATGCCTGCCCCTATTATTATTAATCATCACTACATTATTGACCAAACGTCACATCTAATACTATCATATCATTTTATGTGTTCTGTGGTCGTCTAAAATTATTAGAATACATTTGCAATGCAAATGCTATTGTTGATTTTGCCTTGTCTATGTCGTTCGAATGCGAAGCCGAATTCTACGGGAAGCCATCGTTGCGGATCGAAAGGATTTCGAATTTCAACAAGTCAATCGGGATCGTTACTTGATATTCTGGATACTGAGAAAATTTCCTCACTTTTTTTCCTCTTTTTCCATCTCCGGTCTGAAAATCGCGCGATAATATTCGAGGAACAAGATAAAATAGAATCGATTGGAATGCAATGTTTTCGCGGATATATTTGTTCGCATAGCCGTGGGGCTTTAGCGATGGGGAAGCTATGATAAATCTATGGAACGCACAGATTAGGATTATTTATAAATATAAAGGCGTTACGTGACCAAGAAACGCGCTATTTGGAATTATTCCAGGAGGTTGATATATTAGGAGTTTTGGAAACATACTGTATAAGGTATGTACTTACTGCAGACTATTTCGTTACAACGTTTTACCTTTTATTACTGGAACATCTTGTTTGGGGACTATTGGATTAGAGGAAAATTTTCGTTTCTTCCGTTTAGGATTCCGGCTCTCTTCACGTCACTAACAGAAAAATATTAGCGCCGTTACATTTTATAGGAGTAACTCATGCAACGACGAGTCTCCGTCAATGGCCCCAGATAAAGCTTTTATGTAATTGTGAGGTCGTAACGAGCATCTGTGCCAGAAAAGTTCAACGGCAGGTCTTCAACGCCAGTGACAAGCGAATATAGCTCCAGACTGGTTGATTGCGGGGGATGAAGGACCTTCCAGATAGGGTTTTTACCCGTCTGACTTTCGACGTACGCGCCATCACAAAGCCCGTTCGCGCTGTTCATTATAATAAAACTAGCGAGACGTCGAGTGGTCGGTCGCCATGCAAAGCGCTTTCAGAAGGATATTCGTCGAAACGTATCCTGCGATAGATTTTAATGGAAGTTTGTCTCGGGTATATGCGGGTCGCAGCTATCAACAAGTTACCCTTGAAATGGTTAGATAACACGGTATTGTGTAATATCCATTCAGGATGATTTTAACAAATAGGTGGTTACATCATGTATAAATCCAAGAAGTGACAATTAATAAATTATTATTAGTTAGATTCTACTTTGTTGTCTACCTAATTGAAAATTAGGTTGATTTGAACTTTAAATAATGCCTATCTTTAGAGGAAAATTTTAATAAACGGTATTTGTGCTGTTAGAGTGTTATTTACATTTGAATTACACTGAAAAGAAATTAAATTGTATATAATTACCAAATACATATAGTAAACAATTGTAAGAAATGTTCAATAACTTCATACTATCGTTCATATTGAAGGCTCCTTTTAAAAGATCCCTTATTTAAATATGTCAATCCATAAAAAAACAATTTAAAGCAAATTTTCTTTAAGTCAAAGAATCGTTTTTGAAATTAAATTCCGATTTCTCAGTATTATCAGTGACAGGAATTTTTCGCTAAATGTTACAGAAAACTCCCCAGTTTTACACAATCGATTTCATTGTACATTTTGCATTAATTAAAAAAAATTAGCATTTTCAATTTACCATGACCTAGATTACAGTGAATTTTGCGTAGGATTATCAAACGGCGCAATAAAATTTCTTTATCCTTATCTAGTGTTTTGTTGCTCGACACCTTTGCATTTAATTTTATAAGATGCTTAACGTTCCCTTTAATAATAGAGAAAATCGATGCAGGTCACTGCCACGCTGCACGCGGACGCGAGACTATATTTACCCACCTGCTTTATACTTCAAGGGAGAAACTTAGGTGTGGAAAGGCTGTAGACACGTTTAATATTTGTCTGCTGCTTCAATATTAAATGAATAAACAAAGCCTAAACGGAGCTTAATAGGTCGGGGTTTTGTTTTCCGTGCGCGCGTTAGTGTTGAAAATTGTTTTCTAAGTCGGTGATATTAGTTTGCTTGGGTCTTTTTTTTAGCAAACGTGTATTTAATTTTGGTGCAAATGATGCAGAAAAAGGGGCGTCTATCGCGGAATATATAGGAATTAAAGGCGTCTATATAGGAATTAAATTATTATCCTTTTTACTGACATAACTCCCAGCAATAACTTAACTTTATTAGCTAATGAGCACATGCTGGAAAAAATAATCTGTATACAGGTTGAAGGCTATCTCAATCCATTAAATTATTTACTTAGTCCGGGACATTCTGTAAATAAAATATGCTGGGTTTCCACAGGTAATTAACTTTTGCAAACTGATTTTACTCAATAGGTGGTACTTATTCTCATTCAACTTTCCTCTTTCGCTTCTGCGGTATTCGTTATTATCCTGCAAGCGATAGCATTCATTTTTTAACCGTAGATAAAAGCTGCACTATTAATTTCCAGAAATTTCATTGTTAGGTCCATAAACTTCAGTTGAATGAAATTAATTCGAATGTGCCAGCGCTACATCGACTTCGAGAGCAAAAAAACGATTTCGAAGCCATTTTATATATGAAAGGGCGCGCTATTACCATGAGAAATTGCTTCGCTAAAATAATAGAGATTAATCTTTAGCGATTCACTAGTTGACCCCTTAATCTACTTCGATTAAAGCGATTCCAACCCTTTACATGATTTTTGCGGATAATGCAGGCGGTTTTCGCTGTTAAGCGAACCCGGTTTCGCTTTACTATTAATGGATTTATTTATTTCACATGGGCAGGAAATCGAATTAGAATAAATTTGTAGCTAATTTGATATGCCGCTTGGATAGGCAATCGTAAATAAATTAAACGCCTTGCGTAATTGAACGACGTGTTCAATTAAAAGGCTCGGACACGCCAGCAAGTATTTTTGCAGAATTTTATTTTATTTTATTCGATTTATCTCTGTATATAGGGTGTTTTTTAATAACATGCTAATACTGAAGGGGGTGATTCTTGGGCTCATTTTAAGAGGAAAACTTCATATGAACCTATGTCCTAAACTTTTGAGATATAGGGGGTTGTTAAAAAACACCCTGTATAAGTAAACGAGTATTTTGACAATTTTTTTTCTCATTAAATGCACCTGCTTATTTAATTTTCTCCGCGGTGACCTTTTTACTGATTTTATAAAACTTATGAATGATACTTCTAGGACCAATTAGACTTTTACGGACTTCTAGATCCAATTATTCTCTTGTGAATTGTTTTAGACCTTTTGCGCCATCAGTGCCGGATTATAAAAGGGACTTACTCTCATATCTGCTTTAGAAAGTCAGTAGCTTGTTTCGAAATCTTCTATTCTATTATATTTTGTATAAAAAAAGTTTTTTTCTGTTTTTTTTGCTGATGGTAAGTATGCGATTGGGGCATAATATGTATTCAAATTACTTATTACACTTTTATTAGTAATTTCCAACGACTTATCTTTAGCATTACGGTTATGCTTTTCAATTTACCGAATTGCTTTTGAAAAGTTTTAATTGATAAATCTTCCAAAAGTTTGTAAGTTGGTGTAATTAAATCCTGATGAATGCGTGAAATCCGCTGAAGTGTAAGAAAAGGGCAAATAAAGTTGTTACGAATCGCGAATTCACCTTCGAATTCGAACTAATTCAACCGTCAGAATGAAATCCCGATAAAAATATCCACAGGTTTCCGTTTCATTAATTTTTCACATCTAACAAAACGAAAGAAACGGGTCACTTGCTCTCTTCCTTTAGCGAAATTCCAATAGCCTTACAACAGTTTTATGAACGCTCGATATTTTAATCTTCACTCTTTGAAACGAGCTGTAATTTCTAATTTTGGACGGCCATCGATAGGCTTCAAAGCGATAAATGAAATCCAAGCATCCACTTTGCTTTGAACCTGTTGAATTATTGGCGGTTACCTTCTCACATTCTTCGGATACTGTACCTACAAATTGCTTATCAGTATATGTAGATATAAATTCCTCCTTTGTATTTGTTTTGTAGGCCTCTCGGTTTATTCTTGAAGTATCCGCAGGGATTTCTTTTTCAGTAAATAAACCGTTTGGAAACATAGCGATGTAGGATGTTCCAATATATGCAGGTATAATATTGTTTAACAATAACATTGTTTTCATTAAAAAGAAGATGAAAAAAATAAAAATGTACATGTAAGCAAAAAAAACATAACCCAAAGTAGCTAAAGGAAGCTGTTATATTATAATCCTGCACATAATAAAACAAAAAATTACTTACCATTTGGAGATTAGACGTTTTCCCGTAATGTGCCATTCCATCCCCTGCGAACATTAAACTTCCAGTTTCAACGGGTAACGTCGCATTTCAGGGAAGCGAAACTGGACGTTTTTTCTCGTTGCATCACGGCAGTGCGTTTTATTCCGGCGGAGTTTTCATTAGCGGCGCGAAAAATCCCGAACTCGCCGCCGCTAAGCGGAGATAATTCGCATAATTAAGGATTTATTTCGTCGGGCACGTGGAGCTTGTTACCGGAACTAAATTGGCGTGAGGCGAAATTCGGTCTCGAAACTGACGGCCGAGGAGTCGTTGGTAATAAAATTTAGGCGTCAACAAGATTTAGCTCCGTTTTATTTTAGCGCGGAAAAGCCGGGGCGGGAAGCGCTTATTTGAAAAAGGAGTAAATGAGCCCGGAAAATTCGCTCCAACGGGATGTTTGTGCTTGTTAGAAAGCTCGTGAAATCGTCACTTATGAAAAAAATGCCGGGAAGCTAAATTGTGAAAGTTATCTCTCTCGGCACGCTTTTTTACAAGCAGATATCAAAGGGAAATAATTTATTAGGGTACCTATAATGTATTAACTTTTTTGCCTTTTTTATTAAGCACTATTAATTTTCTCTTGGTTGCTAAGGCTCTTGGTTGCCTCTAAGTTGCTAAGGGAAGATGTCTTTAAGATTATTTGAATATTTTTTATGCATTTTGAATGGATGCAAGTATTATTATTTTCATACTAATTCCATATTTTGCGAGCTCCAATCTGCTTGATCTTAATCAATGATATTGAATAAAACTGCACTAGAACAAATAATCGTACACTTAACAAACAAACTTAACAAATATCGTAATGATATCATTGAATTACCGTAATTTTGATGATACCGCCGATACCATAGAATCGTAAATACTACTCACGGTATACTCCAGAGACTGAAAATTTCTATAAAGCTCAAAAGCACTTTTCCGGCTAACGACAAAGTAAGATAGCGCCGAGAAATTTATATTTTCTTTCGATAAACTACTTCCAATTTTTAGCGAATGTATCCTATTCCTACACATCAAAGAAAGGCGTCGGTGCAGCGCACATATCAAAATAATCCCTTAAACCGACGAAGGAATCGAGAATGTGCTTTATCTACAGTTGGGCGTGCAACAGGTCGATCGTATTATCCTGCAGCCGAGCGGAATTATCCTGCAAATGTAACAAACGGAGGTTTTTTTAATATTAACTTCTACCAAGAGACGGTTCGACGTGGATAAATCCGGATATTTTTTGAAAATGCGGAGGCATATTTTTTAAAAATTCGCTATTGTATATACGTCTCAATACTATTTGGAATCTGCAGACAACAGTAATCTCTCAATAAGTAGGCAAACTAAATAAGCGCAAGTTCAATAGAAACTTCAATAGAATACACATTTTTAGATCATATTTATGTATTTTTTTTTGGAGTTTTGTGGTGTTTCATTTTTTTTAAATAAAAAGTTTCACTAAATCTGGCAGCTTTAACTCAAAAGAACAATAATGAACTAACCGGCATAAACATATTCTAGTCGAGTCAAACAAGCGCACAAAAACAAACTAAAAACGCCTTATATGTAGTGATATACCGATTCAAATGAATGCAATTCGAGCTGTAGCTCGTTTTGCCAGGAAATATCGTCGCATCCTAAAGAGCCGAAATCAAAATTCCAGAAAATTGTGAGGCGCTACACGTCCCTCCTTGAAATTCATGAATGTATATCGCGCGCTATTTCGGCGAGATGAAACAATTTTCGATAACAATTTCCATTGAAAACGGCACTATATCGATTGGTATGCTCGAAACTGACGAGGTGGCAGAGCGAACCTCCTCGAATTAATTTAGATGTTGTATAAATGCTTATTCTATATCATAGTATACAAGAATACCATAAACTAGTGTTTTTTATTGTATCTAGTGCGACATTTTATATACCAAATAGTAAGAAATTATTATTTAGAGAGAATACAGCTTTTATGCAAATATTTTTTAAATATCTTAAAACGTACATTGTACATATAATATTTGAGTTTTCGCAAGTAATCAATCACCCTGTAAATAAATAGGTTAGTTTGCGAACCGCAAATCGGATAAATCGTCTCGCCCTCTTAATATTCGCATCTCAGCGACGTATACAAGAGGAATGTAATCCGGCTGATAACTCGTTAAGTTAAATAAAACAACAGTAAACGAAAAAGGTTAGCCCGAACTCAAACACAATGCTTATACACAGCGTAATTTCAACTCAAACTTAATTGAAACTTTGACATTTCGCTTAGGTTCGAACTCCTCTATCAATAGAGCGTTTGGCTTATTCGTCGAGTTATACGCCTAATGGAAATTGCATCGGATCCGGATCCGAAACTGAAGCGGGAATTTCTTCGTTGCGAGTTTGAAATTGGCAATTCAATTGCAGCACGTAAATACTTTTTTAATTTTATTTTACCCGTTCGATTATTTGTCACAATCATTTTATTTCTTACCCGTAGACGGAAGGTTTGGCTGATGAGTGAAAGAGACTTGCTACTATTTTTAAATCTAGCAAAGCAAATGAGAGAGGAAGGAGCTCTGTAACCCAGGTTTTTCGGGTGTTTCGGGGATTTACTGTTCCCTTTACTGCCTTAGGGGAGTTTCCGATTTGTAGATGAAAATGCAAGTGAAAAACTAGTTTTTCTGAGATTTAAAAAGATCGGCGAAACTTCCGCGTTGTCGTTCTTGGGGTTGTTTATTTATTATTCACTTAAATCCTCTTTGAGATTTGTTGGGAACTTTCGGTTGAACAAACTTCAGCGAAATGTTAAATTGATTCCTTCGTCCTGCTGGTCTACAGGTAGTTACGAAAATATCCTTCCGAAGACGCCGCGTTTTAATAAAAAATAACTCTGGTGGAGAGACAATTCAATAATAAAACAACTTGCTTTGATAACTCTGCTGGCTATTCTTTTTACTATGCTTTCTTTGAATTGTATTGTCCAAATTCTTTTCGCTTAAGGATAGCTTCATTGAAATCCGTATTTATTATCTGTGCTTTTTTGTCTGATGTTTTTAATATTTGTATACAAAGGTATTGTAGTAATATTGTTCCAATATAAAAACGGTAGCTTAATAACAAAGAAAAGCAATGAAGAAAGTTAAAAAAGCTTACAAAAATTTGTAAATTTGTAGAAGGTTCTCTATATCATGTCTATTAGAAATCCTGTATGTGTGGGTAAGTGCTAATTTGTTTGTAATATGGTCAATTCTATGAGTTGAAAAAAGAAAATTTATTAAAATATCAGTGATTATGGTGAGAAAGTTGCAATCATACAATATCACTTTTTTTTTCCTTTCATATGAGACTATAATGGAAATTGCCTTTGTTACACCATGCAGAGACCAAATTGCGTATAAATTTGCACTTAACTGTATGTACTAGTACATTAATATCTATTAATTATATCTATATTTCGGTTGATCATTTCGCTTTGTTCTCTTCATTTTCCTTTAAAATTAATTTTCTCTCTATATTTGTTAATAACACAGCCCGATCGATATGTTTTGTACTATTTCAATACATTCTTTTGTACGTATCCCTAAATTGTAATTTATCGACATATCAATAAACCTAACAGTAAAAAACCGTAAAATAAAACTCCCGAGTAACAAGTATTGGGATTTTTCTGCTTGGGCTTCGCAGGTCAATTTCGCTATAACTTAGTTTTCTCCCATTGACTCGTGAACATTCGAGCGATTTCTTCCAACTTCCATGCATGTCGAAGTTGAATTTCATTTTAGATAAGACGTTCCTTTGTGCTGGAAACAATGGATAGCTCTTGAGGAATTTGCAAGGCCAGGCGAAATGGCTCTTCTGGTCGGCTTTTCACTGAATTGGCAAATATGAATAATCGGGCACGAGAGTAACAAATGCACTGTTGTTAACCGATTGTCGATATTAAGCTCGTATTATTTCGGTGAAACATGCTAATTGGGATGTTTGATGCGCTAAAAAATTAGCTGAGTAATTACAGCGTACATACAATGGAAATTGAAAGCGAGCAACTGGCAAAATGTCTACATTACCGTGCATGTATATCACAAGTTTACCATTTGATGCATGCATTTACGAATCAAATAATTAGCAAAGTAATTAACTGCAATAAAATATTCTATGATAATCCGTAAATAGAAAAAAAATGTGAAATTTTCAAACATGGAATCCGGCGAAATACGAAATTCATGAAAATGTGAAATGAATAATTGCATCTACCGCCACAAATAGAGGAACATTAATATGCAAAATTGTCTACTGAAATTAAATATTGGTGAATACTGAAACGTTATAAACCATCTCCATGAAATCCAGGCAATTTGATCCAAATAGAATGGCATTGTGCTTGAAACTTAATCCACATTTATATGGATAAATACGAGTTTACATTTTGTTTTCAACTTCAAAGTTAATGAACTGTTGAAAGGTCATGCAATTTCATACAGTAATTGGATGCCCAATAACAATGGAGGTATGAATCTTTTTTGTTATGTTACATTTCCACTTTTAATAGGTACGGCAATTGGTTAACAAAGGAAATATGTTGTAAAATGATTCTACGGATACAATTATACTTTATATTAAACTGTAATTAATTAATGAAGCTACTGATACCTTGAATAAATATCTTAATAAACAAATAATCCTTGAAACTGCCTTGTCAACCCTTAAATAATTCAAGATATAATTCTAATAATTAATTTTGTATTATTTAGTTAATCCTTAGGAGACCTCCCAACACAATTGATATTTGTCACACAATTACCATATGAACAAATAACCTCTTAAGCAATTAACCCTTACTCTGAGAACTAATACCCTGGGAATATGAGTATAATTATCCCATGAACAAATATTCGAATTAATCGTCTGAACAATGTCAAGTCATTGAATAGTTTTTAAATTTTTGAACAATTAGGTACTCTTAACGGAATTTCATTCTTGCAGGAAGTTAGTATACCTAGTTTTACTTACATTTAATTCCTTGAACAACTTCTTTAGGCAATAATTAATCCTTCAGGGATATATTAATATATCCACCAATCTCTTGAACAATTACTCCTCAGTGCAATTTAATGTTCAGGTGCATATTATACAGGACATTAATTCATTTGACAATCATTTGTTACCTTTCCCCAAGGATAACTTAATTTTAATACCTACAGTTAGTTCCGGGATATTTAATCCATCAAATAATATATTATACAATTACTCATTACAAAAATTAAATAGTTTACAATTGTACTGAACTTTTTAACGAAGGTATTTTAGATTTTAGTGATTAAAAAGGTAACGAAAAAGCTTTAATGTAGTCGATTTAATTTCCCAGCAACCTGAGAAAAAATCTGATTTCCGTTAGTGGGTATAAAATAGTTAAATTCTATGTTCGCCAGAATATTCTCGTTCCAGACCGTAGTGCATTTGAATAATATATTGTTCTTTGCTCATCGCAAAATTGTGGCAGCATTTCCTTCTTTCGCCACGGAATAACTTCTCTTATTTCTCGAAGTCACGAATTCTGCTTTACTCTCGAGCTTCCTCTCAAATCCCTCTATTTTATATGTATGTAGTAAGATTTTCTGTCTATACTTTGTATTACTTAAAAATGTTAAATATATGTAGATGGAAAGTCAATAGTTATTTACTAATGAGTGGTTTTATTCACTTAGTAAATAATCTTTAGTATAAATTTTATAAAAGCTTCTAAAAATGTATAAAAAAAGGAAAACTTAATAATAAAAGTGGCTTCTGCGTAAAAAGGCTAATTATTGATTATTTTTTTTGAAACGTAGGTACTTCTAAATAATAAATTAGTTATTTCTAAAGCAACGATTTTACTTCAAGCAGTAAACGAATTGCATTAAAAGTTAATTTTTATCCCGAATCCAAACCTCGACGACAAAAAATGTATCTTAAAAGCTCTTCCAGCTTCCATTCCCAATTATTAAATAATTATAAAAGCGCACTAAAAAACCGACCACCAGTGACTGATATGCAAATTTCGCAAAACAGCTTACAGTTCGCAGTCGGCGATTCTCAGCCGGATTTTTCCACCACTATTGTGCTTCCCATTCGCCGGTTTAATTCGCACCGAACGAAATTATATAAATTTTCGCGGCGATGAAACTCCAAACAATGGCCATACAGTCGCGATCACAATGAGAAGGGAAGTTTACTTGCTGTTCGTTAAAAACAGGTATTTTTATCTCTTCCTCTTCAGATCCATCAAGCGCGCTTCCATGGGCATCGTCGAGTTAATTACGTTTCATACACGACGGAACAAAAATGATAATATTGTTCGTCCGAATGAGGGCGATTGTACGTTTAATTCCATGCAGACGTGTTAAAGGGAGACTCATTTGACTTTTGCTCTCACTACATACACAACACGTTCAACAATTCCACTGCTTAACCTAACGTTACTGTTTTAGCTTGTTGTTAAAGTGGTTGGATTGAAACCATCACGTAGAGGGGTTAAGCAATTTACACTAATTGTAAATTGTTGTAAAAGTTGTGAATTTTCATATGTTTAAAGTGTTGTTTGAAAACAGTTTTTCATTGGATGTTTTTAGCAAAACTTCATATAAAATTGAGCTTAGGATGAATTACACCAGTCGCCACCGCACAAATAAAAATAACAATTTGGAAGTAACTGTATTATTTACTTCTTCTTCTTGCCTAGCCAACACTATGACTTACATGTTACATTTGCATTAGAAAATCCATTACCTTGATCAAGGGAATAAACGAGAAAAGGTCAACAAAAGAACAATGTATTGCTACAGTTTATAAAAAATATGACTACATAAATCTGTTATAAAATTAAAACCAATGATATAAAGTGTGTAATATTTTCGCCGTTTTAGAAATCGATAAATCCGGTATTATGCGAAATGGCGTTTTGAACTCCTGCCATGCACCGAGCATGTTTCACCGGAATTGCCGCTTCTTATCGATATTTCAGGAGAACCGGGGCTAATAATCGAAATGAAATCGAAAATGGTGGGCTATTTTACATTCGCGTAACTAAGTGTATTTATTCCGGCGGCGTTCGTTGTTCGTTCATTTCCGGTTTCTCTAAAATTTACGAATGCAGAAAGATAATGCGAAACGAAACGATGGAAGGAAGAATTCGCAATTTTCGGAATGGAGGGTTCCAGCTGTTGCTCTTAAATTAAAATTCTGATTGTCGTTTTGTTTTAATCATTGACTTACGGATAACTCGCATTTCGGGAGGCTTTTAACAGCATATTAAACAGTCTGTTTGATATCGGGAAATAAAATAATCCGTAAACAAAAGTGCTCTTTTATCTCTTCTTAAATCTGTTTTTAAATGCCGTCACACAATGTTTTAAAATGCCTTTAACAAACGTTCCTTACCAGGTATTAAAATTATAACTCTTTGCATATAAACGGTATTTAAAGCACTAATTTTCAGGCATTTAAAATATTTATAAGATGCAATTTTTTAAGGAAGAAATAACAATAAAATAGCATTTACCTACCATTATAACCAAAGGAACAAAATTAGGAAAAAAAATTAATAATTATCCCTTGACGTCATATGCTTGCCCATACCATCTAATTGATTTTATTTTCGACACTGGAACGTTTCCCAAATAAACTTTTTCTTGTCAATCTAATCAAAGCAAAATTAATTTTTCGCTTCGATAATCGAAAAGCTGAGCACATGGCTGGTTAAATATAATATTTTTTGGCAATGCCGTTTTTTTTTCTTATTTTTAGAGGCAGATGTTTCAAAGTTGCGAGTTTCGTATATTAATTTGATTGACGTTATTTCCTTTAACACAACACAACTGTGTTGCTTTTGTACCGGTTGATTTGTGGGTCATTACTTATTTATACACTTGCAATCATACATAATAGCGGAATGTTTGTTTTGTACGTGCACTGTGCAGCACGAGTTAATGTATCTTCGTGCTGTTGTGGGAAAAAATCAAAGCATGTATAATCGGTGTAAAATATGATCTATTTTATTCTTCATAAATATTTTAATATACTGTGTAGTAAAAACAATACTAAGCAATTAAATTGTTTACAATTTCGTGGATAAAGGATATCACTTTCAGTGTTTCCTTTGAAGTTTGTAGATTATAAGCTGCCATTCTGTTTTTCGAGAAGAATGTGAATAAAGGTTTAAAAAATGTATTTTTATTGACACATTTATTTATTTGTGAAAATACGTTGACTTACGTGTATTTTTTATAAATTATTCTGTTATTGATTGTATAAAAAGTTTAGTTAATTTTAGTTTTGTTTTGTGTGAAATTCATGTTCGTTCAATCAAAATCCATTTCTCGATTAACTTAATATCTGAGATTTTATTTATTATTTTTGTAATCATCAATCAATCGCTTTTGAATGATTGTTTAAAATGTTAGATGCTTTATAAATAATCTTCACTTGTAATTCCCTCTACTCCAAATAAATATTCCTTTACATTTTATGTCGATAATCTATTATCTACATCTCATATAATTTCTGATAAAAGTAGTTTTTGTGATTTCTAGAGTACAAGATGTTCAATTATCCATCCAAGAGAATCAATTATCTAAATAATAGAGTCGATTACCTATCTCACAGGGCTATTTATATGCCCAGGAGAGTAATTCGTGAAATTTAAAAGAGTTATGTACTCGTATCTTCCTAAGAGCGGCATTTACCTCCGCAAGGAAGTCATTTACACACCTTGGCCATTGTAAATCGAGTTTTATCACAATTGAAAAATAATGCCATTGAATGGCAAAACACCGTTGCAAACATAACATTGATTTATCTCTTTTCGTCCCGGCATAACCAATTTTTAAATCGACCAGGAAAATCATAGAGAGATTATAAGCAGATAGTAGTTATTTTCTATAAATTTCTCTAGAATTATTTTCTAAACCAATTACTTATGTAGATATGACAAAGGAATTACGAAATCGAAATTTTGGAATTCAAATGAAACGCCGAGTGTTGTATCTAAATTAGACCTGTCACCTTAAACTAATGATAACCATTATTATTAGTACAACACTTTTTATATGTATGGATTTCGGAATGCGAACAAATTCTAATCCACCGTGACGTGAAGTATTCTGAAACATTAACGTACTAGCCTTAAAATAAGTAGATATAATAATAGAGAGCTTTTACTAACTTTTACGTAAAAATAGAGTTAGACCAATTTATTATACAACAAATACTGTCAATTAGTATTATCGAAATTAAAACATTGACTAATGGTATTTAGCGTATAACAAATTATAGTAACGCTATCTTTACGTAATTACGCAATTTTCGAATTGTTCATTGTCTACAATTTGTCCTGTCAATCACGAATTATGAAACAGATTTTTTCGATAAACTGGCTGGCAACTTGTTTATTCCTGATGCGTTTATTTCCCAAACCGTAATGGATCCTGTCATTCTCTTTCGAATTACTTCTCTAATCTAACTTTAAATTGCCAGTTTGTTTACCAGGAAAGTTCTACCAGTACATCAGGATATCCCAAAAAATACAATTTGCATTTTAAATGTAAATGCATTATAGTTCACTCGCAAAGCCAGTAGAATTGCAAAAAAAATGCGGTGTATTCATAAATATCATTCAAATTTAATTGTTCAAGAGAACTCTAAAGCAGTTTAAAAAGAATTACTAATCAAAAATTAAAAATGTAATGCATAATTGCTCCGCTGCTTTTATTACTCTATTACATAAATGAGCTATAAAGTGAAAAAAAAAATCATCTTCATCGCCACAAAATAATTCTTGATGATTACGTGATTATTAGCAAAATGACATATCGTCGAAAGCCCTGAATGAAAATCCTGAAAGATTAAATATACAGCCGCAGCAGTATATTAAACTTGTCACGTGTCGAATTTACAGCTGGAGCCGGTCTACGTTTTGTTTGCGTGTCAATGCCGGCCAAGCAAAAGCCGCTTTTTTTCGTGAACAGCGTAATATAAATAGACCACTGTTAAAATTGCAGGAATAAATTCCTAGTTGTGTCCTGCATGCGGAACAGCTTTTTCGAGCGTTTTTATTTATTGCGCCAGCGGTCTCTCGACTGGGCTCTGCGCCTTCGAACGCCGGCAGGGTTCAAAAGTTTAATTTCGTTTTGCCGAAACAGTTCGGATGGGACAATGCTTGTAGACAGGTTGTTTGTACACTTGTAATTCAACAAATTTCTGGTGACTCTAAAACATAGAGACTTTTTTGAGATGTTTGTCATGAATGCCGTGTGTTGTAAACGCTGGTTTAGTGACATATACACATTCGATTTAAAGTTTTAAATTTATTATTTAAATGAAATTATACTATACATCTGGTTTGGTAAGTGACTTATTTTTTGAATCTCTCGGAAACATAAATGACTTCCTTCGTTAGATAATTGGCACACATACACACAACTTACAATTTTACAAGGAAATAAACGAAGTCTCTTTGGGCAAATAAATAGCTCTTATATAGATATACAGGTTGCTCCATTTTTTATCTCAACATAGGTTATATAGGCCATGGGTGCGATAAAGACAACTTCCATTAGACACTTATAAAGGAAAAGGAAAGAATGACATTTATGTCTTTGCAACTTTTCACTCTGACAACTGTTATTTTATTAATGTTTTTTTGTTCCACTAATAGAAATGACCATGTTGCAATCGGAAATGGAGCAAACGATATAATTGATTACCTAAAGGACTCTTGATTAGTTAATTGCCTTAATTTAAGTACAAAAACTCATTTAAAGGGATAACTAGTTTTTCTTGGGCATCGAAACGGCTCTCGTTTACTAGTTAGTAAATTAACTCTGTTAATTGGTACATAAATTAATAATCACTCTCTTTAAGACAGGTAATAATTGACTCTTCTAGGTGGATAATTTACTCACTTGAATGCATACATAAATAACTCTTGGGTAAAAAATTGGCCGAACTGGGCATATAAATTTTATTGCTCCCTTGGGGTAAATGGCTTTAAAAAACCACCCTTTGCATGTAATACAGAAAACATCAGAGTTTTCAGTGTCGGGCAAAAAAAGTCTCTCAATCATTAATCGCCTGTGCAAAAGTGGGCATCTAAAAACAAAACCCTTTTAGGATACCTACGTATCTCTTCGTGTTTCTGTTTAATTTTTTCTGATCAAAACTGGCCGGGGCGGTAGATTTTCGTAGGTTTTTTTTCCAAACATCAGAAGCCGCAATATCCATTTTAATCGCGCTTACAAAGGACGGTATTGGATTATTTTGAATAGAGATAACGTTGATCCTGCCACTAAAGGAACCAATATCAGCCATTACGTTATCTACTATGTGTTTCATTGGTATCGTGCGGTCTGGCTTTCGACGTTACAAAACCAATAAGTTTTTGTGCAGTAGGTTTCGTTTCGCCGGGCTTTCTATTGTCCTGTTTCGAGAGGATTTATCGCGGAATTATTTACGTTGAGGCTCAGCTGTTGGAAACATGTGACTTAATAGTTTAATTATGCATAAAGCAGAAGTTAAACTAATGAGGCGTTGACACAAAGGACAATCGTCTTTTTTTAACCTTTCGATAATTATGAAAAGAGTATTCATTAGTATAATTAACGAGCGAGTTTAGCGATCCGTTTTTGCGGAAATTTTCGTGTGACAGTTTTTTTGCATGAATTATGTAAATTTTTGACACAATTTTATTGAAATAAATATTTTCATATCTAATTATCTCCAATAATATTTTACAGTCGAAGCTGGATTTGTTATTCAAATGAAATTAGAGTCTCTAACCAAATTACAAATATCCAAATGTACCGTCTCGATATAAATTTTGAGGCAAACGCAGGTTAAAGTGAAAGTTTGGCGAATTTAAGTCGCTTTCGTAACTTGCCTAATAAATAAACGGGCTTTTCTGGTACAATTAATATGTAAAATCTGTTAGTTTTACTCAATTTTAAACTTTACTCACGAAATTGCGGACCAAGCCAAACTCATTCCATTTATTATATATTCACAAATTCATTTTTTTAGTGCATTGGAGAAAATTTCAGCTTTGGGATTACATGTATGAAAGCAATCCTCTGAGGCAGTTTATGTCTATCCGAAATTACGACTTTAGTATAGTCAAAAGTCGTAAAGATATTAAATATCTAATTTATGAATAGTCTAATAAATTAAATAACATTAAATTACAATTCAGGAATGCGCTTTTATTAATTTTGGATTTTATCCAATTGTACACCGCCAATTTAATTTTTAAAGAATTAAAAAAATATATCCAGCGAATTAACAACAAATTATAGTAGTTTAATATAGATGTGATATAATGAATGCATATATAATATATGGTAAAATTATTATTGTAATCTTTGTTGAAATAAAAAGAAGTAGGTATTAGTTTTTTTATAGGAAATTGGCTTCCTATTAAATCTAGTAGATAACTTGTTGGGTAATAAAGCTTTCTAGAAATTTTATGCACCAGTAGTATTATTAGAAAGCTTTTATTTAAATCAATTTGTGCTGTTATGATAAAAGAACATAAAACAACAATCGATTGACGAAATTCTTTAGTCCATAAATTTCCCAGGGACATTATCAATCTAATTATAATTATTTTCGTTTTCAGACATTCGTGCGGGCCGACGCGATAGTGACAATAACAAAACACGCCAAATGTTCCCCAACTAGCGAAAAACTAGGTTGCAAATCCGTCGAGAAGTGAACCGAAAAGTGTGTATCGATCAAACGGAAAATGCAGCACCATCCGGGGTCGTGGTACCTTCCTTGGGGTGTTCCCCTCCAAAAAATGGTCGCTGTGCCGATACCCGCAGCGGCCGGCCCGTTGCACATGCAAACTCCCACTGTGCATTTGCAGGCCATGCTCGGGGGCCTTCCCACCCCCTTGGCCACGCTAAGGACGTTCATGACGCAACCCGCCCAACAACCACAAAACAGAAAGGTTTGTTCTATTTATTTATTTATTTTTACAAAATTCAGTTACTACAGTCATTAAATTACATTTGTTTCAATGATAAGTAAAAATAGCATGATGCTATTCTAACGTACGTCAATATAGTAGAATAGGAAGTTTATGCAATTCCAGCTTTTCCGCAGCATTTAAATAACCAGAAAAAAATTTCTTGCGCAGGAAAAATATCCAAAATATTAATCAATAAATGAAAACTGTGCTTTTTAAATCATGTTTTTAACAGCAGAAGTGTTGTAAAATACTCCTACTAAAAATAGCACAAAAACATTAACCAATTGATGATTATTTCCAACACTTTTATATCCGTACCTAAACCAACGACTTATGAACTGAAACACCTCCTTCAGCAGTGAATGTTAAAGGTTCCGCAATAAATTCCTGAAAAATACTTAATCCAGTGGTGATTAAGGATCCTACCCTCTTTTATTTGTGTAATAAACTGATCGAAAACTCAAATCGGCACACTAAATCCTAGAAGCTTTGGAAATAAATACTTGCATAAAAATACATGATAAAAATAAATAATTTATTGATTAGTTTCTTGTTTGAAGCTTCTACAGTTTATTCCTACCTACTCAAAAAATAGAACTGGATAGATAACCATTTGATTGACTACTCGATATTATACTTACTAACTTTTGATCTACATAAATCATATTCATCGACTTCAACATTTCGATCGAACCGTCAGACTATTGCAAGACTTTTTTAACCGAAATTGAATACTTTACAATTTGTTTGCTCCGTACGCACGAAAATGACTATTTACTCATCATTAGCGAGTGGCAGTGCTCCCGGGGACGGGCAGAGAGTCCCGTGACGTAATTAAAGCACGTACATCTTTTCTACCAATCGAAATTAAGCGGTAGAGTTTAAGTTTAAAGCGATTCACTTCCGGAGGGTTGGTTATGTCTGGAGAATTGCACCAAATGCTAAATAAATTCGCGTTAACGGCGGCATTTAATGAAGCTTAACCATTCAAAAGGTTAATGAGCAAAAAATAAGTAATTTCGTATCTACTATAACCTACTTGTGTATTAGTATCAATAGATCCAGGGAAATTGAGGCTGGTGCGCTAAGTAAAATTATTTATAATTTTTGTATGTGGTTCACGATATTATGGAAAAATTTAGTTGGTTTTAAGAGTGCAAAGTACATCAGGGCTTTTCCAAGGAAATGAGGTATACAAATGTGAGGAATAGTATTAAATATTAGTAAACTACTATCTCATGTAAGTACATATCTTTGTTAAAATAGTGGTCAGTTTTTGTTTTGCATTAAGTCGAATCAGTCTATTAGTTGGAACGCTTGTAAATGTCTATAAATGTGACAGAATTATACTTTAATTTATTGACTATCTTCTTCGCTGGCATTTTAGAAAAAACTACCTTGATATAAAAATACTTTAGCCTATATTATAATAATAACAATAGCACTGGACGAAACCACAAAACCCGCATTACCGTCATAATTATAATCTAAATATACGCGATTTCACACTCGGAATTTGGCCGTGCGTATTGACCGTAAGCCAAGAAAAAGTAAATTTGATAAATTAAAATTAAAAGTTTTTGTCTAGGATAAAAATAGACCCGGTACAGACGGGTTCGGAGCGGTCGTATGGATAGATAAAAAAGCTGGCACATGTGAATGGGTAAAAACGATCACGTTTTGTCGATGTGAGGTTGCAGATCGATTTGTGGACATTCGTTTTTAATGTTTTAGATACACTACATAACATAAATACGTCCTCTAAAATGCATATTATGGAGATGGTATAATTTGATAACGTGCACGTTACACGTTTACGAAATATAAAAAACAAATACACCACATACATATTCGAATATCTACTGTGTTTAATCTCCCTAGACTAAAGGACTTGGGACAAATCTAAGTGAAAAGTAGAAATTATATTGAAAAGAAATACACATTTACAATTACAAATATGGATACGAAGAACATAAGAAGTTGATTTCCGATTTAGAAAAACTAGAGAACAAATAAAGTTAATGCAAATTTGAATTTTGAATAATATCGCGAATTAATTTCTAAAAGTAAAATAATTTTCTAATGGTTGTTTTGTGATATATCAAAATAATATTCCGGTGAATACCTATTGGAAAAACGAAACTTCGTCTATCGACAGCGAACTTTAAACATCGCATAATACTCCCTTACATCGGAAACGTACCTACTTGTTGCTATCAATAAAACTGTCTCGAGAAAAAACGGAAAAGCGGACGACTAATAATAATTTATCTTGCCATTTTTTCCTCCGGGGCTACATAAATTTCCTAAGAGCCGGCTCGCCTCCGGTAGGTATCCTTATCCGAAAGTGGCCGACCTGTTTTCATCGAGGCGAAACTCGCGGTTACCCTACCAGCCATAAATATTCCCTCCTTAAAGAATATAGGAAATTTTTAGTCGCTGGATGTGTTTATTCGTTTTTTTCAAAACGACCATCATAACTCAAGGGACGCATATTTCTGGCATTAACATAAAATTTCCAGTAAAATTTTAATCCCTGAGAACGGAATGTTTTAATTCAAGGGAGCCCATTTCATGGATTTTATATGCCCGCACGTTTCTTGCAGGTACTTACAGTAACTAAACACACGACGTTATTGCTAGTTTTAAATAACATTAACAGTGCACTTAAAGTCGCTTTAACAGGCTGAATTACGAGAATTGCCTGTTATAAAATTAGTGATTTGGAACGTAATAGTTCCTGTTAAAATATTTGGAATTTATTTCCTCCCGTATCTTCCAAAACGTATTATTTTCTGAAGATAATGGCTTACATGATTCCCATTTTGCTTTTAACTTAAACGTGTTTCTGTTATTCCCGTTATTTATTTATTTCTTCCCTTTTATTTTTGCTTCCTCTAGCATATTTTTTCATTCATTTTTGTTTACTATACCTACCAAAGTTACACAACGAATATTTTCTCCTAATAAACTTATCGTTTCTCATTAATTTACACCCTTGTATATGGTAGTAGATGTTTTAATGGCGATGTAGTAAAATTTCGCGAGGCGGTAATAATTTCAGGGGCAATTATAGCGTACGATAAACCGAGGCTATTACCCCGAAATCTCATTTTCTTAAGAATTGCATTAAAATATTGGCGGTAAATGTTTATTATTTTCTTTATACAACCACAATAACTCACGGAGACTCCGAAAAGTCCCCTCCAGATAAAGCGAGTAATTCTCCCCATAAAACTCGAAGCTTGGTTGAAATACCGAATAAGTAGGGAGATAAATAACAATGAGAAAAACAAAGGGAAAGGATCCAAAGTAATCCAATTACCCGAAAAAAATATGTTTGACGTTTAAGCTAACCTTTTTATTTTTGCACAAGATAAATTAGACATCAAAGAATGTAGAATAATCGAGATGATGTTAGCATAAAGAGTATTAAATGTATTACCCGGTTGTTATTTCTAATGTGAATTATAAAATAATTAATAACCAATGCATATAAAATTGTTTTGAATGAGTTTACATAGGTACATTATTAATAGTTGCTTAACTCATGACTAGTTCAATCATTAAAATTTACAACGTTAAAAGATACCTCATCCTAATCTAACTACACTAAAGTTACATCATATTACGTCTCTTGGAGGGTTTGTGTCTGAGAACTTTATAATTCAACTCGAAATATCGGTATAAATTTAATTGTAACTTTGTTGATACATGAGGGGAACCGGCTGTAAAGAAGTCGTGAAAGTTTATCTATGTTTTATTAACTTTTATTAGACGGGACAATTTCCGCGACTAAGATTTAATACTTTAACATCTTTCGTAGAGAAAGTGACTTGTTTTCCTATGAATTTGTCCTGGAAACAATGAGCTTGAGCAATTTAGATCAAAGATGTGTAAAAAAATTATATGATTTTAAGAAGATTTTTGCTTTAATCTATAATAAATCTATACATAATATCTACTTATTACTAATACGATTATGAATTTATTGTCCGTTTGATCCAATCTTACTCATAATACTCATCTACTTTTATTAATTATGATCCTCATTTATAGACCTTTGCTGACGAGCTCATTATTTTTTATCCCAATCCTAATCCTAATCCACCCTCTCTCTAATACTGAACAGTCCTTTTAGACAACTAATTTTCTTCTGATAGTATACCCTATCGACCAAATCGGCATTACTTAGATAATATACAATATTTATTAGGTCCTGTTAATTTATTAGGTTCCTGTTAATTAATCATCCTGCGAAAGCAGAACATGACTGAGATATTTCCAGTCGCACTAAATCCGATCTTCGGACGCTTCATTTCAATAATTTGATGCCACTTTGTCACACCCTTCGTTCGAGTGGTTTCCTCAACGATAATCACCGGCGTCCTTTACGCCTCTTTAACCAGAACCAGGAATCTGCGTAATTACTTTGTACATTATCGTTTGCTACCAGAATGATAAACTTATCGACGGAACTCTCCCGATGAAATTTCAACGATTTCCTCAAAACATAATAGTAATTTCGCAGGGTTCAAGTTCGAGGCCTTAGGTAAATCCAAATTCTTCCGAAGCGCCTATGGCGTGGGTTGAAAATCCTGCTGTTTTCGCTTAATTTGCCTAACAATGTATTATGATTTATTCCGGTAAAAGCTCGGAGTGAAATTGGAATAAATAGTCCGTATTCCCTCGTTGCGTTGACAATGTTCTAATAGACAAAGGACATCGTTTAATTCCATCGATCTCTTAGGAATAAATCGCATTGTTTACCAAAGTATGTTAATTTCCCATGATTCTAATGACGGGTTACAATTCTATGGATGTCGCTTTGAAGTTCATTTAATACGTATTGTGGTATATCTGTACCTTATGAACAGCAATATAAATACCAGGTACCTTTGTTGTACTGCTTAAACTTAGTAGTAAAGTTTAATTTCGTAGATATTTGGGGAAATTTCAGCACACCTCTAAAGACAATGTTTAGTGGAATTTGGCATTATTAAAACATAACGCTATACGTATTTTTACTTTTGGAATGTTTGAATAAAAGAGAAATCCGCATGTGCAATATGAAAACCGCTCAATTCCGGCTAGAGATTTGGAGAAAATAATTAAATTTCATTTTTGCGGTTAATGATGTGATACCCAACCCTTGGAGGCTCGCAACTCACAGAAGTTCGCGCTCTTTACAAACAAGATCAAAGGCCTTTTCAAAAGATATCTGGGAGTGAAAAGAAACTGAAAGAAAAATTTCACGGGAAGCGTAAGGGCATTATAATGATTCAAAACTCGAGTATTTAACGGCGTATTCCGTATAAAAGGCGAATTTCGTTTTAAATTTTTCAACAACTATTTATCGATTTAATTTTAACGAGTACTTGTTAGATAATTGGTTTGATGGTTAACCTAAGAATAGATCTAGTAATTTTTATTCAATTGCATTATCATTATAAGTACATACATATAAAATACATCTTTATAATTTGAATCCATTGTAATTCTAAAATGTATTAATAAATTAACAGGTTTTACGTATGTTAATTGAATATCCTGTAGGCTACTACTCCATTTTTAAATTAAGCAACCAAATTAAAACGATGCCTATATAACTGTACGAGTAGCCATCGCGAAATTTAATATTCTATTTTCGATTTTTCATTATTTTCTACCATAGCAAATGGATTTTTCCGGAGCACGGGCCGCAAACCCTAATTGCGGTTTCCTGTTCGGTTCCCCTATTATGGATTTATCCGAAGAGAATAAATCACGGTTGTCGAAAAATTATAGATACTTCAACAACAAACGGTTACTTGCTCGAATTTATTTCGCCAGAAAAAACTAGCGATTTTCTCTTCAATTAATCTTTGTATCAAACATGACAGGATTAACTTGGAAGTAGTTTGGAAGAGGGTTTTCAACGCGGTGTATTTTAGATTTTTACATAAAAGAACGATTTAAATTAGCTTCTGAATAATTTAGCCACTGGATATTTTATTTATAAAAATGCAAAAGTTGGTGGATAGTCTATATTAACTCTAAAAACTCTAAATCATCCTGCCGCGTACTTCGGAATTAACGGAGTCCCGGGGAAAGCGAAAAAGGTAACGCGCGGAATAAATCATCTCTGGAAAAAGTTATATCGACAGGCCAGAAAGAAACCTGCAACTTCGTCAGCTTTTTCTCTTCTAAGGATTACAAATTACTTCGACGACGAGTGTGCTGCCCGCCACTTCTGACAACTATATCGCTGCGGAGGTGATTTAATGGATATCCTTTCTAATGCCTTAATTTCGCTCGACTAGTCTTTCTTGAATTAGTCAACGTTCTTTGTTTTATTACAGATTAGATTACGAACACAAAAAAAAGTTTTCAATCGATCTCGAATCCCTCCATTCTAATTAAACATATCTACATTCAAATAACCATTCAACACGCCTCGGCGATAAGCCGCCACAATTTCATCCATAAGGATAGCGCATTGCACATAAATTCTCATAAAATTAATCCCCCGCAAACTGAGGGGATATATATCACTAACTTCAATATGCATAAGCCATTTGATGCCCTTCAAGTTAGTTAAAACGGCAATTCCTCGGGCCTTGTCTCGGATTTTCCTAATCTGGGCAACATCCTCGTCGAGTTATTAATGAACGTTTCAATAGTTAATGTCCAGATGATCTCGCCAGCGCGTTCCATGAATAGAAAACTAAGGGAGTTGATACGTAACGGACAAGACGAGATAAGACGCAGCCAGAACTCCCATTAGAGACCGCGAAAAAAATTGCCTTCGTATATAAATGTATATTTTAAGCACCTGGAGTAGATGGATTCATTAAGTTACATTACAAATCTCTGGTCTCGCTCATAGCACGGGATATTTACCATAAACATAGCTAGATGATACATCATCCTTTCCACAAAAAGGGTGAATTTTCCTCTTGCGTTGAATATCCTAACAAGCATTTAAGGAGCGAGCTATAAATTCGCATTTTAATACAATTTCTGAACATGCCATGCAGAGACAAGAACAAACTAAACAAGCCGCCGAGCAGCATTAACTTTTATTTACCCATTATAAATTAATCTCTCGTGAAAACGCAAACGCGCTCCATATAACCCAAAAACGCCCCCTCAACCTTCCCAACGCACACGCCGAAGTCGCGTCTCTTATTTTATTCCTCGGTAAATTGTCGACGAGCGAAGTTTTAAACGAGTTTGCGTTATTTTCCCGTCGACGAAGAGAAGTCCCGTCCTGTTTAACGTAACAAGTAACCACAAGACAATACTCTAATCTACGGTTATGCCCGTATTTTGAATTATGCACGACACCGCGCTGTTCCATAAATACGGAATCATTTCCCGACACCTCTCGCAGCCTTGCTTCTAATACACCATCATTCACCGGGCGTACCTCATATTAACGGCCACTGTGTGTATGGAGATTTCTACTTATTTCCATTTGCGTTTCGCTTATTGGGATTGGTTCAACACGTTCGAGGTATCTAATTATCCTCTATTGGAATTTATGGTTTAACGAATCTTAATCTTACTCGTAACTCTACAACGGAGGTTATGGGATATGCATGAGGCAACTTATAATTCATTGACTGGAAGGGATATATCAACAGGAGTTGAGGGAAAATTTATGGAACTGGAAGGTATTTGAGGCATCTTCGCTTTTACGTATCAGAAAGTTCAATATTTAGGAAAGATTTGGGTACAAGTGAAGAAGAGGATGAATCAAAAATAAAGTTTTCACGATGAGTAGTTTCGGAGTTTTGAAACAGAACGTAAAATTGATTACTATTTATGAACAAGCATCGTAAAAAACCTAAATATCGCGGAAATTAGAAAAGTTAGGAATAATATAGTTTGGAATGGCGGGGAATGAAATTTTCTACATAAAATGAAATGAATTTTCTGGAGTGAATATGTTTAGAGTTTTGGCTTATAATATAAAATTAGTTTTTATTATCATATGTAGGTATATGATAATCATGAAAAATCTAAATATAGTGGTAGCTACACAAAATTAGGTAAAATTATAGATGTTCGAATAATAAAATTTTCCCTACAAAATGAAAGAAAAAATGTAAGATATCTTAAAGATATCTAATACTAATAAAGAAAATGAAAAGCCAATTTGTAGAATGGAAATACAACATTAAAATTAAAATTTCCCGAAATCGAGTTAAAAAAAGCCCATTCAATTTCCCTATGCTCGATTCGTTTTTAATCTCGAAAATTAGTATCGCCTTGAGGTTTTCAAAATTAACATTTAATATCGTTCGACTCGGAGTTTACGATACGCAAATGTATGTAAACGTAATTATTGTTCACTCTTAGGAATTTATTGCAAGTAATAAAACATTCTGACTGCCTGCCAAAATCGTGTTATAAACTAATTGAATATTAATTAAGCATATCCCAAACATTATTGATGATCGTAAAATATATAGACATTATGCTGCCTAAATTATTTGAGGAGCCTATCGAGAGCGGTGCCTGCTCTTCCAACGGGAACCGAGTTAGTGACCATATGCTAATTCTGTTACAAGTTACAACAGATTATTAGTTGGTCATACATACATACGAGAGAGATTAAAAAACTAGCAAATTTAATTGAAAAAAAATGGATTACATAGGTATCTAGGTACTCCATTTGGAATTATGGAATCATACAAAATTCGGATTACGGTGGTTGTAAATTTGCGAAATCGAATAATGAATTGATTCACACACGCTTGTCTGACCAGCATAAATGATTGCTTTTATTAGAGAAAAAACCATTTAATCACGTCAACACAAAATGGTTTATTGGAAATAGGATATTGGAAATTTGCGTTGCACGCATTTTGTACTCTAAGTACATTCACATCAACTAAATATTTGAGCCGCTTATTTTCGAAATTCGACGATTTTTACTCATAGATTTATCCAACC
Organism: Phyllotreta striolata; assembly: GCA_918026865.1. Classification (NCBI taxonomy): domain Eukaryota; kingdom Metazoa; phylum Arthropoda; class Insecta; order Coleoptera; family Chrysomelidae; genus Phyllotreta; species Phyllotreta striolata. Next base: position 8,266,790 of record OU900095.1, read on the forward strand.
ATAACGAATAAAAAACACTTTTAAAAACGCTACATAAAAAAACATCTAAAATTATGAAATAATCAATGCCAGTAACTCAAGAGTGCCATCTAGACACTCTTAAAGTTTCAACTTGACAACGTTGGTTGTGTGCCAAATTATCACTTACTCACATTAATTTAGAGCGAACAGCATCCGTTTTTCACCTCTCTATTTTTCAATTTACGCCTTCTGCGAAACAAAATAATGCATCTAATAGACATGGGACGGAATCCCATCGATCAATTGACTTTAACGCGCAGAATATGAAGACTCGAGTTCCGTATCAATTTAGAGCGTGGGTCCGTTTCTAATCGGCTCTTCGACAAAATAAACTTTTCCGGTTTTCCGGTTCGGATTCCGCATTTTCGACAGGTCCGGGACCGGCGAAACGAGAGCGGACTGAATACGAGGCAATTTCCAGAGGAATGCCCGGCTCGCGGGTCCTTCGTACGAGAGGGAACCCTTTTCGCAGTTTAGTTTGAGCAATTAAGAGCGACGGAAGACGCAATTTCGCCGGGGATATGTTCGACATTATAAAGGAAGGAAGGAATCCGAACGGAGTACTGACGGTTTTTATATTGTTACCGTTGATTAAGTCGCTTTGTTTTGAGCATACCGTTACGTTCGCGCTGAATTCTACGCAAAGATATCGTTGCGGAGAGGTGGATTAAAGTGGGTTTAATTTCGGTTTCGTACGTCGAGCAGGGGAGAGTGGAACATCTAATCCGACAAATTAATGAGCGTAAATTTTCAACGCGACAGAAGCGAGGTAACGGCAAAACGGGTGTTTTGCACAGCAATAAATCAATTCCTAAATGAGAACAAGACATTGTTAGAAAAAGTTTATGCACGACAGATTAATGCATTTTATTGCAAATGAGTTATTGTACAGGGTGTCCTAAAACATGAATGTATAAAAAAGAATTTTTGGGGTGAATTTTAAGAAGCTATAATTATGAAAGTTGATTTGACCAAATTTTGTAGCATTAATTTTGAATGCAATAACGCCGTATAAAAATATATTTTTGATTGAAATTTTGGATCAAAACCCCTTTTATTTCGTATATCAATTGCACACTTACAAAAGTTGGGGAAAATAATTCAGAAAAGTTTTCGTGGTATAAAAATTGCACTTCTATTCATTACGCTTTCAGTGTTGTAGTGTAATTAAAACGAGCTCTACAGAAAACTTAACAAAAAGAGAATAATTAGTAAAAATAGCTTACTTAGCTCATATTTAACCGGTTAGTTCTCTTAAGGGAAATTAAAGCAGGCTTATTAGCTTATAAATAATTCATTTCAGCAGAGTGCGATTAAAAAGTGAACTCATTATGCTAATTGATTTTACGGTAACGTTATCGTTGTAGTGCAACTGGAAATTTATTCGCTAAATTTTCAGGAAACTGTTTAAAAGTCGGGAACAACAGTAAACGATGGGCTCTTAATAATTCACTGCTTTTAGTGCTTCGATTACTGTTGTATAGTCAAACAATGTAAACGTGAAACCACCGAACGGCCACATTAATCCCGATATTATTATAATTTTAACAAACCAGATGGACAAGGCCGGGTTGTCGCCAATAAATCGGGGGATGATACGCGAAGTCGATACGTTTTCGATTAGCGGGACATCAGGTGGCGGCTATTTTAATCGCGGCAATGCACACGTATTGTTACATAACACACAATGCGAAATTTTCAACATATCACCGCTACGGGATTTCGATCCGCATTTGAATTCAAAACGGCGAGCGAAAATCAATATTGCATGACCGGAGTTGTTTCTAAACTCCCAAGACGTCGTTATATTATCGGCGAAAATCAACCGGAAAATTATCTACCATGAGGGAATTTTTTTTTGAACTGCACAGGGCGACTATTTTTCAAGATTGAGGATCTTGCGCTAAGACTCTACGATGCTGTCGACGGATAGGAAAGTTTGGTGCGGGTTGATCCTAATCAAATGAGAGAAAATTGCATGAGCTAAGGCAGTATTTCGATTTTATTTTATGCCTACTATTTTGGAGTATTATTAAGTATTTTAAAAAGCTTTTTCTGGATGATTTTTTCATGTAATTACTTTGTTTTTTTTTTTATTTTACTTTATCTTGCTCTATAGACGATTTTTGAAATTCTATTTTATAATGTCACATATAGAACTCATTAATTACCACACACTCAGCTTGTTCCCATAATCAATCAACGTTAAAATGTTGTAGGCATTACGCCGAGGAAGATGCATCATTATAGGCTTAGAGCGATAATAGAAAACTTACATAACCGAATATTCTAATTAAAAGCATTGTAGCCGTTTCGATATGTCTAAAAATATCATGCCAGCCGTACGATTTTAGGTATTTGGCAGCGGCATCACATAAAATGGGACCCGGAGGGTGGTATATTCAAGATAATCTCAAGAAAGATTAATTATTGAACGACGCAAATGCAAATTTTAACTATTTTAGAACATTACTGGTAACTTATTGGTGCATAGTCATTCTCGTTTAAAATAACTTGTAAATCCTCAGAAATACATCCTGCGTAGATTTAAAGAAGCACCCTGTATAATAATTTAAATACGCGTCTACGTAGGTAATCTTTTGATGACGCAACGGGGAAGTTATTTTGAATGGGCTATAGGTTGTGATTCTAGGGACAAATCTTTTCCAGAGAACGGCGAATGATCAAGTAACAGAAAAAGGATCCGGTGGAAGCAACAAATGCGTACAAAAGAAGAATACAGCTTTCTGTAAAATTAAAAACGACCCGAATTAGTAATTTAGGAATTCGATTTGGGAGCTATCATTTAGAGATGAAGAGAACAATGTAAATAAAAAATAATTCTACGGTCTCAAAGTGTCCGACCGTTGATGTAGGTTAAAGGGCTTTGATAATTGTGTTTTCGAATCGAAATTGGCTATTCAAAAGGTGTGCCAAACTTTTAATAAAAAATCCCTAAACAATTAAAATTCAACTCGACAGAGACTGAACCAAAAATAGATAGAAAAACACGAAAGTATTGAATGAAAATACTTTAATCCCTACTCAGTATTTGTGTCAATTCCAAACTAAATCATTCTATAGAGGTTGTAGTTATATTGATACTGTATCAGAAAACGATTGGAAATAATTATTTGAAAAAATCAATAATAATAAAATGAGTATATAAACAAATTTGCCGGTGCCAGCTCTGACTTTTGGAACGGTATATTTTTAACAGCATATTTCTAATGAGGAAGTAACGCTACATGTCAAATGATTTTCGACATTAACACTGTCAATATAGCTATAATAACATGTGAACTTTGTGTACTCAATACAGACGTCAATAGTGTAAAAATTGTCTATGATTTCGATTTCGAGGATTTTTCATTTTTCGGGGAATACAAGCCAGTGAATCGATAAAAAAAAATAAATAAAGTTAAATTGATGGGTTTCATTAGAATTTTTGTGGTGTTACCGAATAGCTATTAAAATGATTGAATTTTCCTTTTAATACATTTTAAGGAAGCGTTGTGTAAGTATGTAGAAAAAAATCTGCTTTGGTATAAATTTTATTAATCCTATTACCGTCTCATTTTATGAAAAAGAGAAGTGTGTATTCGTAGTACACACAACTTTTTTCTTTATTTTATTCCTGTTTTTCTCATACGATGTATTTTCATATTCCTTTTCAGTTTTTTTTAAGGAATTATTAAATTTATCCTTTTCTTGTTTTTTCTCTCGTTGTGGAATATTTTATTTTACTGTTCGGCTGAATACTTTTTGAAATATTGTTGAAAGAGAAACATTCCAAAAATATCCTTGCCTTTTAATGTTACGATGCATATTAAATGAATTCGATCTTTTATAATGTATGGAAAGATTTATAATAAAAAAATCTTTTATATTTTAACGTATAAGAAAGGGACTTTTATTCAATCACGTATATTCGAAAAATGTTATAGCTACTATTATATTATTCAACGTAATTAAATTCGCAAAAACCGTAACGAAAAGCCATTAGGGAAATAAAGAAAGGAATTACATTAAACAGAGTCCGATTCTAAACTTTTTTTACAACCGCTTTTCAATTAAAATTTTTCGATATTACCGCGTTAAATTACGTTAATTAAGACATTTTTAATTCCGAAAAATGTGTACCTAAATGCTTTCCGGTGAGATTAAAATTAATGAAATAAAATTTTTATACCTCTCTTTAAATAATTCCAAATTAATACTATAAGTGCATTCGTTTCGTATTTTTTGATTAAATTGCCCGTTTCACGTTTCACATCGTCTTTCTATTTGTAATTTATCGTCGATAGTATTCTCAGCTTTCCTACGCCAATTTTTATGTTTTATTTGAAATTTTATTTGATATAAAAATTTAATGCAATTTTTGTCATTGTTATCCATTCTTATTGAGATGAATTGTTTCTTGAATTAGGTTTTTTATTAAAATAAATAATATGTTCTATTTTAGGAACAAATACCTAAAATTATTATTACCCTGCGCTTTTCATATACTTACCTAGTTATTTATTTATTACAAGCCCAAAAGGTGGGATGTGGGAGCAAGGTAAAAATAAAACTTATGATTTCAGAAACTTTGTTATTGTTTCTTTTCGTGGAGAAATCTCTTTGTTCTCCACCTTACTAATTTACAAAATTTATCTAACTTTTTCAGTCTCAGCGTTAGTTCCATTTTAAAAATGATGCCTTTCCAGAATAATTTTAATTCAGTTTGTGGAAAAAATCTCCAATCTTTAATATAATTCTTATTTTTTTTAGTATCACACATATTCAGTGAGATATTTCGAATTTTTCATATATTTTCCTGCCTCTTCAAATTGAGAATTTTTCTTCGTTTTTTCAAATATCAGCAGAGACATTCTGTAAATTGAAATAAATTCCCGGCGACGTTCTAATTTTAAATAATAATGCGTTGATATGGGGCGTAGTAAAAGAGCGAATTTGCATTTTTCCCGCTTCATAAATCCTCGAAAACGCGCACGCCGAGCACACACACGTATCTAATCCTTCCCGAGTTTTAATTGATTCCCACTTTTATGCGCCGAATCTTGTCTTCATTTAAAGCAATTTCCGCAATTTGAATCGATTGGTTGAACCCGTACCAACCTCTTCCACTTCAACAGAATAAACTTTTCCCGCTCAGAGTCCCCTGTTGCCTACATATTCGCCGTTGTCGAAAGTAAGGGCTAAGGACTGACTGAATTCGAGGCAATAAATCTCGAGACACCTTTAAAAATAGATTGGAGAAAATGCAATTTCTCTAAAATGTCTTCTTAGGGGGTTAGAAATGGGAAAAATAAGTGGATTTTACTTATTTTTCGGCAAATAAGAAGTATTTTATTGTCGGGCCGTGTAGAGAGGTTTTTGATAAAATATTTAATCATGAGGGAACTTCGCCATTTTTACTATGGATTCGATTTAACTAAAATTTTGTAGGAAAATATTTTTCTTTTCTTTCCGTATTATTATTAGGTAGGTTTAATTGGTAAAATTTTACAAATTAGTAGGTACCTAATGCTTACACATTAATGGGTCTTATACCTTTTTTAATTAAATTTCTATCACTTTCCATCAAAATTATAAACAATAATATGTTATACCTTAGTTGATAAATTATTAATTTGAAAAATCCGGAAGAACAATAAATTGTATATAAGCTATTTGGGTTTATTTTATACCGTGTTGGAAAATTTTTCGCGCATAATAGGGAAATCAATGTTAAATTCTTAGCCGGCTGAAATCCAGTGTACCAGTGTACATTTCAATAGAACGTCGCGATCAATTCTAATAAATTTAATTGTTCTACTGGACTTCACACCGCGCTTTGGCTTGGTTAGATTAAAAATCAAATAATTTCGACGGTTTCAACACTTCGACAGTATCAAAACGGGTTCGGATGGGTGAACGTCGAGTCGATTACAAAGAATTGAGAATTTTTAAACGATAATTTATTGAAAAAATATCACTAATAATAAAGTAGAATTATGTAGATATGTCTTTTTGACACAATGGCTTGAAAAAGAAAGTAAATTCTAAGAAAATAATAAAAAGAATACTCCAAAAATAAACATTATTTTAAAATAGAAAATAAAAGAACTCTAAAAAATAGTCCACTGCTTTCTGCTAAACAATAGCCAAACCTGTCATACAGATGTCATCTCATATTACTGATCTGAGGTGTAATTTTAAGAAAATTGAATTATTTTTTCCTTATTTTTCCTTATTTTAACAAGATTTGTTGCTATTTCAAAATATCCCCAAAAAACCTATTAATTGTAGTTTCTAAATAATTTTGTACCTCATACCTAACACAAATAACTTTGTACCTCTACAAATCGCGGCGTGCGGTCCAGTAGAACAATTCAATTTATTAGAATTCATCGCGACGTTCTATGGAAATGTATACTGGTAGACTGGATTTCAGCCGGCTAAGAATTTAACATTGATTTCCCTATTATGCGCGAAAAATTTTCTAACACTGTATATATATATACATTTACCAATGAAACACCCTATATCCTGCGCGAATATCTTGATTTAATCGCAATTCTCCCTAACAATAGTTCCTCAATTTTGAATGCCTACTAAATAGTGAAGTGGATATCTAATTTCCCAGATATAATTCGCTCAATACTCTGCGGATAATTGATCTCCGTGATCCGCCGGCGATTCCCTCTAATTGACAGTAAACTGTTCGATTTCCCGTAAAACTTTATAGCATAACTATTAAAAAAGCCGAGGGAAATCCAATTAGGAATTCAAAATTGCGTCGCGCGAAAAATGACGTCGTATTTTCAAATGAAATGTTGCAAAACCCGCCTGACGATCGTTATAGTGCAAGCGGTCGGGCGCAATTTTCCCGACGGGCCATTTTCACGAAATTTTCGCTGAAAATTTTAATACTTCAGGAAAAGTTAGTCCCTCAATGAAACGTCTATATTCGGTGCAAAGCAAATATCAATGCTCCGAATATAGACGTTTCATTCAAAACAAATATCAAGTAACCTACCGGTAAGGCAATTGTATACAAATTACATTGTATAAATTTTCTAAAATACTATAAAAATAATATGCACCAGAAGAGAAAAGCAATTAATAAAAGTACAAACTAATTTTACGCAATTTACGTGTGAGCTGGACTCCGAATTGCGCTCGTTTCTCGAATTTAATTTCGCATACTGAGCGTCCCGACCCCGGACGGATTCTCTTATTATGGGCCGGCACAAAGAAAAATAAATATTTGTGTTCGTTTCGACATTTAGCCTGGCATTTCGTTAATAAAACACGAGGGCCATTATTTGTTCCACAAAAGAAAATTCGGTTACATGTCAAATACAATAAAGAGCTGCAGGTAGGCATTGAATTTTCATTGAAACCGAAGTGGGGTTTGTTTTGATTTCTGCGGTGGAAAGGTTCGGAGATTCGGGCAAATGATAAAGTTAAAAATTATCCGGCCGTTTAGAGATCCATGTCGAACGAGTTAGGCTTGATTTAAAACGAAAAAAATTATTTGTTTTTAATTGATTCATGGCGCTTTGAAAGTTAAAATCGAGGTTTTCAATTAGATTTTCGAGCGTCCACTCACGTGAGTAGTTTTAAAGCGATTTTGCGCCGGCAAAAGTTGAAATATACTTTTCTTAACTAGTTTAAGTATGTTTTAAACTCGTCTGGAAAATTTCAAAGTTGAAGTTTCACTATAAAAAGTAAACGTAGATAAAACTCCTTTATTAAAGTTCTCGGTATACGGGTGGGCAAAGTAAAAATTTTTTTCAAGGTTTATCCGAGATTTATCGCGGGTTGATGCGAAATCAAATAAGTTTCGAGAAGTTGGACAATTTTATTATACCGCAAGTCATAAACTGAAAAAACCACAGCAGACACTTAAAAAAATACTTGTTATTAAAAGTTTCCTATACGTTTAAATAGTTCTAAAGACAAAGAAAATTGTTTAAGCGAACAACTCGCATTTGCATATTTTCTGCGGACCAGATTTTTTGAGAGCTTTTTGCTGCATTTTGAGTTAGTCACTCACTCGCAAACTTTATTACCAATTCCCAATTGACTTCCCATCAAACGATCTCGCGTGTGTAAAAATGTGTGCCTAAATACTTCATCAGATTTTTTTCCAAAAAGCAGTTATTTCACTTCGTCAATTTTCCGATAATTTCGCCGTGTAACAGGACAGACATGCTGATTTGTAGCGAATTTCCGCCGCATCAGGATAAAACTGCGATTTCCGCTTTCCCTTTGACATAATCGAGTCAAAATTGATTTTCGCTCTATATTCATTCGAACGGGCCTCGGTCGGACCACTTGAAATGTCGGTTCGCGTCGAAACGGGTAAACTTTATTATTTTCGCCGATCCGGAAGACAAAAAGAGGGAGAAAATTACCACAGGAGCTCCGCTAGTTCTTTGAGCTTTAAGTAGATTATGCCGTTAAAAAGAAGCCGGTTTCGGATTCATTACCGGCCGTTCGAATTTGCGGTTTTTTTCAGCCGGCCCAGGGTCGTCGGGAAACTAAAAAATATATATATATATATATATAAATAAAAGGCTACAAGGTTCTTAGGGATGTGCGGAATTTCAATTTTATTAACAACTTTATTCTGGCTTTGCTATGGCTTGATTGAAGTATTTTTTTAGAATATTTCGAAGATTCTTTCTTGGGAATTCTTTTCATCTATCTAATTAAGTATTACCTATTATTATTCTTTAAAAATCTTAAAACAAATTTAAAGCGATGCCAAATTGCTACCTACAACTAAAATCTTTTGATACATTACTTCTGCATCAAACTTAATAGGTGTGCCTACCTACTATAAATCATAAAAAATTTGCTACATCGCCACTAAACAATGCATTAAAGGACGATTTGTTGTCGGTGTTTAGATTAAACACGCGACAAATTGCTCCTCATTGTGCTGACAAAAGTAAGTGCTGGCGCAAGATAAATTGCATTCCGCCAAATTCAATACGGAGCAAATTGTCCTCCGCCAAAATAGAACTTACGCTAAATCGACTGCGGCGAATTGACTTGCACTCAATTAGCTTACGGTCGATTCGCCCTGTACGTGTGTCGAACTCGGTTTTTACACCAATTAATTAGCCCGCTACGCCGCGCATTCGATTCGACTATTCGAAAAAACACAGTCGAATTAGAGCTCGAAAAATCGAAAATAAATTCCCGCTCATCGCGCGCCCCTGCTCCCCGGATTCCCGCTCGTAATAGCCTTTAGTTACGTGCGATTACTGACCCTGCAGGAGTTAACACGCGACAGCTCGAGATAAATTCTATCCTAAGAATCGGAAAAGACGCCGTCCTTTACAAGGTTGTTTTTTTTTATTGGAAGCCTTGCACAACCGAGTGACTGCGAAGGTTAACCGGATTAACCGGAATCTTCGGCTGTAATCCTGCTTGAAAACTCCAAAGTTTATTGAAGGGAGCTACATGGAATTGCATGCATTTCTGTGTTCATTTGCGAAGTTCGGCCATCAGATAAAAAGCTCTAAAGCGTTAGTCTGATATACTGGATTCCGTATGAAAATTAAGTTGTATAAAGAAATTTTACAACCCTTTTCTCCTATTAAATATCACCCCTATAAATAAGCGAAATACCTACTACACTGAAGTGCGAATACTATACAGGGTGTTGATTAATTGAGTGCCAATACTTCAGGATGTGAATATTTGGATGATTTTAAGAAGGATGATTTTTAAGATTGGATGATTTTCGTGCATTGAAAATACACCAAAATACTCATTAAACCCAATAAAGACTACACTCGGCGCCGTATTTTATATACACATTTTTAATCGATTACTTTTTAAATGTTTCATTTCCATTTACGTTCTATTTGCATAAAGAAGTTGGTCTCTTAAATACTCCGTGCCCTAGTACTTTTCGTGTCCCCGGAGGGCGGTGTGCTGAGAAATTTCTTTCTCATAAGATACTTTAAAAGCCACGCAAATTGCCGTATATTTCAAATTTGTCTCGAAAGTATATTCCTTCTCCAATGTACTTGATGAAACTCCATCGAGATGATAGATAATTCGAGATGAAGCGAAATGAAAAACCTCCGAACGTAATGGCGGAATATTATCTAAGGAAATGTTAAAAAAATTTCGTCATTGTTTTAGTAAAAAACACTTCTTTTCAATACGGAGAGTTTGTAATTTAATCAATTAGAAGAAATCCTGAAGAAGAAAAACATGTTAATGTGTGTACGGTGAGTTAATTTCCCAATCAATTGCACTTTGTTTTTAATCGAACGAAGCGCTTTAATTGTTTTCCGAGCTATTTCCAAAGAAACAAGCGTGTAATCGAACATTTCTGCAAATTTTTTTCTACCAACAACAGTGGAATTTTCTTGTTAATTAGAGCGATTCGGAGCAGTATAAAAATCGAATCCAGGAAACTATTTAGAGTTATAGTTTTGCACATCATTCTTAATAATATGTACTTTCTCAATTTTAATTACTAAATAAAAGAATATTTTGGATTTTTTTGCGGATACCTATATTCTTCCGAAAGCGGTATTAATGAATAAAGAGGAGAATGAAATGCAAGTTTCTAGCCGGAGCGGAGTTTAAGTTTCTCCGCACTTTTATAAAAAAAGGACATACGATAAGAGGCGATTCATGTGAAGTGAAGATTAGGAAGTTGCAACATTAGAAAAGCTCTCGAGGTTACACAACTTTCTACTTCTTTAAACGTGAAATGTTCGCTACAACGGGGATAAAGCAGATAGAGAGGATACGTAAAGTAATTAGGAAAATTATTTTGTTTTAATTATTAATACAATTCGTTAAAACTTTCCGCGGTTTTAACGAATACCAAACTAATAGAAAATTACAACACGTTCTGTTAAAAGTTTGTTATATTAAATTACTACATAATTGACGACAACTAATAAATATATCAATTTGTACTCTTTTTTCTTTTACGCAAGTTGATATATCATATATAAGTAGAGGGCGATCAAATTTTTATATTTTTAACAGAGAATCTCGAAGTAAACAGATAAATATTTTTAATAATCAAAAACTCCCTGCAGGCCTCTACCGAATCTTCTGGAAGACACTCAGTATATACAAGGTGTAGGTTGAAGAAAAACATTTAAAAAAAATCTGTTTTATTGCCCTGAGATATTCGAGAAATTGTGGTCGAATGACCGACAAACGGCGACAAATGCGTTAATAATTGAAAAGTCACGGCTCGACCCTACTAAATATTTCACTGTTGTCGAAAGCGAAATTTGGACAAATTAGAACGCAAAACGAGGATGAAACTGCGAAACGATCATCTAACAAAAACGTTGCGAACAATTAAGAAAGCCCGGAGAGAAAGTTTTATATAAAATGAGAAATTCGAATACGATAAACTTATTTAGAGAAAGAGCCTGGTTGGAAATTTAATACAATCTTACAGGATGATTCCGTGTAATTAGAAGCATTTTCTGTTAATGAAGGAAGATTTTTGCTGATCGAATTGTATTTAATTCACAATTCCTCAGAGATTTTTATTAAAGATTCAATCTCCTTGTGCTGATATGCATTATTCCAAGTTCAATGCATGATGAGCGTTTCATTCAAGTTCTTTGCAAAAATCAAGTAATTGTGATATGTAATTTTCACATATTGTTATTCAGTTCGTATTCTATTATTTTATTTTATGTTTACTGTAAGCGGATGATTTTTATACTAATTATATATTGGATATTTAGTATATTTCATTAAAATCGATTTCATACCCTTCTATTGATATTAATGAACATTTTTAATACAGATAATTAAACTTCTTGATTATACATTGGCTCTTGTTTCAAAATTTAAAAGTAATTTAAATTCAAATTTCTTTTTTATATCGAAGCCCGTTTAAATCAACCGTATTTTATACGACAGGATGTCGATAAAAACGAAGAATATCGTTTTCAACATAAAATTTACGCGATTTTAAATAGCACTCCACGCAAGTTCGCGGTGTGTCGTCTCATTTTAATAAAACATTTTAATTTTAGTGCGTCCAAAAGGAGCTTTTATGCCATGAAGGATAAACACGCTGTGTACTGGAAATTTTATTCCTTCGCCAAAGTACCTTTTGAACTCCATATTTTTCCTGCGAAGTTGAAATTGCCTTTTATTATTCAGTGTCAATTCTTTATTTGCAATACCTATATCTCCTCTGGTGCTATTGTGTGCTTGAGTTTACATGACGATAAGTTCAACAATTTATGTTGATCAATTAATCAGCAATAATTAAAGTCTGCAACTGCTTAATTAACTTTGTTCTCCTCTTTATTTCTTAAGAATAAGTTAAAAAATAACTTCGTGAAATCGAGTTAAATAAAACACCTGGACGTGGAAAAACCTAATTAGTAATTCTAATCCGAATTAGTAAATTCGCGGAAATCCCATTATGAATCGAAGTCGCGTACCCAGAAAAAAATGCAATATTTATTAAGAACGTGACGTGCATCTCCAACTTCTCGAAAGAGTGCTTAGAATTTCAGAAAGGGAAGAATATATACACCGGCTTTTATTCGAGCGAAAAAGCAGGTATACTCATATAATGCTCACATTTACATTATTTGTATCGCACATATCCCTAACGTTTCCACTGAAAATCTTACCCGCAAGCCCGGTAAATTATGAAATTAACATTTCATTTCACTCAATAATCCTTAAAGAATCACAATTAAAGCCGAAAACAAAACAATTCGAGGGAACGTTAATTAAAGACATCTAGAGAGAGATTCTTACTTAATAATAACTTGTTATTCCTGTAGCGAAATTCCAAATCAGAGTTAGAGGCTCCGTAGACGAGTGCATGAATTAGAAATGGAGGTTATAAGTCACTGGGTCGACGTTGTAATTATTTCTGATTAAGGTTCTATCCAGGAGCAATTTAATTTAACGATGGGTGGAAGGGAGGTTCTAAAGATAAGCAGTCTGCGTTTATTATAAGGAGTAAGTAAAATTCAGCAGTTGGTGCGGTGAATGCAAAATATTCGAGACCATTTCTATGGGTCCTTTAGAAGCCTATAGAAAAGTAAAGGGTTTTAGTACTAAACAGGGGGTTTTTTGGAGTAACGGGAAGTACATTAATGCACAAGATGTGGCCTGTAACATTGAAAACATGATTCAAAAGCTTTAAATATAAAGAGAATATCAATATTAAGCGATACTTAAAAATCAGCAGAAAAGGACGAAAGAAAGTTTTTTTTTTTTTAAGTTACAGCGAGAATCAGAATTTAAAATATGTCGAAAATCAAATCAATATGACGAAAGTTTTAAATAAATGACAAAAACTGCTTCAAAGATAAATATGAAAATAAAAGAACAGAGAAAAATCTAAAAAATTAATGAAATAATAAGCTTTAAAAACGCCTAAAATGACGAGAAAAAGGCATCGAAATCACCAAGGTGGCCAAAAGCATTCAAATTATTAAAACTGTGGAAAAACTGCTCTAAAAATAACTGAAGTGTTAACTAAGAGCTCAGCAAGTTAAAGCATGTAGGATTAATAGTTTTAAAAAGCCTTTCCTTTGAATATTATTGTTAGTAAAATAAGCTCAGCTTAAAATGACTGAATTGGTGAAACAAAACTTTAAAAATAGGTCAAAAACGGTCTATTTCAATAAATTCAAACATCACTGAAATAACAAAAAATAAAACTTTTATATTAAACATAGGAAAACCTTGTAATAATCCTTTTACCTATTAGTTGATACACTAAAAAATCCTTCAGCGAAGCTATAGAATAAATTGCTAGTTACCTAATAAAACAAATTTAAATTTAAATCTAATTGCGAAATTAAACTCTATCTAGTATAATAAAAATTCTGCCCACATTCCGGGATTTAGAGTTAGAGCAAAATCGTCTCGACTCGACTCGTACTCTATCGCTCTGGCGTGGCGTTTCTCTTTGATAAGGCAAAGGAACGTCACAAAGAAGGTTAGGCGGGTCTTTTCACGTTCCCGGAGTTTTGTTTTGTTCCAAAAACCCGGACCGATTCCAGTTCATGTCAAACCAATTAATGTTCCTAATTATCTTTTGCAGATAGGCGGCTGCGGCGGAAGCGAGAGGGAGAAAGGTAAATTGGTGGGAAATGACAAACGCAAAGCGGACGACGGCGAGCCCAACAAAGATATCAAAAAGGTGAGTGTTTAAGGGTTTTAGCGGTTTGTGTTCTTCTACTCGGCGAAATTAAAATTTTCTACCTCGCGTAACTTACAAACTTTGCGTAAATTAGGTAAAGGTCTGTTGGTACCACTAATCTTAGCCAGTCTTCTTAACCATCAATTCCTTTAAAGTAAATAAAATAATACATTATTACGCAATTATTGCTCCATTAATTCATTGTTTTTACCCATATAATTTAGGCTGTAAACAACCCTTGCTTGAATCTCTAAGTACAATTGAAATTGCGTTTGATAAACCCTCCGAATGCTCGAGCACTCAAAGCCTAATTTTTGGGAATTTGTTTCCATAACGCAAATACGTTTTACTAATGGTGAAAGATTTCCACGGCATGGCTAAGTAGGTCCTAACTTTTGCATCGTTAATTCTTGTTAATTAATATAAATGTAAACCACAGAACATACATAAACAAGAAGGGACATCGCCGTGAGAATTTCGTAGACGTTGTAGAGCGCATCCTGAGAGCACTGAGTGGTACTAAATGGTAACGGAAACTGTAATTTGTAATGGTTGTTGCATAGTAAAAAGGGGCTAGTATAAACGCAGTCGTGTAATACTGGTTTTCTATTCGACTTTTTTCTTTTTCTTGTTCGTATTATCCAATTTCTTGTAAAACTTGTACAATTTATTATACTATTATAATTTATAATAATAATTATATAAAATGTATAAGAATTTTATGTAATTATTAAATATAGACACATAGTATAAAAAATTGTACAAGTTTTACAAGAAATTGGATAATATCGAAAATAATTACTTTCACAAATAAATTAACGACAAAAACGTTTCATTTTAAAAATATATATTTAAAAAACATACAAATTTGCGGATTTAAAATTAGATATTAATTAATTCAATATAATTTAATACCTACATATATAAACATAAATATAATACACTTAAATAGTACAATATTAAAATAGTTCATCATAATTTTAAATGTAGACCTACGTATTATGAATAATAATTTAGACTTTAAAGTACTTTGGCCTATTAACAATACAATAAATAATTCACAAACCTTTCTCTGAGAAATCCAGTCATTTTATATCGGTGGTCGGTAGCTCGCCAAACCCAATAGAACTATCTCCATTTTCTGTAACAAAAAAATAAGCAGTTAATATGATAAAAATGATATTTGATGAAATTATGTACGAATGTTAATTATATTTACCTTGAAAAGAAAGCGTGACACAGCAATCTTGTCTGATTTCAGACCTTCCGATGATTGGAAATCTGCTTTGGAAAAATGGCGATCGACGCTGCAACAATTTCTAAGTCTTGTAGCAATAGAATGGTAGAATCACGTTGACAATACACAAATTATTCATTTATAAAACTCACAGCAAATACCAAAGCACTTTGTATAATCGATAACTAACAATAGTTGGAAGAAATATTTATTCGGTTGTATTTCAAAATTTCAAAACTCTTCGAACTGCACATGTTCAAAAATCGTTAATAATGATCTAAGGCATGTTGCGTGGGTTGCTTGCGCTGTTTCTCAAAAAAAACGATCGCCGCGCCAACTACACGCATCGAGTAAAACTAAATTGAACGTCGAAAATTTCTCATAAGGCTGTCCTGGGCCTGATGTAAACAGCAAACGGCTATTATTATATCGCATCGTTCTGTTGCCAGAAAGTAGAGTAGAAGCTTCCGCAATATATCTATTGCAAACTGGTAGGCAAAATCGAAATAAAAGCATTCTGTTTTATTAATAAACTTCATTTTGTGTAAGAAGTCTACAACCATTTTTCACTTAACTAATTTTTACAATTGCTTTAATACAATTGGATAATCACCGTTTTTGGGATACTGCCTAGCTAAGTGAAGTCGATTTTTTTTTAAATATCCAAATTATGAATACATTCAAAAATCTTTATAATTCATGAGATGGTCCTTTAATTTTTCCGAGGTTGCTGCGCTATAGCATTCACAAAATTTATTCTACTTACCTATTCCAATTTTTAACCTAATTTTCTCTTCCATCGTTACCTCCTTCCTATTCCTCACAATTTTACGATCTCATTTTCAAATTATGAACCTCCTCTATTTTAATAAAATTTCATAAGTATTTTTTACGATATCTAATAATTCATCAAACCTTTGCAGTATAAATTTGATATAATAAAACTTGTTAACTAATTTAATGAACACGTCTCATCAATTTCCTTTGCCACCTTTTAATTTCGCGCCATCCTAATTGAAATCCTGCAGATAATTAAGCGCAACTGATCCAGATTTAATTTAGAAAATCTCCAGTCTCTCTTAATAATTCCGTTATAAAATTAAACGGAACTTTAAATTATCGGATTGCCAGCGGAATCGTCTGGTTTGCGTTTCGCTCGAATACCTGCGTGATTAGTGGGAAAATATTGCAGCGGGATAATCATTTTCGTCTGTGCGGGGTTTTTCGTGTTTTTCTTACGTTTTCTTCGGAGATGGAATAGGGAAATTTCCCAGCCCAGCCGCGCTTTGTTCTTTTATGGAAATGGTGGAACCGATTTGACTGACATGGGGTGAACACAAAAAAAAACAAGACCCCGTCGGGTAAATTGAGACCGTTGTTTGTTTGATGGTGTATACAATATAGTGCGTGACGAAGATTAAACCAGGTGGAAATTTCGCGAACATTTTTTTGGCAGATAGAAGAACATTCGAGCAGATTAGGAATAATTGCCTAATTTTAATTTTAATTGGACGCGCTTATCTCGACCAAAGAATCAGTTTAATGAAAGCAAAAAGGACAGCATTTTTTTCAGAAAAAAATTAGCTAGTAAAATTCCGCGTTATATCAGAAATTCAACAAATTCTCGCCTTATCTGCTTGCACTTTGGCACAAATTAAATAATAAGGGTTAAACGTTAGAGGTATTCCAAGTATTCGCGTGAGAAAAGACCGTTACTCGGATGCTAGTTAAAAATTCCAGATTGTTTTGCGCACAAAAAAAACCTAGCGAAATTAGTTTGACACAATTCCAATTTTCAGTAACAGAACTGAAGTGTAATAAGAATGAATAACTTGCGAAAAGTTTTTTCATTTCAAGCGCTATTGTAAATATGCACGGAAATTCGAACGGGTCTGCATTGCGGGGCCGTTACGGCCGGAGGGTGGAATTTCATTTAACACGTCAATTTTATTTGCAAAAAGAACTGTCAATTACCGCGATTTATTGATATGCTAGTTACGGGCGAGCGGCATTTGAATTTAAATTATTTAAAAAGTCTCGCTCGCCGGCCGGTTTTCCCGCACTCGACAGGTTAATATCCGTCCTGGAAATGATTCTTGTCGAAAGGTAAACTAGTCGGTTTTTATCGAAGATGGGAAAATCGCTCTCCCGCACTCTTATTCCATGCACTTCCTTCAGCAATTACCCAGAGAGCCTCAAATATGATTTAAAATCGAACTGAGCGTATTATCTTGTCGATTACGGGGGAAGCTTTCCCGTTTTGAGTAAAAAGGACAGGTGTATTTTGAATGAAAATCATTCGTGAAAGCAGAAGAAGCGAACAAGTAGAACGAGAAAATAAAGAAAAATTAATAAACTGAATAAAAATTCTTTAAATTGCAATCTAAAGGTAAATCTTCGCTATACTTTCTCAATCATTAATAAACCTTCATTATTTCATAATTAGCTTAATATTTTTGTAATAAATCTTCATAAGGCATTCCAAACGAGTCATAAAATATCCTAATCGAGTTTATCGGACTGTATAAATCCAGGGTCCTTTTGATGTATCAGTCAAGGCATTTACAGCCTTGAGTCTAATAGTTGCATAACAAAACCCCTCGTTTCCGAGTCTAGTCTAGCTAGAAAATATGCAAATAGAATAACTGATTTATTTTCATTTGCACTAAACTTAATTATTTTTCCTTCGCTGGCTTCATCCTGCTATTTAATTCAGTCCGCAAAGCGACTACTGGTGTTTTAAAATTACTCTATCATATCGCGTGCAACAGATAGTACCTTCTTACAACAAATCACGGGGTTTTCCACTAAACTGTTTTAAATGCGACTAAGAGATACGTCTTGTTAATTAATTAGTCATACAATTAATACACTTAAATAGAGAAAGAAGTTTTTAGTTAGATACGAGTTATGATACATTATAATATGCGAGCTTGATGGAGAGGATTGTAAAAGAAAATATTATATCTATCACCGCAGTGAGTTTCTCTTCTGCAACGTTAGTTATAAGAAGGTCCATGAAACTGTGAAAAATGTAGTCGGGGCTCGATGCAAATCCATGTGCTATTGTGCTCGTCTAAAATATGCAAAGAGGAAACTGAATTCCCACATGAGTGAAATTGTACTACAAAGTGTTTGACACATGATATTTTACTAACATCTTGCACACTGTTAAGCCGTTTACATTTTTCGATATGTACTTTTAACCTGATGGAGATTGTAGATATATGTAATATATACAGGGCGTGCTGCATAATATCAATAGTAGTGTGTTATAGGAGAAGTCAATATTAATTTAGAATTAAGAACCTGTATGAATCATAAATTTATGCAATATACTTTGCATGAGCAGTAGCTTCGAATTTCCGCTGGATAAACATATAGTATAATAAATTAAGACTATAATTCCAATTTTCTCTTAAAAACAACTCATAAATAAAAATATGTTTCTATCATTTTGAATAAGCGAGTTAAAATGTGATTAATGACCGCCAAAATGAAGCCCAAAGCATTTATCTTTAAAAAAATTTCTGATTAAAAAAACATTTTCCATTAATTTTAAATGAATTTTCTGAAATAAATTGCATTGAGACGAAAGTCATTTTTTCACTCACTTATTTTTAAATTTTCTATTCTGCTTATAGGAACAAATAATACATCATGAAGTTCTATAAATAAAAATAATAAAAATTACAAAATTACGCTAAAGTTAATTAAGCTCAATTATTAATTAAGCTAATTAATTATTAATTAAGGTAATTAAGCTTAAGTTTCTTCATGAAACAATTACCTGAAAAATTACCCCCCGAATATTGAGTCAACAATTAGTAACATCCCGTATAATCCAAACTAATTTATAATTCATATAAGAATGTTCACCATCTGGTTTAATTATCTTGGGTCTATTAATATCGGAAATTTATTCATTGCAAAACGAAAATGCGAATAGTCGATTGCGGAGAGGGAATTTTAATACGGTTTCTCGATGAAGTATAACAAAAACTCCTGCAATTAGAATAGTTCTATTGGCAGTGCAAATTCTAACGTCATCAATAGGGCATTACATGGATAAATAAAAGGCCGGATGAGTTTAATTACATTCCATCGGAAATATCGAGTTATAGCCAGTCGAAACTATGAAACCATTTAAAATTCAACCGAAACGAAATTTCGATATCCGAGGCTTTCACCTATTTAAAATGGAACTCATTAAAGTGGCGGAGAGCGGGAAGTGAAGTGCCCAATTCGCTTCATATTTCATCGAAGTTTCGACCATTAATGACTGCAGATGGAGGAAGAAAACGCGGCATGAAGATAGAACGATACATTAAATCAAATCGTTATTAAAAGTCCCTTCTTATATTAGCTTAAAATTTTCATAAATAACCA
Source organism: Phyllotreta striolata (assembly GCA_918026865.1). Classification (NCBI taxonomy): domain Eukaryota; kingdom Metazoa; phylum Arthropoda; class Insecta; order Coleoptera; family Chrysomelidae; genus Phyllotreta; species Phyllotreta striolata. The sequence continues at coordinate 8,286,613 of OU900095.1, forward strand.
CCGAACACGCGAACCATCATAATGCGGTATAATTGATAACATACCGGAATTTGTTTCCATTTCAAACGCAGACAACTTGAATTTATACAAGGTGCACGATCTTTTTTCTCTATATACAAACTTTCGCAGAAATGCCAAAAATATTTTAGTCCAGACCTGCGTAACACGAACCATATCGAAACTACCCAAAAAGCAATTTTTCCCGACGATGACCTCATCTTCGATCCCTTTTAATAAAACCTTCCGGTCGTTTAATTTCGTAGGTGACACGTCAACAAACATATTTTAATATCGCCGCGACGTATACGCCCTTGGAGGAATAAAAACCCGGCAAGTAATCCGTTATTTATAAAGCAATGAGCCATTTTTATCAGTGTAAGGGTTTAGATATAATGGGCCGTGGAGCATTTGATGGGCCATTTCGTAGGCACTACTTGGCATAAAATATTCGAGAGGGTTTTATACGTATCATTTCTCGAAATTTGCATTTAAATTGCTTTATCGGTATACGTTTTCGGCTAACATATTTTTCATAAGCGTTCGTTGATGTATTATTTTCAATTTGTCCGATGTGAAAAAATGCAATAAAATTCAAAAAGGGAATAATAACATTGAAGGCAGCATGATTAAAACCGAACTAGGTATCTGTAAATGATATAAGATGTAGGTGTGCAGTTGTATACTTTTATTACTTTTGTTACGTGGAGGAAATATCTTTGATTTTCTCGGTAGTTAGATAAGGTAGTAAAAGGAAATTCGTTAGAACAAAGCTCGCGAAAACACCGATAAAAAAGAAAATCGAAGAGCTAGGAAGAGTCTGCAGCAAATATCATGAGAAATTGGTCTTTATTTATACTTTAGATGCTTTGTGGTGTGATTAAGCCAAATTGCTCATGAAATTTACTGTTGAGTGAAGCGATTTTTAAAATTATTAATATGCAATACAATACAATACAAATTAATAATTAACCAAACCGCAGTAAAAATAAAACACCATTATCTCCATGCCATTCTAATACAAGCCATTTTCTTCCGGATTCTTTAGCCGTGAAGTTGTTTCGAAGTTTCAAAACTTCGGCAATTTATGATGATGAGGTCGAGTTCGCGAATATGTACGGTGTAAGTGCTCGAAATGCGGAGCTTTGTACAATTCCGATTGGATTTCACTTGCACTCTGCGTAAAATATATTGCAGCAGAGAGGATTTTGCTGGCGGTTTTGGTGGTTCAACATGTTTAAAATTAATTAAGAATGTTATTTGTATCTCATGAGTTTACAATATATTTGCTTAAGTATTTGTGTATAATATGGCCAGTAAAAAATGAAAATCCAAGCCTAGATTGTTTCACAATATAAAGGATTTTGTTTCATGTGAATCATCCTCATCAGACTTTATAACAACTCTATACAACATACCTCTGCTGACCCGAATAATCTGGTGTAGTTAGAGGGATAAACAATTAAACTTTTTGGAAAAAAGCAAAGCTGTTTATCCTATATTATGAAATAGGTAGACCTTATATTTGACGCACGTTGATGCTTAGGGTAACGGAGTTAGTACCAACTAGGTTAATCCTATTAAAATTTAAGTTGAAACAGCACAGAGAGGAGTTTAATTAAGTTTCGTTAACAATTCGGTGTTAGATTGTTTTTCAGTTTTATTTGCACTGGATACCTTTTTAAGACTTCCTTAAAACGAAATTCAAACTAATTGGCGCTTCATGCATAAAAAATAACTTTATTAATTATGTAGTAGCTCCGTAGAAAAGTTACGGAAAGATAAAACAATGTGTACAAAAGATATGACTTTTTTCACCGGAATTTGCAATCCATAACTCTACTTCGAATTAACGAAATTAAGGAAATGAATACATCGATGGATTTATTTTTTAGTCCCGATGCGTTTCCGTTCGTCCGTAATTTTATTTGGAATTCTCGCTGTTCGCGTCAAACGCCAAACAATTTCCGTCCACTTACTGGAGGAAAACAATGCTCTTGAACTCGGCAACATTTCCCCTTTTATTTTATTGCCCGAGGCTCGATCCACTCGGATCTTAAGTTTTTAAGTAAACGCACTAAGTTTGGTGTTATGTAAGAATACCTTGGCTAAAAGCAAACCGACCCCAAATTAAATGCGTAGCATTATAATTCACCAGCATGCCACTCTTGTCTTATAAAGTTAGTTATAATTTAAAAGGTTTATTAGGCTTGATTTTATTTAATATACTATTTGAACAGAATACTGTATAAAATGTACTTGTAAAGCATACCAAAAAGAGAAGGTCACTGAACAGCCTTGAAAGCACAGATGAGCTATCAAAGACCCAAATCAAATTTGCAAGTCGAATTTTCAACTTTTAAACTGATTTCTTAGCTCCGCGAATCAAAGTCCGGACCATGACGGGTTGGCTTTCGCTTTCGCTTGCTCTCTATCGAGTTTATTGTGTTGCAAAAAAGAAGGGACCCTAATTCCCCGTAAGGGCATCAGATGCCTTCGGTACACGTCAATAAAATGTATATCGCGTTTCCTGTTTTCTTTTCCGGGTCGTTCCATTTGCTGCACTGTTTGGTTACTCTCGAATTAAGGGAGAGCGGGGAGCGCGACAAAAAAAGGGGGCAATTCAATTCCGATGCTCTCTGGATACTGGATAAGTTTTTATCGATACTTTCGTTAATGAACAAGCGAAAAGGGTTCGTTTTTATAACTCTAATGGCCTATTTGTCTCGGAAATCAGATCCTCAAGAGAATCATGTTACTGTGTATCAAATTATATCAATTACGAGTATGTGGAGAGAGGTATTGTGTGTAGTACATGTATAATTGAAACAGCCTACATTTGTGAAATTAATAATGTCTTTGAACGACAAAAAACATTATGTTGATGTGTTTCGTTAAAAACATCTTTTTTAAGCACTATCTTACAACAAAACGCCCTTATTTTACGCCCGTAAAAAATATTACCCCAATTTAAAAAACATTCATTTTTTAACGACTTTCATTAAATAACGGAAGTTTTTTTTCTGCGGGTCTTTCCGAGATCGTGGCGATAAAACGGGAATAAGATATTTTCGAGCTGCGATTGTCGCTATATTCAACCTATCGATAGGTACTTATAATACGTCTCTTTCAGTAATTTTTCCTACCGTAGGGTTTATTTTACGGCTCCTCCTCGAAGTTGGCTCGTCTGAATGAACGTCCGTCGTTAGTCCTGAACGTGTTCCAAAGATTTCATCGACTCATGAATATTTGATAAATGTCTATTAAGAATCTCCGGTCCGCATTGAATAAGTTTTGTCCGCTTTTCGACAATTTTCTTAGGGTCGTCTCCCGTGGAAGGAGAGAGATTATATAAATCACGTTTCGATTTTAATGCGATTTTTATTAACTTTATTCACACAACTGGGAAGCTCAAGTGGTAATTTTACCAGCAATTTGACATTTTTTTAAAGATTTATAACAATATTTTAAAGTGAATTTATGAAAATATTGTTGAGCACGCTTTCTCCATATCTGACGATTTTTTTATATATTTTTAATTAATTAATATTTTTCTTTCATTACTACAACCTAAAACATTTTTTATTTGGATATAATCGATTCATTATTCATTAAAAATGAAATAAATTTTTAAGCCAGACATTAAATTGCACTATCCGTGATTAATGGATTTTATAGGAAGCCATTTTTTTAATTCAACACAAAAGCTAAGGGAATAGCCGAAGCAAACGAATTTTATCCGAAAGACACACAGAAAAGATCGCAGTGATATTAATTGCATTGTCAGGATGGAAAGCGAAACATTTAGTTGTAACAAAGAAAATGAGTTATTTTATTCATTTCGATTCGCCTCTTTGAAATCGAGTTTTCCTTCAGTTTAACTATGTTTCTCGCAATTTCTGCTCGCAAAAAATGTACCTAATCTTACCACAATATCGACAATTTCTCTAATAAATTACCTACTAAATTAACTTTTAAAATACAACATTAAAAACTTCGAAATTATTATTTTTTTTTATAATTATAAGTGGGTTTTTACTGATTTTAAATGATTTTCTTTCAAATATTTTTAAAGAGATTAATGTTTCTTGATGTTCCAAAATTTCAAGACATTTTGGGTTAATTTTTAAATGTAGACTTTGGTATTTTTTATTAAATAAATAAAAAACTCTTCTCTTTTAGTTCTTCTACGATTATATCCCTCTTTAAAAAAATTGTTATGAAATTTAATTTATTATAGTTGTTTTACGAGATTTTCTTCTGTAATTATTAAACAATTACCCTCAAACAAAAAAGGTATTTTATTTTATTTCAGAACCTTCTCTTTGTATATCTACGTATTCCTAGTTCACTTTTATAGGTAGTTAAAATAAAGTTAACTTTAATTTTATGTACTTACCATTGTACACGGTCAGTAAAACAGGCGAGTTTACGATTAGAAGAACAAATACGACGTCAAAAGTTTCCCGATTTACGTGCAGAAAAAACGTAAAAATAACATAAAATCTCTTTGTTACAGGTGAGTGCAGGTCTGAAGAGCGGCAAACGAAGCTAATAGAAACAGGCAGACATTGAGTAAATACCTAAACGGTTTTGTTTCGGTAAGGAATAATTTATTGTTGGATAATATCGACGACGCCAAAAGCGAATAAACGCGAACACAGGTACACATTTGTCTTTCTAGTTTTTTCCCTTTTAATTGAATTTGCCAATGAACTAATTTCGTTTCCAATCGTATCGTTAAAACGAATTGAAATTTATTGTAAAGGGAACGATCCCCGATCTTTTCGACGAACAATCAACTAAAACTAATTAAAAGCAAAATGAGATGTAATTAAACATGCACCCCCAGTATGTGCGAACAGGTTGATTTTCTGCAGTGGTCAGTGTTCTCTATTTTATTTCTCTATTTTTTATTTATCCTCTCCATTTTCCCTCTATTTAATTAGATTCTAAAATTTCCTGAATTACTTTTGTTATTCTGCAATTTAACTTCATTTTTTTCCTATAAATATATTTTTCCTATTTTTACTGCATACGACACGATAACAATACATTTACAATACAACTGTTTACACCAAAACAGCTTAATAAATCAATTTCATTAATTCGATTACGATGTTAACGGAACAAAATCTATCGTTGGAAATAAATCATTCGGTTGTTTATACAATTCATTAGTTAACAAACCTCTAACAAAAACAAATCGTTCGATTTAATTTAAAATAGTTGTCTTCTACCGCTAATTTCCTGGGAGCTCCAAAACTGCACGAGCAGGAAAGCACATTGCTCAATCCTGCTACATCTTTATTCTGGAGCGGCCTTAAAATAAATGACGTCGATATATTTAGGTAAATCGAATTAGAACACAAAGGGATTAATTGCGATTAATGCAGAAATGATTATTTATTGTCGTCAGTCTTAAGAAGTCGATTTATTTATATTGTTTCTTCTACAAAGTGATTTGTTTAAGTTGCAATATCATTATAAAAATGGCAATCTCTATTAGGAAATTGGCAAAAAAGCAATTAAATGTACCCGAAATAGCTTTCTTAATGTTTTAATTCCCCGAAAGAACGCCAATCCAAAACTTTGGAAATATAAATCTTACCTTTCTCCGGAACTTCGGCTCAATTTCCTCATTTAATATATTTCTCGATTCGTTGCGTTTTTCGCGATGAAATCTACGAAACTCGATTTTCTTCAAAAGCAATATCCGCAAGTCGCATTTTTTTCAGACGAAATTGCTCATAAAAGTATCTACTCCACTTCGTAACCAGCAAATCGCTTCCAAATATAAATACTCCCTAACAGGGAAACGTTTAAATGGACTGTACTACTTACATTTATTAAATTAAATTTAATAGAAATATTAAAGAAGATGTAATCATCTGATGGTCTAAATTCGATATAATAATAAACTTGAAAAGATAACATTTTTGGATAGATAATGAAGAGACCTTTCAAACGATATATCACCAGCCTACCCTTCCCATTTAAAAAATTCTGGGTTGTAACGGTCCTTCGAAGGAGATTAAAGGTAGGGATCACATCCTTATGTTAAAAAATGTCAATTTATAATTAAAATTCCATTTGGCGTTTCCTACCCTGTATATGTATGTATCTGCCCGATATTGAAATTGGGAAAATTGAGAAATCCCTACATAACTAGCATAAATAAAGGGAACTATTATCATAGTTGAGTTTTTCTTGCTCTTAATGGATGTTGTATGAAATTCGGTCGTGCGAATAAATCAACAAGTAACTGGAGAAGCTCTATAAAGCCAGGCCACGTGGATAGTTAAATTTCGTAACACATTACGGAACAGATATTGGGTTTGCAAGTATTTGAGTTTCCTCTACTAGACAATTATCATTAAAACTAAAAGGTAATTTAAGTGAAGTTGTGCTGGTGCCTCCGAATCGGAGAATGGGGTTTTAGATCCAGGCGAATATATTCGTTTTTATCTAACCATATTATCATGCGGTACAGCTACGTTAATTGAACCAAGTATTTAAGTAGAAATAAACGATATGAATAATTTTACATAGCCAGAGGTTTATCTTAGGATGGATTTATTACTCCACAGGCAATAAATTATTATTATTATGAGTTATTTAAAAATATTGCTTTATAAAATACTTTGTGGGTGGATGTAGGTATCTATACAATATATTATACAATATTTTTTCCTGTTTTCTAGATGAGCCTGTGAGTATTAACAATTTCATTTTTAGCATTAAAAAATCACTTTAAAGAAATAAATAACATAACATTGTGTAAATAACATGTCAAAAATATAATCAATAAGCTACAATTTAATTAGAATGAAATAAATACCCGAAAACTATAAAAAATTATTAAATTTGTGTCCCAACCCGTTACGCACCGCCTATGTGTCTTTTAAACTGGCATAAACCAATGCGGAGCCGAGCGCGAAGTTGCCAAATTGAATAAAATCGACCAAATTCAACAGCAGCAGTTCGATTCAATTCCGTCGTAATATAGAAATTTAAAGGTATTAGAACATTAAATACTTCATTTTATATCGTCTGATGGTACTTTTGTCTTGTATAACCGCATTATCATAATTTAAAACTTTCGGATTGGATCGATAAAACGTTATCGTTTCCAGTCTGTTTCGAGCGATTTGGCAACGTGGACTAACTTCCACATGTTCGTAAATGACAGCGTGCTGTGGTTTATATGTTTACAAGTTCGTTTCTTTATTAAAAATAAGCGTAAAGCCTTTATTTTTCGGTAGTTAAATGAGCTTAAAGTTCGCAATACATTCGAGGCTTTACGATAGTGTTGCAAGTTTGTTTGCGAGAACTGCGCGTGTGAATTTAGCCGGTCATTGTATTATCGACAGAATATTGCGGGGAAGTAAATCTGACTGGTGTACAAGAAAAATAGGTCAAGGAGTTTTAACAGCGAATCGCTTTTGTTCAGGTTCTCTTTTTTAAAATAGCTCTTTAGAATTACTACAATGCTAAAACGATCAAAAACTAATCTCTCTCAGTTTTGACGTAAATAAGTGAGGTTAGAGTGAACACTCCAGCAGGGATAACTACAGAGGCGTAGGGATTTTTATTTTTCGCAATTATTTTGGGATCAAATAAACAACTTTTTTTATCGACTTTTTTACTAAATTTATTTGGTAATGTAATTTTTGAATTTTACCTATTTTATCTAAAATTTTTAGTTAATTTTTTATAGGCACATAATTTTGAGTCTAATATTGAAATTTAACTCAGGATTGTTAAATTTTAATAACAGTATATTTCTATTAAGTCTCAAGAAAAGTCAAACTGAGAAATACTGAGATTATACTTATGTACACATAGTATTAATTCTAAATTGCTTGGGAAACATAGATAGAAAAATGAATAAACGAAAATTGGACGATCAAAACGCTGCAGAAATTGTTGACAATGTTGAAAAAACTATTAAAGTTTTAAAAGTGAATGATGATAATTCGACAGTTGATAAGTGTGAAAATTTATTAAACTCTGATCTCGAAATTAATACCAAAAGCACCAATACTGATACCGACGAAGATCTGCTATTGTGGTTGCAGAGCATTCAGGAGGACAATGGCGTAGAAAAACAAAAGGTTTGTATTTTTAACAATAATTTACTGTTGGTAGGTAACTGTTATCGCCGTTATCGGCATAAAATTTTATATGCTATAAGAATAAGATCCAATCGATATTTATATCGTAGTCTTAAGCCCGTATTCAGCGCTCCATTTTAACGCTAATCAATAATTGTTTAAAGAGTATCGTTAACTCGATTGTTGTACATTGTTGTTATGATACATATCGTTTGCTCCATTTCCGATTGCAACATGGTCATTTCTATGAGTGGAAAAAAGAAAGATTAATAAAATAACAGTTGTCAGAGTGAAAAGTTGCAATGACACAAATGTCACTCTTTCTTTTTCCTTTATAAGTGTCTAATGGAAGTTGTCTTTATCGCACCCATGGCCTATATAACCTATATTGCGATCAAAAATGGAGCAACCTGTATAACTATAGATAGATATTTATGTTTTAACGAGACTCCTTTAACAATTGATTTCCGTTACAAAGGTGCCCTGTTTACGGGCCATAGAGTACTCCTCAATCCATCTTAACCAGAATAACACGCTACCTCAACCTCCTCAGGAGCAGTGAAGAGGTTGTAGATGTAGATTCCTTGGAGTTGAGTGGGGATGATGCTACTTTGTTAACATGAGACTCTATGTATCTGAAAATTACACATCTCTAGCTTGGCTCTAGTTAATTTTAGAAGGCTTCAAAAAAGGGAGTCGCTATAATGAAGAACAGTAATTTTTGAACTCTATATCTAGAGTAATAATGTGGGGTAAATGTAAAGGGGTATAATATATGTTATTATATGTATAGGTAAGTATGGATAACGAAATAAAGGCATCTTATTCTAGCTCTCTTCCTCGCAAATAATATAAATGTAACTATGTTCTTTTCATTCGCTCGACCTACTTTATTATTTATGAAATATCTAAGTCTCATTGTCCCGCAGGAATTCTTGCTACTATATTTCGCTTACATGATAAAGCGTTATATTTTTCTGGATCAAACAGAAATTTATTTTATACCCTGTCAAGCGGCAGTCACTCTCAGATTACTCTGGGTATTTTACTTTTGACGAGTATTAAGCAACGAATATTCCAGGTTTCTTGACGACATAAGCCTTGCTCGGATTCTTTTCATTACTTCCAATCTTCTCTTAATCTAAATACACAGATGATTTGCATGAAATTGAATGACAAATCGGATTTTCTTAATGGCCACTTTTTTATTCTCTTTTACGTCTGGATATACAGTTTAGCTAGCAGTTTTTTTCCTTCCTTATAATTCTGATAACTGTTACTTTTCGTTTGATTATTTTCTAGTATTTTTTGTATAATAATATTTTTGTAGAATAATTTCATTATTTTCCTTTAATACGTTCTTTAATTACTATTGAACACAATCATCCCCTGGAAAATTCTAAACGTTTTCTCTATGCAACTTAATCAATTCAATTCTTAATGGTTTTTGTTCGCTTTCTGGATAAAATACCGGCTTACTGTTATAATTTTTTTAGTAAGCTGCAGCGCCCGTTAAATGTATAAAAGTCGTGCATAGTTTGGGCCGTTTACACGCCTTTGGGTTCGAAATTTATTCAAATATTCTTTCTCTCGGTTGAAATCGCCCGAGTAAGTGCTGGCGAATGTACTTATATCCGAAGTAGTAAGGTATTTTTTGCAACAGGTACGCGACCGCTTCAAAGAGAGCTCTAGTTCGTTTTTGGTAATTTTGTTTTGTTTGATGTCAAAACGTTTAAACTTTCAACCATGCGACTATGGGAAAAGTTTAACGGTGGAAATTCGGAGGAGTTCGCTCGGAAGTCGATCTACCTAGAGAAGAACGTTTGTTGGGTTGGACTTCTACGGAAATAAAAGTTGTTTAAGTTTTCGGCGTGTTTGTTGTTTTAACCTTTGTGCTTGTTTTGTTGACTCGGAAATGCTTTGATTGTCACTTTTATCGACAATTTTTGGATAAAATTTGCTGCCAAATTAAGTTTATCATTTTGCATAAAAATGTGCGTTTCATGTCGTAAGCGATTTTGGCACATTGTAACGGGTCATATTTTTTTTATTAGGCAATGCTCATCCATTTTTCCTGCTGCTTTTATGTCTTCCTGCACGTTGAGCGATGACGTAAGCGAATTTTTAACACGTAATAATGCTTGCGAAGAAGCGTTTTATGGGTAAACAGCGACAATAACAAATTTAAAGAAGAGGATAAATATTAAGTGAACCAGCGTCAAGTTGGCAAGCTGATTTTGGCATCAAGAACAAAAAAAAATGCGTGGAAATGTTTTGGAAAAAAACTGGATCCTAAAGAACATATAGGTATACACGGGAACTGTTAAAAAATCATATTTCTTATTTATCATAACATAAATGTACCTACTCGATTTAAAACGGAAAATAGAATTGTATCAGTTGCTCAATTTTAAGTAAAAGCCCATATCTTAAATTGGAACCAATTTAAACTTTATAGCTTTCCTTCATGAATCATTTTTATAAAGGCTTTCTCGAGCTGCAGACGGTAATTTACGTTTAATTCAACGTTTCCTTAGCTACAACAATTTATTTTTAGCTGCTACACCTGCGTGGATTTGTATTTATACTTTTCCATGATTGCATTTTTCTTCCATTTGTATAGATTCTATTTTTAGATTGATACTTAGGGCTCGCCCCCCGTATTTCCTTATTCTATAGATAAACTCATCTTTTCCGTCCGATGCCTTCCCAGTAGCTTTCGCCCATCCAAACGGAAATATGGAAAATGTCCGAGCATTTTATCACATAAAAGGTCTTGTGTGTGCGCCATGAAAACATTTTTTGAACGTCATAGAAGCATAAAATTATCGTTTCTTTTATTGTGTGCGTTTTGTATAAAAGGTATATTTATAGTCGTCGTCTACCGAAATGAATGGTCGCCATTATTCATTATTAGGCATTAAAAGTATAACAATACACAATGAAACAACACATTGTAGGAGTTTTGCGATAATTTAACGAACCGTGGAATTAGGGCATTGCACGTATCTCACCTATTATTTGAAATCAATGATTGTTATACAAAATAATACCGAAAAAGTTTAAGGGGTGATTCTATGATGAAAATTAAGGTGGGTACTTGGTAAACAAGTTTTTGAAATCACAGCTCTTTCTCTTTTAGTAATTATTTAACTAATAAGTCTTTAATTTTACATTCATTGCTATATGGATAAACAAGTTTCCACTAAATCAAAGAATCTATTACCTAACGTTTAACAGGGATACTGAAATGTATTAATGTATGTATAGAAAATGAGTGTTTATAGACAGGATTGATTACATGACTTGCATTCAAATTCTTCCGATGCTTTATTTCATTTGTTTGGTAGCAATAAAACGTTTAATACAATTTATAGGCATAGAGAATGGGGCGCTCAGAGCGGGTTCGAATACACGTAACCTCAAATTTAACGCACCGTACCTCGACATTATCGAAGTACGTGACTTTGACCCCGAAACCGCCCAACCAGAATGATCGAGTCCCCTAAACATGACACTATCAATGCCCGTAATCAACGTCATCGCACATCAGCCGTCCACCAATGTAGTTATTCCCCTTGGCGGCGAATATCTGATGGCAGAACGGCTCCGTTGTACGGCTCTCCCAAAGGGTTAAACATTATAAATCGGTAATCGAGGCCTTTGATCACTGGCTCATAAACAAACTGTAACTTAGGGATGGGTCTAGAACGTTGTAATCGCGTGCCGATACGTTTTATTGCGGATCATGATAATTTCCACATTCGATGTGTGTGTATGTGTATGTAGTTAGTTAGGCGATGTTTAAGCTTTCCTTCGGCTCTTTGTATGAGAACTAGGCTCACAGTAACGCATAGTAGATAAATCTTCCGATACGTAATTTACAAGACGTTGACAGTTAAGATGGATTACTAGCAATAATCTTTAATACTTCACAGAAGGTTTACTCACTACTCCCAAAAGAGACTTGTATATTTCATTATAGATGGCGTCGTGCAGAAGAACCTACACGGAATACCCAATCAGTGCCCAATTTTTTATATTATATTACTTTTTGAACACATAGTATACTTAAAATTATTATGTTTTAACTGCTTTTCGACACTGTGTCGATTCTTAATGGAGGAACACTAGAATAAATTGAAATCCATCCATCAAAGCCGGTACCAAAAATAGCAAACTCCAACGGTGTTAACTATGTCGCATAGTTAATTAAATTGTACGAAAATGAATGTAAATCGCGTCTAGTAATCTCGAAATTCCTAATTTATTTCCACCTATTTAAATTCGAATAAATTAAAATGTACTCCTACTAAGTAACGTTGCAGGAGTGTCAACTCTGCCTTGTAATAACTACACGGTAAAGGAGTGGAAAACTGCTTCATAAATGAAAATGTATGATGACGGGCTATAAATAACAGCGAAATAAATCTTTAGTATGTACATTGTAATTTTTATCGTCTAGTGTAAAATCGACGTTCCATAAGCAGCGAAATAGCTAGAATGTATGTACATGTCGCTTGGTGGCAAACATACATAGATCTACTATACTGCTATAGTCGGATAAATTGATCAATTCCTATATACTTACGCTGAGCAGAAGTGCTTCATTTACAGAGATTCTCGAGTAATGGAAACAGGACTATATAGATCCATTTGGATAAGCAAATCCAAACTAGATATTTTGTTTGTTTTGGCACTTCTTCTCTAAATTAAATTATGTATTATGTACATACATTTTTATTGTTACAAAATACTTCTTTTTCGCAGAGCATTTGTCCATTACGCTTGCTCGGTTCGTAGCGTTTTCAGAATAGCATCGAACTTCCTGATACTAAACTCGATTGCGATTCACTGGCAGTTTCTAAATTATGTTCGCACGGCGGTGCATCAAACATTTCCAAGTTTCAGCGGTATAACGAATGAGTTGGGAGAACGCGAGTATGTCGAGCATAAATAAGCCTATAGTTTAAAAGATACATGCTTCTAAGCGATTAATTATCAATAAATGAACATCCACTGATAGACGGAAATTCTTTAATATTTTGAAAGTTTGTCATTATGTTCTATAAAAATCGTTTGGAACATTTCTCAGCGAAAAAAACCCGTTCTACTAAAAATCGCGGAGCAATTTAAATCTCATTTTGCTAAACTCTTTATGATGACATTTTTTTTCTAAGTCTCTGTCTTCATTTTTCAATTCGGCGTACAAGTGCGGGTGCGTATTGGCATTAAATAGGGCGAAGGGAATTTATCGCGTAGGCCATAACACGTCGCCTCGTCCGTCTTAAAGAAAAATGTATTTCTCGCCTTTTGTCAAAGGGTTCTTTTCGTACTAAAAAGGATTTTCGCTTTTTTTTCGTACTTACGCATATTTCTTTAGCACGTCGCGACTGAGAAATATTGCCTACTTCGTGTGATTGTTATCGAAAAGCCGTTTGTTAAATTCGCTATAGGCTGCAAATAATTTATTAACATTGGTTTCCTAGCCGTTCTCTACAGTCTAAGCCTTGTGTTATTACAATATTACAAGTTTAGTAGGCACCCATATAAGTAAGTTTTTAAAGAAATACGTCCGGATTCCTTCATCTATTCATTGATTTTATTTCTTCAAGTATACCTACTCGTAGTGTTTTTTCTACCTTTTTACAATTTTTTTTTGGATATTTAATTTTTTTTCTCTTAGTTTTCGTTTAAATTACATTAATGAACTTATTTATAATCACCGTATTTGAAATTTGAATAAAATTAATATCCCGAAACGTATTTTTCATATCCGCGCGGAGTCGTTAAGAAAATAATTAATTAGAAACAAAAAAAACCGCCCCACTGTAAAGATTCCACTACCGGTGTTTCCCTAGGGAGAATTTTCGTTGATGAAATTAATTACTCTCCGATTCGGCGTTTTCATATCGGCATTCGCACGCTCTGCGATTTGTTTTCCGCCAACAAAACGAAACACGAAATGAAATTATAACGGATTCGCTAAATCATATGTCCCACGTGTTGTTCTCACGATTTTAATTATTGTCGCGTTACATTTGTTTGGCGAATTTTCGAAAAATTCGCTCAAAGTTCGAATTTCCGCCTGTTATTTGTGATAGAATTTCCATTTACAAATTTCCAAATAGATAATTATCAAACCGGATATTAAAACAACTGGGTTTTATCTTTTCAGGCGAAGCTCGAAACTAAAGCTTTAAAGGCCAAACGTCCCGGATTCACCGATGATCGATATAACGAGACTTCGTATTACATTGAAAACGGTAAGTCTTTTTTTATTTGCAGTACATAACAAAAATATAGTAAGGAACTGTGTATTTTTTATGACTTATTTCATAACGTTTGATGTGAATCCGAAAATCCGATTCTGCGAAAATCTCGGTGGTTAAAACAATCCTGCTAACTAGACAGTAAAGTTTACTGCTAGCTCTGCTAACTTCTAATTTATGGACTTTTCTTATGTTCAGTTTATTATACGAGGCTGACGATGGAAAACAACGTTTACCTGAAATTACCTACTTTCAGCTTCCAACAAGGATAATACTAATAAAACATGTTGACTCTACAATAACATCTACTTGTTTATTTATATACAGTATTGGAAATAAATTCACGCATAATAGGGAAAATTAACGTTAAATTCTTATAGTCGGCTAAAGTCTAAATTCCACTAGTGTATACAATGCAACGCTATAACTTGAAAGTTCGATGTTAAAAAAAAGTTTAATGCTCATAAAATCACCAATGAGAAGGAAAAAGTCCCAAGTTTTAAAATTTTTCACCATTTGAGTCTCCGATACATTTATCCGATCTTCTTTAGACTAAAATAATGAAATAGGATCGCGAATGTAACGTCTACAACTATTCCTGTCGATCTGTACCTACTTTCAACTAGGTAGTTCTATACGTATATTCATACCTACAGAGTTCCTTAAATTGAATTTGATAGGAGCGTGTGGAATTACATTCAGCTAACGTAAACGCCCCGATTTAAGTTTCGTATAAGAAACGATATTTTAGGAAACGACCGCCCTCAAGAGGGCCATTACGGATTATCGGGGTATTTTAAATATTTTCGAATCGAGTAGCGTAGCTGCATGCGAAACGATGCAACCCGTTGCATACTTAGCCCGGTTCGTTGAATTTATGCTCTCCAGCGCGCCTCCAAATTGCCGGGAGTTTTCTCAAGGCGCCAAATAATGAATATTAGATTAAGAGTGTGTCTTGTAATTTGCATAAACTCGGTTATTTTGTCGATTAAGGTTCATGGTTTTTTGAGCTACTATTCATTAAATCCAATGGTAATTAAATCAACTACTAATGCCTGTTTTCTTTGGACAAAAACCATACTATCTTAAAACCTGAATTTCTTTTATGGGCCAATAATTTTTCTCTCGAAAATATTATGTCTTCACAGAAAATTATCTTTGTTTTCAAAATTGTAAACTTATATCGTTTGGGTTTTACCAAGTTTAATTGATGTCCAAAATCGTTCGACCAAAATATTTTTTAGTCGAACTAATTTCTGCTCCTGGTATAAACGAAGTTAAAACAAACAAAAAAATCTCGTAATAGTATAAATTTAATTCATCTTCCACATTAATTTGGAATATTTCTTTAGTAAATAAATATATACTTCTTGAGTCGAATGCAGATATACTCAAGCTTTCAAAACCGGGTATTATGCACCTACTTGTAAAACTAATTAAGTTCGTAGCAGGAACTGCGCGTCCACTGCTGCATAAATCTCGTATATTTTAACTTCGCAGAAAGCCAGAGGAGAAAACTGTTTCTGAAATGTCAACCGGAGAATTTTAATTAAATATCAAGTTCACTTGTAAACAAGTTATTTGGATATCTGCAAATTGATTGGTAAACGACATGGAGAGGCAAAATATAATTTGATCGAGTAGGTATACTTCGAAAATTATAATAATTAATTAATAAGTTATAGTTGAGAGCGTTTAATTAACTAGTTGCAAGACACAATCTATAGTTTGCCGCATATTAGATTATGTTTATACATACGCAATCTCATATTATACAGGATATTTATAAATATATCCTAACAGATTTTAACTGGTTGTTCATACCTTTTTACAATACAATTAAGCTTTACGGAAATACCTTGACAAAAAAGCCCAATAAAATTGCCCAAATTAAACACAATTGGACAGAAAAAGAAATCTTTTGAATTAAAACATCTTGGAATTGACTCTGATTAATTACCGAGGATTTACATAAAAATATTCACGTACACAAAAATGTTTATTGATGATATTAAACGTGGCATTAATGATTACAGGTCTACGTAAAGTCTATCCGTATTATTTTACCTTTACAACGTTCACGAAAGGTCGCTGGGTGGGCGAGAAGATCCTCGACATCTTCGCTAAGGAGTTCAGAGCGCATCCTGCCGAGGAATACGAGCGGTGCATACAAGCGGGAACTTTGACCGTTAATTACGAAAAAGTTCCAACAGATTATAAACTTAAACATAACGATCTGCTGGCCAACGTTGTACATAGGTAAGTTTTTTTCTTAGTTAATACGAAGTAGATTTTTAATCGTCGAGTATTTATACTTTTATTTTAGTAGGAAATGGCTTATAGTTTGATGAAAAAATTGTTCATTATGTAGTATTTAAATTTGCGAATATTTTGGTGAAATTATTTTTGATTTTTTCGTTAAAACGTCTTGCAAACAAACTTGTAGGTTTGTTTTATTGCACCTATATTTTATGGGTGAGGGAAAATTTATTAAAGGAGTCGTTTATTATTTACTTACTTTCCGTTTTTTCTTCTTTATATATGAATTCCGCATTTATAATTAACGTGAAAAGCGTAATTTTGAATATTAGATTCCTTACAACGTTAATTTGAAATTTAACCTCCTGAAAGCGTGTAACATAATACCGTAATTTTTTCCCATGTAAATTGTTTCGAAATTATTTAAAAATTAACAAAACGGAAGATAAAAGTACCTAACCTCTCCGTTCTGCGGGAATGTCTTTGATATGGATGCGCTTTTGTGTTCGTCCTCTGGGAATTTTTAATAATTTTTGTAGCTGTTTACGTGCGAGCATACCTCCATGCATGCCGACTAATGTAGGCCCCGTTAGAATATTTTTTCTGAATAAAAAAATTATATAAGATCAGCCAAAATCGTTATTTTTAACGCCTATATTAGAGGAAAAATTGCTTGTCAATTACACGAATTATTAAGACGAATAATATCATTAAATTGAATCAGCCCCTTATTTTGTTGTGCTTTTTTATTTTTCTTCAGCTCGATTTTACTAGCGCATAGAGATACTAATTTCTTGTTTGCAATTTCAATTGATATGTGGACATTTGATAATACAATTGCTCTACTTTTCTATCAAATCGCCAACAAACGATTTTAATAAAATTGCCAATCCTTATTTAATTGCCAATAAACTTAACAGCGGCTGCTTTTTTCCTTCGACAATTCATCTGAATTAGGATATACGCTCGTGACTCCGAGAAGAAATTAGGGTAATGCTTTTATTGCCTTTCCTTTCTACACTTATCCCACGTCGAGTTGACCTAAATTGTGCTAAATTGACACATCGCATAAAGCATACGTTTGACATGTTCCATGTTGATCTTATAACTTTTTTTCCATTAAAAGACATGCGGTTTGACCGGGAAAAAGGGGAGAACGCGGGAAATGACGAGGGTTAATTTTTTGCGGGGATTTTTTTGAAACGAAAAAGGATAGCGGCCTCTTTCTATAGGGACGCATTTATTTTTAGCCACCAGGTAAAATTCCAACTCGATTTGTATTAATTACGAACGTATAGATCTGAAATTTATAGGCGTGGGAGTTTGAATCGATTTGTTTCGAACTATTGTTATTAATTTTGGCTGTTCTTACTTGGGAATAATCTAACATTTACATTATTTTACTAACACTTTTTCTGTTAACAATTCCATGTTTTCCGTACTGTTGGACGTACCTGTATGTTACAGACATGAAGTGCCCGTGACTAGTCAACCGATCACCATTGTGCACATGGACGAGGATATTGTGGTGGTCAACAAACCTGCCTCTATACCTGTAAGTGGCTTTTAAGACTGCCATCCATTGGGTAATCCGCAATATTTCAAATATTAATCATGACGAATATTTCGTTGATGCACAGGTTGTTAAGGGATCTTGTTTTTTCACGTGAAGCAGGAAAATATGCATAAAATTTTAGTAGCGCTTTCGCAAAAATGGCGGAGCCGAGATGAAATGTAAATCATTCGAATTTTTATACCTTGCACCGTTCCCATCGGGAACAATAAGCGGTAACTAGCCTAAAGAGTTTGATAATTAAATTAGAACTTCGAATAATTTCTTTTATTGCGTTACGGGGAAATTTTAAATTATAATTTTGGCGTTTTATATCGTCGGGTTTATATGTTGAAGTACTCCGTTTAATGGGATTAAACTTTTAGAGTTAAATGCAATCGTAAATGTGCGGGAATTATATAAAAATAAAAGGGGATGTTTTAACAACGAAATGCCAATATTTGCAATTCGTTTACGTTTCAGCTTCAATAATTAAATGCGTTTGCATTGTAGTATTATTTTAATGCGACTACCTATACTAATTCCCTTCGATTTTCAACGTTGTAAATCTATTTTTTTATAATTATTATCCTACCAATAAATCATCTGACGGTACAGTGATATTAAATTATTCCGTGTATCATAGAATATTATTTACTAAATCTGCAAAGATAAATTCTACTACCTCTTAGTTAGAGCCCTACGTATACGTTGCCATTAGATTGTGATTGTAAATCCAGTTGACAAACATGATTGCTGCATTTGTTGATATTTCATTGTTTGATTCCCGGCATTCCGGTAATTAACGTGCATTGGTACACACGAACTGTTTTCTCATTCAGTTGTAATTTGCTTTTGATGCTATTCAAGAATTATACTTCAAAGAAATACGTATAGTTTATCCGTTTTATTTCGGAATAATTAAAATTTTATTATTTTGTGATAAATTACCACAGAGACGTGTGGTACACAATTTGAATATTTTGTTTAATTAAATTAGTGCCGATACTTCAGGATGTGAATATTTGGACGATTTTAAGAAGAAATGTTTATATCAATATATGTCATGAACCTCTTAGTTTTCGAGCTACAGGGTGTTACAATTTTAGAAAAAAAAATACTATTAAAAATAATATAGGGCAAATTTTCGGCTAATTTCTATTATAAATTGTTTTTGCGTAAATGCTTGTAAAATAAATTTCCACCAAACCGAACACAATTAAGTTGATTACGCAAATGCTTTCGGCGTTCATTATTTGATGCTTCTGAAACATTCAACAGGTTTCGACATCTTATCTTACACGCCGCATACAAGTTGTCTTGCTAATGAGCGAAAGCCAAGGAAGTGTCATTATATTTAATCATTCTCTTGTCGTTAATTGATACAAGCCTATTGATTCGTTAAAGACGAATATTCCCAAAAATACCATTCGAAGTTAATTGGCGTAAATTTCCTTGTTAGGTCATGAATGAACGAATCGAGGAACGAGGAGATATAAATATATTTCTTTAACATTTTTTTTGATCCGAATCGTAGCTATTTCAAAAAATGGTGGGATAAATTTTATCAATGTTATTCGCCATATTTGTGACACTTTATACTGATGAGAGTACATTTGAAATTTGAAATTATTTTGCAATTAAAAGATTATATTGTCCAAACCTACAAATCTTTTTTAATATTTGAAATATTATGGGATACCTAACCTTTTTATATAATAATTAAGGTAAAATTGCATGAATTTGTTGTGTATGTACGTACGGAATACCAGTTGAATTAATCATAATTAAACTTTTTGTACTTGTATCAAAAAGCAATTATCTATATTTTTAAATAGATAAGATCAAAGAGTTACTATGACTTGGTGCTTTTAAGAAAATGATTTTTACTGTAGGCATATTTTAATGTTCATAAAGCATTACGTGCATAGTTCTTATTATAATTCTTATAAAAGTGCGTCCATAAGAACATAACATTCGTAATACTCGTCATTAGAGAAAACGCGTTCTTATCCATTAAGAAATTGAGCTCTTTGCGGCATTCAAGAAAAAACCGAATGGAAACCGAGGAGAAAATTTTAAATTGAAACAAAGCTAACTGGGGTTATTCATTTTTTTCTTCAATAAACTAATGAAAATTTTCGAAAATCATAAATAGTACTACAAATATAAAAACACTTGTAAACAAATTGTTTCTACAATTTACGTGTTGGTCTTTAAATTGACTTTTACTACCCACATTTCATTCTATTACTCTATAAATAGTTTTACTATTATATTTTATTACGTCGCAATTTTATAGGTAAAGCATAAATGTCCATCGATCAGTAATACTTTAGTTGATCTTATTAGCTTTTAGTATCGTATTTCCCAAAACATTATTTCCCTTTTCTTGCAAACCGAATGAGAAACGTCAGTAAGTAAAGGGTTATACTATATGAGAGTAAATGGATTGCTTTTAGGCAAAATAACTTTTGACCGAATCTTAAGACAGGATTTTATCCACTCCAAACAAATCTGCGGAAACCCATTTTCCGAATGATTAATAACGGTTCTTTGGTTTACAACTTGACAGTAAATTATATGCTATTAAGCTGTACCGATCCCCCAACAAACCGATCTATTGATCATTGTGTTAGAATCGCCGCTAAAGAGGTGAGCATTCCGAAAGATTAATAACTTTTTTATAGACTTCAAAAGCTATAGTGGGTGTACATTTTAAAAATCGGTATTTTTATCTGCACTTGTAATATTTTCTTTTGATAAATATTTAAATAAGAAATTTAACAAATCAGTAAATATAATAATGTTGTGGTAATACTGTAAATTGAGCGAAAAATCCTTATATTTTACTGTCAACTAGCACAAAACTACTTCATATCGAAGCTATTAAAATTTATTATTTGAAAACTGAACACCAATTCAATATTTTATAAAATTTCCACATATCTCACCTTGTCTAAACTACTCGTAGAAGTATAAAACCACTATCCCAATTACTTGCAAAATTTATATAGTTCTTGGTCGAATTCGCGGGGGTGTTTCTAAACCGTACAAAGCTCCAAATTAATGAGAAATTCCATTCATCGGCGGTGTCCGTTCGTTATCAAACGGAAGATAAATAGTATTACAGAGAGAAAGGTCGAGTCCACACCATTGTCGAGACAAATCCGCCCTATTCATAACTAAGCAATATTGGTTATCTATACAAATTTGCACAAGATACCAACGCATATCCAATAAATTAATTTTAAACTAAAAATTACCCTTAGCAAAGCAAGGTTTATATTATCAATAAAAGAGTGTTGGCAACGCTTAACACCAGTGTCTGGTATAATTTTAACGCGAAACAAAACACGTGAAGATTTAAAATATCCGGAAATAAATCGAACAGGTGTACGTTTGTCGTTTGTCAGAATAAAAAAAAATCTAGCGAAACACATCGTTCTCGATTCGTAAGACGATTCCGAGCTATAAAACTATCATCGTCAGTTAGCCCGACTGTCGTGTATTGTTTATTTATGCCAAGCGCCGCGACGGCGTCCAAACGCATAAAAAAATTGTTAGGTTTTTATACCGTTTGATGTATTTTACGATGTCTTAATTAGCTCTAATAGGCCATAAAAACATTGTACAAATCATAGCGTTTTACATACAGGGTGTTAATTAATTGAGTTCTGATACTTCAGAATGTGAGTATTTAAAAGATTTGAATAAAAGTTCACATCCTGAAGTATCAGCACTAAATGAATTAACACCATGTATATGCGCTAACCTCGTAGTTTTAAACAGGTGTGTTTGTGTTTTTCTATAATTTTTATTGTGATTTTCTATAATAAAACACATGTATTTTTATAGTGTTACCACAATTTTCCCAATTATGCTCATTGTGAAAAGATATCCTCGTATATTTGAAACTTAACTAGAGTCACTTTTTAAAGATTTTCGCACTTAATAAAATTCCAAAATACCGAAATGAACAATTTAAAAAGTGCGTGTAAGCACTTGGCGCCTCGTTAGTGCCTAATTAAAGCGCGCGTTTGAGAACAATTGCGATAAAGCTTGACTTAACGCTTCTAGAATTGAGGCGAATAATAGGGTAACTTTTAATTAATAGCGATTGTTCGAGGCAGAAAGCGACAAGACATCTTTCTGTTGGCGTTGCCGTCTGTAGACGTAACATTATGATGGTTTTTTTATCGGTTCATTACAGACACGAGACCCCTGTGTTATCGAACCCGATCAAGTTAATACATGTTGATGAGGATTTAGTTGTTTTGGATAAACCTTGTTCGATACCGGTGAGTACCCGTGTGATCCGGTGCCAAATTGACAACTACAATACGTCACAAAATTCCAAGTATATTTTGTAATTGTTTTTAGCTGAATAGAAATGTCCCCATCGTCGAGTTTTATGTGGGAAACAGAGTGGTTTGTTAGTAGTAAATTCAAAGGAAATTGAAAATAAATCACTAATTGACCACTCTGTATGTGTATTTACGTGCTATTGAATGTATTTTGAGCGTGTATAAAAAGCATCTGCCTTTTCCGATTAGTCCTGTAATTAACTTTAAATTATAAATCGAATTCTATTATCCTATACTGGAATACTGTTGGTGCACTGCATCATTGAAACACACACAAATTAGCTACCTATTTCCTGCTTCACGAAATTCTTTCTCGTCGACAATATAAAAGTTAATAATGAGTTGTTTCGCTTTAATGGTTTTATTAAAAAATATCATTTTTATTAAATTTCCCCTTTGTACATAACAATTTATTAGTTCCACCGGGAAAACGTTTAATAGGAAATTTTTGCCGACTCCTGCTTTGACGCTCGTCAAATTGAGGCGCATTTAAAATTTTTTATATTCATCCTAGTCAACTTGACAGCTCAACAAAATCACTTAAAAATTTAATAATTTGTAGTATTTTAATTATTCTTACCAGCTCAACAAACACGATTTACCATTATTTTTCACCTCTATATGACGAATTTCACTAACATAAGGCACTTAACGTTAATTTAATGGTTCTGCTAAATCGATAATTAAATCCGAATTTTATATACAAGTGTGTCTAATTCGACTATCCATCAATTAAGCAACGTAAACTGTAAACACTCTGCATATGTTTGTACAGCACAGCTTCACTACATTGCTGCTATTAATTTTTTATTACGATAGAGCTTATTAGCTGTACTGGTAACACAGCTGAGCTTTTGACCGTATAAAATAATCTCGGTTCATAATAGTTGTGTCATTGTGTCTGTGTGCTTCATAAACGTAATCCCACAAGTCATTACGCAACGCGAACTGTCCCATAAATCTCGCAGAACTTTGTAATTTACTTGATTTACAAAAGAAGTGATGCAGAACAATTACCGTTTTAATTACCGGCCGGGTATTTTAGGATTTCTAACATCAGATTTCAAGATGTCTTATTAAACACGTTGAGCGCCATGCGAACTGTTATTCGAGGGTTTCATGTGTGGAATAAACGAGTTTAATTAATAAACTTATGTAGTATTTACTTCCTAGGGCACTTCCTATAAGGTATCTTTTTGTTATACAGGGTGTGTCACGACGTTGGCCAATTGAAAGTAAAGGGAAAAGTTGTGGTAATTTGAAGAAGTGTGCACAAATAGTTGTCAAAAAGCTCTGTATTTAATGAAGATACTCGTATCGTCAACTTACTCCCATAGACTATGCCCTCCTATATCGTGACACACACTGTATAATTATGCAAACTTTATCTACGTAGAGACGAAAATAGCGGTTACACATTAAAATTACACGTTAAAATTATTTTGAATTGGACCAAAAAGCGAAACAAATCATTTTTTGTAAATATTGGATTTTTCACGAGAATGAATTGTTCTCTTTAAAGTACAAGACCATAAGGAAGAGATAATGTTTATATGATCATCAATAAATATTGGATACTACATGTTTTAGCAATGATAATATTTTCCTTTGCTAGTATTTTTACATTTTCTATTGTCTAAAATTTAGAAGAATGGATATGAAAGTCAATAATCACCTAAAGGATTCTTTTTCTCTAGTTTACTTATTATATTTAGTAGGTAGAACATGTAGAGTTCAATGTTTTATTATTTAATGTCCAGTTTGTTGTCGGTATCAATTAGACACTGGTATAAACCTTCCGGTACAAAGCACAAAAATATATATCATTTAATAAAAATTACTACGATTTAAATACAGTCTAAATTTACATTGTTAGTTATTTAAACACTTGTAAACGAGCGGGTAAAATAAAATACTAACTGTTTTTACAGGTACATCCATGCGGAAGGTACAGACACAACACCGTAGTTTTTATTTTAGCTAAAGAGTACAATCTAAAGAACCTTCGGACAATACACAGACTAGACCGATTAACCAGTGGCCTTCTGCTTTTCGGTAGAACGCCGAAAAAAGCTAGACAAATGGAACACCAAATCCGCAACCGGTTAGTATCTAAGGAGTACGTTTGTAGGGTGGAAGGCGAATTCCCAGAGTAAGTTACACATTCTATTATATTTGCATCTTGTTTCTATATTTTTGAATGATTTGTTATAGCGAAACGATCGAATGTAACCAACCAATAGAAGTGGTTAGTTATAAAATAGGAGTTTGTAAAGTTTCGCCGAAAGGTAAAGATTGCATGACTGTATTTCAAAAACTTGGCTACAACGGCAAGACTAGCGTTATATTGTGCAAACCGAAGACGGGCAGGATGCACCAAATACGGGTCCACCTCCAGTATTTAGGTAAGCGTCTCTTTCGATCGAAAAAAAAAACAATCTCAATTGTAAATGTTTCGTTAACTTTTCAGGCCATCCCGTAGTTAACGATCCTTTGTACAATCACGAGGTGTTCGGTCCTTTGAAGGGCAAAGGCGGCGACCTCGGGGGTAAGACCGACGAGGAACTCGTCAGAGATCTTATCCACATTCACAACGCGGAGAATTGGCTCGGAATGGACGGGGACAGCGAGCTGTCGATGTTCAACAGTCGAAAATCCGATTTAGATGAATCTTTAGTTGGACCAATTGTGCCTAAAGGTGATTAACTATTTAGTTCGCTCTGATTAACCGAACTTTGCGCGCTTGTAACGCGAACTTCGATTAATTCGAGTTTCTGTCGTGTAGATTTTTTTTCGCAAATATTTGCTGTGAATTTTCCCGTCCGTCGAACGGGATGTAGATAGCGGAGAATTCGATTTGGTTTGACCAGTTGCGCCGCTAGCTAAATGCATCCTTTAGCCGTAATGAATGTCTCCCGGTTCTTTGGAAGTTTCGAAAAACTCCCCCCGGACGAGTTGCGACAACTTTGCTTGTATTCGTTACCTCGGCCCCTCGAAAAACTTTACGGGAATTAAAAAGCAATTTCAGTGAAACAAAGCGCATTATTAAATTGCCTTTTTAATAGTCAGCGTCTCTTGAAAAGCGCGATGAAAGTTTATCTCCTTTGTTGCTTTAATATTTATTGCTGTTTACTGCACAATTTTATACAAACTATCCGCAGGAGAAATTAATTCGACCGTCGTCCTGCAACGGTCGTCTTATTTCGCGAAAAACATGCCAGTTGTCACTGTCACGCTCCTGCGGTCAGTTCTGCGTTTCATCATAATTATAAACTAGCGTGATACAGTCCACTCACGTTCGCAGTAAGTCGTCTTGCATTGGAAACCGCAGGATTGACCTACATCTGGATCCCTAACATGTACATTATCGTCTAGTTCAAATTGGTTTTATATTACTTTTCTCATTCGGTCGGGCATAATGTGTGGTTGCGGTTATTGCGCTTTTATCTGATACCCCATAATTTAATATGTAGCACCACACAACAATTATAATAAGCACTACAACGGACAATAGAACGTTGCTCTACGTTATATTATCGCATATACGTAGTGTATTGAAATGTGAGACAAATAGTACTCTATCTATAGTACTCTATTGTCTTTAGAAACTATTGGAGACCCTATTGCGAGTTCTCTATTTTTGTCCCGTTAAAGTCTTTATTGTCCAGTTATATCTTCAGTGTCTTTAACACCCCTTTATTGTCTTTAGAAACTTTTTCTTGCAGGCTCTGAGTTATCTATTTTTGTCCTGTTAATTGTCCAGTTATATCTTCAGTGTCTTCAACACCCCTTTATTGTCTTTAGAAACTTTTTCTTGCAGGCTCTGATTTGTCTATTTTTGTCCTATTAATGTCTTTATTGTCCAGTTATATCTTCACTGTGTTTAACACCCATTTAGTGTCTTTACAAACTTTTTCTTGCTGGTTCCGAGTTGTCTAATTTTATCCTATTAAAGTCTTTATTGTCCAATTATATCTTCAGTGTCTTTAACATCCCTTTATTGTATTTATAAACTTTTTCTTGCAGGCTCTGAGTTTTCTTTTTCTTTCCTGTTAATGTCTTTATTGTCCAGTTATATCTTCAGTGTCTTTAACGCCCCGTTAGAGTCTTTTAACGCCCCGTTAGAGTCTTGTCACCTTTGAACAGATAGAACCCTCTAACACTCTAAACTTTCAATAGCCTTAGAGTAACAAGAAGCTTCAATCAAAAATCCTTGCAATGTACAAACTTTCCTCAACATAATTTCTTTTGGAAGAAGAATACTGAAGTATATCCACCTTTTGGTAGCCCTCCTTACAATTCTTTGTCAACGTTATCAACGACCAAACGAACTAAGAGGAAACAATCACCAATTCTTTAATTTTTGTGTTTCAGAACGTGTTTTGGGAGACGACGACGCTGATTCGGTGTCGCGCGAGGCGTCGCCCTGCGAAGAACCGTGCGACAATTCGACGGCAGCATCTCAGGACCCATCTAAAGTTCCCGTAGACTCTATAAATAATAACAGTAGTTGTAGTAGTGGTAGTGGTAACAATATCGACGTGAAAGTGACGGTGGCCACGCAGACCGGCCAAGAGGCTCCCGATCTGGCCTTCAACCACGAGAAAATGACGGTCGACAAACACTGTTACGAGTGCAAAGTGCGATATAGGGATCCCAAGCCGCAGGATCTGGTCATGTATCTGCACGCGTGGAAATACAGGGTAAATACGCGGTTGTTCTGTAATTTTAGAGATTCATATCGTTGTTTGTTTGGTGTTTCTAGGGTCCTGGATGGGAGTACGTTACAGAGCTGCCCGATTGGGCGCAAGTGGAATGGATGGAGTTGGACGTATCCGAGTGATGGTTCCGGAATCAAATATACATTCTACCTTAATCTTATTTTTCTTAGCATTATCTCTACGGGCTGTAAAATGATGCGTAGAAAAAGAAACAAGGTGTTCAGAAAATGGCAGGGTCCAATTCAAGAACAAAAAACATAGTTTTTTATATAATTTTAGTATGTATTTCAGTGCTTCGTAGTAAATTCTTCAAATTAATTTGTGTTTTTTTTTGTGTTTGAACGAAAAATATCTGTGCGTTGAGCGGATATGGTCTAGTTATTTTTGTAAAAAATATCCGTAATCATATCAAATAATTCGAATTAATGGATTTATACAATAAAGTACTGAAATACAATTGTGCCTTGATTAAGAGAAGTGATTGATTTTCGTTTATTTGCACAATTTTTCTATCTAAATCATATCAGCGTTAGAAGGACCCTTGCTTAACGACTTTCGTTCCTGATTTCTCTATTGATTTCTCTGTACAACACCTTATTAGCACATATTCATTTCACTATATTAATGAATCGCAAGAAAATTATTTTATGGTTTTTGTCGAGACACTGTGCAAGAAAGCCTAAATGATCATTTAATTGTCATCTTAAAAAGTAGATTAGACAATATGACTATTAAAAAAATAGTTATTAACTTAATTGTTTACAAATGACAATTGTTTTCATAAGGGTTAGTAGACTTTCTTGCACTTGGTGTAAATTTGCCAATATTCAAAAATATTCAATTAGAGTGGAAATTCGGAAAAACACAAAAGAATCGACAAGAAAATTAGTTAAATTCGGCTTTTATTGGAGGTGTGAGTTAAAACACGCGATGTTAATGTTGGATATAGAATGAGTAGTTTTAGAATACGAGCACTGACACGGATTGTTCCTATTAGACTTTGTTTTTTTGCTTGTGAATAGAATATAAGATTGGTTTAATTTCCTCATTATACAGGGTGTTTTTAATAGCATGATAATACTGAAAGGGGTGTTTCTTGGACCCATTTTAAGAAAAAAAAACTTCATATGAACGTATGACCTAAAGCTAAAATTTATTATTATATACCTAATATCTGCACAAACGGTGAGTCGTACGAAAAAAAGTCAAGAAAACAAATTTGTTATAAATTGAACGGGGACTCCAAAAATACTTTTTATTTCAAGAGGAAGCAGAGGCGCACCACTTTTACCCTTAAAAATATTAGGCCTGAGTCAGTACGGACGCCACTGTTGGAAATAAAAAAATGTTTTTAGGTCAAAAAATGCTCTTTAACGCATAAACGCCGCACACTAAATTTCATAAAAATATGTAAAGTGGTATGGAAATGAGAGTAAAAAATTGATTTTTTTCTTAAAACTTTAACACCCTATATCTCAAAAGTTAAGACGTTTAGAACATAGGTTTTAGTATTAGCATGTTATTACAAAACACCCTGTATACTGCATTCTTTCATAATAGTATTTATGCAAGCAACTCTGTTAACAATCATAGATTAAGGGAATCCACTCGAAGGGCATACTTTTCAGACATAATTCCTGAATTCAAATGCTTGCATAATCGTAATATTTGTGATATTTACATTGAATGTTGGTTTACATTTACACAATCCATTCCGTTTTTACCGTTTGGAATTTTTAAAACATTTTAATTAACTGTTAAAGTAGAAGTTAGAGTATGTATTGGCTGTCAGTGCTCGGGAATAAGTTTAGTAAACGAACGTATATTAATTAATGACGAAAAATGTGTTATTGTTGGTTGAAATTATCTATTTAGTGCATTCAGCAAAGTGTTTTGAATTAATTTTATTTATATACATATACTATTCTAATGTGAACGCTTATATTTAAAAAAGCAGTAACACCAACAATTAAACTGCTCTTTTGTTAATTATCGGCGTTCAAAATAGAGTATTGTATATTATATTACATTTCGTTCGTATTTTTGAAAAAAAATAGGATAAATTATAAGGATTTGTTACTGTATTATAAAAATTTGCAGTTGTGGTTGTTGTGAATCAAATTAAAATAATATATACCCAGTATATGCGACGTTTTTACGTTTTCTTTTACAAATAATATATTTACTACAAAAATCCTTATAAATAATATTTGTGATTGTTAAAGACAATTATAGGGACCTAAGTATATTATACAATAAGTTGTAAGTACTTATAAATAACGAGGTTGTTTCGTTTTATAGTTTTTTTTATATTTTGATTTTAAATACTTTCGACTTTCGAAACAGCACTCTTACAATAATTGCTTACTTTAGTTTACTAATAATCCTGGCTTAGATTTATTTTTAATAATCGTTTTAAATATCCAACTCCAAAAAGAACCATCATTTATTTAACTAGAAAAGTATGCTAAATTATAAAAAAATACAATAGAAATGCATATTGAATATAATCCGAAATAATTGTTATGTAACAATAATTTTATTACAATATTTTTCGAGTTACTGGAGTTTTTGTAAACTAATATACAGGGTGTTTCTGAAATAAGTGGTCAAAATTCCCACTCCCAAAATTTGACCACTTATTTCAGAAACACCCTGTATAAAATAACGTTATGTATTTTATGTAAGTTTGCAGAAGCTCTTGTTATTTAAAATTGCATTAAAAATAAGACCAGCCATTGCAGGTGAAATTGTAAATAATAAATATATTAGCGAAACACTAATTTCTTATTGTATAGCAAAATTTTGGAAATGCATATCTTTTAGCTAGCAAAAATGAAAGATATTCTAAAATCTAAACAATCGATATGAGCTTACAAAGAAAAAAAACGTATTAATCTTTTATAAATTTTTAAGAGAACGAATAAAAGAAAATAGAAGTTAACAAAACCCCGATGATTTCAGCTTAGAGCTTCCATTGACGGTAGTGTAGCTTCCAATTAGCAGAAATTATTTTGTTAACATTAAGATTAAGAATATTGTATAGTGTTTGTAAAGTTTTTTTTAGTTTATATTCGAGATAACAAAACATGTGTATACATTCTACGAGGAAAATGTACTCGGGCGAGTTTTATCCGATGCAGTATTCTATTATCTACTTAAACATCTGTTGATTTTTTTATTGTTGTTTTCTGTAGGAAAATATTTTCGTTGTTGAGAGTTTTGATTGTCATAAACGCAAAGGAAAACTTTCTATTCCGATATTACAAAAAATATAGAGTTGTCTTATTCGTTGTGTCGAACAATTAATCTTAAGAATTTTTCTTCGCGTTATATGATGTGTTATTTGTTAAGACATACTATACATATATCAAAAAATATTCTGCGATTTTTTTTGTAGAACGTAGTCGAATAAATTTGGATTGTAAAACATGGTTTTTATTACCAACTGCCTGATCATTAACATCTTTTCAAAATAATATTTATTGGCATATTGGCTGGTTGCATAAGTTCCAAGATCACATCATGCTTTTATAAAGAACCCGTTTTTTTCTAATTAATAATTACACGAGTATAGAAGGTTTTATGCAAAGAACTTAGGATAATGAGAGCGATGTATTTTTGGTTAAATTTGGGTTGGTTTCGCATATTAATATCCAACACTAGTCTCCAAGCATTTATTTAGAACACTCTAGAACCATTTAGGACGTTCCAGAATCATTTAGAACTGCCTGGAATCAATTAGAACGCTCTAGAACCACTTAGAATGCCTCAGAATCTTTTAGAACTGTC
The DNA here is from genome assembly GCA_918026865.1 of Phyllotreta striolata. Taxonomy (NCBI): domain Eukaryota; kingdom Metazoa; phylum Arthropoda; class Insecta; order Coleoptera; family Chrysomelidae; genus Phyllotreta; species Phyllotreta striolata. Next base: position 8,317,690 of record OU900095.1, read on the forward strand.
TACAACAATCTAGAACGCTCTAGACTCATTTAGAACTGTCTAGAATCAATTAGGACGCTCCAGAACCATTTAGAACGCTCCGAAATGATGACCATGTTGGACAAATTAAAGAAACAGGACGTGCTGATTTTTTTGACCTCATATTTAGAATAAGTGCACCAAAATATATTAAAAAAAGTTGACTTTACAGCATGTACTAAAAAAAGTGTAAAATTTTTGTACTAGTGTTATTATAAAGTAACAAAATTAGTTACATATTAATTGCACGCATTTGTGCATACCAAGGGTACAGTCCATTTTCTAGGAGTTCTAATTCCAATGCAAAACTCATCCAATATCTCCACGCAACGCACCGATTTCTGCAATAACACGTTTAAATTAGATTTTCTGCAAAAATCAACATCAAACCTCTTCATTAGCCCTCCTACCTACCTTTCTCTTCGGGTTGACATTACACTCTTCGATTGGAGTAAACACATCGAAGCATCCGTTTTTCCCGTAAGTGGCATCATCGGGGCGTTTCAAGACTATCGTTTCATAACCGACCGTCCTAAATCCGGTACTATTAGAATGATCGTACAGCACGTGGGTAAAATAGATCTTCTGGTCTAATCCGCAAAGTCCATCGAGAGGCGAATCGCCCGGATTGAAAGCGTGATATTCCGCTGATGTAATGTCAACGGTGAAGTTGCCATTATTAACATCGCTCATGGTAGATTTTATGAAGTCGCGGGTATTTTTTCTCTCTTCCCGATCGAAAACTAAGAAGGACTTTCCTTGCGACAACATCCCTACGAACAGAAACATAGCAGGAAATATATTTAGAATACAATTTTACTGTTGTATTACTATGAGATCATAAACATTTCAACTTACTTTCGGTTTTGCAAAACAGGCATTCGAATAGCACCGACAAATTGCTGGGAGTAGTGATACCAACACAACGCTCTTCTAGCTTCTTCTGACACGCAACGTGTCTTCTTCCATCCGAAGAGTACACTTCGAAGCACCCGTTTTCAACGGGCTCCCTTCCACTGCAATTCAGCAGCACAGTTTCGCCATTTTGCGTGATAATCCCTTCGCAGTCGCCGAACTCGCGCAGCGTTCGCAGGCAAGCATCCTGAATCGCCCTGCTGAGGCACGTATAAGGCGAGATGACCTGCTCGGGTCCGTACACTTTGTAGCAGGACCTTAGGGCTGCATCGAACGTGTAATTCCGAACGAACTCCTTCATGAAATCGAGTTCCTCGGAGAAAAATAGGTCGCAGTAGTACGAGGCGAGTATAATCGATGAATTTTGGGACGTAGTAAATCCGATTGAATAATCCCCTGTTTTCTTCTGGCAAACTTCTTCGGATGTCCCGTCTTGGCGTTTGACTTCGAAGCAATCGGTCGCTTTATCGGCGTGGTAGAACGACACTGCGGTGGATCGGTCTTTGTGGCATAAAAACTTGACGGTTTCGTTTTTAGGTGTGACGAGACCCCAGCAGTACTCTGTACCGTCGAAAATGAGGTCAACGCAAGCATAATTGCTGAAATTCGTTGGCGACATACAAGTGTAATCGTTTGGTTCTTGATAAGACACCTCGTAGCAGGAAGGTACGAAAGGCACCAATTTAAAATTTTTATTGTCTAATGAATTTTTAAATAAGTTCTTGTGTTCTTCTATTAATTCTAAAAAAACAAAGCTCAAGAACTTGTGTGATGTTAGCAAGGACAATCTGTATACTTACCATCGAAGCATTTGCGGTTTCTGTAACAATCCACAATCAAGGTGTAACCCATCGGTGTAATTAGCCCCACGCATTGTTCTTGAAACACTCTCAAGCACGTTTCGTTAGTTTTTCCACCAGATCCATATACGTCGAAACAATTCGTCCGCCTTTCGGTTCCCAAGCATTCCAACACCACGGTCTCGTTACTCGGAAGAGTGACGGCCCAGCAATCCCGACCCGGCATCCAATAGGCGTACGCTTTCTTATTGTATTGCATGCAATAGGTTAATTTGAAATTTTCGCGAGGTGCGATAATCATGAACTCGGTGAGCCGCAATGTCCATTTGTCTTGTAGTTTTTCTTTGGAAAACCACTCTTGGACGAATTGCCTGTGGAGTTTCCAGGTGTTCGGTTCGAAGACGACGATGGAGAGGTCTGAGAGTCGGAATGATTCTAAAAGGTAAGAATATAGTTTTTTTTTCTGGATATATTCCAGCAGTTTTTGATGTAGATTTAGATGTCAAATTACTATGAATATTTTTTTACAAAATAATACTTTACGATTGAGATCAATACAATGAATACATCGAAACTATAAGATAATTACCGTCATAAAGGCAGTGCTGGCATTCGAATAGGACGCTCAAATTACTGGGCAACAACAAACCAATACACCGATCATCGAAACGTTTCTGGCACGTTTCGTGTATATTTCCCCTGCCATCTATCATACTAAAACAACCATTGTTCCTCCTGCAATTGAGTAGTACCGTTTCGTTCTGCGGCGTAGCGATGGCGGTGCAACTGGAATTGTACTGGAAAACGCAGGATTCCGCGATGCGTCTTTTCGAACAGGTTTCAGGGGATGGTTTCACCCCGGCATCGTAAATTTTATAGCAGCTTCTCAAATCCGGATCGAAGCTGTAGTTGCCAATAAACTCCTTCACTGTTTCAAGGCTGTTGAATCCGTATCTAAAACAAGTGTACCTTTCTGCTATCTGACGGTAATTTTGTCTAGACAGGAAGTCTAAACAATTGATAAATAAAAGAGTACAGCAGGATATTGATTAACGTGCATTTCAATACGAGACCTAATTATGATGAATGGCGTTTGTTATAAAAACATTTTGAAAAAGTACCAAGTAAATGAAAAAATGACCAAACTTATGTTTGATAAACGCCATAATATAGTTCTAGAATCCACACAGACGAAATGAACTTTAGAACTCTAAAACCACCCAGTATACCTATTTCAAAAAAGTTACCTTTGCATTTTTATTGAACTGCAAAAGGGCGACGAGAATAGTATAGTGTAATTTTCGGGCGTCGTGATGCCCACGGCGTACTTATCGAAAGATTTCTGGCAAATGAGCGTCGATCCGTTGGTTTTATGGGTGACGTTGAAGCACCCTTTCGGAATGGGCGTTTCCAAATAAAAATTGTGCATGAATCGCACGGTTTCGTTTGCTGGCGTGCGGATGGAAAACGAATTGCTCTCTTCATGGTAGTTGATGCAAGCGGTTTTCGATATGTTCAACCATCTGCAGCTAAACGATGTCACAATTTCGTTCGGTTCGTAAATTGTGTAACATTCGTCCGATCGGTAGTCGAATTTAAAAGTTTCGGCATCGTAATAGGCAGACACTTTTTCATCGTCGTAGTATTCTGAAAGGAAAATGGTAGATTTACATTTTAACTGGTAGATTTGGAATATGTTAAATTTGGGAATACGAAATTAGAGAGGGATTAAAACTGGGAGAAATTTCAATTTTTTTTAATGTAGTAAACATTCCTATACCTTCAAGATGAAAAATATCACAATATTTCTGATATTTTCTCACTACTTTTAACTACTCTTAATCACTTACTAATTTAAATAAAACTAAAATTTGTATAACTATTATGTAAAAAATTCCATTCAAGTAGCCCAGAACCTTAATGACTCAATTGCAAATAAATATTATTACACGTGTTATACCTAAAATAAGCACAGTCGCTATGTTACATTATTTCAATATTTTAACTTGAATTTACATTTTAATGAAAACGATTAAGTTAGTACAAATAATTGCTAAACATTCTCTTTAAATAGTTTTGAATAACGATCGTCGACCAACAGGTTATTGCATTTTCTCGTGCAACTAATGTCTCCTAGATATAAGATGTTTTAATAAACTTTAGGAGTAAAAAGATTTTAATAGACATACCGCTAAAAACTGATGGAAAGTACAAAATTGAAACTAATATTATCTTGTTCATCTTGAGGCAACGAAGATGATCGGACTGTGTTTGCCGTTTTGTTATTCGGATCTTCCCTGATTATTACTGGACAAACTTGTTTCCATCGAATGTAAAATAATCAACAGATATTATCGAATAATTTAACTAACAGCAAATTATTGGTATAAAAGTTCGATAAACCGAAAATATTTTTCTTTTTACCCTCAAATTTAATAACATATTTATATTTGTTTGCGTTCTGTTCATTATAATACATCATATATTATTAATTTCATTTTCTTTTGTCTGGTAAATCCAAAATTGTAATTAGTAGATACCTTACTATATTTAAAAAATTTGTATGAAAAATGAAATTTAACTGTCATCGGCATATTTTAAATAAATATATGCAACGAAAAATATTTACAAAGTCTACCATATCATTTATAATATTTATAAAGAACACTCTTCCCAAAATCGTAAAAATTCTAATGCGACATCAATAATTAATTAAGCTCTATATAAAATGCTATTTTTTTAGTGAAAAATACTGAATTTCAACAAATGCAAACAAAAATATATCCGGATATTTTCCATTTCAATTAAGTTTATAAAAAATTATTGTAATACACATATTGAAGTTTGTTCATTAATATATTTTGCAATTTATTAAACAACATAGATTTACCTATTAACATACATATACCTAATTATTTATGTAGTTCAGTTATTACTGATTAGTGATTACATATTTTATAGAGAAAAAAGTGCAGAGAAATTAAAAATACTTTTACTATTTATAATTATTTTCCATAAAATAAATAAAGGTGATATTAAATAACGTATGGAAATTAGGTTAATGAGTACATTCTGTATAAATCTTTACTGCCTGTAAAATAAAAATAGCTTAAGAAAAATATAAAATTAATGAATTCTTTGAAGACCGCAGACTTTAAAATTCAAACAAAATTTGAAGTACTAGCTATTAAAAATATTCCAAATGAACCCGGAATAAAAACACCCGGAACATCAAGAGAAACAAACAAATGATAAAGAAACCATTTCTTTTATTGCAGTTGGATTTAGGTAATGCTTAATTTGTGTTTATACATAATTTAATATTTAGTACTACATTGTTTATACTCACAATAATGGTACGAGATATGGTAAAAAACAGTAAAAACTACAGAATCCTAGATGATATTAGCTAATGAAGATTATTTGGAAGTGTTTTTTTCAGGTTTTCTTAAAGGGTGTAAACTGGTTTCAATTTGAAAAAACATAATACCTAATAATAAAACCAATTTACCCCATTAGAAATTAAAGACCACAGAAAACTAACAACCCTAGAGGACTTATTCCAAAAATTTTGAAGAGATACTAACTCTACCATTCCTATATACACCATTTTCCAGCCTGAATAATTTATCAATTGTAAAGTTATATTGGTAGACTTTTATTAAGTTAAGTGAAACAAGAGAATAAGTTCAATAAAAATGAAGTCTCTACCCTTCTTTTCGTAAAATATATTCATGAGATATTATGTTTGGAATAAATAGAAACCTCTGTAAAATGTAGATACACTTCACACAATTGCCTATCATATAAAAGTTCCTACAAATTTTTTGGCTCCTTCAAGCGAATCTTTCCGAGAAAACGTCTAATACACGTCTGTAAGTTTGATAGGAATACGACTTCATTAGCACCCCGTGCATGCGTGAACCGGCCAGGAATCGGAAAACCGCAGATAAAACTGGTAACACGCTGCCGAATATATCTATTAACTCGCTGCGACTTTCTGAAAATCTCCAGTCCGCAATCTACATCTGACACGAGTAGCTGAGCGGTTAACTTTTACCTGTAGACTCGTTTTCGTCGCTCGCGTGCGTTTGTTTCGCTGTGTCGCGACCGCCGATCCGCGGTGACAATTTTATTTCGCCATCGAATCGTTTTCACCGGAATAATAGCTGTAATTTTATTTATTTTCGTGAAGAAGACGGGAAATTGAGCAATAGGTAAGTTGGTGTATTTTTTTATTAATGTTTAGAGGGTGGAAATATAGGCGGATTGTGGAAGAAAATTTTTATATTGGGGGTTGTTGTACTTCAACGATTTTAACTGGTAATATTCTGTAAGAAATTAGGTAAATTACGTTTTTTATCATAGGTATGAGGGTACGTAATTTGGAAAATTATAGAGTAATAAATTTGCAAAAATGAATTTTCTCCACTAAAGTAATAGGGATTATAACAACCTCGGACCCTGGAATAATAGTTGCATTAATATTCCTAGTCCTTCGTTTCTTTATACGCAATATTTTTAGCAGGCTTTTTTTTAGAAACAATATTGTAATATCTCAACTTTTTTATCATTCATAATAATATGAAAATAATAAAATACTGCTCAAATATACATACACACATTTATTCAATCGATTGATTAATTTTAAAATAACTAATAGAATGATTAAAAGTAATAATAGGATTGTATACAGGAAATTCTTATCTATTAATAATTCTAATAGTAAATAGTAATGGAAAAACCAAAGTAGAAAGTATTAGATAAATACATTAAGAACGAATTTGTAATAAGATTTCTTACAAAAAAAAGTAATAAAAAAATCTGATTTTCCATAAAAACATTATCATAAAAATGAAGAATGAATTACAATTGTAATTAACTCTAACAATTTATATTATTTTATAACTTGATATTACCAATAAAAAAGATCTAACAATAAAAGTACGATAATTACAATTGCAATCATTTAGTTTCATTTCCTATAAAAAGTAATTAATATACATACGTACATACTTATTCTTTGAATTAATTTTTTTTGTACAGAAAAAAATACCAGTATGCACCTTTTTGCAACATAACTTATTAATTCACTCTTCTCCAACGATGTCAGTTACTCTAGTTATTAATTAGATCGTTAACATAGCCTTTTAAACATGCAATTAACGTGATGATCGTGAGAGAACTGTATTCTTTAATTATAATTACTTAAATAAATAGGAGGAATAAGTTCAATTGTGTGTAATTGGATTTTTTAAATAAGCTAGTTGGTTCCGAAAAGCTTAACGAATAATCGAGTCTACCAGGACAGGTTGTACTTACTAAAGATTATAGGTCATTTGTAAGGATAGTGACTTTGTCTAATTATTGCGTAACTGAATGTCAATGGCTATTATTATAAATTAATGTATTGTATTATGTACCTGCAAATTGCACGACTAATGCACTTTACATTTGTAATATACACAGTTTTTATTGAGCTTTGAATCTATGGAACCATAAGTTTTCAGAACTTCTTCAAGCTCCCTCCCTCATCTTTCACTATTTCTGCTTATTCTTCATCTGTATCTTCCTCATCATTTCAAACGTTTTTCTTCTTTTTTATTTTCCCATTTTTTTCACCTTCCCATCTTCAGAAGTTAAAATTGTCCATCACATTATGTTTCAATATTTGAATTTGACCTCTTGAATTTTTCGGTATGTATATAGGTAGGTACTTGATATTTATTTATTTAAAAGTTTATTTGCATATTTAGAAATATCGTTAATTATGCTAATGCTTCCTAAACCAAAAAACGAAGGCTACAGAAAAGTAAGAGCATTAAATATACTATTAACACGTTTATTATGAAGTACATTTTTGCTACGCAGGATTTTTAACGTAAAACAAATCCGCGTATTCAAATAAAATGCTTCTACATTAATCCTAATGTCACGTTATTCCTCAATGACAAATTTCTACATCGGTGAATAATATTCTCTGGATAGATACATTCAAAATAGACGAGCTTTTACATCTGGAAATATCCAGGTGCAGAATTGGCACGAAGTTTTTCGAAAACGTTCTTTAACACTTTTCGGTTTTGCGTCATTTGAGATCCTAGACCCTTCATATACAACGCACAGTCGGGGTCAATTTTTAATGCAAAAATAAGTCTGCCACTTTGTCTGCCAAGTATAGTTCGTGGAAGTTATTAACGATTTTCTAAAATAAATTTCCATAGAACAGTTATTGATGAATTTATGCGACCGATTTATTATGCTAATTTTATTCGTTTGCGATGTATCCGTGGAGTTTCACCTTTGGAATCGTTATCTATATGGTTTTGCTAAGGCGACTGCGAACTTGAAGCTTAAAATTAATCTCGCAAACAAATGGAAGGGTATTTTGGGGTAGTAAAAATTAGATTGGATGGTAAAACTTCCCTGAATCATTTTGCATAGAATTAACATTTCGAGGCGAAGTCGAATGTTGGTAGGTTTCACTTTTAAACTGTGAACTGCTCAACGACCAGTTAAGCTTAAAAACTTTTATGAAACTTTCGCTTTTCGTATTTTATCAAACGTCGAATCGAATTTTTATTTTTACGGGCAGCGTGGGAGATTTACCGTGTTAAAACCGGCTGTGCTCCTTATTTCACGGATTTTCATTTTACTGGATTCTATTAAGGATGATTAGCGTAGGATTTATTCCGTTTATGATAGACTGGAAATTAACGATTTAAATTTATATTGTAATGTATTCAATAGCATGGGAATAGATTTGAAAATAAAACAACCTTTTAATTTGTGCATTAGCAAATTATAGATGGATGTTCATTCAGTTGAGGTTTTGGGTCAAGGACGGTTTGGTGTATATTATTTGTTTCCAATAAGCTGACCTATTTTTCTGATTTATATTTTTATGCTTCTTTCGAATAATAAATGCTTTAGCGACTCAATGGGTATTATCAATAAGAAGCACCTTGATTTACAATATTCACAATTTACAATTTCTTTGTAGCAATACTTATGTACACATGTGTTCTAGGTCCATATTATAATTTTTGGAGTTTCTTTTACTTTCTGTATTAAATTGATTTCGTCGAGTATTTCATCATCATTTAATACATCTTTAGCTCCTCTATTTAACTGCAGCTTTGATGTATTTTTTTAACATAAAATCATTAATAAATTAATTAGAAAACCGAGTAAAGTGTATCGATTAATTTACAAAATCATCCAAATAACTGTCAGTCAAAGATAAAAATACATTTTCTAGATCGAGGAAAGATGTTTACCTAGTCATCTTTTAATTTAATCTATACTTTTCAGTTAATTATATTTTTGGAAGAAAATAAACACATTGACTAGACCCATCTTTTTAATTTCTTAGTGTAAATGATAAAATTTCTGTAAAGAATCTGGTTCGATATGCAGTTCTATTAGAATTATCTCAAAGATTTCGATTGGATGGCGTTCGGTTAATGTATATTATTTTCGATCAGATTAGACGTCCATTACATTAAATCGAGCGACTTGGTTGATTTGACACACTTTTCGGTTGAATAGAAAAAAATTTCAGCTCCATTGAATCCGTGAAAATATCGTGGACGAGCAGAGTTTCATGTGGTGCAAATGGTAACATTCGTCTGACCTAACGTTTGTACAGTGCATTTACACGTTAAATCTAGGCTGTGTAGTTTATATGCTAAATACTATTATTTATTGAAATATCCGTTATTCGTTGCATAATTGCGCGCAAACTATATTGTTGAACTTTTAATTTGCGCTCGTTAATTTTAAACACAATCGAGAAATAACCGTCATTATCAAGTTACGATTTTGTTATCTCACGTGTAGGTTTATTGACAAACAGTTTGGCTACAGACTTAACCAGCTTTTCGCAATTTATAAGTCGTATATAGAAAAAAACAAAGCCAGAAATTTTGTTTCATTATGTTTGATTAGGAATTTGGAATATGTAGGTATGTGCGTTTGTAAGGTTATTTATAAAACAGAATGTAATTATTCTAATCTGTTAAAAATGTATTTATAAATTTAAGGCGTCATAATCGTAATAACTTCATCAAGTTAGGTACTATATAAAATAAATAATTAGTTAAAATGCTGTAGTTTTTGTTGCTATTTAGTAAACTATTAAAATAGTTTTGTGCCCACGACATGTAGCGTAACGCTATTTTAATTACAGGTATAGTTTTTTTTATTTTTTATTATAAATAATAACTTGATGCAGAATTAAGACAATTCAGTTTATTGCCCATATAAATCCTATCAAAGCAATTAGTATTTGCTATATGAAAAATCCTTGTTTACGCATCATTGTTTTACAATTGGGTGACACCTTTAACTAATAAATTAAAGCATTAATAATGACTTGTTTGTTGTTATAATAAAATAGTATTTGTATTTACCCTTCAGCAAAACAAGAGTCTCGGCGAATATTCCACAAACAATGCATACATATCGAAATTATTATCTCTAATACGAAATACTACATGCAACTGTGTACTTTAATCAATTTATTGTTTATTATTTTCAAACGAAATTAATACAATATGTGTAGATATTAATTTGTTTATCAAAATTTCATTATTTTTTTTAATATCTACGTCATTAAACAGTAGATTTTTCTTTTCTTTAAATTATCTAGGTATTTATTTTCCAATTTTAATTGAAACCTACCTTTAATTATATAACTTAATGTGTCATTATTGTCAACTTAATTTTTATCATCTACGTTATTTAAAATGTACAAATGTGTGTAATTTTTTGTTATCTATCATGTTTTTGACCCTTTAGAATAAAATATGTGATTCTACGAATTCCACTCAAGCATATTAATAATTTACGTAAGTTAATTTTAAATCAGTAGATATTTATCAGTACTATAAATCAGTAATATCAACTAGAATACTTCTTTAGGCCAATTATTAATTGGCAACTCTTACACCTTTTTGTAAAATCAACTCATAAATGATGGTCTCAATTCAACACTTATTATAACTTTTATTGCTTACCATTAGCACACGTAAACCCTATATTTAAATGACATGTAAACCAATTAGCTTACGACGCATTGTGTAGATAAAAGAGAATTTACATTCGTTGTAATAATTGTAATTTTTTTTTTCATGTTTTCAGTCGACGAGAACGCTAGGCATCGATGGTTTTTCCTGGACTATAGTTGGCAAAACAGAAGACGTTATTATACACCGGTTAAATTTATTTAATTGATATTAACACGCAAGGATGACTGATTACAGCATCCGTAGCAGGCAGGAGAGCACCGAGAGCTTGGCCACTTCGTCTGTGGTCACCAGCGAAGAATACTCGGACGATGATAAAGAGAAAGAAGGGTTCGATATCGATGATTTCAATATTATAAAAACCATTGGTAAGTAGTAATTTTTTATATACATAATAATTTCTACAGGAGCGCTGTATTCCCATAAATTTACATAGATATAGTGTGTAACCGCTAATATTTTATAACGTCAAACGTTATTATTATCAAATTTTGCCATCTATAACTGATTGAATTAAGTATTATTTATAAATAGTGTTGGTTTAAATAGGTCTACATAAACGAAACTTAATATGAAAATAATTATCACATAAAATATTAAAATACTGTATTTACCAATACTTACAGAAATACGTCGAAGACAATGACGCGTTTACATTATTAAAGTTCTGAAGTGGGTTACATTTAACCGACTTATTACGTGTCAAAGTATGACCGAAGCCTTAAAACAATAATGCATTTAACGTTCGAAGTTAATTAACGAAATGAACGTTTATTACGGTGAAAGTCGAAGAAAAGTCGGTTTTTATTTCTCTTCTCCTTTATCAAAACATCGGCTTAGAAACCGGCAACAGATGTTTGTTATGATTTTGTTCTTAAATCGCGCTGCAAATATCGTAAAACAATGTTCGTATTTAAACAGGATGTATTGGTTTACAAACATCATGTACCTAATCCCTTGTTTGGGTAAACACGACACATATTAAAACTAAACTTAATTAGATATTAATTGTTTACAATATTAATTAGTTACAAGAATAAATTCCTTGTAATACAGAGATTCACATCGCCGGAAAAACCTATTAGAAGTTTGTTTCAAAAATATCTCATCAGTATTTTCCACATTTAATTGCTTTTTAAATTTCAACAACCAATATTCGCAATTTCACACATATGTACGAGTATTTGAATGTCAGAATTGCTGATGTTAATGATTCATCCTCACACCTACGAATTATCTGTTCCTTTTTTGAAACGGCGGTAATTTATTAAAGTCACCTGAATTCCCCCGAGAAAGACGGAACAGATGTTCCTGATTATAAAAGAAGTATGGAAATTTAATAAAAACGTGAAATTGCCTCATAAATTATTTCATTAAAATTCGGTTTTTTCGCTCTGTTCCCAATAAGGAACTTTTTATTGCCAGGATTCTATTATTATATTTACGATTATCATTTCGCATTTTATTTGTGTGGTTTACATGCCTAGATAATTTTTTTAAGCTTGAGGAAATTAATTTACGATATCCTTCTGACACACTGGTCATGATTCATCTAATAATTTAGATAAAAAATATTATTTTTAGATCAGTTTTCGCTTAAGTAGGTACGTAAAAATAGCCTTGCATTATTTTGACGCATATCGGTATCATTATGATTAATATACTGTTTTGGTATTTCCGTCACAACTGAAAATGCAGCTGAATAGACAAAATTATTTCTATGTAAATCGCAGAAGTAGATATTTACACAAATTTAAGTTACTGATAACTTTAAATAGATTCATTCATACAAACCTCTCTACAAGCAGTAGAAGCACAGTAAAAGAAGTTATGAATATATTAAAAAAAAGCTTGAAAAGAACTAACATTATTTACGTAAATTCTGTTACTATGCTGCTGCTACTAAAGATTTGGCGGATTTTAGTAGAAATTAATTACCGTAGAAAAATTAATTATCACCGTTTAAAAAACAAACAAGCTATAGCAGCACAATAGCAGGCCGGATTGTTTGTATCATCGGACATAATGAATAGGCTGGATATCATGGTTAAGTGCGTTCGATGTAAGTATAATATATTTACATGCGATTATAGTTGCGAGGAATGTCTGTTGATTGCAAAGGATATCAGTTTTGTAATTATCGTTTTGATTTCAACGAACCCGTCTGCATTGGAAACAGATTCTTCTGCTTGCTGCTTGATTTACTCCATCTACTGTTAGTTCTTTATTGCTATTTGATGATAATAATGCGTGTACTCGTATGTCGAATAATCTTTGTATTATTGCTTTTATTGAATTTTTTTTTATAAAATCTACAGTGTGTTTAACAAGGGAGTAAGGTTTGCATTTAATGCTGAATTACCCTGTACAAATAAGGTACCTCTTGGGATAGATGATATACATATATGATGATATATGTTTTAAATATACATAATTGCTTCCGATTCAAAAAAACTCTTCAAAAAAATCATTTAATTGGATTATTTAATAGACAATTCCTATTTAATGGTCATTAAGTCACATCGTTCCAGTAAATAAAATATGCAAACAATATTTTTTTAATTGTAAATAGGAATAAATTTCCTAGATTAGAACATAATTTATCCATAATTGTATTGAAATAAAAAATAACGATACTTAGATTAAAAAACGGTTGCTTAAAAGGCAATACATACATACGTAAATAATTCTTTCTCAAGTATTACCTAATAAAAAAATTTAATTGTTATAAATTGAATAGTAATAATAATAATTTCCAATCGTAAAAGGAATAAATACACAAAAATCGATCGACCCAATCGAGCTTAAATACTCCATAAAATCGTTATCTTAATTGATTTTTTTTTATTTTCAACTTCAACAATACACGACATTACATCCTACGCACGTTTAGTTTTCCTCAAGTAAATCGGAAAAATATCACGGGAAAATCCACACGTTACGCCACACTTTACAGTTGGCGATTCACGGTGATTTTCCATTTCCACAACTGTTACATTATTTCACTAAAACCGAGCCGTCGAAAAAATTAAATATTTATTGAACACCTGCCAAATCTATTAACAGTTGCCCCGATAACAGATTAATCGTGATATGATAATAAATAAAATTTAAATTGCCGCGGAATGTCACATAGAGTAAATTACATCGAACGAGAGATAATGGAGATGCACGTAATTTTATTACGAGGTTTTTGCGTAAACCAGTCGCAACCGGTTTGATTTGTATTTCTATCAAAATATTACAAAATTTATTTTGTCGGAATCATTTCAGGCTCTATAGGTATTTACGAGTTGAAGATGACTAGTTGCAGGCGACTTGCGACACTTCTGCATTAAAATAAATCACCACATACGTAGGCAATATGCATGTTGAGCTTTAGTGCGATTTATTTGCATTTATCCTGCAAGCACCTTAGCAAAATTTCTAGCGCGCATAATTGTTTCCGTATGATTTCGTTATGTTCGCAATTCGTGTGGACGAGAATGATTTGACGGAATTAGATTCTATAGTAATATATATTATAAGATTATTATAATGCTCGTGTGGTTTTTACTAAAATGTTGCCAAAAACTATAATCGAATTGTATACAGATTCCGCAACTCGCTAGATTCTGTATTTACTTTGAAATGATCCTAGTAAAGAGTCTTGCGTGTTCCAACAATTTAATAGGGTATCTGTAGTGGCTAATATTAGAATTTTCTATTTCAGAAACATTGTCCAAAAGACTTAAAATCACCATCAATTCAAAAATATTATAGAATCATTAGTTCAATCAATGATGTTGCAAACTTATAGAAATAGAATATTTTGCGGGGGAGTATTGCAATTATACTCCACGTGTAATACAACAATTCTAAAATTATCCTCCAAATCGACAAATTGTGCAGATGATATTTGTTTATATTCGAATTAATAACTTTTATGAGCTCGAAATGTTTCTCTAACTAGTGAATCAGAATGTCAATACAAAAATAAATATTACAAAATTCAGAATTCCAGGATTATGATTGTTGAAAAGGCTGCTAAAAATATAGGAGAGGATCTGATGAAATGTTATCTGCATTTCGAAACGACCACCGCGATAAATATTTGAATTGATAAGCACACAAATATTTCAATTCAATAATATAACGTTAATTGGGGCTCGAGCTGTAAATATTTTACATGAAAAATTAACTTACCATTAAAATAATTAGTAGTAATTGCGTCAAAATGGTCAGGTTATTGAGGTGAAAAGTGATTAAATAATTCATTTGAAATTTTATAAATCATAATAACTTTATTCGTACCTATAATAAATTTGTAGAGCTGCAAATAATATTTTTGATAATACATTAACAACGATGGTAAATTATTTTTTGTACTTTTGCGACGCATATGTTAATCAAATTGACGCAATAATTTTGATAAAAAACCTACTGGTGTAATTTGCAATTGTGCCGTTTATAAAAATTCGCAATGCAATTTCACTTATGACGCGCCCGCAAGCTTATCAGTTCACGAAAATATCAAAACGTGATAGGTTTGATAGTTATTTTAATTCCAAATATTTTCCTTGTATTTTTCATATGCAACAAAATAAAATATTTTTCAAATTCAGCGCAATATTAATTAGAGCGCTTTATTTTCGATCGTTTTCTTTAAACAAATTAAACGTCGCGTTTTGGGAAAATGTCACGAAAATTTTTGGCAGGAAGACCTATAAATATTATTCGAAAAAATTGTTGAGACGTCAGCAGTATACGTTGTCTGTTTACTTATGAAAGTTTTTAAATATAATTTAATACTTGATACGTTATTATGTCTCCTTTTAAGATAATTTAAGAAAAAAGTACCTACTTTTAATTTAATTAGACGAGCACTTATTACAGGTATCGAGTTGTTACGCAGATTTCTTAATATTAAAAAGAACACCTAATATTTCAGTGGAATGTGAAGTAATTCACACTTTAGATATTTCACAATGACTGGATAATTGAACGTTATCTTAAGGCTCGTTATCTCTACCGAATTGTCATTACTTTGTTACCTAGTTTGTTGGGATTTTAAGTATGCGGGGAATTTTATTTTTTCAATACGTCGATGTTTCTATTTATTTCGTAAGATTACAGATAAATAGATAAAATAGAAAAACCAGATCAAATTGGAGAGACTCAAGTTTCACAAATTCAAGTTCAAATGAATTTCATGACCTCCAGTGTTTTCAAATTAGCAAGGCGTGTTCATAAATTTGATTACTCAAAGAGTCTACCAAAAAATTGTAGCGTTTCAGAAATATTTCAAAAACTTTCATTTTGATCGTTCACGTGCCTTTAAATTTAGAATTATTTCCTGTTTGAGCTGGTACGATAATAAATTTCAGCTTTCAATTTAATCATAATGAGTTGAATCAATTAAATATTTTTCTATGCTGCCACAATTATTGTATGAAATTTCTGCAAACGTTGACCAGAATCATCGTTTAGGATATATCCTCTAATTTATTATCGCAGTCGTTACTCCGGTACGTTTTCTAGGTCGTTAAACCTTTTTCATCAATATTTTCGAATAGAAACTGCACTTGTCATATATGTGATCTGTCCGTCTCGTAACGATAAAATACTAGTAAAATAGAAATTGTTGATTTTTCCGAGTGTCAATGTCGAGTTAATTATATTAGTGACACAGTTTTACTTCTTACTTGCTGTTTCTACCGCAAGTTTTAAACCAGTAGGTATCTTTTACAACTTGTCGTTATATAACTTTATATTAAATTGCGTAATTCTCAGTTCCCGTTGATGCAATTCAATCAAATCAGTTATAAAGAGTGGCTAGAAAGCCAGCTGCATTGTACAAACAACCGGTTTCAGCCCTCTTTTACTAATTTAATTGTTAAGCAAACAAAAGTATTTCTCAAGTAAACTTGAGAATAATGTAAATATACCAAGATCACACAGGAAGTTTATTTTAACTTTTTAACCAATTTTATTGTATAAAACTATGGAATAAACCAATGCGTAAGTAAAAATATAATGCATTGATTTATGTGGTTATTAAAGGTCACGGTTCAATAAATTTATAATATTGATACTATTTCCAAACGAATAAAAAATGAAGGAAATATGTATATTGAATATGTATTGCCTAAGCATTGTTTATTTGTTGACATTCACTTTGCGTCAATAATCTGCGATATGTTATGATGTATATAGGAAATTTTCACAAATTTTCCTACACTTAAAACATTATTTAATTAAAAACTTGTGAGAATAACGATATAACGATTCCCTGATTCCTTTGGCATACATTGATTAGTTATAAATCATTAGTTTAATATTGCAGTCCATTCAAATTGAAAAAAAAAGTAGATAATATGTCCCTCAAAAATAAAGTAAACTAAAAATAAATAAATAAATAAATAAAGGAAAATAATTGCAGATTGCTAAAGTATAAGCTCTGTTGACTCACCTTGTATATACATACAGGTTGCTCCATTTTTGATGGCAACATAGGTTTTATAGGTCGTGGGTGTGATAAATACAACTTCCATTAGACACTTATAAAGGAAAAGGAAAGAGTGACATTTGTGTCATTGCAACTTTTCACTCTGACAACTGTCATTTTAATAATCTTTCTTTGTTCCACTCATAGAAATGACCATGTTGCAATCGGAAATGGAGCAAGGTGTATCTATAAAAATTTTTCATCTATAACGCAGGTCCCCTTCGTTTGATTTCCAATTGCTCACGATTCTTCCTATTGTTTGGAAAATACAACTTTTAATAAAATCGAGACGACTAATTAAAAAGGGTCAAGACCCTTGCAGTAAATCGCAATGAGCGTAGTAGCATCGACCTTTAAAGATAAATCCGGGGAAAATTCGCGTTAATTACGACATCTCCGCCTGTTGTCTCCCTTAGGAGCGTTTTCCTTAAGGGAAGCAATACGGTGAGTTTTCAAACGCGCTATTCGTCAATTATAATACAATCTGGCAGGTATCGTATCCACGTGTTCGTTTGAGCGTGTCTGTATACGAAAATTAATTAAACGTTCACTACTGTAAACGGGCGTTTTGTCACTCTACAAACCGGGCAATTAAGCAATGTACAAAAAGAAGATTGATGCTTATCCGATGTTTAGCAATTACCAGTCATTTAATTTCTATACATAAAGTAGTATAAGTAATGTTGGACGAAACTTTCTTTTAATTTGGAAATTTATATTCTGTATTTTTTGTTCTCGCTTTGTACAAGGATGAATGTTTTTAGGAGATTTTTATGATCGTAAAATAAGAAAATAATGAATGAAATAAAATTTATTTTATATTTAATGACAAATCATATTTAATATGATTTGTTATTTTGATGTTTTTTTTAATCTTAAATTGAGCTTGGTGCATTTAGAAATTAAAGTTTATCTTATATATTTAAAGTTTATTTAGCAATGAAAAATATACGGGGTGACTCTAAGTAATGATTCTCTTATCAATGTTTTATCATAATGACTCGTTAGAAAATCAACAAACATTGCAAATATAAATAAAACAAAAAATTAACGATTGTGAAAAAAATTGAGGTAAACATAAAAAATTGTAAATTCCTTATTCAAAAGTTAAAATCCTCTCTAACTCAACAAAAAAATTAAAAAAAGTTGAGACAATATCAATAGCAGAGTTGGAACAAACGAAAAAAATTCATAAAAGTCGGTGAACGATCAAAAGTTGGGAGAAAGTCAACAAAAATCGGGCGAAACCCAAGAGTCGAAAGAACACCCATTTGAGTAAATAATTAACCAACAATATTTGCACTAGACATCAAAGTGAATGGAGTTCCGTTCCTGCTGAATTGAAAGTTGAACAAGGTCGGTAGCATTATATTCTATCAAAACTAAGAGCAGATTAGCGATCTAATCGCTAAAAAGTGAATTGTATTGCTTAGTTATCCCAGCGAATTTCTCATGTCATAAAAAAGTATGATTTATACGACGCAAATTGGTTCCCTGCTGAAAGTTTGCTCGATGTTAATAGTTGTAATTTGACATCTTATACTATATTATTTAAACCTTTTTCATGCAATTATTGCTGTGTTTATACGGAATATCACATAAATATTTTTTATGTTAATGCTAAGGTCAGGGTTTAACCTACCATTTATAAATAGCATAAGTGTTAGTTCTTAAATTATTTTTAATTAATACAAAATTGCGCCAAAATATTTTTTAATTATTAATTAATTTTAGTAAATGTAATGTAGTATTATAGTTACCTAAAATAAAAGGAGATCATAGAGTTGCCAAAAGATAAAAGTTTGTTATTTATTACATATCTATATGTATAGAACAATCATTTCTTTATTATGCGAATAATTTGTTAAAAATGTGTCTAGACTGTTGGAGTTAAAAATATATCTGTATCATACTATTATGCTAATATTTAATGAAATTTGTACCTATGTACATACATACTTAACAATGGTTTTGTTTCTACTAAAATGCATTTCATTATATGACCAAGGAATTCCGAGTTTGTATAACCGTTTAATATCGAATAAAGGAAACGCAGAATGATACAAACGTGTGAATGGTTTTATTTATATCTTCAAAAAAATTAAATACTAGATCGGGTATTTTCGGCAGATACCTTAAAATCTAGGACAAACAACATTATTTTAGTTTTATTGCCGCTGTAACTTGCCAGCGGTAATTTTCGCAAAATTAGCAAGATTTAGATTACGCATTTATTTTTGGTAAAAGAGTTTCGATCGTTAAGTGAATTTAAGATTTATGATGGTCGTCTGCATAGGAAGTTCGAATTACTTACGAAGTGGAAACGAAAACAAAAACATTTTTAATTAAAAGTTTTTTAAGGAATCATAACAAAATTTCTTCATAATTGAAATTTCTATAGTTTACCTACTTGTATAATTAGTTAATAATAGTTTTAACAAATGCTTTCAGTTTGAAGTTAAATTAAAAGTACATTAAATTGTAAGTCCTAAAAGAAAAAAGAATTTTTTTTCAAAATACTTTTTTTTATCTTTCACTCACATTAGCTGAATCAACATACTTTATTTATTAATTCAAGTAATTAAAAAATCAAATAATTAAATTTATGATCTACCTAGCATGAATTATCATCTTTCAAAATAAAAGTAACTAATAATATTTATGAGTGTAATTTCAAGGAAGTTTTTAATCTTTTTCATTATTTTTACAACCTCTTTTATGAACCGATTAACAGGCCCGGTTTATTTAAAAAAACTTTTAACGAATTACAAAATAGCAATTAAAATATTGTGGAATGTGGAACTAGAACAATTTTTTTTTACTTCGTTTACAGAATGCTGTCGTAAAATTTGTCAAAGGCATTATCTGATAACTTATCATTGCACACGTCAAAAACATACTATGTTAAACTATCAGAATTTCACAACATGAAATGAAATTTTACATATTTCTGTATTGAAAATTCCCGTAATTTTACAGACAGCCAATTTATAAATTCATTATTTTCCCTACGATTTTGACATTGACATTGCAGTCTAAAAATAACCGGCCATAGGTAAAGCTATCAAAATTGCCTTGAATAAAAGTTTCAATCTAATTATAGGTGCGTGTACATTACATTTTTGAAATATTACCGTTGACTTATAAAATGGAAAAATATATCTACAATGATGACCTTTAAATAACCGATTCAACGTAATAAATTAAAAGTTTCGAACGCTTAACTACGATACGTCGATAAAGCATCCTTGCATTTGGTCGTTGAATCTGGTCTTTTTGGCAACAAATTGAAAAATAAAGTGTATAATAATTATTTTTAGCAGGCGATTAATTTCCAGCAAATGGCAGAATACGTGCTATTATCACTAATGGCGTTTGTACGGGAACGTTACGTTTCACCTACGTCAGTGTTTTATAAAATTGCAATTTGTTGTGGAAAAGCGAAACGGTCGCAAACATCAATCCCAATCAAGGTCGGGTTTTGTTCTAAATTGAGCGAAACACTAGTGGTTTGTGGTTGTTTTAAAATAGGTTCGGTTTACGAAAAAAAAAACACTTTTCATTGACTTTCGTTGTGCGTAGGTTACATATAAAACTTTTTTACCTCTAAAATAAAAAAAAAATCCCGTGGGAAAATAACAATATTCGTCGACTTGAATCAAACCTTTATAAAGCTTTTACAAAGCTTCTCAATAGAACAGCAAATTCGTCTAAAAGGGTTTGAAAAAAATCAAAGCGGATGCAGGTATACTTGGATGCGATTGAGAGCATGGATGTGAAAATCCAATATATACTTGCAAAAATTTCTGATGCGACCGAATGCATCCAGCAACTTTGTAACAAGGGTTATGCATCTGTAAATAATTGCCAATTTTTCCTGTTTTCACGATCGCGCGATATGTAGATGACATTTGCTTGATGAAGCGTGATTTACGGTTGGACACTGTTAAATGCACTTATGTAGTTGCATCAAGTACAAAACTGTTACCTACCTAAATTATTGTGATTTGTTTTAAAGAAAAAAAGTTAATAAATTTTATAAAAAACTTAATTGATTACTCGCATATCAAGCATTTTTCATATTGTCTGCCTCCGTTTCTATCCCAACCTTTTTGCGACATCCTGTATTATTTCATATATTTTTTTGTCTGCATGGTAATAATTAAATAACTTTATTAAATTAACATATAAATTCACACATGAAAAACTTTTAAAGAAATTATTAGTCCATTAGGTAGAATATTTGCAAGTAAAATTACTCGTTTAGTTTAATTAAATTTATTCGCAGGTGATAATTTTTAATAGAATTTTATAACCAGAAGTAAATAATGATATTTATACCTACCTTAATTATTTCTGAATAAATTGTATAATACAGCTTAATACATCGCATAATTAAAAGAGTGTGTATGATATTAAAGTTTATGAACCTAAATGAAAAAAACATTAATCAAATGCTCATAAACAAAAATAAATCGTTGAAACATAATCGTCTAACACAAGTTATTGATTATGTTATAACATTATGCAGATTTTAAATTCATACGCATAGTTTTTTATATTAAAATCCCCTAGTTATTTGAGTTAAATTCTAAAAACTTGGCAAAGATTTGTGGATATTCAATTAGCAACAATACAATAATTATTACCGTTCTGTTATTATTAAAATTATGTTCTTTTTTTTTAAATTGTACACTATAATTTATATTTTTAAAATCTTGCACATGTACTAATTCCAACAATGTGATAAATAAGTGAAAATATTTTCAAATTTCGGGGTTTAAATACATGATAGATAGTTAAACAGTTATTATCAGTTTCATTAAAAATTAGATGTGTAAATAAAATAAACAAATCTTATTTTGCACATTATCAACAAATATTACGTGTGATTTGTTAGGCAAAAATTACTACGATTACTATAGTTCAACGTACAACAGCAAATTCGCATTTCAATTAAACAATATCCTTGTTTATTGCCTGTAAGCACTTGTTAGACTATAATGTTATTATTTTGTACCATATGGTTATATCGACAAACATGTACTTATAAATACTCATCGTTTGTAACTAAATCAATCAATTTTAGTGCGTAGCGTGAATATACATATACGAATTCATATACATATCGAATTATTTTAGAATATCCTATTTACATTCATAGACATAAATGCCCCGATTCATTTGCTCCAGTTGCTAAAAACTTTGAAAATATATACGAGAACGTTGACTTGTTCCTTCCTACATTCGCCTTAAAAACCAAATCGATTCCTTGCTCCACATCTAATGTATATTAAACATTATTCAACATCACTCGCATTGATACTGCCCAGGCGGTTTTGTAATAATAATTCGCTGTTTATTAAAATCCCGTTCGGTGCAATTCACGGCTAAATTCGAGCCGGCAATTCCGAAATCGCCGATTACGAAACCGATTTAATCCAGAAATAAAAATTATGTTACAATGAAACTTCAGCCAAGCTGTCTGATTCGCACAACACTTGGCGCTCCAGCATTTTCTAAATATAAGTTTTTATTTTAAAAACTTATACCTACACGAAAAATGATTTACCGCGATAAGATGATAGAGATGATATTGATAAAATTTTAAATAGGTGAAATTCGAGACGACTTGTACGAAATATAGTGTGCACCTTGCAAAAACCGTATCTTTGTATCTAGTAATTATTAAGTATCCTTTTTTTACAGGTACAGGAACTTTTGGGAGAGTACTTTTATGTAAAAATAAGGACACCGATGAGTATGGCGCCATGAAAGTCCTGTGTCTAGCCGATATTATAAGACTGAAACAAGTAGAACACGTCAAAAACGAGAAAAACATTTTGCAGGAAATTCGACATCCATTTGTAGTAAATTTGTGAGTATTATAAATTACGATAAAAGATTTCTTATCTTTAGTAATTCATTTTTCAAACAGAATTAAAATGATATTTGTGTTAAGTGTGTACTTTGAGATAGTTGAAACAAATGTTAAGGCAACACAAAGGCAAATTGTACACGAGGTAATCAAGTGAACGAGAAATCAATCTTAATCTAACTTTAGTAGGGATTTAAGCTGTGCATTTTTTGATTGATTAATTGATCCTTTAATTATGTTTAAAGTATTAATGTACTTAATGTTTCCTGCTAATAATCTTAGTGATTAGACATTTCCAAAAAGATTTAAAACTTGTGAAATTAAACTAAACTAAACTGAAATAAAACTTGTGAAATTGAGATATGAAAAACTATATAGGTAATTGTGACATTTCTACTAGATTTTCAAATAAGGCACAGGAATCAAAAATTAATAACGATTACTTTACGTAAGTTATACATAAACTTTCTCAAAAAAACACAAAAAAACAACATTTCAACTAAATAAATCTATTTATGCATGTTTTACTATACTTTCTTCATAGGAGTACTTCTAAACTTTATGGCAGTACCAATTTACAATCATTAGCATCTAATTGTAAGTTCAAATGCCCAGGGCAACGTCCGAATGAAGCTATTAGCGTAATTATAGTAACAAAATTATTCATGAATAACTAAGTACCATTTTGGTTCAAACCAAAATATCCTTAAAAACAATTTGTCTGGGTTAGGATTTTTGACAAGGTCAATAGTCTTAAAAATGATTCACGATTCCCAAAAAAAACCCACCTAAATGCATATTAATGTTTATTGGAAGCAAATTATTATCGAGTGGAAATCGAAACTCAAAACACCGGTGTAAGTGCAAGAAACCTCTATGCCGAAATACTTTCTTTTTCTTTTTTCGTCGTCTGCGGCCTGCTTGGTCTTCGACGGTTACCGAGAAAGTGACGAGCCCAAAAATCTTTAGGCGATAGAAAGAAGCCAATAACCGAAGATAAACCAGATGAAATGAAAGTTACGGTCGTACTCGCAGGGATTCTTTGACCTTACCCAAACATCAGCCGGCAGAATGGTTTGTTTACCATTTAATTCACATCAAATGAAAGATGAATAATCATGCCGGTGGCCTTTCGTTCAGTTTATGTATTTTTGCTAATTATACAAAATAGGGCTCGAAATAGTTTCATTCAAATGTTAACTAGTTTATTAGTTTTAATATACAGGGTGTCCCAATAGTGCGGTAAAGCCCATTTACTCAGTTATTATAATAGATACGAAAAAAATGATAAATAGGAAAAATGTTAAGCACCTTTAGGCGCACAATTTAAAATTATTTCGAAATATACAGGGTGGCCCATAAATCGATGCCATACCAAACATACCTTTTTTTAAAGGCAATGATATATTTTTTATATCATATTCAATTTCAGCTCGTTTTCACGAGTTTCTCAATATAAGATTTCATATGACTATACTGAGTATTTAAAAAGTTATGGCCATTTTTATGTTCAAATCGACATGATTTCAAGGCCCTGTATATCAGAATCTGTATCAGATAATGTGAATTTTTCTGTGTCAGCACTTTTTGAAAATGGTCTATTTTCACAAAAAATAGTTACATTCTGACAAAATTACAATTTGTATACAGGGTGAGTCAAAACGCAAACATAATATTTACTCGCTTAATTTAAATGGAACACCCTATATTAATAATATCCAATGGGAAGTCTATTTCTTACTGAATCTTTTTTCATAACATTTCCCTATACCTAACTGTCACCGTTTCTGAGATATTTTCAGTTTTATTAAAAAATGTCCAGTTTTTGATGTTATAATTTCATTTTGATCTAATTACCAATGATGGTGTCGACCTTTTTTGCAAAATAATAGTAGAAAATTAAATATCGATTAATGATTAATCAAATATCATTAGCAGGTACCCTAAATTTTTAGTTATTTTATAATTTACAGTGACACGAGTTCAATAAGTAAAGTTCGCATAGTTCGTAGATGATGACGTCATAGAGGTAACTAGATTAAATTAAAATTATAATAATTTAAAGTTTAATTTAAAAATTACCAAATATTTCGGGTAGTTAATGATCGTTAATTATTTGATATTACATTTTCTACTATTATTTTGCAAAAAAGGTCGACACCATCATTGGTAATTAGATCAAAATGAAATTATAACATCAAAAACTGGACATTTTTTAATAAAACTGAAAATATCTCAGAAACGGTGACAGTTAGGTATAGGGAAATGTTATGAAAAAAGATTCAGTAAGAAATAGACTTCCCATTGGATATTATTAATATAGGGTGTTCCATTTAAATTAAGCGAGTAAATATTATGTTTGCGTTTTGACTCACCCTGTATACAAATTGTAATTTTGTCAGAATGTAACTATTTTTTGTGAAAATAGACCATTTTCAAAAAGTGCTGACACAGAAAAATTCACATTATCTGATACAGATTCTGATATACAGGGCCTTGAAATCATGTCGATTTGAACATAAAAATGGCCATAACTTTTTAAATACTCAGTATAGTCATATGAAATCTTATATTGAGAAACTCGTGAAAACGAGCTGAAATTGAATATGATATAAAAAATATATCATTGCCTTTAAAAAAAGGTATGTTTGGTATGGCATCGATTTATGGGCCACCCTGTATATTTCGAAATAATTTTAAATTGTGCGCCTAAAGGTGCTTAACATTTTTCCTATTTATCATTTTTTCGTATCTATTATAATAACTGAGTAAATGGGCTTTACCGCACTATTGGGACACCCTGTAGTTCAATGAAGAAGAGAATTTTGATTTGATAGGTATCAAAAGAACTTATTCATATCGGTTTCAACGCTAAGTAAAGTTAAACGAAAATTTAATTTCAATTTACAAACTTGTAAGAAAATAAATTATTTTTTAAAATAAGCGAGTTCAATGGAAACGTTAAAAATGAATAAGCATTGGTTGTTATATTGTGCATAAATTAATAATTAAAATGCGGTAAAAAACAGTTATTTATACCGTTGTTTATACAACAAACATCTAAAGAAAAAACCGAAAATAAGATAATTCGCCAATCTAAATAAATTCATTGTATGAAATGAGTTTGAAAATCATAAATTAATACGGATATGTTGTAAACAATACCTAAATAAACAGAACCTAAATAATTCAATAAGTATTTCGAGGAAAGCCTTTAATATTCATCCAAAATGCAAACAGGCATGGATTCTGAAATTAAACCCGTCAAGAGCTTCAAATGGATATTACTATTGTAAATGCGAACCGTGGAATGAAATACCCGTTTCGAGCATCAACTTTCCTGTATAACGCTCCTATCTTGACATATATTGAATAAGTACACTGATGCACAGTACAAAAGCCGCTTTACAAAATTTATACCGGGTGACTAAAAATTATTGAAATATTTTCTACAAGAAACAAAATTACCCAATACAAAGTAGCCCAAAGACAAAAATCTCCCAAGACAAACAGTTCAAGAAAAAATCGCCCAAGACCAAATAACTCAAACACAACTTAGCCTGAGACAAAGCAGTTCCAGTAAAATTATTAATTATATTTTCAGAGTTTCTAAGACATTTTTTTTCATTCAGTTCTATTTCATTTTATGTGTGTAATATACATATAATCCGTTTAATTTTAATCCTGATGTCCGATAAAATAACGACTGATTGTCCTAAAAATAACTCGACAAATTCGTTACTTGTGATAATTCTTGTACTGTGGTATGTTTCTTTCCCCAAGCTATTTTGTTTTTGGGCTATTTTGTCGAGGCTGTTCTATCTCGGGCAATTTTGTCTTTGGGCCAATTTGTCTCGGGATATTTTGGCGGGGCCTATAACTTATCAAATAAAATGAGCTAATTTATTGTATTTCGTCTTAACGCTTGCATTTTCCGCAGATTATGGTGCGACAGGGACGACATTTGCATCTACATGCTGTTCGAGTACGTTTGCGGTGGCGAACTGTTCTCGTATTTGAGGAACGCCGGTAGATTCGCGAATTCCACGGCGAATTTCTACACGTCCGAAATAGTCTCTGCGCTGGAGTATTTGCACGCTAAAAGCATCGTATACAGGGACCTCAAGCCGGAAAATTTGCTTCTCGACCGGGAAGGACACTTGAAAATCACCGATTTCGGATTCGCCAAAAAGCTCACTGATAGGACGTGGACGCTCTGCGGCACCCCAGAGTATTTAGCACCGGAGATTATACAGAGCAAAGGTCACAACAAAGCAGTGGATTGGTGGGCTTTAGGTTTGTATATTCTTTATTATTATCAGCTCCATAATTTTCCACCAATATCACTCGTTCTAAATTAAACTCTTTTATATTTTAGGTGTTTTAATATATGAAATGTTGGTCGGCTATCCTCCTTTCTACGACGATAATCCTTTTGGTATATACGAAAAAATTCTAGGAGGTAAAATCGAATGGCCTCGACATATAGACAACATAGCCAAAGATTTAATCAAAAAGCTTTTAGTGCAAGACAGGACGAAAAGATTAGGCAATATGAAAGTGAGTGTTGATTTTAGATATTAGTTCGAATGAATAGTGACTGTTTAGAGCAGATTTATGTAATTATTGGATTCATTTAACTAAAAAAATATGTTTCAGTGTGGCGCCGATGATATTAAAAGACACAGATGGTTCAAAGGGATCGATTGGGGAGATGTCCTTTTACGAAAGCTCCAAGTAAGTCTAAAGTTGCTTAGAGCAAAAACTCCATATTCCAACTTCATATGAACTAAGAACAGTAGCATGGTCTACTAAATTCATTTATTATCATAATAATTTCACACATTAGAACGTTATTAAATTTAATTTTCTCTGCCTATTCATCTTCCGCATTTCTACTAATTCCTTCTGATTGAGATGCAATTATTGGATGCAATAATGTTTATTTATACTGAGCTTTTTCTTTTTGCAGCCGCCAATAATCCCAAGGATAAGTTACGATGGAGATTCCAGCAATTTCGACGATTACCCCGAGGCAGATTGGAAGTCGTCGAGGACACTGGAGGAATCTGAGTTGAAGTTGTTCGAAGATTTTTAATTCTATTCTCTAATTAATTTTGTTACTAAGATATAATAGTTTTTATATCGTTAAACGCATTAATAAAAATATTTCATTGTGTTGGCTAGGAGTAGAACTTTTATGGAACATTACAAAATATTTTCTGATGAAAATCGTAGATGCAGTAAACTTTGTTTAACTGTATAGCCAACATTTCAAACTTCATTGTGATATTGCTTAGTATATAGGTTACTTATTTTGTTAGTATGTGAATATGTAATTATTGAGTGAACTTTAATAATGTTATTTAAAAGTTGAATATTAATTTGAACTAAACATGTAGTCATTCCCTTTCGTCGTTGTAGTAATTAATTACTTTAATAACAAAATTAATGTTGAAAATGACGGGAATTGAAGATTTTTTTTACTAACTAGTAACAAACGAGTACGGAAATTATCTTAACAAAAAATTAGATATTTAAAATGTTATTTATTATTCAAAAAATATTCAATTTAATTTGTGATATTTAGTTTCTTCCTAAACTATCAATGTAAAATGGTAATAGAAAAACTGATTCCTAAATAATTGCTTGAAATAGCAAATTATTAATCGGTAACTAATAAATTGTGAGTATAATAACAGCTCAATTTCTAACATTAGCTCAATATTGTATTTTTTAATTGTGTGCGCTAAATGTAATATCTACTGTATTCGTTGTTTTCATCATTTATCATTGTATTTTCGGTTTACGATAATTTTGTTACTTATTTAGTAAGTATTTTAGATTTTAAAAATAAAACATTTTTATACAATTATTTTTTTAAACCTCTTCTGTAGAAATAACTAAAAAAAATGAAATAATTGGAATATGAAGATATGATGCAAAGGCTGATTTCAGCATCGAGAGAGAAATCAATATCGCTAAATTCCAAGTCCATTAAAATCCATTTTCCTTTTTTCTTATTCAATAAGAATTTTCGTTAACAATTTCAGCAATTCTATTATTAGCACATTGTTAGCCTTTTTTGCTAAACGTTTTATAATTTGGTGCCTGTAATATTTTTATATTTGAAATAAATTTCAAAAAATATCTGGAGTAATAAGAAAATTATGATAGAAAAGTTATTTTTTTTGTAAATAAAAATATAGCTCCAAAACTAAGAGCTTTAGGACATATACACCGTGCTTCATTCGCGATTGCAACATGGGCGTTTCTATGAGTTGAACAAAGAAAGATTATTAAAATAACAGTTGTCAGAGTGAAAAGTTGCAATGACATAATATCACTTTTTCTTTTTCCTTTATAAGTGTCTAATTGAAATTGTCTTTGTTGCACCCACAGCCTATGTTGCAATGAAAAATGATGCAATCTGTATTGATAGAAACTTTTCTTCTTAAAGTCATCTAAATATTCACATCCTGAAGTATCGGCACTCAATTAATTAACACCCTGTATAAAGATAGTTTAAGCTCCTCTCAAAATCCACTTTACATAGCCATCAGTAGCTAGTTTTCTAAATCCATCGGTTATCTCATTTCGACGCGTTGCGAAGAAGCTCCGCTCTGCTGATACCAACCGTGCAGAACTTTGCTTTTGAATTGCTTCAAAAGTGGTTCGTATCAAATGATCGATTTTTTGATTAATTTGGGAGCAAATCTTTGATCTTTAGTTACTCACGTGGTCTTTTGCATTTTCCAATCTCTCATTGCTATATACCCAAACTAGCTGCATCTCTCTCATTCATCGACAACACTACCTCTTTGTCTACACCGCGTTCATAGTTAGAAGGTCTAAGGTAATATTTCAATATTTCAAATTAAAAAATAAATTAAAACAATAACCTACAGTTTATTGTGCAATTATCAGATAGTTTAAATTCGTCGTGAAATAAAATAATGGAAATAGCAGTACCTAGTTTTCCAAATTCATCGGTTATCTCCTTTCGGTACGTTGCGAAAACAATAACGCCAACAGCGGTTTCATCACTCAATTGAAAAACAAAGATAAGAACCGCGAATATCAATATGGAAAGCCTTTGATAAGATAAGATAATAACGTGTCTGAATACAGTAGATCCCTATTTCGGATAAATGTCTTGAAAATGAATTCGCGAAGCGAGCCCAAAAAGCACGGTAAATTCCATTCGTTCAAAAGCCTGTTCGAGATCAAAAGGCCAGCGAAACCTCCAGCTTCGAACGGCGACAGTGCAGTTACATTACCTAGAATGAAATCGAAAAACGACGAAGATGAGTTGTTAAGTAGACGCAGATTATTCGCTCGAAATACTACCCACCGTAGAACTGCCAATAGGAGTAAGTACAAGAGAGACAACCAGCGAAAATTTAACAGTGAAAGTCACGTCCATGAAATCATCAATCGCTTCGAAAACGGTGAAACGTCTCCGCCGTGCGTCGATCAAACGAATCCGAATTTGGGTGACGCGGTTAATGATATAGTTAAAAAAGCGCTTGAGAAGAGAGATGAAGAGCTTGCGATCCTCAAAAACCTGCATAAGAACACCGAAATCAAGAAGCGTAACTTCAACGCCGTAGAAAGGAAGATACGGAGTTTCATCGAAGCCGAAAACAAACAGGAGACTGAAGAATACAGGAAAAGCGTCATCAATGAAATGGACCTTGAGTTAGCCCAAATGAAAGCGGATGGTTTTCTCGACGAAGAAGGAAACGCATTAACTGAAATCGATGCAGAAGAATCTTTATTATCCAATTATTTATCCACCATGAAGAATAACAGCATTGTAGATAAAGAAGATGATGATGTATTCTTCACTAATGGAGAACATAAAAATAACAGTGGTAAAAAACATAATGCTAGTGAATCAGCAGCAGCTTTAGAAGAACAAAAATATGGAGCAATCGAGCAGGATACACTTGTAACAGATGAAGACATGGCTATTCTAAATAGCAAGTAGGTAGTATTTACAGCATTTATCACAGCTATTTATATCTAACAAAAATAAGTGCAGTACTACTGTGAATAATACTTAATTGCTTTCCTTGAGTAGGTACACATCTAAGTATAATTAATATTAGTTAATAATATAGGTGGTATCAGTTGAGAATTCTACTGATAGGATTTTCAGTGTCAATATAAGATTAAATAATAGCATTTTTTAGGTATGATTATTTAGGGAGAATTAAAGCATCTTCATTTGAACGAAATTTTACAGCTGAGATTGACAGTACTTGACAAGAATTAATAGGACTGAAGAAACTGAAGGATTATCAATATTTTGTGTTGTATTATTTCATTTCAAAAAACAGTGTTCAGGGAAATAATATATTAGGAAATAACAAATAAGAGCATAAAAGGAAATAAGACCAATAGGTAGGGAGTAAAACACAAATAGATCTACCATAGTCAATGAAGTCATTAAAACAATTTACCAATAAAGCATTAATTTACATTGCCTAGTTACATAAAGAAACTGACACATAATACTTGCGTGTATGATGGGCATAAACAAAATATTCCACTTATTCAGGATTGAAGCTTCGAGTAATTTAATTATATCGACAAATATTTAATATTTTCCTAGAGAATCATACAGAACTTAATTTTTTTTGTAATATTTGTAATTGTAACACTGAATTTTTTATAAGAATGGCAAAAATAAAAATCCCGAGCCGTCGAATTGTAATACTTTGAGTAATGAATTTTTGCGATAAAATTGCGAGAATATTCAGAAGTTATTACGGAAGTGATAAGTTCGCTAAGGCACACGCGAAATGGTTTCGAAAAGTAAATGTAAAAACTCATTTTGCTATGTGTTGCGTTAATGTTAGGTGGTATACACATAAGCTCATAATATAATTTTTTAAAACACAACTAGTAACGCGATAAGCGCACAGGAATTGAAATATAGATAAAAAATGGAAAATATGTAAATATTAACAACGTAGTTGTCATCCGTTCGGCGGTCATTACGCAAACAACGTCTAATTTACAAACGATTTTAGGTTTCAAGACGCCTTTAGTGACTCTCTGGATATCGAAAACGGGCTTCATTACGTCGAGGCTTACAATAGAGAAGATGAAGAATTAGTGGATGTTCAAGTCATGATCGACAGAAGGACTGTTAGTTTAAGCGACAAACAAACCATCAAAACGATCTTGAAGGAATCGGAAATGATCCTTCATCAAAAAGAAGACGAATCGTTCGATGTCATCCAAGACGAACAAACTAGTGGGAGAAGCAGCCAAGAAATAACACCCAATAATCCGACCAGCAGCAAACAAGACCTCCACGCAGATGCAGATAAATCATCGCAGGAAAGCATAGTCCAATTCGAAAATCCATTCAACAGATCAACCTTTTATTCGACTACCTCCCATGAAAGTTCCCAACAGGACGAAGACGATGAAGGAATCGACGTTTACAGAAACAAAGAAGAGGTGTATTCCAGCGTTAGAAGGGAAACCTTCTGCGACGACAATGGCGTCATTCGTATTGAACGAGTAGCTTGTTATCCTACCATCTCCTCGCCGATCAGCAGGAATAACTCAGCCGCTTCTACTAAGACGTAAGTCTAATACGATCCTTCTAAATATGATAGCAATTTCTTAAGCGTTGATTATTTCCAGATTAGAATATATAGTAGCTGAATTGAAATCTACGGAAAGGAAATATGTCGACGATTTAGAGAAAGTTATTAAAGTAAGGACAACTGAGATACCTACCATTCTAACCCATCATACTTTATCAATTTAACATCCTCTGATTTTTATATAAAGTATTATTTGAGTACAAAGGAACACAATCAAGTTTTATCTCTTATTCATTAAATAAATAGTAGATATCCGTAGATGTCAGAACTTTAAAAAAATTCTTACTAAAATTAACGATTTCAGGTGTTTAAACCGTACATAGATATACATACACCGCAAATGCTAAAAATTCATCAAGGATATCTCTTTGGAAATATTGAAAAAATCTACCGACGGCAGCGGAAGTTTCAAGAGCGCTTAGATAAAAGCTATGATGTCGATGAAATTGCAAATTGCTTTGTCGATAACGTACGTTTCTTCGACTATCCACTCGATGTAATTTTAAATCGGTTTTAATATTTGTAGCAATTATTGTTCGAAATGTATCCCAGTTACTTTAAAAACAAGCCCAAGGCCGATGCGTTGTTGAAGGAGTTCAATAATATCATTAAGGTACACAATCTATGAAATATTCATTAGAATGTATTAATAGATGCGATTGTAGGAAATGCAAGAAAACCTACAGGAAAGACTGGACTTTTCTGCTTATCTTCTAACTCCTGTACAAAGGCTAGGGAAATACATCCTGTTTTTAGAGAACATACAGAAGCAACTAGATAAATTAGATTTATCCACCTATAATGTTCAAGCAGCTTTATTTATAGTTAAAGAAGAAATGTCGAAAGGAAATGATTCAGTAGCGATTGAGTCCATAGAGAATAGTCCAATCAGCAAAAAAGAATATGGATCTTTCGTGATAAGAGAAAAATTCAATGTTATTAAACCTAAAAGAGTGGATTCTACTATGGTTTTTCTCTTCACAAATGTCGTTGTTTTCACCACAACCGATACGGTAGATATTTTTCGATTTTGGTTGCTTCTCGGTTATTATGTTTGGGTTTAACTTCTAGCGCAACCTTGAAAATTTTCACTATTACGACAAAATCAAAATGGAAGATCTCAGTGTAGCCACGTTCGACGATTATACAATACATTTAACTGATTACACGAAGAGCAAAAAGAAGCAGAACCCCAACAGATACAGTCGAAATACCTATGTACTGGAATCAAAAAACGAAAAAATATGGAAAACGTGGAAGGAGGAAATCGAGAAAATTCTTTGGGATCAATTGGTGAAAGCGAAAGGTATATTTTTTTACTTATATGTACCTCCAGTAAGAGTCATTACTTTCATCAATCTCAAAAATAAATATTCCATGATAAAATTAAACAATTTGTCTACCTTTTACAAAACTTTTCAACTCCTTTATTATTCCTCCAATATTTTTGAAATGATATGAACGAAAACAACATTTGGCTTAAATATTTTCAAAACAAACACTTGTTATTCCGCATAATTAAACACCAAGTAAACAATTTAATTGTTTCCAGAAAGTTCAGTGCACAGCCCTAAAAAGTACAAAGAGAATCGCAGCAGAATAAAATCAACAGGTGAGAAACAATCAAGAATTCACCTAACAGTAACATCATCATTTCCCCACATCAATTCCACGTGCTCGTTCGATCATTACAGTGCTCGTTTTATTTTCATGTTTCATGTCTTCTTCCAAAGCATTTTGCCTATTTGGAAGAGCTCGCACTTTCACCAATCACCTAGCTAGAAGCTTGATTACCCATGTATTACAGCGACGGCATAATGGCAGACTAGTGATACCCGATGGTGAAGCCAAGACGAGAGTCGTCGTCATTCGCCGGTAGGGGTGTTTTAATTCGACCCTCTTCGTATGTGAGTAAATCCTCGAGGATGATAAGCCGAACTCGCTTGGATTTGTACCGGGTTGTTGGAGCTTGGCGCTAATGAAATACTGAGATTATCAGCTGATTGTTAAGAGTCTAGGCTCTAAAGGTTGTGAAGCTAGTTTTTTTATTCAGGAATGTTGTGAGGGGTATTGTTGTTAATTAATTTGGTAAAATTTGTTTTGTCTTTGGGGCTTTTAGTGCAATTTTTGGGATACCTGGGACTTTATGTTTGTGTTTCAGATTCAAAGCATGTAAGGGAATAGGATTTACTTGCTAAGTATCCAAAATTGTTAAAAGATGGTTTTATAATATACAAGATTTATCTATAGAATCCCTTTAATCAGCATTTAGAACATCATTTCTAAAAGCCTTGTATTATAGTATTTCTTCATATAATACCATCTACATTCGTAATTTTCGAACTAATTCCTCATTATTTTATTGGCATAATAGGTTCTTTTCATTTATTAACTATTGTACATTATATTAATTTCACTGCTTTTCTACTGTTCATTATTGATTTCCATTCCTTCCTGTTTGTCATTAACTTGTACTTTACATAAGTTTTCTCGGATGATTTTTTCTATGATCTTTGAGAAATCATTTGATAAAACTTATAATCTGACCTAAATACTCTTTTGGGTGTATTTTATCAATGCACATATAAATTTATCTACCGCAAATAAGGAGATTATTATTACTGTACGAGTAGTAATCTTATAAGTAGTTTTTAATATAGTCGTTGATAAATTCACGAACTAATTTTAATAAAATATCAGTACTTTTGCAATTATTAAAAGCTATTTTATATGAGAATGGGTGAAAAATTAATTTTTATTTCTTTTCTCTTGCAGGTTCGTCAGTATTTTATTGTGAGTAGGTACTAGAAGAATTAGTAGGAACCAATTGGGCTATTTGTAAAAATGTTTTATACATATCTGTTAAATAGTTTGTTTATATTTATTTTGTGATATAAATTATTTAATTAAAAATTATTTAGATTTGTAAATAATTACAATTATAAAGTAAATTATTCGACGTATTTAAACTTTCTTTATACTTACTTCCATTCGAGTAAACCATAGTAATAAACACTATTATTACTCAAATGCTTACATATGTACAGATTCATATTAGTTCTTGATAAAAAAATTATATAATTAATGTTAGTAATGGCAAATAAATTAGTAATACAAATCGGGCATACTTGCAGCCGGAATCATTGCAACAATTAAAGCGATTCACGGGAAAAAATTGTTTTAAAATAAATCCTCATAGGTAATCTAAAAAGTTAAATTAAGAATTATTAAGTAGGAAGTTCTATAGATTCTTGATTCTATAAATACTGTACCTACAATAAAATCTCCTCAATTTACTCCAGAACTTATTAATTAGTAGAAATTTGAATTTATTTTATTTGAAATTATTATTTTGACTTTATCATCATAATTTTCAATTTAAATGATTATAAAAGAATTACGAAATTCCAAACAACTGCGCTTCTGTATCTTCACAGTATTTTATCAATAAATTACCAAGTTTCCAATATGAACATTGAACACTAACGACGCTCTGCTGTTGCATACTTATAAATCAACGACCCGGCCCTCCTAGTCTAGTCACTAATTCAATTTGAGTATCATCCAACGCTCGGATTAGAAAATAGAATCCGAATAGAGTATCGTTTCACAACTCAAATTGGCGTGTGCTTACTTACCTACTTAACATAATTATTCATTATTAAAAACGAAATTGCGGCGTGCGGGCGGCGTTTTAATTCGTCGCGCGTATTATTTTTTAACGGGATTCGACCGTAGAATAATTTCCTGCGTCAATATATCATCTATTTTAAGTTCGGTTCAGTCATTGTTATGTCGGCGTGCCAGCATTATGTCGCTCGCGATTTTAAAACAACTAAGACATTGGTAGTATTGTTGCGAAGTTTAGTCATTCGCGATTAAATCCGCGATAAAGATAAGATAGGAGGGCCAGATAAGGAACGGTTTTTACACGCAAAGGATATCACAATGTTACGAGCTAATCTGGCGTAGACAGCCGATTTATGGAGAACGTAGAATTGAGAAGAACCTCCGCGAGGAAGTCCAAGAACAAGCTGAAGTTCGCGTCCTTCACTTCGTACTTCCGCAGGAGCCATATGAACGGGCAGCTGATCTCGGAACCGACGAATTTCGAGAAAAAGGAGTTCCAGGTGGAGAATTTGGCGCCGCACGTTTCGATACAAGAATGCCCTTTCGATGTCACCGGCTACGGGAAGCTCATCATGAGGGACAAGTTCAAGATGAAGAGGCCGGTGAAGAAGGAGAGCGTCACCGTTTTCATGTTTGAGAGAATCATCGTGTTTACAAGTGTGAGTATAATTATTTATGAACGCGATTTTTTTTGTTTATTACCTGTTGTATTTCTCTGTAATATTTATTACTGTATTGGTACACTAATTATTTTGTTCCGTATGCTTTGTTTGGTTTACGGATAAGGATAAACGTAAAGTTTTCGGAATTTAAATATAGTGTTGTAAACAAAAGTTGTATGTTATGAAAGTTTTTAAAACCGCATCCAAAACCACTTGATTGTTTTCTTTATAGAAAAGTCGCAACATAATAAAAAAAACTGTATAAAGTGAATATCATTACTGTGGGGACATATATTATAAGGACAAATAATCAAAAAACTTATCGTCATGGGAAAATTATTTGAGAAATTTGCAATGCAAAATCATGAATTTTGCAGTTTATTATGTATCTATTTTGCATAGATATTTTTGTTTATTTCAACAGAAAAATATGTAGAACACTTAAATCCGGTCTAATATTGGGTAAAAAATTTCCAGTATGTGCTTACATTACTTACTCATTTGATTCGTTGAAAAATATTCTTACTTCTTCTTTTATTTTAATTCTTACTTCCAAACATTTTTTCAAAAATTCAAACCATTATAGCACCAACCATACCTACTATAATGAAAATTTCAAAAAAACAAAAAAAAACTTTTAAAATTGGCATCTAAAATCTAAATAAATATCACATCCTGTCTCTTCGATGTGATATTTTAATTAAATATCTCTCTGTAAATCCCTCAGTCTTCACCTTCACCTGTACAAGCTATAGAGTCTTTATAAACATACATCAAGTGAAACCCCGAGCTCTCTATGGAGGTCGTGAAAAAGCCGAGATAATCGTGGTTTAAATAGACAATTATACAAATTTTCAGGAAGAAGAAACGGATTTATACTATTATCTAGGCAGCATACAAATGACCAACCTGAGCATGGTAGCGCCGAAAAAGAAAAATAAAATATTACTGGTAGATTACAACAAAATGAGGCAGCCGAATTTGAAGCAGATGAACGTCGAGTACAAGTTGAAAACGAAGAACGTGGACACGGCCAAAGCCTGGAGGGAAGCGATCCAGAAATGCCTGTGGAAAGAGTTGCTTTCGGCCAGAGGTCAGCAATGCGACGTTGATTGTCGGTGTGAAGTTCAATCAGGCAAGATTCACGGTTGCTTTTTCATTAAATTTCACGTTTTATCGATTTGTAATTACTTATTAGATACCTATAATTTACCTATAACAGATGCCAATGGCTGCTAAGATAAGGAGGAAATATTCTTACCTAGAAAAGCCCTCACCAATATTAATAATTGCAATTCGATTATTGGTATTATTATTATTCACATTTTGGCCGGCGCGCTGGGGCTTTACAGAATAAAAAATGCCACTTTTATTGAAACGTATTAAGCACTTAACACATCCAATGTTTTGAGTTTTTTTAAGTATTAATTAAGAAAGGCAAATGACACCAAAAGGAGAAATAATTAAGCACCGTAAGGCAATGTAATTAATATTTTTTTGCAAATTGCCAAAGACAGAACAAAAGCTCTCGGTTACATTATTTGCTTTTAGATTACGCTAAATTGGGCATAGAAAAAGGAAAAAAATGAGCACGAAACTGTAAATTATTTAGTAAATTGACCAGAAAATTTGGAATATCGTCGAAACAACATTTTGGATAAGATAAAAATTAAAAGTATAATTAACAATATACCATATATATATCATCGATTTCTTATACGATTTTTATCGAATAAAAAATTTTATATAGCACTTTTGATTGGTAAATACTGATTACATGGAATTATGTATACGGAGATCTCCAACGACCTCGTTAAAACTAAATTAACTAAGTAAGGTATGAAAGCTTTTTTGATCACAGCAATGTGAAAAATGTGCTTAGATGTATCATCTGCTTTCCTTTGCAGAACATTGTCATGCTATTTTATTGAAGACGCTTGGTTTTTTATCATCAGCCACACATTTGCTTCAAAATGTTTTCAATTGGTTCATATGCATGAAAAAGAAAAATTTTTAAATACATTGAGTGCCAGATTACACAGCCAATTCATTACTTAAGGTTCAGCAATAAACTGAATTAGTGACACATAGTGATTTTTTGTAAATTTTCCACCTTTGATATTTCCCTGCCCAAATTTTTCCCCAGCACATTTTTTTTACTAGTGCATCTAATGTAAAAATCTAATCTCAAACTATGATTTTTTTAAGCCAGGAACCTTTCTAACCTTTCTAGCCCCCTTCAAAAATAAAATTGAAGTGTTTTGGGTTTTTGCAGGAAAAATTTGTGCAGGGAAATATGGGAGGTGGAAACTTTTACCAAACTTTAATTAAACTAATCTTACAGAGCTGTAGCATTCAACGTGTTAAAATAACTTTTATCCGACTGCTGATAATTTTTCATATTTATTTCAACTTTTTCCTTTACCTACCTTACGGGTTAAATAATCAAAAATGCAGCAGTCGTAGAAAAAATCCTACATGATATTGGGTTCGATATAAGAATTTATTATGCATTTTCTACCACTAATAACTTTATATTTTTTTATTTTTCAGAAAAATCGTTGGAAAATATACTTACTCATATGTAAAGCGCGCTTCAATTTTTTAAACTGTGATTTTAACCAACAGGAACATGTATTACTGTTGCTTAATAAAGACTTTTTGATTTTTCAAAGTATATATTCTTCTAAGCGCTATAATTAACATTAAAATTAAAATAAAATAACTAAGAAAAAAGAAATAAGGACTGATTTGACACAAATTAAAAAAATATATAAACGATTTAACTTAAATGTTTCCTGAACACAAAGTGGACGGTTTAAATTAAGTATAAAATTCAGCATACATTTTGTAAAATTATCCAAACTGAAGAAAATAATTTTACAGAATGCACCTACGAAAACAGCACTCTATTAATAAAACAATTAACAAAAATTATATTATCTATATAAAACTAATGTTCATAACAATGTTCAGAATATACGTTGTGTAATTTATAACTTCTCATATTTAGAAATTGAACTTGCTATTCATATAGTACGGTTACAAACGGGCCGCTTTCTAAAAAGTTATTCTCACTTTACTTAAAATTGGTACGGAAACTTACATAAAACAGAATAAAGTTCATTTACAATGAGTGATTTTAAAAATAGTCTATTTACATATTAAAGCAGATCTACGTTTCCGCTTCGATGTATAAGTAGTAATGCAATAATAATTTATAGGGATATAAACTTTTAGGTTTTCTGTACAAAAACTGTGTTCATACATACCTAAATTTATTGAAATAAGTGTACTATTTTTTCGGATTGTTCAACAATTAGATAAACACGTTTAACGTTCGTACAAATAAAAATTAAAACTCTCCTAAACAATATTCAAGTTAAACTGAAAATGACGTCTCGTTTGTGTACTATACAGGGTGTCCCGCTTAAGAATCGACACAGAATTTTTAACATTTTAAAAGGGCATCATCCCTGATGAACACTTTAAAGTAGATCATTGGATCTCTCCTAACTATCGATTAATGCTCTTTTGTTGCACTCAACGTATACCAAATTAACTTGTTTTAAGTTAGAGTATTACTGAGATATTCTTTTTTTTATTTGTAACTCCATTTAGAAGGCCTGTAACTTTCTATTAAGTTAAGTTGGGCACCCCCTTTTGGGCTCCCCTACATGCTCCTGCTCAGTGCTCTTTCTGTCGGTTCTTATGCGGGACACCCTGTATAGCCAATCGAGTAAACATGCATACAGTCGGTGCAAAGCAAATCATTCGGTATTTCAGATCCTGACCTCATCGCCAAATTATTGTGAACATACTGTATACTAGTGCAGTATTTTTCTAATTTTTAACGATTTCTTTAATATTTCTTTAAATCAATAGAGTGAAAATCTAAAGGCTAATCAAAAGCAAAGCGGCTTTTTGATATAGTACCTACA
Organism: Phyllotreta striolata; assembly: GCA_918026865.1. Taxonomy (NCBI): domain Eukaryota; kingdom Metazoa; phylum Arthropoda; class Insecta; order Coleoptera; family Chrysomelidae; genus Phyllotreta; species Phyllotreta striolata. Next base: position 8,358,679 of record OU900095.1, read on the forward strand.
ATTTCTTACAGTAGCGAGTTCGCTCATCATCGTGGCAGTAAAATATCTATCAATAAAAATTTCCTTTCGAGATAATTGCGAACGATAGAAAAATGGATAACCTAAATAAATTGCATCGTTATCTCGAGTGAAATTGATTAGAAATTGATTTAAAACGCATGAATCATTAAATAAATTGTTTGCAGTTATCTCGAATGTAATAAGCACTATCGGTCATACCTATTTACATATCTAAATCTTAATCTTAATAGATCCAGTTAACGGGAACCCATTGGTGCTCGGTGGTAAGCGTGTCTAAGGCTTCGATGATTTGCTTGAATGTTGAATCGAAATCGTTATTCGTAATCACTAAATCTATGTATTTATCGTACGTTCTCTGCATACTGGCGCTGTCTTCTAAGGTCCTTTTGAGATCTTCCTCCTAAGAAACAGACGTGAGATTCGTTAAATGGAACTTAAGTAGGAATAAATTTATGATTCATTAAGTATGAGACGGATTAATTAATTGAACTCACCTCGTACAACGAAGCCAAAGACTCCAATGTTCTTGCTCTTCTTGAACTATAACGTATCGAGCTTTGTCGGTCAAACTAACATGCAGAAAAATAAATTGAAATAATAAATAAAAGCATTCCAGATTTCGGATAAAATAAAAACATTCATTCCAACGCTTTTAATTAAATTTTGAAGACAAACAACATATTTAACTCCACTAACATCTTAAGTTTGATTTCTATATTTTTTGGAAAATTAAAACAAAAAAGCAGTAGGGTAGGGTGAAAAGTTCTCGGCCTGAATCATTTAGAACTGTCCAGATCAATCTAGACCGCTCCAAAAGTCCTCTTATAAAAGGCTCCATAGTTATTTAGAACGCTCCAGAATCAATTAGAACTATCTAGAACCATTTGGAACGATACAAAATCATTAAAAACTGTATAGATGCATTTAGAAGGCTTAAGAACCATTTATAACGCTCCAGAATCATTTAGAAAGTTCCAATGTCATTTTGAACGCTCCAGACAAATAAGAACAAATAAGACAAATAAGAACTGTCTAGAACCATTTAGGAGGCTTTAGAACAATTTAGAACGCTTCAAAATCATTTAAAATCTTTTGAAATTTTATTTAGAACCATTTAGAACGCCCTAGAATCATTTAGAACTGTCTAGAACTAAATATTTCGGCTTAATAAAGGATATTATTTTTCAACTGAAAATTGCGGCAAATTTCATTGTCTGGCCGAGAACTTTTCACCTCTTCACCGTTGTAGATTAATAATTCAATAACATTTCTTCTGAATAACTAACTACCTATGAACTTTCAACATTCAATCAATACAAAACATCAAACATGTAATAAAAGAAATTTCAAAAAATCTCACCGTTAGATTCCTACTTGAATGCCTTAAATTCGAATGGCTTTTTCCAATATCGTACAGATTTTTTAGTTGCTCCATGCCGGGCGCTGCGATGAAAATCACGTATGGAAGAAATTCTGAGCTATTGTGAAGCAACTTCAACGACATGGGACTGCAATCTAGAATGCACATTTTTCCCTAAAAATGAAAAATACGCCAAATAAATCAAAAATTGTACGCAATATTCCACAACAAATACCTGTCTAATAACGTCTCTGATGCTATCTAAATGTGTTCCGTATATGTGGCCATTATATTCACCATACTCCAAAAATTTGTGATTTCTGATGTCTTCGTCCATCTTTTCTCTGTCCGCAAACCAATAACTTTGACCAGCTTCTTCTAACACCCTCGGAGGTCGTGAAGTATCTGCAAAAAAATTATGATAGAATAGTACGAACTATAAAATACCATTTAATTACTGAAATAACTATTTAAATAACGAATTTAATATCCTTATTATCCTGCTGAAAGAAAATTCAATCATCTTATAGGAAACGACAATCTACTTTAGTGACTTCTTCGTGCCCTTCATCCGCAACAAACGTTTTATTTCGATTTTTAGTTACGCTATAAAATGATTATGCGGATGCACAGCAATATCGTTTAATTTTCAATCAAAATATCGATCGACTAAGGGCAAAAATTAAATAGGTGCAAACGTTGCATGACCAAGTCTGCCAACCGTTTCGCAACGTGATGTAATTTTAATAATTGCTGGAATAAAAAACACGCAAATTTTTCAATTATTAATTGCTTTCGACTCTCTACAGAGCACTAAAAATGTTTCGTTGGATTTTCATTTATGTATATGAATTTTATAGAATTATTAATATATCACTCTACTAGAAATTGCATGGGTGTATAGGAGATATTTGCACGTTAAGCATAAATAAACCTGAGAAGAATCAAATACCAAATGAATGAAACTGTCTAGAACAATCTAGAACGCTGCAGATTTATTTAGATCTGTCTAGAACCGTTTAGAACGTTCCAGAATCATTTAGAACGCTCCAGAATTAATTAGAACTGTCTAGAACCATTAAGACGCTCCAAAATCTTATAAAACTGATCATTTTAAACCTTCACCCATTCTTCGTGAGTGATGATTTTAATGAAGTTTTTCAGTTATTTGACTTCTGTGGCGTACACGATGAAGTTAAGAGGCTTGCAAAACAAGCAGATGGTTCGAATAAACACATAGAGACCACGTCAATCCATCCTACATTGAATAACCTGATACCATGACCTCCTCATAAGTAATGAAGAGGTAGTAGGAAGAGAAGGTGGTGTTAAATCCTGAGCCTCAAACCTCCAGTTGCTCTCTTCCCTAACACCAAAGGATACTCCTTAGAAAAATGATCTCATTGAAAGGGTTGGTTCGATTCGTTGGAGTTAGATGGGGGATGATGTTACTTGGTGGACACAAAGACGAGACATGTATTTAAATAAAAAACTGCAAGACTTACAGGGAATGACTCCAGCGAACTTCTCCGTATCGCTGTTGATCAACCTGGTCTTCAGCGTCCTCCTGCCGACGCCCTGCGTCCCGATGAGCACCAAAGTCTTCCTCTTGAACGGCGGCATCTTCGTCACCTCCTCGTACAACAACAGCTCCGCCTTGTCGAAGTCGCAATTGCTCTTCGACTGATACGTAATTTTCTTCTTCTTCTTGGAGATGCGCGCCCCGCATATGCTTATCGTGTGCACGAAGTCCGCCTCGGGCGGCACGAACGCTTTCCTGCGCTCCTCCAGCTCCAAGGAGGGAATGAGGCCGGTGGTGCCGTCTCCGCCCACTTTCTTCGCCTGCCACCAATTCGGGTCTCTCTGGTCGACGATTTGCAGGATGTCGCCCCTGTCGAAGGGCAGACCGATTTCCTTGCAGGGTAGCAACGTGTCCTCTTGCGGGTCGTATTCGAATAAAGCTCGCATGTAACACTGACGAAAAATAAATAGCATCATTATCAATATTATCTTTACTAGCTTTATCATTCGGGTTACGGAAACATAGTTATTCAGTAAGTTATTCAGGCAGTTGTTCAGTCAGTTATTTAGTCAATTATTCAGTCAGGTAGTCAGTTATTCAGTTATTTATTTAGTCATTTATTCAGTCATTTATTCGAGTAAAGTCACCATTCGAGTAAAGAATGATTATATTACCGTTAATTTCTTTTTGATTCCGTTGTTTCCGTTGGCGACGACTATATTGGAATGAGTCACTGGATTCGGGTTATTTCCGCTGTGCACTTTAAGCGTAACGTGATCCTTGGTTTTCGCTATTTCCGTTTGAAGGTCCTCCGGCGTCGCCACCGGCGCGCCGTTGACTTCTAGAATAACGTCCCCGATGTGCAGCAGACCCTGCTTTTCGATCATTCCCCCTTCGAGTATCCGCGCTATGATGAGATTCTCGTTGTCATCCACTTGCACCTGAAGAATTGTTTTGCGTCAATACGTTTATAAACGTTTCACTAAAGCTATGGATGTCGCAACATGTAGATATTATCGAGTAAACTATAGATGTTGATTACAGGATCACAGGGTGCTACTTACCGTCAATCCTAAGGGTTCTCCGGCTTTTTTCCGCACCCCCACCATCCTGTACTCCTCGCCCGTCATGCCGTTGGGAAATAATTTCGGCGAATGGCTCTTGCCCGACGGTGGATTGTTGTAGGCTTTGGCGATGTCGTCGTGACACTCGACCAGGTGTTTCAATTCAGGGCTGTTGAGTAGCGTTCCGAGCTCCCTGGCGTCCCGGTTCCAAGACAAACTGCAACGTATCTGGACCTCTTTCAGCCAATCTCGCGCCTCTGTTGTGACGGGCTGCGGCGGGTCTAGGACTTCGTCTTCAACTTCGTGAACCTGGAACGAGTTTGATTGTGAGGAATTGTTGATTTTGGTGGCGATAAAACGCTAACCATAGTGGATGTTTGTTGAGTTGATTTCGGTATTGTTTTAGGGAGTGAACTGAACTCGATACTAAATGTTGTATCGATCAAACGAATCGGATAAAGTGAGTTTCCCTAAGTTTTCGAACAAGTCGGATGCGTAGGATCTCGAATAAATTATGCAGGTTTCATGCCGAAAACAAATGTTCAAATTGGTTCTCGTATGTTTTACTACTTCAGTAGCTTCGCTACTTACCCTTAGTAGATAAATATTTTGTCAATAATTTTTGGGTTGAATTAAATTTAAATTAAATATTTGCGTGTCTTCAGAAAATTGTCTCTAACGTAATTACTAACATAAATTGAGCACCTTTAGTAATTCCTTCACCACTACATAATTAAACAGATACCAGTTGATATCTTAATTTGCATATTGTCTAAGCACCAAGATTAAATTACGTTCAAACATAAACGAACGCGAAAATTGAATACCACAAGATATTAGTCATGTAATTTATTAATTCATTCCTTCGTGAATCATTTTCGTTCATAACATTAATAGATACAAACTGCAATATTGTTTAAACCGATTTACTTTAATCTGAGCAATAATAAGTCACACATTGAAATTAATGCAATGTGCAATTTTTTATTCCTTTGCAGCGAGACAGAACTTAATGTCAAGAACATCAGAACACCCACAGAAGTGATTATACTCATTTATAGAGTTATTTATTCATATTGTTACTTTCACGAGACAAAGTAGGTACAGCATAAGTCAATTTTCTTATTTAATTTCACTTTTTCTTTTGTATACTTCTCTATACACGGTAATTTTTAATCTTTCTTTCCATAGAGTAGAAAAGTAGAACAGTATTTGGAAAATAAATTATTGAATCGTTAGGTATTCTCTTTTTAAATTTTGTGTTGTTAAAAAAACATTCAATCAAACATGCGGATAACTAAAATTTAAATCACCTTTTAAGTGACATTTTAATGCATCGAAATTTTAAGCCCATTAAACACAGCTCGTTTAATGGGCAGTTGCAAAATTAAATAAATTTAACGTGTACAATCGTAAAAGTACGATATATTCTTAAATGTGGGTTTATTTGGTATTGAAAAAATTGGAAAAATTGAATTTGGTTTCTGTGAGTATGAACGGAAAATGTTATAAATTCCTACACTATAAGCTGGTGTTTCGTTAAAAAATATATCAGAACACCTACGCTAGTATGCGTGCACTCAATTATGGCATATTAATAGAACTGCATTACTACATTTTTGAAAAAAATAGTATTGTATACAATCGAGAACTATCCGAGTTGTTTTACTTTTAATAAAATATACCATTTGTTTGTACCATAAATTTGTTTTCTCAAATAAACATCGGCAGATCGTTCAATTAAATATGTAGATAAATTAATTTGAACAATCCAACTATTCTGCGCATATTTGATTTTAAACAAAATTTAAAAGCTATATTAACATAACAGCAATGCAAAATCATCTTTTTTTTTTGTCAAGTGTATTATAAATACTGAGTCACCTGTGCCTTATGTTAATGACGATTTTATGTATTTGAACTTTCGGAATATTTAAGAGTACCTTGTCAACAAAATTTTTCTGTTCAATATTACCAAAAAAATTTAAAACGATACATTTCGTTACAACGATACATTCAATATTGATTTAAACGATAAATCATTAAAATAAATTTACGAATCCCACATTCCCACCCACCAATATACCTATTTGTACCAATAGTATTGACACTGATTAAATTCATAACAAGAAGGAACATTAGTAATATTCATAAACAACTACTGATTCTCATAATAATCTTTATTTGCTTAATAATTTTTGTTGGAGAATTTTCCAAATTGCAACGAGATTAGCATAGCGTTTGGTAAACTACCTAACAGGTGAAAGTCGATTGGAATTTCGTCGTGAAAAACGTTTCATCAACGATATCATAGCCTATCAATTCAAATCCGAAGCATTCATTTGAATTTGTAACAATGATGTTAACACGGAAAATAAACAAACAGCTCGGGGAAACTTTGATAAATCACGAACAGTCGCCGACAAGAAAACGTAGCTAACTTTAGTCTGTTTTCAAAGCAAGTAGATTGATGGTTTATTTAATTATTAGAAGAATAATAAACAAGTCCGAGCAGTCATAAAATTTAAGCTCCATATAACTAAATAGGTAGTAAGTAAGTCAAAAATGACTCTTCCAGGCTATGAAATAATTAACCTAGGTTCGGAGGTTCGTGAATCATAATTACAACGATGTAATAATAAAGTAATTTAAGTTCTAAATAAAACGACGACCTCAATTGCAGATAAAAGAAATTCGAAACGGTCGAGAAAGCAAAACTTCCTAGACAACAAACAGAAACCATAATTTTAATGGAGAAAAACACTTCAAATGAGAGTTTTTCAAACTTACGTAAAAATGGTACTACGTTATTTTAAGTACACGTTAAATATATTTATTGCCGAATTTAACAATGGTTTTCTGCTGCACACACTCTTCATAGTCTTCAATAAACTAATACACCTAAAATGAAAACGAAATGGATTAGAAGCTCTACAACATCTTCTAGCCTTTCTAAATAATTGTATTTCACTGCCAATGACGCATACATATCTAGGTATCCTTTTAGCTTTCAAAAAATAGTAGATTAAAGATGAATGTACCTGTTAATATTTTCGTAATTCTAGTCTCAAAAATGCTAGGGCATGGGAGCATATTATCTATTGTCTTTCTACTTATTACTTACTATAGCCTTTTTAATATTTATTCCCGTTTCTGTAGAAAACTTGAACACTATAACAATGCACGTTTTACGTATTCTATAGAATTACGCTATTGCGCTATTGTTGTGGTAACGTATTAAAAGACACGCTAATCATAATTTCATATTTATGGCACTGCTATATGTACTGATTGAACATGCATAAAATTATACGCACGTAGATACTTGAAACAATGGGTTATGCGGAAAAAAAGTTTATTTGACAATTCTAGAAAATTAATTAAATATCAACTTATAATTCTTTAAAAAGTGAAATTATTCATTCTTAGTTTGAGTACCCTAAAATTCTATAAGGGCAAATTATTGAACACTCTTCAATGTGTAGTATAATATTGTATATGGAACAAGATGTAATTCGAAAGAAAAAGTTTCTCATACAGCATTTATGAGTTGCGTAACTTTACTTTCTTTTTGAATACCTCAGTAAATCTTAAACCAAAAAAATTATAGATACATACAGTAACATAATTTAATGTATGTAAGGAGTAAAGATGTAAATGCAAATAGTAAAGTACTCCGTAATTTTGTAAACATTTACCTAGCAATATCCAGTTGAGTTGTCTTTAATCAAGTACAAATACACCTACTAAGTTATATTATACAGTTCGTTTTACTTTAGAGTATTTGTTTCGATTGGAATCCAAAGGACAAACGCATTTAAACAGGTTACACTATTCATTGCATTTCTTGCTCAAATGCTCAAATGAAATGCAATTACATCCACCACAAGCTTGTATTCCTTTCAATTTAGATGGATCGAATTGCAATGTGTGAAATCTCCGGATATTAGTTGGTTTTAATATGCAAAAAATAAATGTGTTATGCGCTTCAATAGTCAATAATTTATAAGGAGATGAAAAACTTCCAGTTACGCACTGTTAAGTACTTGTGTAATACTTTTTGTTGCTGCAAAAAGTAAATCTTATGACAAAATCTTTAGAGTACCGTAAGCAAAATGTTACAAATAGGTACTCGAAATGTAAAGTCGAATAATAAAAATAATGTATTATTATTTCGAGATAAAGAAGTTAAATAACAGGAATGACCTGAGCAAGAGGAAATCTATGGAAAAACGTGTGACAAGAGAAAAGATGGCATGCCAAGAAATAACCCTTTGAAGCATTTTCGGATCTTTAGATCTTGTTTCTTGTCAGTTACTGCATTGTGGGACTCTGTTGGTCCCATTTGAAGTACTGTAGTAATTTTGAAACACTGTGTAACATGAGTCAACATATTCTCCTTTTTCATCATTTCTTTCACCATTTTCATCTCTATGTGCTCTTAAGGATATAAATTACAAACCATTAAAAGAATTTCAAATATTTGGACACTTGCAGTGCAACTAATTGCAATCCAATTGCATTCTAAATTAAAATATCCTAAGTTATTTTAAGTTAGTTTTAATGAGGATTTTTTAAAAACAATTATTGAGACATTTAAATAAACTTTCTAAAAATGAATTATTAGTATTTCTGTTCAGTGTAATATTTGAATAAAGTATTAATAGTATGTATTTGTTATTAGTACATATACAAAATACTGCATTGGGTGTACTACACAGCCTATGCCACAATGGGCTGTAAATAAGATTTATTTTGATTCAAAGGTACAATTACAATAAACAGTTGAAGGCATTGTATGCATTATACTGTAATGTAATAGACATTACACAGGTAGTAAATTTATCTTCTTAATGTAATGCACAATCTTAAGACACTTTCCCACCAATTTGACAATTAATATAGTTTAGCACTACACACATAGGCTTATTAACCTTCTTCCACTAAGTTTTCTTTACTTGGATATTTCTTGAAGTAAATAAAAATCAAAACATCAAATATCATAAATTTCTTTTCCACAAGGTTACAATCACAAACTGTATATAATAGGTATTTCATAAACTGCATCTTTAATAAACAAAAATCAAAGAGCCCTTATTAAAAGGGGATTTACAGCGCGCTAAAAGCAACAGTATTTTACAGAGAACGCCACTGTCCAGCGATGATGATTTGTTTTGTTACCTACCCACCTCTGCGGTAACAGGTGTGGCTAGCTAGTTGTATTTAACAGTTTAAACGGAACTAAACAAAAGGTACGGAAAATGCGAAAACGACCAAAAGTCTTATCATCAATAACACCATCACCACGGAAACTATAATCACTTTACCTGTCTAATCTAATCAGTCCTTTGCTGAAATCGCAGTTCCCAGACACTCGATTTACGTTCAACTCGTCCACAAGCACCCGGATTTCTAGAAAGTATCACAAACGCGTAAACAATAGGCACAGATTTTGTCACAGTTACGGTTCTAACTAACAAAAAAAATCGATACGCTTTTTGGCGGATTGTAATCCGACGCCGTTTGCGCGCTACAAACAACCGTGTTCTTCGATACTTTTTGTGACTGTGTGTAAAAGAAACCGATTCGAGTCCGCAGGTTGTTCTGACATACGGTGAAATTCGTAACCATTAACGCTAACGAAGCCGTAGCCGTTGCGTTGCCCCGCTAGGTTAGGTTAGGTAAAGACAGAGTAGGGAGGGGAATGGAGGGAATCCGATGAGGTGGCTTCTTGACTCGCTCGTGCACTGGCGGCGGTGCCGGCGGCTCGGGGGGCTCCATAGAAGTTTGTTTTTGCCTGCTATATTCGGTGATTGGTCTGGTCTCACTGAGCAGAGATTTTTGTATTGGACAATTGCTTGTCTATTGGATCATTGTGATACGCCAGCACTGATCTGTGTGATCTTTGTGATGAGCTAGCACTGATCTATGTGCTCTTTGTGATGCACTAGCACTGATCTATGTGATCTTTTTGATACGGAGCACTGATCTCAGTGATCTTTGTGATGCGCTAGCACTGATCTATGTTACCTTTGTGATGCGCTAGCACTGACTGTGTGCTGTCTGACTAAAATCTATGCATAATAATGTAGGGGACAGTTGAGATGTATGGGTAAGTGCAGGTTTGTCTGCAATATGGTCAGTTCTATAAGTTGAGCAAAGAAACATTTATTAAAAAACCAGTGGTTTTAGTAAGAAAGTTGCAATCCCACAATATCAGCCTTTCTTTTTCCTTTATATGAGACCAATGGAAGTTATCTTTGTGTACCCATAACCCATAGACCATATTGCGTACAAATTTGCACTCATATGTATAGTATCTGTTCTAACATTGTGCTACTGCTACTACTACTACTACCATAGTATCAACAAATTATAAGATTTTTATGATTTTAAAATAGTATACGACTTGAATTTCAAGTACGCAACTGTTCTATACACGTAAATTTCATATAATTGAACGTGCAAGTATGAGCTCATCAGAGAAATAGTGTTTATTTCTCTTTAAAGGTAAATGACATTAAAAAGTTTTGTAAACTTGAGACAATTTGTGAAATACATTAGTAACTTTTTCCTTAAATGTCTACCTATTTTAATCAGTGTACTTAAAATTTGATTTTAATATAATAATAGTGGAAATAAATAATTATCATTCCTTAATAACGCTTGAATAAAATCCTTTAAAGACACATATAAAAATAAAGTTGAAGATAGAAATAAAGATCTTACAAGCACACCATTTTTTGCACATTAACCTAATTTTAATCAAATTACTCTTCTATCATTCATGGGGTTAATTCACTTGATCTTTGAGGACTGATTCATTTAATGAAAAATATCAGTAGCGTAGACAAATGATTGTAAGAGGTGTAAATATTAATGGTCGCGTTTGTTGTTTGAAGAAAATTAGCATTATTGTTTGTAGGCCACATTAATCAATCTACTGCCTTAAGAAACGTGGTAAGTACCTACATATACATAGAAGCAATTAAACGAGTTTCTTGCGTTCCTTTAAATTAGGGGTTTTCTTATCTCCATATAGCACTCTGTTTTTGGAACGTTCTGGACACGCGAGGATCGAGCGGAAAACCTAAATTACTTCTTCCTTTTCTACTTTGTGTAAAGAGTTTAGAAGTATGAATATACTACCAATTTATTAAATAAGTGCGTGATAAAAATAAATAGATTTCAAATAAGTGCACCAATAAATAGCAAATTGCATTTTCGATGCATCCTTTAACAATAAAGTAGGAAATACTGGAGAAATCCCATAAAATGATAAATTTACGATCGTAATCAGACGTGTCGTAAATAAAATAAAATTGGAAAGGGATCCCTGGCGAAATATATAGAAATAGTGATAACAAACGATAATTCCGTGCGTTCCTTCCATTAGAGTTTCCACCAGAGAAGGCCCGGAAGGACGTACAGATAATCTATTTGGGAAAGATAACCCACCGTTGTGTTTGACGTATAGGTGACATTATTAAATAAAAAGGAATCTGGCTTACCCTCACTAAGGTATTGAGTATTGGACTATCCATGAGTTCTTTAAGGAACAATAAATCAGTCTCGTTAATTCTCTCATTTTGAACGTCTTTCTCCATGTCTTCATCGTCGTCGTCATCATCTATGTATTTGCGAACTTGCTGGAATGTAACTGCAAATAAAATAATGGTCAAAAGTATTCAAAAATCTAGTAATTTTTCGTATATTTTGATATATTTTAATAAACACCAATAAGTAAGTTTTGATATGATTGTTGAATTTATATTTATTCCCATTTCATAATCATTCATAGAGAAAGGATAATTTGCTTTTATAGTTGCTTGATTCAGCAGCTAAATTCAGTGATACATCCGTCTTTCTCTATAATTCAATAGCCTGAAAGCTATATTGTAAAATGTCAAAGGTCCTCAAAGAATATTCGCAAGTTCTTTTATATTAACCATTCCCTAAAATCGATGGTGTACATATCGGAGACTTTTGAATAGCTTTTGTGAGTTGTAGAGTGTTCAATAAACGAGTTTTAGGTCAGAATTAAAGTTAAAATATTTTTGCATACATCAATTAAATTAGTTTCATCGGAAAAATTCTAGATCTATTAATTACTATAATTGTTTTGCTGAAATGTATTATGAATGCCCGACATCAATATTAAAACAAACAGTGCGCATATTAAATGATCAATCGATTCAATTAAAGTGCTTTAAATGTTTGATTTAAGATTTTTGTGCTTGTTTTTGTTTGGCATTATTATGTCGAGTAGATCAAAAAATAATAAATAAAAAATAACAATTTTGTCTTTTTCAAAGGAACTGGAATGAAAACCATAAATATTCTTATATTATAGTATTTACAACTGGTCGGGTTTAGTGTAAATTTACTTAAATTACAATGGTGTAAATGATAGATTATTCTTATTTTGTCAGTTTTATTATAGTGTTTCTGTTAACTTTCCTGAAATAATTATGTAAATAAAAATAGCACAACATGAAATCATTTTTCTTCATATTTTTGTATGGTTACTTTTTCTTCTACCTATATTAGATTCTAATAAAAAAATCAATAATGACCTATATTGAAACATTGGAGAGTTTCATTAAATAAAACAATCAACTACAAATAATATGATTATAAAAAAAGATTCTGCAAATGATTAATCTCTATTAAGTAAACCCACTGTACTATAGCAGGATGTTTTACAAAAACAGAGGATATAAAGTTAGAATTTCAAATTTATACAATAAACATACGAACCTTGAAAGTGCTCTTATATTAGTTCATTATTGCTCGTTTCGATTAAAATTTTAAATCAGATTTGTTATCACGCAATCACAATTGTTATAGACCATATTTCCAACAATAAATACATCCCTAATTGGCTGCATAATACACTCTCAAGCTACATACATTTATTATCTCTTAATTACTAAATATAAGCTATAAATAAAAAATTGCAGTAACATGATCGACTGAAGCTAAAAATTATCGCGTATGTAATTTCGTAATTTAACTACGTATTTCCAGTAAAAGTGATCCTGCTGATGTAATTTGTGTGAATCCATGAGCAGTAGTCGTTGAAAGAAAGAAATTAATGTGAAAAATATACATAGCTAAATATATACTTTGTTTTGTGACGTTCCTTGTTTAGTTTACAAGTCGACAACTCGAGGTTCCCACTAAATTTGTTTTCGGTGGAATTCTAGAGGATGTAAATAGTTGTAAAGATATAATAGACATGTTAAAATTATTTCTATCATTCTTTTATTTTCCTGTCAACTGCACCAAGTTTATGCCATTCAAACCAAATGCACGAATGAAATTTCATGTAAGGAGAAAAGTAAGTTGAGAATTTAATTAAACCGCAAAGTTTGCAATACCTACAATTTTAAATCCCATATTGAATAACTTTATTACATGCGGATTATCCTCATATTTTTGAAACTTCTAAATGTTACTTCATGCAGATGTTTACTGCAGAATTCGTGCCGGAAAGCGATAAAAGTGCAAACATTGTTATTTACGCCCTTCACTTAAAGCTCCTATTAAGAATAAAAAATAATATAGTTTAATTTAGTATCAAAAATGCGCATTTCAGATGAGATAAACTATTTGAAGGAGTATAATCTGGTGGCCCATATTTTTCAAGTGATAGGCACTTACTTTAATAAAATTCGTTTCAATTTTAATAGATAGGTACTTTATAGTCAGAGGCAGATTTTTTATTCCAAATTATTTATTGCAACGTTATTTCTGGTAATCAATTTCCTGTTGTATAAAATAAATGGAAAAAATAGAACTGGTAACTAAATGATTATCTACCAATTTCGATTCCAGACTGATTTATTCCATTTTGAAAGCAGGAATTCAAAAGCATCACAGTTTAAAATAAAATCGAATTGTGTAGGTTAGTACTAAGTAGTGAAAGCAAATGCTGATGTTTCTAAGGATACTTTATTTTAGAATGCCCGACCGTTTTACTTTATCGATTGTCGGGTAATAATAGGCCATTTAAAAGCTGCGAGAAGCCCGACGGGACGTGAAATTGAGAAGAATTTCTATTTATGAAGAAAAGGAATTCGCCCGAAGGAAAGCTTAAAGCTCGCGCGAAGAGTGCCAATGATGTCTAATAAAGCGGAAGATAAAAATATTTTGAACAAACCCGGCTTGTAATGTAGGGTGAAAATATTCGTCGATTATGGGAGGTAATAAAATTTCATTCACAGGAAAATTCATTTTATAACCAATGTTCCAACAAAAAAAGGAAGATGTACCTACATAAGTAATCCTATTAATATTTTCTTGTAAAATATATACATCGCTCACCTCCCGAAAATTCATCCATTGAATACGTGCAGTTGCTAAAAGAATACAAAACACAACTGAAGAAATTCGGAAAACCGGGCTTAACTTAAGAATTTAAACAAAGAGACGCGCCCCCTATAATAAGCGCCACAGACGCATGCCTAATGTCTTTGTAGATTTTCCGAAGTGACGTCGAGGCGCAATGTTATCTTTTCATCTTAAAACAGAAAATTTAATTTATTGATATCATAAATAGCCCGACATCCTCCAACATAGGCGAACACTTAATTGCCCCAATTCATCTCACGTTTCATCGAGTAACTATGAATTTATTTTGTTTAAATTTAGCAAAAATGCACTTTGAACTAAATGGAGAAAAATTCGATAATAAAATTAAAAGTATAACTAATACTTAAAATGATGATGGGTGTTGTAGAAATTGTGATAGAAAAAGTGTTCATATAGATAATAATAGTGTTTCCATAATGAAATTAATTGAATAAACTTTAATTTTATTTCTTGGTGGTTTTGTTCATTTTTCCTATACTTTTCATTTAAAGAAGCTTTTATACTAATTTCATTTTAACCGTAAATTGTCGACTGTATACTTATAAAATCCAGTTCAAGGAATATTTCACCTTAAACTTGAGTATAAAACTATAAATCTAATTCGCAAAAGTCGCTTAATAGGTACATGGATGAGGAAAATATTAATGTTTGTAGGAAATTACATGTAACATCTACTTTACGATTTAATAAACTATGTTTTAAAAATCTGTCAAGATTGAGATATATTGAATAATAAATCGTTCACAAATATAAAAAAACAAACGTTTAGTTTAGTTTTATTTCCAATAATGGCACTAACTCTTGACCTTAAAAGCATCTATACTTATTGATTTGATTCTATAATCTAAAAGTTTACTTTGCACTCTACTACTCTAGTCCATAACAAAAGTTTGCAATTTGATTTATGATTTATTATTTCCATCTTTCTATAGTTCCTTTATTTTTGTTACTTATTTTAGTCGAAAAACAAACTACAAAAATATTGTAAGATGCCTAAGTAGGAAAGCCAGGGGATTTACAAAAGTGGCTCAAAATATAAATTACATAATTATTATAAATGTTCATGAAGTTTAAAACAAACATAATACTTGAAATACCATGCATTAGGAAAGGAAAATATATAAATATACTTTAATCGTTTTTATAATCATCAACTTCCTTTTCCCAATGACTTGTATTGAATAGGGCAATACGTTCAAATAATAAAGCCAAATTTTTACAGCCAAAAAATGTGGTTCGATTAAGGATGAAATGAAGCAAATATGCGTTAAAAAAATAGGAAGTTCAAACGACCGGGCACGTTAATAAGGCATTATCTTACCATTATTATTATATTTGTTATATTTGAAACTCATTACGGGGTTAGCGTTACTAAAATTATTCACCACATCGGGGCCATGCGATTTGCTATCGGGTATTCCGACCATTTTCGCCTGCGATAAGTCCCCGTTCGACGGCGATTCATCGCAAAACCGAGAAGTGACTGTCGATCTTTTTTCCCGTTCCGGATAGCCGCAACATGACCGGGAATCGCTGATCAACTAAATCGCGGATTTCTAATCTAGCCTGCCTTCTGCGACACACGGGCAGACGGGAATCTCGTTGCTATAGATACACGTGTAGGTTCGGTCTCGGGAAGGAAAAGAACTCAAACTCGGTTGTACGAGGGTAGCGAAATTTGTAGGGGTTGGGCGAGAGCCCGAATGAATAATTCAAATCATAAAAGTCGCGGTCGCGGACGCTTGTTCGATGCTAATTATATGAATTTATTCGCGTTTTGGGACTTGGGAGAAAAGTGAAGATGATGATAAGTTTCTTACAACTTTAAAGTGTTACAACGTTAAAGATATTTAAGAAAATTAATATACAAGGAGGCTATATCTACACGATATAGGGTGTTAACGAAAGATAACAAAAAGGATACTCTTTTACAGTGAGACATTTAAATGATTATATAAAAAAACTTACATCCAAAAGGAAAAAAGGGATCGTCTCCAAGATTTGCCCTCAATTGAACGAAAACACAGAAACCTAGTGCAAAAAATAAATTAGAATTAGTAAAAAAGTCTGATTGGCATTTTTATCTCTTGTAATCAGCGCGGAATATTACAGGATGTCCCGCATAAGAATCGACACAAAGCAGGGGCATGTAGGGGAGTCTAAAGCACTTCTGACAAAAATGTACCCGGAAACTCTGATTTAAATTAACTGCACTTAATATTTTTAGTGCCATCGACCAGCCGCCTTACTCACCAGATATAGCCTCGTGCGACTTTTTTTGGTCACGAAACTCAAATTGTCAAATTGCCCCTTCGGGGATACCGTTTTGACTCCATAAATGCCATCAAAGAAAATTTGCAAAACGAGCTAAATGCCGTACCAAAAAGGGCCTATAAAATTGTTTCGATGATTGGAAAAGGCGTCTGACTATGTGTATCCTTCAAAAGGAGCATATTTTGAAAAACACTCAAGAAATATTAATGAAGATTAGGAATTTTGCGTTTTATTCCAAATTTCTGGGTACTTTTTTGTCACAGTAGTATGCTGTTTAACACAACTTCATATACACATAAACAACATATTTTAAGTTCCCTTACAGTCGTCCGTTCTGTTTTGGTTCTTATGCCGGACGCCCTGTATAGAAGAAATTAGTATATTTAGATATATTTTTGCCATCAATATACCGTGACTGCATCAATAAAAGATAAAGTAAATATGCCGCCGTGTTGTTCCCTGAAGCTATTTTAAACGGCCCTCATACAACATATCATGCAGTGCCAGTCTCATCAGATATAATCTATATTTCCTTGTCAAAGTATTATTTTTATAGCATAAAATTGACTTATCTGCTTGGAAAATCTGTATATTTCTGCAAGGTGAGATGACGAAGAAGCACCATCCAATGCAAATTCGAATGAAAAAAGATTAAATTCACATTTTTAATTTAATATAAAATAAAACTGCAATTCACATCGATAAAATTAACTAAAAAAAATATAAACAACAAAAAAGAGTAGTATTAACAATTCGTTTAATAATTTAAGAGAGTTCGAAACCCGCTTGTTGTTCAATCGCCGCCAGCAGTTTCGTTTTCAGAGTTCCCTCCTCAGTGATAATCGGGATTTTCAGTAAATTCAAGCAGGTACTCGATGTGGGCATTCTGTTTTCCGTCCCGGAAGATTGAATACAAAACGAAGGGTTCAATTCCTGAAAATATGGCAATCATAAGAAAAACAACTATAAACTGTTATAGTTATATAAAACAACTATAAACGCACAGTTATAAAAACAAACGGTTTTTGCAGATTTGTCTCATTTTGTTATAAGGTTTGTTACAGTGACACAGAAATTTTGTATTACCAGTAGACGGTGTTTTATCAAAATCTCCCCTTGTAAATTCACAGTAACCAAATTTAAATGCACCCTGTATATGTAGAGGTATTCTGAAAGATATACTCTTCTACATTTCAAAAAGTTGTAGCAAAATAACACATACTGGGATTTTTTCAATAACATGCTAATACTGAAGGGGTTGATTCTTGAGCCCATTTTAAGATAAAAACTTCATATCAACCTATGTCCTAAACGTTTTAACTTTTAAGATATAGAGTGTTAAAGTTTTAAGAAAAAAATCAATTCTTTACTGTCATTTATGGACTTTTCATAAGTACCTCTATTGATAGCTCAGGCACATTTTATTAGAAGCCACAACAGTGGCCTTTTACATTACATAAATAATTAAATTAAAGAAAAAAAAGAGTTCTTAATTATATAGAGAATACATACCTTGAAACCAAGTAAAGGAGGCCTAGAGCAACTGGTTACAAACTTCAACAGCTGTTTTTTCTGTACTTCCGTAAATCTACTAACAATTTTCCAGAACAAGATAATAGTCGGATGATCTGCTACAAATTCTCCTAAAATTAGAAAAAAAAGTTTCAATGTTACCATATTACCGCTATAATATCGCGGTTATATCAGTATATATTTAACATGCTAGCTTAGCTTTTTACCTCCATATGTGGTGTGTTCGCGTAGATCGTCAACATCAATCTCCTCGGTATCACCGCCAATGATGACTTGTAATTCCGTGTGACTGAACAATTTCAACCATGCAAGGGGTACGACGCTATTTAGACCGTCTCTAAAAGCCGTACATTGCTTTTTTAATTGCCCGTTCAGTTTGAGATCGGCCAACAATTGGATGTACTCCAATCGGTTTTCGTTTGTAACTGGGATGTTCGAACCGTTCGGTTTGAGATCCTTCACCTAAACCAAAATAAAGACAAATTTGTATAAAAACAAGCTTCGTATTTTGAATTATAGTAGTACTTACTCTAGTCTCTCCTAAGTCGTTATTAACAGTCGTAAAATCGAGTCCTAAATCACTGATGTCGCCATTGTAATCTCTGAGATACAGCAAATTTCTGTACAGAACCGGATCCAGCGATTTCAAATAATGAGCGGGTGCCCTTTCTACGAGTAACTTCCCCAAAAAGAACTCGGCCAATGGAAGATCCACCAGAATATTTTCGAATATAGCCTGAAATACTCCATAAGTACAACTCAAATTATTACCGAATACCAACTTACTTTTCCGACTAATCTCCCGATGAAGTAATAATGATCGGTAAAATTCTCTACTATCAGATGAACGTTAGGATTTGGGTAAAGCGTATTATCGGCGGTGAGTAAGAAAAATCCTCTGTTGGGATCGAACGCAGTTTTGAGAACCTCGTTCAAAAACTCCTTGAATATACCGCCGCCGTCGATTCCCGCTTCCTCCAGTCCCACATTGTTTATAAACTGAATTCTCACTTTGTGTTTGAGATCCAACTCTAACAAAGCAATACAATTAATATAGAGAGTGTTAATTAATTGAGTGCCGATACTTCAGGATGTGAATATTTGGATGATTTTAAGAAGAAAAGTTTATATCAATATATGTCCTAAACCTCTTAGTTTTCGAGTTACAGGGTGTGGCAATTTTAGAAAAAAAATTACTTTCCTATCAAAATTTTCTTATTATGATCCTTTATTCATATTTTATCCTTTATTATGATATTATGAACCAAATAAATCCTCATTTTTTTAGAGCAAATTCGGTCCGAAGGCTTACTTTCGTACGACGCACCATTTTTGTGTAAAAAAATAAAAACCAAAACCTTCCCAAGTTCATTAAAACTGCTTTTGATATTTTGTTGAAATTTGGTAGACGCCCCCCATGTATGGAAACACTTTTCTTCGGGGATAAAAATTAATTTTCTACTATTACCAGTGAAGTCCACGTCCGAAATTTCATAAAAATATCTGGAGTAGAAAGAAAATTATGATAGAAAAGTATTTTTTTCAAAAACTGTTACACCTTGTAGCTCGAAAACTAAGAGGTTTTGGACATGTACATATTGATATAAACATTTCTTCTTAAAATCATCCAAATATTCACATCCTGAAGTATCAGCTATAAAAGTGCTTACCGCTTTTTTGCGATATTTTATCGAAAGCGTCTTCGTAGATGTGTGTCCGACGAATTACAATCACATTGTCGTGCATCAATTCGTGATGAAGTCTCTGGTAATCGTCTTCTCCTAAGCTATTTCTGCATAGGTCGCGTAAAAGTAAGATTCTCGTGTTGAAACTAACGAGGAACGGCAATTCCTCGAGAATAGCCAGGGAACGTTGTTCAATCGTAGAAAGCGGAGGAATGTGCTCGTCTTCTGTAAAAAAGAAAAAGTGTTTTTAAAGGAGATACACAGAAAGAGTACAAATCTGGTTCCAGACAGTTCTAAATGGTTCTGGAGTGTTCTAAATGGTTCTGGAGAATACTAAATGGTTCTAGACAGTAGTGCAATTATTCATATATCACAATTGCATACTTACCATCTTCTCTAGATCCATAAAACGACGAAATTTTCTTCGACAAATAATCTTTCCTCGCCAAGTCTGGAGGAATGTGGATCTTGTCAAGAGTCCAAAAGTTTACAGGGCAAAATTTCTTTCTCAAATCCAACGTGTACAATATATGGACGCAATTTAGACACGCCCTGTATAGATGAATCACTTCCGGAGTAGAAGGTACCGAGCTGGCTCTGCTCATGGGAAACGCCACTTCTATCAGTCCTCTGGCCACGTTTTTAAGCAACTTCGACATTTCGAACAAATCGTTCTGAGCAAAGGTGTGGCTGGTATCGGATTTCTCTGAAATAGTATTTATTTCAGTTTTATAGCGCGAGTAATTGTTGTTCTTACCGCTATCGGTTAGAGTTGCCGTGTAAAAGGTAAACATGTCACAGAACACGGATAATGCCGTGTGATAATTGCGCCAAACCGCCAAAGAAGTTCCCTTGGCCTCCAATTGTCTGCTGTTGTTTTTATTTAAATATTCCCAAAGTTTTATTAGGAATGTACTGTTCAAACCGAATTTATACAACAATCTGAAATAAATTGAAATATTTAAGTGTACTTTATAAGCCTACAATGAAATTGCTTACAAATATTTTCTCATGGAATCCTTATAAACCAACAGTAAATTATGGCATAAATTAGTAAACGCTACTAAAACCTTCTCGTTGTTATTATTTTTCTCGAACAAATTCAGCCATTTCTTAACTTTCCCGCATCTGTTTAATATTTTCAGGTAATCGGATAGCAAAAATCTCTTCTCGACAGTCTCGGGATTTTCCTCTTCTTCATCGTCATCGCTCATTTCCGTCAGGTCCGGTGGAGGTTTCAATTCGTGTATGTTCGAGCTGAGCTTCGAGAGGACCTCGATGCTACTGCAATTCGGTTCTAAAATCAACAACATTTATAACAGATCTATAAAAAAATTAACAACATACCATAATCATCAGGTTCTAAATCGAGTACACAGTACAGCAAATTATAACTATTCTCGAAATGGTTGATGCCGTTCAGGTATAGAATTAACTTCTCGAACGGGAAGTCCCGGTGTTGACTTTTCATGTACGGAATGAGAATGCTTTTGACGTTGTGAGTCAAAGAGGGTTTTAAAAAATGCGTGCAAAACTCGGAGAGAGCCAAATTGCTTAGAATATCGGAATCGTTCGTGAATTTGAACGGTTTATAAATCAACAAAATAATTTCCTGTAAGTGATGTTTCCCATTTTCCAGCTGCTTCCTTAAATACCCATAATAATCTAAAACAGTTAAATATGTAAAGTAAATGAGTACAAAAGAACGCGCACTTCTGGTACCTTTTTGGATTAAATAAATAAACATATTAGCATCGGTAGTGAAGATATAAAGACACTGCAATAAAATCATCGTTTCCACATTATCCTTCATATTTTTCAAACACTGTACGAGGAACCTTTTTATTAACCAACAAAACGATGAATCTGTTACCATTCGATTTGAAATGCCTTCATTCAATTGTACAAGCTTATTGGCCAATTTAAACTAAAATCAATCTACTTAAAACCAATAATAAATTACAAAATGTAAGTATTACCAGTCTTGCCTTATCCTCCCTAGGATCGTAAAAGAATAGCAGTTTGGACAGAAGCACTTGAATGTTTCCGGAACCTTCGAGCTCGTCGAAAAGGATTCTCTCTTCCTCCTTCTTGTGTTTTCTGTCGATGTAACTGCGAATGTGCGATTGAAGCAATTCGGCGCTCTGCAATTTCAGTCTTTGCTCCTAAAACGACGAATGTAAAATATAAAAAAGGATTTCAATACGCACATACTTGTCTTTTTCTCCGTTCTTCGTGTGTCTTTTGTAACAGTATATCTTTTGTCATCTTCTTACTGGCTCCAGATAAGTTTTGCTCGGGTTTAGTTCTCGAGTTGCCCTCGAAACTGTAGCTTAATTTGAACGCTAAAAACAGGAATTATGATTATTAGTTGTTTCATTAAAGCATGATTTATACTCACCCATTATCCTCAAACGGTAGTAAAATTAATAACAGGTTTATAGGTTTACCGCAGGTTCGACGGTGACTATGGGTTTTATCTTTGTTAGTCAGTGTTTGGTTGTACAAAATAGATAATTGATAAATCTGAATTAATGTTTATATCAAAACTATTTTCTCTTTCCTTTGAAGAATGAATACCGAATTTGATCACGATAAGTGTAATGATAAATTTTGCCAATATTTTCCAGCTGATTTTGACATAAAATATTTGACATACGACGTAATAAATTTAAAATCGTAGTAGACTGTGCCTAAAATGTAATAGATTCAATATATTCGTAATATTTCTAAAAAACTAGCGTTTGCTTCACAAATAGCTAAATATTGCAAACTAATGTAGACTTAGCAATTTGCATTGTTCAATAATGCAAATTTCTGTTAATTTCTTGACGTTTGTTGACATTGACAGTAAGCTTGACATATGACGGATGACAAATTTATGTTTTGGATTAAAAATTTTTCTTTTGTGAAGTGGGTTGTGTCGAATTTTCTTATTTTCACTGTTTTTTAATTATGTGAGTTTCAACAATGCAAGTGGGATGTATTTAACGAGTGTATTTACGATCTGAAATACTGTCGAAATGTTATCGCCTGGTGTAAGGATTGTTAGAGGTCCTGACTGGTCCTGGGGTAATCAAGGTAAATATTCACCTCTTTTTTGCCCTAAAGTTTTAAATGGAATTTCGCATTCAATTAATTTACGTTAAATAGATTAAACTTTAAAAATTATACGATATTTAAGTGTCATGAACTTTCCTAATTCTTGTTTAACTTTCTATTTGCATCATGTAAAAAATTATTTATGTTTTTGTATAGCGCTTTAAAAATATCTCAATGTATGTGATAAGATTAAAAATGTGTGCCTAAACGAGAAAATAAAAATCTGAATAATACATTTTTTTGAAAATAAACGTCCTGAAAGTTATTTAAGAAATGTTCAGTAGGCGCAAAATGTTTTAATTCGATCCATTAAAAAGTGTGATGAGCATGTCACTGAACTGAATCATTATTTTTTACTTATAAGAAAAATAACCCAGTTACTCAATATTCAAGGAGGTTAATCAAAAACACCGTTGTTACTTAAACAGTTTTTCATTAACACATTTGCTTTAAAACGGTACATTTCAAACAATCTCTTATTGTTACAGTTTCTTATATTCAAGTATTTATTTTTCTGTGGTTTTCTCCTCTTGAAATTTTGCTGCTTGCAGCTTTTTCCTTCCCTTATTTAATCTATATTCGCATTACATCGGACCATATCCTCCTAGAGTGTCCGAATTGGACTTTAGATTAGTCCTTAGAGTCCTTTGGCCCCTGGAGACACAAACAGTCATCCATTGAGAAGGACTGAGCCCTTCATCGAAGAATTCACGGATCTGTAAGCAGCAGGAATAACACATTGGATCCTCCAGAGGCCTTAGTGCTGGAACCTTGGCATAGTCAAGGCTCTTCTGCACCTTTAGTTTACTCGTTTAGTTGAGTACATTTACATTTCTAAACAATTTTTTCACTTCTAGACGGCGGAGAGGGAAATGTGGGTACAGTTTGTGAAATCGGAAAAGCCGGAACGGTTGGATCTCCTGAAAAAACTGTTGTAGTACAATGGGATAACGGCACCCGTACGAACTACAGAGTCGGCTATTTGGGCAAATATGATCTTAGGGTCATCGATAACGCACAAATAGGTAATAAATAACTTTTGAATCAAAACACTATTTAGTACAATTCATTACTGCATGTCTACAATATTAAGTTACATCCAATTTAAGAATGTACTTCGATTCATATTTATTACCTCAATTAATTTTTATATCCTAACTAATATTCCAGGTGTAAAGCAACCGAACATAGTATGCGATGGTTGTAGAGTTCAAGGAATTAGCGGAATGAGATACAATTGCACAAATTGCCGCGATTACGATTTGTGTTACATGTGCTATCACGGGGACAAACATGATACCGGTCACATATTTAAGAGGTTCGATAGTCTGAATTCCTTAGGGTAAGTGCATTAATACAAATAGTCCATTATGTGAAATAGTCAATTTTTTAGTGTTGATTTACCGCCGAGATCTGAGGGTAGAAAATGCGAGTTAAAGGGCATTTTTGTTGGAGCCAGGGTCGTGAGAGGTTTGAGTTGGGAATGGGGAAATCAGGATGGTGGTGAAGGTATAATTCCTAACAATTTTTAAAGTATAGCTAAAGTTTAGCTAATTATTGTAAATTATAGGTAAAATCGGTCTAGTAATGGATATAAGAGGTTGGGATAATGAAAGTAGCAGATCGGTGGCCAATGTAAAGTGGTATTCAGGATCTACCAATGTATATAGAATAGGTCATAAAGGCAATTGTGATATAAAATTCGTTGAATCCGCTTCCGGGGGTTCTTATTACCCAGAACATCTTCCAATTTTGGGTACGATGGCAGTTGTTAAGTTTCGATTAACTTGTTAACTAAAATTATTCGTTTTAGGCCAAAATATCGAACCAGTAGTTAGACCAGGTAGATCCGGTCCCTGTCCGTTTACAGTAGGAGACAAAGTACAAGTTAACGCTTCCGTCGAACAACTCAAGGCCATGCAACAGGGTCACGGAGGGTGGAATCCGAGAATGGCTGAGGTATGTGTTTCACCATGTGTTTTTCACGAAAACCTAATAAATTTAATATTGTTTTTAGTACATCAGTAAAGTTGGTACGGTACATAGAGTAACCGAAAAAGGCGACATCCGAGTGCAATACGAAGGTTGCAACAACCGATGGACATTCAACCCAATAGCTTTGCATAAAGTAAACAGTTTCTCCGTTGGCGACGTCGTCACGTTAATCACGGACGTCGAAAAAGTCAAAGAACTCCAAAAAGGTCACGGGGAATGGATAGAAATTATGAGAAATGTATGAAATTCTCCGCAAGTTTTTAATCTATTTTTAACACAAAAAAAATTGTTTCAGAGTCTTGGTAAATTGGGTAAAGTCCTCAAAGTGTATTCCGACGGCGATCTAAGAGTACAACTGGAAGGTCACGCTTGGACGTTGCACCCCCAGTGCGTACGGATAGTGCCCGGAAGCGCAGCCGAACTAGCAAATACCATGCATGCTGTCCAAAATCAACGACAAGAACCATCGAGTAAGCATATAAACACTTAATAAAAACCTACAATAAATACATACTGGTCGTAACTAACATGATAACATACATGTTTCTGGAACGTTCTAGATTGTTCTAGACAGTTTTAATTGATTCTGGAACGTACTAAATGTTTCTAGACAGTTTTAAATTATTCTGGGACGTTTTAAATGGTTCCAGATAGATCTAAATGGTTCAAATCAGCGACAAGAACCATCCAATGAGCATATAAATAATTAATAAAAACCTACTTTAAAAAATATACTCGCCAGTAACTAACAATATCAAACTAATCTTTAGGGGCACAGAACTGGTATTAAACTTTGCTTTGCTTGTAAAAAGACACATTTATTTCAAGATGTATTAGGATTTCTGATGGTTATAATTCTATTAAAATAAGTATTAAAACGTTTTTTACAATGCTCTTTATATTGTCTCGTCGGAGCCTCTGACAACGATTCTCATTTTCATCAATCCCGCAGTTCAATGGTCCCCGGCGAATCAGACGGAACTGCCCAGCAACTGCCTGGTGGATCAGTTAGTGCGAGCCGCCGCCCAGGGTCACATCGAAGCCGTGCAAAGGATCCTCGAAAACGCCCCGGAAACCGTCGACGCCCGAAGCAGCGGCAAAACCGCTCTGCAAGTAGCCGCCCATCAAGGACACGTGCAAATCGTCCTGTTGCTATTGAAATGCGGGGCGTCGGTCAACGCCAGCGATAGCGACGGAGACACCTGTTTGCATTACGCTTCGTTCGGCAATCGACCTGAAGTAAGTTTTCCGGAGCGATTGAACGGGATCGAGAGCGATTGCTTATCGTCGTGCTTTTCAGGTGCTCGAGATACTAGTGAAAAACGGCGTCGATGTGGTAAACGCCGCGAATCGCAGCGGCTGTACGGCCCTGCACATTGCCGCCCACAAGCAACCGACGAAATGCGTTAAAATCTTACTGGACGCCGGGGCGCATCCCAATTGCACCGATCTCTACGGCGACACGCCTCTGCACGACGCCATCGGAAAGGATAACTTCCAAGTGATCGAATTGCTGTGCAACGCGCAAGGTTTGTTATTTGAATCGCACGATCTTGTCAAATCGACTTGGCTTCTTTCGATTTTTTCCAGGGACCGATTTTACTCTGAGGAACAAACGCGGTTTCAACGTGCTGCATCACGCCGCTCTGAAAGGTAAAACATTCGCTACGAGGGTATTGCTGAATGTAGCCAGGCAGTTAGTGGATGTGAAAAAAGACGACGGTTTCTCGGCGTTGCATTTGGCCGCTTTGAACGGCCACAAGGACGTCGTCGAGACGTTGGTGAGAGTCGGACAGGCTGATATCGATTTGAGAAATAATCGGAATCAATCCGCTTTGTTGCTAGCCGTGAGCCAAGGTAAGCTATTCAGTGTATCTACGAATCATTCATTCAATCAATCAGCCATCTCTGGTCCATTTTTTGGAACATCTGGATCTTTTCCCCACGTAAGGTGTCCACTTAGGAAGCTATTTGGTTTATGTTTGCAGGTCATTGTGGTGTGGTTGAACTGCTGATTAGACTCGGAGCGAACATTAACGCCAAAGACGAGGATGAGGATAACGCGCTCCATTTGGCCCTGACCAAGTTGAATCATCTGAGCGGCGAGGTGGGGCGCGACGACAGTCCGGGGATTTACGACGTTTACAAAGACTTGGAGCATTTGCAGGAATGTCGATTGGGCGTATCGATTGCTTGTTTTCTAGTGCAAACCGGCATCGATTCGGACGCCATAAACAGCAAGGGACAATCCGCTCTCGGTTTACTTCAGGTGAGATCGATTGTACTCGACGAAATAAGCGTGCTAAAAGTTTGTTGTTTTTCACAGGACGAACGTTTGCAGGAGTTAATAAAGAGTTACAAACCGGTCGCCGCGGAAAATAACCAACAAACGGCCAATCAACAAGATTTGTGTAATTTAGAAAATCTCTCGTTGTCCGATAATCAACGAGAGGGTTACAATTTGACTGAAATTCCTCCTAAGCCAAATCACAGCGAGAGCAGTAGAAGAGGTCGCCAAAAAATAGACCGTGGTAAGAGGACTCAAATTCACAATTCTTACTACGTCACAAGTAGGCAAAGTTGCTGAACTTTTATAGGGTTTATAAAATCTAAGAATTTTCTAAAATTGTCAAATGGCAAAATGACAAGAACCAATTGAAAATTAGGGGTACCTGTTTCACGTTTCTAAAGAGCAGACGTATTCAGGGGCTCTCTATAATTAATCATCAAATTCCTTTATCATCTGAAATATATTTAACAGTGCGAGTAAAAAAATTAGTGTAGAATTGACCCTTAAAAGATTT
The DNA here is from genome assembly GCA_918026865.1 of Phyllotreta striolata. Classification (NCBI taxonomy): domain Eukaryota; kingdom Metazoa; phylum Arthropoda; class Insecta; order Coleoptera; family Chrysomelidae; genus Phyllotreta; species Phyllotreta striolata. The sequence continues at coordinate 8,386,416 of OU900095.1, forward strand.
TCTCTCCCTGGTTTACACTCTGACTTTCTGTTCAGTTTTGCTTTACACCTTTTGCTTTAAAGCAATAGCAGGGTCCTCAAAACAAAACTTCTCTTCCTTCATTTCTTTTTAAGAAGCAATTCCTTCATTTTGTAAAAGCAAAAAGTCGTGCTTCTTTTTACAAATACGACCTATTGTGTTACTTAAAAATTAATTTGAATTTCAGATAAAGTCGGTACCTCGCAAGACAACCGTACGGCCAATCTGATACCGAACAAACCGGTGGAATGCCTCGTCTGTTCCGAACTGTCCGAAGAAAACGTCCGGCTGGAGCCGTGCAACCACAAGCCGGCCTGCGAGGATTGCTCGTCGCGCATGAAAAAGTGCCTGCAATGCGGCCAGCCGGTGCAGAAGAGGGTGACCAAGGACGGCAGGATCATTCCGGCGAAGAGCCGACAGCCGAGCGCCGAGCGCATGCGTTACCTCGAATGCAAGATCCAGGAGATCGAGGAGAGCCACGCGTGCAGCATTTGTATGGAGCGAAAACGGAACGTGGTGTTCCTCTGCGGCCACAGCACGTGCTCGAAGTGCGCCGATCCGCTGAAGATCTGTCATATGTGCAGGAAAACGATTACCAAGAAGATTCCTATTTACTGAGTAGATTTTATAAGTATCAAGTGACGTTATAGTTTTTTTTTTTAATATGTAATGTTCAGGACGACTCCGAGTGGGTTAGATGTAAACGAAGCACAAAAGTAGTGGATATTTTTCTATTTGGAATTTCGTAGGTTTAGTAGCTGTTTATTCGTGCGAAATATTTATATTAGTCATTCGAGATACTCTAATTAGATGATTGGTTTTTGTAGATTCTTCTCCAATTGACTCCAATTAACTAGATTATTTACCAAAATAAAAAATATTTCTCCAACAAATTATTGACTAGTTGCAATAGATTTCGTTGAAAGATCAAGGGAGACCTTAATTATGGCTAATTATTTCAAATTTACACGTATTTATACAGTTTGCATTATTTTAATATTAATTTCGATTAAAAAGAATCAACTTGGCACATTATCACCATTATTAATTTAAATGTTTTACGATTATTTTCGTGATTTATGTAGATATTTGTCGATTTTAGGGTTCTTTAATAAGCTTTAAAGCAGCGTCTGGTGTTATTAGACAAATTCAGATGCTGGATATTGTGATTCCACGACCTTCCATCGAACGACTATTCATCACGCGACATTCCATCATGGGCATTTCATTACGGCGCCGATGCATCACTACCACTATTCATTACACCTACTTGAAAAAATATGTAAAATAAAACAAGACTTCTGGGGACAAAATTATCTCATGGTCGTGTTCCGATGAGGGTAAACATTAGTTTTTAATCGTTTTTTGGATGCTTTCTTAAACATTTTAATAATCATTTCATCACACATTTCTTTCTACATGGTTGAGATAGAGTGCAGAAGCGAGTGAATGTGGTAGCGGTAGTGATGAATCGTCGCCGTGATGAAATGTCCATGATGAATAGTCGTTTGATATATGGAACGTCGGGATACGGGATATTGTACATAGTGCGAACGCTCATATTAAATTTATATATCAGTAGAAAGCTGAACGAATTTTCAAAACTTGAGAACCCGCTAGAAATATCAGTCCTGTTCATTATGTAAGTAAATTCACATGTGATATTATATGTGTGGCTAATTTATATTATCCTTATAGCAAAGTATTCTATTTGTTATTTATCGTTTACTTTTTTTGCATTTTTACCAATCAAAATTTATATACCGATAGAGTGAATGTAAATAATTTAGAAAAGCATATTTAATTAATTAAACGAAGTCGAAATAATAATTGTCTGTTTATTTGTCGTATTAAATATCCTACAAGTAGTGTTTAAAAAATAATAATAATATTTGTTTTAGTATGGTACCTTTTAAAATCAATTTCTCCTTCAAGTGCTATCTTCATGCATCGTATTTTTCGTGTGTACATTTTTACAAAGAATACAAAATTATTAGATAATTTTCATATACATACTGACAAAAAAAGTACCCGGAAAATCTGATTCAAATTACCTGCACTTGAATCTGATTGAATCAGTTCATCTCAGTAGTGCTTTGCGAATTTTGCAAACATTGAATAAACATTGAATTGACAAAAATAATGAATAAAGGGTTTTATCGAAAACTCATATTTACGAATGGAACAAAACTTTGAAAGACAGTCGGGAGATCGCTAAAGACTTGCCTCGTTCCGAACAGTCTTCAATCTCTTCAACCAACCCTTCAACCAACGGTAACGGCGGGAAAATAAAGGAAATTGAGTTCGAAAATCATCATGCTAGTATTAGAGGAGTAGCATTTGACTTCAACATCTCCCGTTAAACCGCTCGTTTGATTTTGCTCAATCAATCAGACATGCTGCGCATTGAGGCTCAGCTCTTCCAGGTAGAGCTCATTTTTCTTCAATAGCGATATCGTCAACTGGTCGATGCATACATGCTGGTTAGTGTGAAATACCATCGACCAGCCACCATACTCACCAAACTTAGCCTCATGCGACATTTTTTATTTCCCAAACTCAAATTGCCACTTCGGATATCCCGTTTTGACTCCATAAATGCCATCAAAGAAAATTCGTAGAAGAAGCTGAAAGCCGTACCAAAAAGGGCCTATAAAAATGCTTCGATGATTGGAAAAGGCGTCTGACTATGTGTGTCGCTTCAAAAGGCGCATATTTTGAAGGAGATTCAGGAAAAATTAAGGATTATAAATTTTGTCACTTTTTTGTACTTTTTTGTACTTTTTTGTACTTTTTTGTACTTTTTTGTACTGTCATTGTGCATACCAAATATAGTTGTTTAAAGTTTGAATATTATTGAGATATTATTTTTTTTATAACTTTTCGTCAAAGGGCCTACTCGTATAACCTCTTAGGAATGTAACTTATTTTATTATTAAGTTAAGTTGGGTTAATCAACATATTTGGTGCTCCCCATACACGTCCCTGCTCTGTGTCGGTTCTTATGCGGGACACCCTGTATTTCCGTTTGTATTCAATTAGCATATCAGTTATAACTCAAATCGAAATTAAACACCCTCATTTTCGTTACACACCCTATACCTCTACCTAGCTATGTCGGCTCGTAAAAGCACCTACCCCATGCCGGTTTTTTACCTTTGCCCGCGATTATCGATTGCCCAGACTAAAACCAACTAAAAGTCAGAAAGAGAAAGATTAAACTAAATCCAAACGACTTGTTTTATTTCCATCAGCCACCCCGCCCCCGCACCCGACGCCGTCGCTTGTTCATCAAAAATATCACATATATTTCATACTAATTAGTTACTTTTCCTCTCGTTCGGCGAGTTTCACTTTCTGCATGCGTACGATACGATACGCCCGGGGTGGAATCGACCCCTTTCGCGCTTCCCCTGCCGCCCCTGACGGGCCCTCCACGCCGCCGGCCTGGAGGGGAGGCAGCCATTACGAAACGGGCGGGAAAGGTGTAGTCATTCACCCCGACGCGACGTCTATAATTTAGGATATTTTTGTATTAGACCCGAATGAATTTGTATTTGAATCTGACCGAGCCAATTTTTACGGGTTTCTCGTCGGGTATTTTTTTTATTGTGACTGGCTGGGAATTTTTTTGTCGGTATACCTACGGGAATATTTATAACGTCGATTGTTGACGGAGCGGGGTACACCTACCCACTATACAATAACCGATTCGATATTTTTGATCTCTAAAAATTATAGATGCATTATTTGTGTTCTTCGTATTTTAGGAAGGATTCTCTTTGTTTTAATCTCCGTTTCTGATTTCAATCTGCATAATACTTAAAATTTTGTAGCAGATTTTGGAATTTCAAAAAATATTTTTTAACTCATTTTTACAGTATTAATCCTGTAAAAATAGTTGTGATAGCTTACATTGTTATCCTTATATCTTAACTAGCTAAAACCAGCAATACTTTTTGCTACACCTATGTATTTATGTATAGCTAGGTATACAATTATAGGTACGAGAAAAAGTCATGTTATAATGGAAAACATCTCTTTCATCTCATTTGAGCTGTTGAATATCTCTACATACACTAATAAAATCATTTGTTTGATTGGAATTTAGCATCTATGCAATGCATAAAAAGATACTACAAATTAGAAATGCTAAGCGTTACATTTTGGTTTTTTTGGGTCGGTTTCGCGAATTAGGTAATATCCAACAATGAAACTGTCTAGAACCATTTAGAACGCTCCTGAACCATTTAGAACGGTCTAGAAACATTTAGAATTGTTTATAACGCTCCAGAATCATTTAGAACTGTCTATAGAACCATTTTTAATTCTCCAGAACCATTTCGAACTGTCTAGAATCATTTAGACGCTCCAAAAACATTTTGAACTGATTTAGAACTACCAGAAAAAGAAAATAATAGACGGACATTTGACGAAATACCTCAATACTCGAATATTATAAAGATTGGAGAATGAAATACTCTCATAAAAGCTCAGTCTTTTCTTTGTTATTTATTGTTAGATAAAAACCATTGAGCCATTAAAAGTTAGGTTAAATTGCTGAATTTAATTATAGAGAATATTGATCGAAATGGAGAAGCAAGGGTAGGATGGGTAGGTTAGTTTTTAATTGACTAAAACTTGCCCTAATGGTTTCACAAAGACCCGAAGTTTTTATTCTTTTTAAACTCATTAAATTTTCCCTTCCTCTATTAGAATAATTTACAAATGCTCCATCCAATTCTTATTCATCCCAAGCTCCAATATAATTACTCGACACACCAGATTTTTAAAAAACGAAAAATTTTTAGTACACAAAAGTATTATTTTATTATAAATAAAAGTAGTTAAAAATGTAATCTATAGGAAATACGCACCACTCTATTATGCAAAGTCGAAATAATTTTAAAATGCACAACTTGGAACTATACCAATAAATTTCATTTTATTATTATGCATTTTATACGACTCGATAACATTCAAATCTCTCTAAAAATATTTCAATAAAATTGGAATTCGACTGCGCGGGCCGCACGAAATGTCGGGTGACCATTGCATATTCCATCGTGCACTTGCACTTGCATTACGGCGAGTGCATAAATTGCGAAGCGCGATTGGCGCGGTCGGGAAATCGCTGCCGCCAATCGACTAACTGCAAGTACTGCAATTCGCGTGTATGAAACCTCTAAGTACATGCGAATGTACATCGCAATTGTGCCCGTGCGTCGCGTGCATCGGTGCATTTTGCAATTCCGAATCCAATTACGAATGCGATGCACGATCGAAGGTGCAAAGGGAGTGACAATGAGTGGTTGGTTACTGACCGGACGGTCGGGGGTTAAAGTTAAATTGCATTGGTCGTTGTCCCCGTATTTATTAAAAGCATCTATCAAATTTTTCTGATTTTTTCGTTTGATTTGCTTAAATTAATTTACATTATGTTTAAGAAAATTGAACTATTTATTTATTAATTACTAAAATATTATAAAATAAATAGCAAATGCTTATCTAATAAACATTTAAGTAGGTACAGATAATGATATTTAAATTAGAAAATATACACTGACCTATAGAATGTAAATTCTGATTATCAATCAAAATAAAAAATATATAGACTGTACTTTCATAAATGCACATAATCCTGGTATCTGTGTATAAGCTAAAGAAAATTTCTACTGGACTGGAACACCCAATACATTTAATTTCTCTCTATCTTCCAGCAACAACTCGCTTAATTAATTCAATCGATATAGATCCGATAATGACAGCAAAATTAAATTAATGCTAGTTCCATCCACAATTCCCCGTCTACAATCGACCAGTTTGATTTTTTTATATCAAGATTAGCGTGTAATGTGCAGCGGGCATATTGCATCTGCGCTTCGTTCGCATGAGAAAGTTGCCGAAAGTTGGGTCCCGTTTGGGAATAGAACTAGCGGTTACTAACCTATGACACAAATACAATGGGCAAACCATGTCGATAGGGCCTCCAGTTTTGTGTAAGGGGACGACTTTTCTTATCAACAAATTTAACGGTTAATTCGAAATTAGTACCAAAATTTTAATGGATTTGAATAATTAAGGATGAAAGGGGCTTTCCATTACTATACAAACGAAAGTTGATTCGTCGGGGTATTCCCAAAACCAGTGGTTTTACTTAAAATAAAGGGGCTCATGAATACTTCTAGCTCTATTATCTAAGAAGCTTTTTGTAGTTGTGCATTTATAAACTATTAATTATATTATACATTGCATGACTGAAGCAGACAAACAGAAGAAACCATTTTATTTGTTAATATAATACACAACAAGAGTAATAATGTTTGTATTGGAAATCAGAAAGAGCTTACTGAATAGTTTTTATCTGTTCTTATAGAATTCAACAGACGCAACTGTCGAAAATCATAAATAGGCAGGGTCTAGTTTCAGAGGAAGAGCTTTCATTCGGAGTGAATGGTTTATTAGAATAATTTGAGCTACGCTCTATAATAAATTCATACGTTTGAAAGCAAAAAAATTAATGGCAAAAACAGGCTTGGAATAAAAAAAGGGTTATAAAAAAGTGTACAGGAGAGTTCAACGAGAAAAATAGAGCGTGGTAATATTATAGAAGCGATTTTTTATTTTATTTGTCGTTAATAATTATATAAAAGGGAAAAGCAGGGGAGATTTTTTTGAATAATTAATTGCAAATCCAGCGGTTTTTAATAGAGATGTTAAAAGTGAGTATAGTATAGAGAACCTAGTAATTAAATATTAATAGAGTAGATTTTTGGGAGCTTAACGAGAATTGTTTTATACGAGTAGGTACACAATCCTGTTTTGATAAAAGGTTGATTTTGAATACATTTTGAAATGTATTTATGGAACTTTTGATATTAGGAAAGGTTCATTGATTTTTTCTCATTTCAGATTGATATATTAGTAAAACACAATTAAAAAAAGAGCCGATAAAATAATAGGTCTATACTTAAGTGTTAAAAAAATATTAAAAAATACGTACTACATTTAACGAAACCATTTCGGATATTTTTAATAAAAAACAACTTAAAAAATCGTAATAAAATATGTAAATGAAAAAATTATTTTATTTTCTTTTAAAGTCCATTGAGAAGTTCTAAAAAAAGTCATCTAAAATTATGGATCAATATACTTCCAGGGCCACAAAAAAACCAATCTAAATTATATATAGTCGATAGAATCGCTTAATATATTCAAAACAGTCAACCCTACAATATCCTAATCATAAAGCATTCCTTAATTATCCGATAACTTTACCAATTATAGTCAGTTTGAGAGATATATCGGTCGAAGGTCGAATCCAGTTTAGGCGGGTAATTATCGACGTCCTGGCAACTGGTGTTTATGGTTTCTTAACAATACCGGAACACCGTAAATTTTTCTGGTGCAACGGAGAAGTCACCAGTTCGTCACGTTATATAAAATCTGCGAGCCGATGGACAAAGGGCCCTCGTTGTCGCCCGGTCAAAAGGTCAATAATATGCAATACGCGGAACCGGAACCTCGCTGCGTAACAATCGCACCATCCGATATCCGAAACGAGTTTTCAATTTTCGTTTCTGAGGTACACAATTACGTTATTCACATAGAAGCGTAGGGTGAAATTTAGAAGTGATTTCTAATTCGTCTTCCCTTAACCGTCCCCAGTGACGTTTCTCAGTGGGTTTAACCGATTTCTTATCCAGTAAAAAACTTTCAATCACGATCCCAAATCCCAACAAACATCTAAAGCTTTAGAAAGAAAATTGTCTTCTTAAATGTTAGTTCAAGAATACATATCAGATTTATAGAGTTAGATCAAATAAAGAAGAGGTGGAATTTATGATGATGATGTGGGTCAGTACTATAGGTTTTTCTCCACTTTTATTCTTTACATCTTCGTTGGAATTATTATAGCTTAATAATATGAAGCTTTCTCTGTTCATAAATTATTCATAACTTATTCTAGCACATGCCAAATAGGCATAGACATTCCAAAAATCCTAGGAACTTCATTGAACCACCATTGTTTTGAACTAAAGGTCCAACCTATATTGGTTTAACTATAAGACAACTGTAGAATAATTTACATTGCCTATAGCATGCTGATGTAAAAATATTTTAAGGTTGACTTTGATATTATTGAGTTTGAATTTGATGATAGCCCATTTCAGGATTCCTCTAATAAGAGCTCATGTACTAGAAAAATATCAAAGAAAAATCATCATGATGCAAGATTGTCGTACGCCCATGGAAATATGTCAATGCGTTAGGACGTTAATAAACGTTAGAAATGTATGATAATAACATTTTACGTCACCTAACCTGTCCTTGTGGATTTAATCTGGCCGCTATTATATTTTTTAGGTCTTAACCGTGCGAAAAAATACAATGCCTTTTGGTATCGCCAAAACATGTGTTCGGATTTTTGATAAAGCATCAAAACATTTTTCGGTGTCATTTGTCGGACACAAAAGTCCCGGTTATTGTGTGTCGTATCGCAATTAGCATATCTGCATATCGCAAAGTGACGTTTTTTTTACAATCATTCTGATCTGCTTTCGAAATTCGCATAACCAGTCGATGGTGTTGCATCGGAAATCGAGCTAGTTGCGAAAATTTATTATAAGTTTTATTTATTAGATACGCCCTGTATAAGTTTCTAGTGTTTCAAATGATTTTTTAGATATTTTTAGGGTTAAAACCATTTGAAACCCTTTAAATGACGACCTTATTATTAATGGAAACTAATTAATTATTTATCTAATTTTACTAATTTACAAGGTTTTGTGCAAATAACTTCGGATAATGGAGCGATGTAGGTACCTAGTTTTGGTTAATGAACCAAAATTTGTAGAAATAATTAATATAGCACGTCACATAACTGAAATATATTAATAAAATAGTTTGTTTTACTGGAATTTAATATCTACGGAATGTATGAAAAGGCACAATACAAATTAGAAATGCTGAGCACTAAATTTTTGTTTTTTTTTGTAGGATTTTGGATTGATTTCGCGTATTAATGTCCAACAATAGTCTCCTAGTACACCATTTAGAACTGTCTAGAACCATTTAGAACGCTCCAGAAGCATTTAGAACTTACTAGAAACATTTAGAAGTGGTCTAGACTCATTTAGAACGCTCCAAAATCATTTAGAACTGTCTAGAACCATTTAGAAAGGTCCAGAACCATTTTGAACACTCCCAGAATCTAGAATGATGAACATGTTGTAATTAATTAGGCATAATTATAGTACCTACCTAATAAAATTTCGTAAGAAATGTATGAATATAACTTATTTTAAGAAGTCAAATAGTTTTGTCATGTCATTCGTCGTGACTCGTGTCATAATAAAAAGTCGTTCTCTCCAAAAATAATTTTCCTTGTAAGTAATTTTAAAGTATACTCGACAGGCATTTTCAAAAAAATGCCCATACTGTATTTACCTTGTATACCGTCCTTTAATAAAAGAATACCATGTATAATAATGTCAAATAAAAAGTAAGTAAACTAACAATAAGAAAAAAAATATCAAAAAAAAAACAAAAAATATCCACACAAAGGCCCCGGCGAGATTCGAACTCGCGATCTCCTGTTTACTAGACAGGCGCTTTAACCAACTAAGCCACGGCGCCGTTGACACAAGTCGCTCCAAACTCGCTTAAATGCTAACCAACCGCTCGATTCTCGCGCGAATTTCGCATCATAATTCGATTACGCAAACTTCAAATTAAATCCGGAAACCGCCGTCGCCTCGATAACCGGCCATCGAACGCCGCCGTGACGCCTACCAGAAACCTCGGGAAAAAGATGTAAAAAAAAAACGGAAAAAAAAGACCGGCTCTCGTCTCGAGACTCTTCTGTTCCGTCTCGTCTCGTCTCGTCTTCCCGGTGCGGGTGCATGCATTCCGTGCATCGTGAATAAGCGAATAGAGTGCGCATGTCAGCGAAGTTTCTAAGCGTTGCGGACGTGGTGTTTAAGTTTAAAGACTCCGGCGTGAACTATTTTATTGTTGTTCGGCGTTTTAAATTCGATTTATTAAGTTGGGGTAGCAATCGGGCGACATGTCGACGACGGGCAAAATCCCGCCGATAACCATGAGCAAGTTGTACGTGGGTAATTTGCCGGAGGAGACGAGCGAATATTCTCTCCGGCAACTGTTCGTCGAGCAGAATCTGTCTTGTACGAATATTTTAATTAAAAGGGCCGGATACGCTTTCGTCGATTTCACCGATCAATCTTCGGCCGATAGAGCGATCGACAAGCTCAACGGTGAGTACGATTATCAAATATATCGACCGATGTCACTCTAATAATTACGATCGTACTCTCTACTGTCGTGCTTGTTTCCTATCGGTTTGCGTTAGTTTAAAGTTTAAATGCGGCTTTAATTCGCAGAGACGCCGGCAAATGAAGTAATTATTGTTTCAGTGGTATTGTTGTCGTTGGCATTGTTGTGGGAAAGAAAAGCGGATATTCTTTTCGAGTAAACACGCGTTATTAGCGCCGGAAATTTTAAGGTTAGGACCGGGTATTGTCAAAATTGTTTCCACCGACAATGAGATGAGATGCTTCGCAAACTGGTTTTTCGTTCGGTGCTTAACTAATTCAAGGAACAGGACCGTACTCGCCCCGTTTGGTCGCTTATTTTAAGTAAACGAAACGTTGAGATGTGACCCCCAAACGCGTATATAGGGGAGAGTAGGGTGTAATGGTGTATTGAACAGGTTTCTAAGTTGTACCACTACACTTTATTTTTACCGAATGATACTATTTTTTTAAACTTTGAGCAAAATATACTACTGAAGCTCTACTAACACTTCCGGCATTTTATATCGATTTTTGATACTCACCATTGCGATAGAAAAAAAATGTTTTCGGATTACATTGACACTAATTTCATATACACTGTGCTTCATTCCAGATCGCAACATAGGTTATATAGGCTATAGGTGCGATAAAGACAACTTCCATTGGACACTTATAAAGGAAAAAAAAGAGTGACATTTGTGTCATTGCAACTTTTCACTCTGACAACTGTTATTTTATTAATCTTTCTTTGTTCAACTCACAGAAATGACCATATTGCGGTCTGAATTGAAGCAATCTGTATACAGGGTGGCACATTAGTATTGAAATGAAAAGCTCAATAAACCTGTACGAGCATTTCTCACGGAGCAACTATTGCCAACAGTTGCCAACAGTTGAGTTCCCTGAACGCACCCAATATATTGCAGCAGTAAATTGTTGCACTATTGCATTGCAGTTAAAATACAAGCGTTTTAATGGGTAGATAAAATATTGCAACGATAATAGAAACATATGGGCCCGGTTGCTCGTACGCGGATCAAAGTCGGATCAACTGATTTCGGATCAAAGTCGGATCAATAGTTAGTACTGGAATAGGGCGGCCATATTTGATCCCTATATAATCTCGGCTTAATCCCGGATCAAAGTTGATCCGCCTTTGATCCTCGGTTGATCCGAGCAACCGGGCCAAGTAGGGAAGAATTCGTCGAAAGTGGTCCAATATACCTAAATTACTCATCTCACAATGGTCTATCGGATAACTTGGTCTAATAGAAACAAAAATCTCGTCAATGAGATATTTGCTATTTTTTATATTACTCAAATACATTTTGTTGCCTCCCGTAGTCGTAATTAAAGGATTTATTACGCTTTATTTACCTTCAAATTATCTTAATATCTTATCAGACTATTAATAAAGTTTGTAAATGATTTTGTTTATTAAAAAAATATACTAAAAAAATTGTCTAACAAATTAAATTCCAAAGTTTTAGCTCCTCTGGTATATAGATTTAAAAAATTTTAAAAGCAAATTTTCCCAAGTTTCTAGTTTAATGCAGATCCTGAAATGATATTACCCAACCCTATTCTTCCTTTAGCAAGAAAGGAATTTTTGTTATACAGGGGTTATACGATTTTTCCAGTTCTTCAGATAAGCTAAAATTTAATAACTGTCACATTAACAATTTGTTACTAAACTAAAGTTACAAAACTAAAGTTTGTGCAATGCGATCTATATTGATAGTAATTTCCCAGTTTAATTGGACAGGCATGCACTGTTAGATTATAACCCCCTAGAAAAAGATTATCGCTACGTGATAATTTCTCTATTGAAATTTATTCATTCGATTAAAATTTTAAAGATGACAGTTTTTCTTAGATCGTACCGCAAAATATCGCGCCTGGTCACGTATTCAATAAATGTCTTGAGAATGGCAAGTTCTTTGATTCTCCCGGGACACGATGCGAATGCATATTACATAAAGGAATAAGGAAAGCTGTCACATAAATTTCATTCAATTCTTTTACCTTTTTTTGATCTTTGTTGTAAGTGTGTACTACTTCAATTCATCTGATCGATATTTATATATTATTATCAATATTTTCATCAGTAATTAATCCGTGTTTTTGAATAATGCAACTATCGATTATAACTACAAAATAATTGTTAATTTTATTACAAAAAAATACTATTCAAATATCTCGAGTTTATCATACTATACAGAGAATATATCTTTGACCTAATTGCCCACTAAAACTAAGGTAAGAAATGGCTGAGGGACAAACCCAGGTATTAGTTACCATTGAAGAAGCAGCGCCAAATTAGAAATTTAACCCTGAAACGTTCCCGCGCTTTATTATAATATCGTGAATACTACGAAGCAGAACCGGCTTGCATAATAGTCGCACGAATCCATTCATGAATCAATCATTCATTCAAACTAGTAGAAACTAGTAGAAGTTGTTTCTTAATACAAAACGAACTAGACACAAAGCTGTGATTTTTTACGATTAACTTAATTAACAATAAGTGATTTCTGAAATAGACAAAAAATAAATATTTAAGTAATTATCTGCCTTCTTCCTAGTTTCTATCACAATTAATAATAGATATTTAGATATTGAATTTTCTTGAGAAAATTATAGTGTAACGTTCGACAGTGTTTTAAAATTACTACCTATGGATACTTGTTTTATTAAGTGCCTGTTTATTAATTTATTTCATTTTCCATAGGGTTTTCCTTCAACGGAGTGTCATTGGTGGTAGAGCCATCGGTAGCTGGTAAAAAGAAGTAAGTTAAAATTTATTGAAAATCCTATCTAATGTTCCCCATTTTAACCTGTAACGTCTAATTTTTAATACAAACACATCAGTTACAATCGAGCTAAATTTCGTGATTGGCAAATCTTATTTCATTACAAAATAATATTTATTCATTTTGTCGAAAGAATATAAGACGATAATTTGCCGGCCACACTACACATTAGCTCCTGGCGTTTTGAAATTAGCGCCCATGGTTATAACTCGTTTATCGCAGATTGCAATGCAACCGGAGCAGATGCACCTGATGATGCATAATACGTAAAGTGCAGTGCACTAAATCGGAAGACACACTTCCATCTCTTCTTACACCTTGCTTGCAGATTTTTGACCCGTGCCGCATAAATTTTCCACTTTGTATTTGCGCTCTTTTTAATACACATACATATAGTAAGTGGGTATTCGTAATGAGAGCCGTGTAATTTGGCATTGCATTAATTAAATTTGTTTTACTTCTTGCATACATGTTTCGTTTTTTTTGAGAATTTACTTTATGTATTATTATTCTTTGTTATATGTATTATTGTTCTTTGTTCAGTTTGTGAATACTGCAAATGCTTGTATTTAAAATACAGGGTGTTTTTTAATAACATGCTAATACTGAAGGAGGTAATTTTTGGACCCATTTCAAAAAAAAACTTATGAACATATGAACCTATGCATGTCCTAAAAGTCCTAACTTTTAAGATATATAAGGTGTTAAAGTTTTAGGAAAAAAGTCAATTTTTTACTGTCATTTCCAGACCACTTTAAATATTTTTATGAATTTTGGTGTAAGGCGTTTATGCATTAAAAAGAATTTTTTGACCGTTGAACAGTGACGTCCGTATTGGACTCAGGTCAAATATTTTTGAGGGTAAAAGTGGTACGCCACTTCTTTCTCTTGATATAAAAATTATTTTTGGAGGCCCGTTCAATTTAGAACAAATTTGATTTCTTGACTTTTTTTCGTACGACTCACCGTTTCGCATAAAAAAATTAAATGCATTCATTTGTGCGCTGCCGCTGCATTAGCCGCTGTGCAGAAATTAGATAATAATAAACTTTAGGTTTAGAACATATGTCATTTCAAGTTTTTTTTTTATTAAAATGCGTCAAAGAAACACCCCCTTCAATATTATGTTATTAAAAAACACCCTGTATATGTGTTTATATTTAGTAAAGCCATTCTGGAGTATCGATTTTATCCTATCATTGAGAATAAATTAATGTTTGGCACTCAATTCGAACGATGTAATGGGGCGATTTTTGTCACATAGAATTACTATCGTTACTAATTAGGAACCCGGTGAATGTCCAGTAAATTTTACGGAAATTAAATTTCGAAAATTCCGTACAGCTACTTCGCGATTTCGACCTCGTGCGTTTTTCTGGTTAAACCAAAGAAGACGGGGCGAAGCATCAGAAGGAACAAAACACCTGCTCGATATAGTCACGTGTCCGTAATGCAACCTCGTTCGGTCGTTCGATCATTTCCATGGCGAAAAAAAGAAGTACTCGCATCTTGATTTCAATGGATTATGTTGTCGTTAAATCTCTTTGAATGCGTGCGTATGCGTGCGCGTGCTCCAAGACGATACTCGAACTAATTAAACGGACGTTTTTTTCATACAGGGTGTTCTGTTGGTAACGGCTTGCCGAATGCCGGTTGAATTTTCGAATCATTAAACATAGTTTAAGATAAATATGTTTCTATTAAAAGTTACAACCTATGTATATCACCTTTTTAGGACTTGTTTTCATTAATGAATAGTCGTGTTTCAGTATAGCAATGGGGCAAACATTGCTCTTCAAACATTAACTCCAAATATTTAGCTCAAAATTTGTCATATATAGAGTGTGTCATTTTACTATAATACTATAGAAAATATAAATGAACAGAAACATTTTTTAAAATTTCAACCAAAACATCTTATATCTCCATAAAGAGCCCTAACATTTACTGAATTTGTCTATAAAATAGTTCGCTTATTAGGTATAGATATGAATGGACCTTACAACGAACCACCAAGGAGTATTTATACTCCTCGAGGCGCGTATATAACAATCAAAAAACCCAGTTTACGATTGTACTCAAAGATAACTTGGTATACGCTTAAAATTCATTAAGAAGGTAGTGCAAGTTGCAGTAATCTGTTCTGTTAATCGTATATTTGCACAGAAGGAAGGAGATACAGCATTAATAACTCGGAGCTATAATATAAATTGTGTTCTTAGATTGTATGCGGCTGATAGTGCGTGTACTTAATATTTTAGCTTATTAAATTTTTTGCTATTAAAAATTTGCCGTGAAATTCAAAAGCGTGTTTAATTGAGATACGAATTTTATAGCCCGTTTTTTATGTAGGCATACTTGATGTTTGTGAAAAGCTGTATAAAAGTGTTTTCTTTCGGTATAATTTCGAACAGGATGCTATTTTTTTGAGATTAATTAATAGCAAGAGCTTTAAAATTTATACGGTTTTAATACTCACTTGCAGAATGTCGGTGTAATCATCATTTTTAGTTTTTTGTATCCAATCATAAAATGCATCTAAAAAATAAAACCGACCTTTTACCAGAATATAATGACCGACTGAATTGCATTTTTAATCCAATGTGCCGATGTTTGTCTCGAGAAACAATCCGGCGATTTATCAATTTAGGCACCACCTGAAGATGATAATCTGTTTGAGATTATTGTTATTAATAAAAATGAAGTCTCGAAGCAGCAACCGTTAATAACGCATTATTTGGTTAAAAAGCGTTTGTGGCGCTAATTCATCGCCTGCGGGGGTGCGAGCGCTATTACACAAACCAAGTACTGTTATAACTTAATCGAAAAAAAATTATATGACCGCATTTGGACGTATTATAGCAAATCAATTCCACATATTCAACATTACGAGCTCAATGGAATTGCCACATTAAAAATCTAATCTACTGTGCGAAATTTGGTACCCTAACACACTTTTTTGCCATGTGCAAATAAAATATTAATAGCACATATTTTTTTAATTGCAAACTTATAATTACTTACCCTTTGTTGAATCCGTATCTCTTTATGGGCGAAAGGTAAACAGGAAAATCGCGATATCGCATCTGCTGCGCTTGATGATGTCGAAGAAAAAAAATGAGCAAATCAGAACGGATTCCTCGCCTGGAATATCGCAATAATCATAAATGCAGTTAAGTGTCGGCCGAAAAAAGGCCGAAGAAAAGGTTTGCTTAACTTTTGGCATCTGCGGCAGGTGATAACCGTCCCGTTCTTTTCAATTGATGGATGTAGCTATTAGTTGTTAGTAAGATGGTAACCGTTTGAATTTAAAATACATGTAAAATAGTACACGGAAGTTGTTTTTTTTATTTGTAAATGCTTGCTCGCTTTCTTGCATTCTTGTATTAGGTACGTTATATCTCTATTGCTTATCTCTTCGATAAGTAAAATTACCGTAAAGATTATTACGAGTAGTATAGGGAAACCAAAATAGGAAAATAAGATAGAACAAGGAATGAAGAAATTAGAATAAATACAGGTTGTTAATTATGTGCCGACACTTCAGGATGTGAATTTTTGGATGATTTTAAGAAGACAAGTTTATATCAATATATGTCCGAAACCTCTTAGTTTTCGAGGTAATGGGTGTTAGTTTCAGAAAAAAATAACTTTTCTATCATAATTTTCTTATTACTCCAGATATTTTGGCACGTCGTATGAAATTAAGTATTCGGACCGAATTTGCTCCAAAATAAATGATGATTTTAAAAATAATTTTGGTTTTTAGAAAAAGCAGTGGCCTACCATTTTTTCTTAAAACATATTCAGTTCAAACCCCGTACGGACGTCACTGCTAAAAATTTTTAAAAATCTTTTGCCTTAAAAATAGTTCCTTAATAATGGGCTCATTCGATAAAATTTAGAATTTGATCAAACTTTATATACATAAAGAAGAGGTCAAAAAAAATGGTTACTGAAAGTTTCAAGTTGATCCGATCAGCGGTTCTTTGATTATTCGAGTTTAAAGATGCGATTATTTGTCTCCGCGATAGTACGATGATGACGTCACTGCATGCGATCTCTTCGCTGTCCGCTTCGCATTCATTTAACTTGCATTGCATTCGCGATCGTTTCGTCTTTTTAACGACTATGTTTAATTGATTATATAGGGTAATTATAATAAATAATTAATGCTTATTGTAAGTATAATATTTTGGTTATCGATTAATGAGATTATTTACGTAAAAATATTTAGGAATACCTAAATAATAACTATAATACCTACCTATGTAAGTTTTGGATTTTGCTCTATAACATGTATTACCCTTTTTATAATGTTCTCTTTTTCATTAGACCAAGTTGACTCAGAATTAAAAAAAATGATCCTGATCAAGTAGTCACAAATTCTGAAGAATCACTTGAAGAAATAGGAAGAGTGTCATCTAATTTACTAGTAAAATCAGATGGTAACTGTCCCGAACGGGTCAAATCACACTGAGTTTGTTTTGAAAAAAGTTTGGGCATTATGCTTATATAAACTTGAATTTTTTATGACAGGCTTTATTTGTAATAGTGTTGTTTAAAATTTTATCCATTGTCAAATTCACATCATCCATATCATCGTTCTGTTCATTCCGAGTACTTTTAGAACAACTAGACAAATCCTCGATAGTAGTTTACCGCTGTCTTTTTAAAAATATTTTTCTTGCTTGTACAGTGTGTTTAACGCTTTGAACTTTTTGGCAGTCGAAGATATTAGGTACAACATCTTGCTTTATTGGGAATTAGCCATTGTTTTAAAATACATGTAATTTTCCATATCGTTTTCAAACTAAAAAATTTAATTATTTTTACTAAGCAAGCTAATTATTATATTTAATACTTATATTAAAATGATCTTCACAGACAAAATGTGTTGACTTTGTACTAACCAACATATGTATACTTCTTTTCATTGATTTTTGCCACAATTTGTTTTTTCTTAAATCGCGCGGAAGGCGTCTTATTTAGGTATTTAGGCGCCTTTATTAGGCGTCTTAAAACTAGTGCTTCGACATTTGGGAACAATGCAATATTTATAACTATTTTTTCATTTATTGTCCGTCATTATTTAAAACTCCCTAAGCCTATTTAAAACCCTAAAAGCGCGTTTCAATATTATCAATCGACAGCCTATATTACAAATTTGTTCTCGCAACGCATGCAGTGACGTCACAGTCACTTCGAGCGAACGCTCGGCGCGACGGTTTTTAAGGCCTTTTTAAGTGACTTCTACATGGAATTTAATTCTGATTTTTTGCATAGTGACTTAAAATTGTGTGGTCTTTCCAAAAAGCAAATAAAAAAAAGTGTCGAACGAGCCCATTAAAAAGTGTGTACAAAATTACATAAAAATATCTGAAGTAATAAGAAAGTTATGATAGAAAAGTAATTTTTTTCTAAAATTGTAACACCCTATAGCTCGAAAACTAAGAGGTTTAGGACATATATTGATATAAACTTTCCTTCTTAAAATTACCCAAATACCCAAATATAATTAATTAAGCGCCGATACTTCAGGATATGATTATAACGCACCCTGAATAATAATTAGATAGTAAAATAGAAAAATGAGAATTACAGTGAATGCCATTCGTTACCTATTCATTTCGGTTTTAATAAAAAATGTTTGTTAAAAGTCCAAATAACTTGAAATCGAAAACATTTGTTCAAAAATTAAATTAAACTGTCCGGTGCAATTTGTTGCACAACCGATTGATGCTTTCATTGAATTATACATCTGCAATATGTATACATCTACTCCTACTAGGCAAATTCACAGTTACTTCCTTCTTCCTTTGCAGCTAAATAACGTGCAAAATAAAGCAACAAGAGGTGTTTTAAATCGACGAAGAACGTTAGAAAATACCTCACGTTTAGTCGGCAATTTGGCCGTCTACTTCCGAGAATTCGTTAAGGACATATGTGTGGCATTGACCACCGTCTGACTTCGTACATTTTAGATGCAAAATAGTCGGAACAGAACCGAATCGTGCATTTTTTTACAAATTGGTACAAAAAGCCATTTTTTACGTATTCAATAGGTAGAACTTATAAATAGTTAAATTAAAATGATATAACTATACACATTTCGTTGCAAGATTTTGTATTTTTTTATCAGTAAGAACGGAAATTTTATTAAAAAATTTTAATCTTGATTTAAAAATGCTAATTTCACCACATACATTAAAATTATTTAGCATTTACTGAACATACATAAATTTGTGCCCTCCTGGGCTCAATTCTCTTCGTTCTTGATTATAATTTTTGTACATTCAAATAAACTTCAATTAGATCCACTCATTTATTTTAATTTACCAGTACCTTAAAGTGATGTTACTTACTTACAGATATTACCGTTTGAGTACCTAATTTAATGTTTTTTTACAGATCTGTTACTGATTTTCCCATTACTCTTCCGATGCAAGTTGGGAACGGTTGGATGTAAGTACATACATAAATATTTTACTCTATTGATCTTCCATAACGCACCTCTACCTCTGAAATTTCAACATAATTGTTAACGTTTTAACGTTGAATTTTTCTATAAAGAAAAGTAGGAAATTTCGTTAATAATTTGTGTCATCGTCCTTGGAGACGATGTGACGAGGGCGAGGCTGTAGAATATCGATCGAATAAAAGGATCTCTTTGCCCTTCTGAGCGTTTCCCCTGCTTACCATCGTCCTGGATACATATACGTTGTTGCCGCCATAATCTCATTTCTCTAGTTAAGTATCACACTTTAGTTCATACTGTGAAATTTACGTAAATCATAAATTTCCAGAAAAGCATCAGTGGGATTTTTTAGCTTAAGCCTTATCAATTCTTTTTGACCAAGCTATTTTAATTATTACATCGTACCTAAATTAATATTATTAATTTCCAATGTTGATTATATTTAATATTTAGTTGGTTTGTTTCAATTATTTATACAATAAGGTGCATGCACGTTCTTAATTTTATGTACGATTTATCGGCAACGTTGCTATTGTGTTATTCGGGTTTAGTCCCGATTCTGGCACCCCCACTTTGGCCCACCACATTCTCCAAGTTTCATATTTTAAAACTCACCCCATGAACGGTCTTGAAACTGATTGAATAAAAGCTTCTGGGCATTTTTTTTGAGTATCCAGTTCGCACCAACGTTGCTAATATAGATCTATCTAAAAGTGGTTATAGAATAATTTTGCATTTGACCTATTACCATAACACTTTTTAGAAACGTAAATAAATTATGTCATAACAGTAAAACCTTTAAAAAATAAAGTTGCATATATGGTTTAACGAATGCTAAAATCAAAAATAGACCATTTTGTCGCCTATTGTGTAAAATAGAAGATGAAATTATAATCAATTTTGATTTTCGTTCCAGAATAACCATGCAAGCATTTATTAAAAAAATAATTTCCTAATTCTACGAAGGCTTTATTACCTTAATTAATTACTTAATTACGCAATGCTAGAGATTTGAGGGGTAGATGTTCTCTGTTCTCTGGTGTTTGAAAGATATTTATTTTCCCTTTTTGTCGCATTTCTACCGCTTTAATTTACGAAGTGCTATTAAATCGAGCTTTTATAAGATAATCTGCGCTCTTTTTCGAATGAATTTTTTAAGAAACTTTCCGACACAATTTTCCACAGTAATTGGTTGAATTGTGTGTTTCGGAACTCGTGCGTACACTAAAAATAAACTTTCTATTATGCTTTTTATTTATAAAAATCCTCGAAAATGGAATGCATTTTTCTATTACACCCAGTATTTATCGATACGATGTCGGGCCGTTGGTCACGACACCCGGAAACGATTTTGGTATTTCAGTTGCGACAGACGTCCAATAAATAAGTGTGTCTGCGTATCAGGGCCCTATATTTAGGGAGTCCTTTCCTGGAAACGAATTCGCTAATTACCGCTATTTCGGCTCTCCTCTACCTATTCTTTTATATTCTATTGGTTTCGTTTTTTGGAACCACGCATCACGACAGGCATAGGGTTGAGGAAGGACCATATGGGACGGCACCTGACACTATTAGATTTTTATTTTATTTTACCTTTTTTCACAATTTAATCTACCTACTTCTACGAGAATTTTAACATTACACAACTTTTAATTATACCATTTTAAATTAAATTCGCTATTAAATGTTTATACCTGATGCTATATGTTATTATTTGTTTAGTTTGAAACAAAAATTCTGTCAAACACAAACCATAGGTTCTATCTTATCAGATATACGAGTAGAGTATAGAAAAGATATGAAATAGTGTAGGTACCACATCCATATACTATAGAAACATTCTTGGATATAATTATACTGCTCCACAAAAGTTAAGGAAGTTCACAAATATTGAGATTAATTTAAAAGTTGCAGGTTTTTTGATCGCCAAATTTAGTATGAGTTGTAGAGGTAGGAGTAAAAAATCTACTCAGGTATGAGAGAAAACATTTGATTTCGCATATTTGAAATTTTGGTGATCAAAAAGTCTGTAACTTTTAAAATAATCGCAAAATTTGCAAACTTCCTTAACTTTTGTGGAGCAGTTTATTAGATACCTTTGAGTAAATAAGACGTGTCCAGATGAATTGCTCTTTTGGTTATAGTTACATATCTGTACATAATAATTATTATCTAACTTGCTCACCTCTAAAAAAGTTTCTTAATCATCATACAAGAATAGAATGCAATTTGTATCGAATTCGTAATGTTTTTTACTGATAAGACAATCTTGCGGTTCGAGTTGGAATTATTATTCCTGTGATGGTTTGTTTCAGTGCAACGATAATTTAATAATTTTCGCTTATTTCCAAAGATCCTTTAGTGATTAGTGAAAAGAAGCAGCTGACTACTGGATGCTTTCGTTGGCATCAGTTGAATGTAATTTTGCCCTTGGCTCCGGTAGAACTGAATCCGATGGTCTTACGATTGAATCGTTTGATTATAATCGAAAATTGCTTATTATTAATTGAATTAATGCGTAACTGCTTCGGCTATTGATGGTATTCATATGAGTACGATTTTAATACTACAGTTATTATAGATATTATTGGACGGTTCACGACAGTCCTTAGGGTCTCAGTATCCTTAATTTGGAGGGTGTGAAAACATAATTCATGATTATGTGCTAGTACGAGCTGCTATTATACTTGGTTGCGTGTGAAAAAATTGTAAGTACATTAAAAGCGACAGAACGTGTTATTTGTTTGAATACGCCTACGATTTTCATGTTACATTACCTCTTTTTTTAGGTTTGTTCCACCAGCATGTTTTGTGTTGTTACGAACATTGTGAGCCTGCGCAATAATTTTAAAACGTTCCAGCAGCGTGTTGTTTGGTGTTCTGAGTAAATGGTTGCTGTTCCGGAAGAATTCGTTTTTTGTTTGGATCATGTTTGAGATCTGCCAAATTGTTCTCGTTTGAAGTGAGAACATTTAGAACAATTCGAAAATAAGTATAATTATATTAGTTTGTTGTTGGTCATAAATATTTGTATAGTTACAATTTAGTTTTAAAATATGGAAATTATTGACTTATTTGGAGCTATGGGCGAAAGTAGTTATGATTAGTTATGATGAATTATAGGAAGACGATTTTGAAGAATTGTTGGAAGAAACACAGAGGCCAAAAATAAAAATTATATATCGAGGAAACCGCGTTCTTCAATATACGGAAAAAGAACATTTCCGTAATATAGGATACCCAACAACTGCTCGAGGTGTTCCAGCAAGAAATTTTCCAATCTTATAACGAACTTGTGTATATCCCATATACCGTGTTCTCGTCTAGTTTTCTTTAAATTGGAAGGCCCATTTTACTGCTTTGTTTTACACTATTTAAACATGACATAAATTTTATCTCCGGTTTCACTTTATTCCTTATAATTAAAAGAAGACATTTATTAATTTTGTCATTATCAAGATGGTCAAAGGAATTTTAAAGAATGTATCTTATTTAGCAATAACAATTTGATTAACTTTTTTTAAATAAAATTACATTTTTTATGTACCTACATATAGATACTTTTAGTTTATTTATTTACGTAATCATTAGCTTTGTTTATTATTTGCGGTTGTTGTAAGCACTACAATCAACAATTTTAACGAAAATTACAAGCAATTAAGTTTGTAAATATCGACCTTTAGCACTAAAATTAATCATTAAGAATTGACTAGATAATTTTGCTAAAATTCTTATAAAGGTTTAAAAAAAGTTGGGTCATAGGTAATATGTAGATACATTAAACTATAGTGAACATGAAAACGCGAAAAACCATGAAGATTCCTTGTAAACTATTGGAGTTATTTATAATAAAAAAAATCGATTTTCAGTTAGCACTACAGGCTATAGGTTATATTGTTTTGTATATTTGTTAGGTTAAATTGTTTTGTATAGCTGTTAGGATCGACATAATTTTGAGCCCAGAATACGTAGTATAATTATGTATATTTACTGTATAATATTTACAAAGTTTCAAAAAAATGTATACCTAAAAAAAAATTTAATATAAGTACTAAAATATAGGCAACATTGATGTAATTCTTACTGTAAGTTGTTGACTTTTTCTAAATGCGCTTTAAGTAATTGTTTTATCTAGAGAAGTGCGTTTTAAATATTAAAATTCACATTTTGTGAATGTTCTTATAATATTCAATTATTTTTTATCGCCATTTCTCCTCATTAGTCACAGAGGAAATACAACGAATATCTCCATCAGTTTTGTGGTATACAATTTACCACTCTATATCGTCGACTATTAGCGATCTTTAGAAACAAACGAAGTGACAGTCTAGCACTCTAGCAACATGTTGTTCTCCCTAAAATACGGCATTTTAATTTTCGTCGCAAGTTTCTGCAGTTCTAACTCTAGTGGTTATGTGATAAGTAAATACAACGTTTTTATAATTCCCGATGGGCATACGAATGTTACGATTTCTAAGGTGAATATTGTCAGCGGAGTTTATGATGGCGTCACTATTTCATTGGATAATGGTAGAGACTGCGCTAGTAAATCTTCTTCAAATTGCTTGGTTAAGGGAGAAGAATTAGTGAAATGGTACAAGGAAAGGCGTAGCGTTGCCGTGGTATATTATTCTGATCCGAAAAAGCACAGTGTTCCATATTATTTCGGAAACAATACAATAAAATTGCCAAACGGTGAATTTTGCATCTATTCGGAGAAAAAGTGTTTCAACGAAACACACAAGTTTACGTGGAAACCAAATTGCAATAATATATTGAATAAAAAATCTCGGTTAGAAATAGTGGAGCATAGCTCATCGGCGAATATTGTTAAGCTAGTAGTAAAAGAAAAGGGGAAAAATAGCACATTGGTTGATTTAATGCTAACAGAAGAAATAATACTGATGTGTAACAAATTTCTTTGGAAAACTAATAAAAATACTTATTACGCAATGGAAGACAAAGTGGTAGCCAAATTATGGAAAACGGAGGAAAAATATGTAATGTACTTTAAAGACAATAGTTTCAATATTGACGATTTACTCGTATATAGCGCTGTGGTTTTTATTGGTTTTATAATTTTATTATGGAAAATTTCAACGAATTGTTACGTCTTAAAATCTACAAATTTGAGTGCTGCAGAAATTGCTGTAAGAAGTTTGTCTCAAAACTTGACTTACCAGGCTGTGTTGTTAAATAACTCTTCGACGAAAAATGATAATTTACCACCTAAAACTGTTGAAAATACCTATGATTATATCTTATATAATCGATCGATATATTGACCAATAATATTTACTATTATTTGTTATATTGTTCTCGAAGATAACAAGAAGAAAACAAAAGCACTTTAAAAATTTGTACATTTTATCTTTACATTGATATTGAAGCATTTTGAAGCATAATAGAGTATTTTTCAGTGAATTATTTATTTTTGTTATAACTTCCTATAATTAAACAGCCATATTATGTTACTTTAGCATAAAAATATTTTTTGTGAATAGTGACACCTTGCTCCATTTCCGATTGCAACATGGTCATTTCTATGAGTGGAACAAAGAAAGATTATTAAAATGACAGTTGTCAGAGTGAAAAGTTGCAATGACACAAATGTCACTCTTTACTTTTCCTTTGTAAGTATCTAATGGAAGTTGTCTTTATCGCACTCATGGCCTATATAACCTATGTTGCGATCAAAAATGGAGCAACCTGTATATCTAAGATATTCTAAACAAGGCTTCTTTCCTATTGTATGAAAAAAGTGAATAATTCCCATATTAAACAATTGTTACACTAGTTATGTTACATAGCGAATTTTAAAGATACAGCTTTTAGAATGTCCTATACGAAAAAATTGTTTTTTTTATAAATGTATGTAATTCAAACCATAGAAATTTTGCTCTAATCCTAATTCCCTAGAGTCCTTTAGAATCCTTAGAGTTCGCCGAGTTTTCTAAATCCGTTACGAATCGTTTGGGCGAATGAATTAGATGGGGCGTCGCGCCAAGCAAGAGGGCCGAAGAGTGTGTGTAGAAGAATTTTCGCTACGGCAAGGCCTGGCGTTTTGTCTAAATACCTAAACTACTTCCTGTTGTGCCGGTTCAGCGGCGTACCCAACGATTTTTTCGGCTTCTATAAATAGGACGAATACATTTTGTTCGTTTGATGTATAATTTTTTTAACCGTTTTAACTATATCGCTAATTAAACTAAGTACTAGGAAGCGTAAAATTTTTATATTTTGGTTGGCGATGTGGATGTTAATTAAGTGTGTTGGTAATTTGAAATTAAAATTATTGGAAGAATTGTATTAAAATATTTTTATAAGAAGAATTTACATTAACTAAATATTCATTAATACTTATTAATTGAGAGCTATTATATCGTACCTATCCACGTCCGAATATTTTTTTATCTTCTTATCATTTAATTTCCTTGAATGTCCGTTGTTATAGATAATGGGATTTATTTCTATGTTATGACTGTCTTGTACATAGGTATAAATTAAAACGGGAATTATCATACTAACAACTAACGTTATGTTGTCTACTGGTCGCAACTGAATAAGAAATTTGCTAAATCATCTTATTGGTAATTTGTCATTTAGGCGCCACTCTGGTGGATAAGGGAGTTTAATTAATCGATGGGACGGGATCATAACACTATTTCAATCTTGTTTGAAGAGGTATTTGACAACATTTAAACGAAAGTTCGAGTTTACGATTTTCTAATTTTGCAATATTGCATCAATATTTTTTTTCAGAACTTTTCTAACTTTTCTTTTCTACGTAACGATTTCTCTTATTAAAGCAAAATCTACTGATTTCTAATCTACAATTGGTAATTATTTGTGGTAGTTATTTTCAATACAAAAGTAATTGAAATGCAATTTTATATGGATAGAATTCTCATAATTTGGGTTCCATTACTGGTCTATGTTCTCTTTCGGTTTTCATACAAGGTCCCATATACGTTTTCATTGGATTCTAAACCTTTAAAAGCTGTCGCCTTGTCCAAATAGTTTCTCTTTACTTGTTCAAATTTTGTTGAAAAGTTTACAGTGAAATATATTCAATAATTCAAAATTCAATTCAACTTCTCCGTTTATAAAGCAATTCACTGCAGGGCTAGCTTTGGAATTTCACCCCTCGATTCTAATTTTGAACTGCTCGTGTAATTCTTTAGGAGGCGATATTTTTATTTGCGGCCGATTCTTGGTTATTTTTATTCGAATGTCGGCGGCGCGTTTCAGTATACATGATAAAACAAAATTATTATCGATGACCGTTTCCCGAATCGTTTTGCGAATCGCCATTTTTTATTCTTCATTATCCTCTTGACGTGGAATATTTTTTCTACGGTTATTAATGGCCGTTGACCTCCCTTATAAACGCCTCAAATTGTATGTGTATATCGAGTGGACCGAAACTAACCCTCGTTCAATCGGGTTCTTTTGTCAATCCATCCTGCTCTCTTTGTAACTCCCATAAAACGGCAAGGTATTTTGAGTTTTACAGGTGATACTCTCGTATAGAGCACGAGTTCTTTTTTTTTTCATGATAATTATGCCATATAAGGGCTATTTATCAACTCGGATAATGCTCCTGTGGGATGAGGCAGTGCCATCCGTTGTGTATCCGCTGAATTACAAAGTCTTGGGACTGTTTTAACAAGTGAATGCGGACTCCATCAATTTCGGTGGTCTGCGCCCCCTGTATATTTCAACTAAGCAGAAAACACATCAAATATTCATTTTTCATTACCTACATTGATGGATTGACTAAGTAAATTGAATTAGGTATTTTAAAATAAGTCAGGGTAAATACTAGGGGGTGATTCCTTGGTTTTTTAATTCCGAAACGGAACTGTTTTTATTCTCTCAGATGGCGCAGAAATTAAATTTATTTGAAACACCCTGTATTTAGAAATACATCAGATGCTTGCTTGGACCACTTCTTTAATAAACTATCGGTATCTACGGTTCTGGAACCGTGTCTTTAAAATTGTTCACAAATTTTTACCTGAGATACAAACAGTTATGTGTCAGGTATGCTATCGTAAGGGTCGTTTGCTTTCATACGTAGGTACACCGAAAAATGCTATAGGACCATTTCGTGGGCTTGGTTTTAAAACCTACATAAAGCTTGCTATATGCTGAAATGCCAATATTTTTTTTGTAAAGGTTCACCTTAGTAATTAATGCGAAATTAACTAATAAAAGACGTTAAAAATATTGGAAGACAAACGTTAAATGTGGATAAAAGTTTTAATTCATGTTAGATAACGCACTGCTTTTGAATTACATTTGAAACATAAATTGTCTTTACTCATTCATTATCATTCATACAGTACAATTTTATTCGATTCGAAGAAAATGAAGTTGATGATGGTTCTAACAAAATGGAAATGTGTAGGTATAATACCACCTTCAAGCCGCAAGTGACATTGTAAGCAAAAAAATAAGGCGATAAAATAATAAAATCAGTTGGAAAAACTCGAAAATGAAAATGAATATTTAAAATCGTTTGCACCCATTCAATGTCCTCACGATTAAGCAATTTTTTCCTTTTTTCCATTTTATTAATAAAGAAGAAGTAAATAAAGGAACATAACACTTTTTGTAGATCTAATAATTGGTATATGTAGTTTCAAGAATAAAAAATCGTAAATCTAAAACGGAAATTATTCTTTTTCTTAATTATTTATCTATCTCTTCTATTTCAATTCAATCAAAGTTTTGATTATAATAGATATACTGGCAATAAGGATTTTGGTAGTCGATTTTTATTTTTTTAGTTTTAGTCATTAAACATTGAGCATGCAATCAATACAGAAAAGTTCTATGCAATTCTATACAATTAAATATCGTTTTTAAAATTGGGCTTCAAATTTGTAAATGAATCGTTAAGAATAATGACCTAATATAATAACGATAGCGAAACAATCAGACATAATGAAGACAGAGAAACTTTTGAACACGTTTTGATGAAATGGAAACCATTAGAGTTTTTCTATTAAAAAGGAAAATGGTCGGAAAACCGGTTCACGCTAAACGAAAGTAAGCACGTATAGACGATGTAATGGAATTAACTAAACGGACATAGTACCGCTTGTATATGCATAGTCAGAAAAATAATAAAAAAGACTTATGAAAATGTATCGAAAGTTCATAAGAGCGGAGGGTGAGGTCGGTTTTACCCCATAAGGAAGAGTAGGGAGGAAAAAGTTGAACGAACGGGGGGTGGGCGTGGTCGCGGGTTGCGCGTACGCAATTCCGAACGAACGGCGCTCGCTTTTCGGGGCTTTAGTACGCATTTAGCTCCTATCTAGAGTGATATGTTGTGTTATGTCATTATAAAGAAAAACATATTTTGGTTTCGCTTTCAAAAGTGACCCATTTCGGCATTTCAAAAAACCAACTTTCGGCCACGAATTTTTCTCCTAATTTTTGTTATTGAAGTTTTTTTTTATTTTTTGTTTACCGATTAATTTTTATTTTTTTCCGTTCCTTTACGACTTGGTTCACGTCGAATCGACATTGTTAAATTTATATACGCTGCTTTACCCGATTTCTTTCGTTTGGTAGGGTAGCAGGTAGATGTGGGAATAGAAGGATTGCATGTGTACATCTAAGACTGACTAATTTTAAGTGCTGCTATAGTGATTTGTTATTGTTGTGATTTTTCGGGATCCGAGGAATAATTGCGCTCACCGGTTGTCATGGAGAAGTTCCAAGAGGGAGATGACGATCACGATCAGGTTTTCGAAGCCGAAGAACCGGAGCCGAGGTGAGACAATTTTCCAAATGCCATAATTTAACGTTTTCGAAGTTAGTCGTTTGTGACGACGAACTCGAAGAGAAAAACAAACTGTGGTGACTCATCCGAACGTTACATTAATTTAAACCGTAGATAATTAAACGAAACGAAGAAAGCCTATGCGATATCGGTTATCTTGAAGATTTTTGGAACCGGTGAATCTAAATCAAAATACTTATTGTGTGTTTAAACAAATGTGTCAAATCATTTACCGATTACATATTGCCATGTATATAAGTTAATATCTAAAACATTATTATTATTTCTATATCCTTACAAAAACGACGCACACAACGACCCACCATAAGAAGATGGTGGTAACGATATATCAAGATGAGTATCGGCTTATAATAGAATCAAGTAGTCTTTTTACCCTATTTTTCTAGCCAACCAACGTTTACTTACCATTTAATCCATACAATTAAGACTCGTTTTTGCTGGACTATGCGAAAATGAGGCTCACACACAAAAATGTTTTGCATATTATGTATAAAGTTGAGATTTCACTGGCCATTTATTTGAAATGTCTTTTGTTTTTATCGTATTATGATTTTTTATTCATTGAAACACCTGTCTTCATGCACATCCAAAATCTTTCAAACTGCTGCGAAAAATCATTTTTTTGATTTCAACTTTGACACTCTGTATCATTTTTATTTCCAATATTTTAGTAACGCAAGTTGGGTCAGATCGTAATATTTTGAGGGCCAGAATCTTCCCCTTCTGAACCATTACTACATTACCTTCCACCTTACTACATTACCTTCCACTTTTGGACCATTACATACGGACCACCCTGTATATACACTCTCAAAAGTGTTTTGCATAAAAGAATAAACATTTAATACAACGAATTATTTGTAAAATAACTCATCAAAATTAGTTTGCAAAAGGCATAAACATCATTTAAAATTAACAATAAAAACAATTTAACAAAAGACATTTTAAATAATAAATGGGCAGTGGCATTCGAACTATACAATATGCAAAACATTTTTGAGTATGTGAAGATTTTTGGACCGGAGGGAATATGATTAACCAGATTACTAGAATCAAAATGTTTCTAATTACTTCATCTTTCTGGTTCTGGTTGAACTCTTCAAGCTCTTCGGTCCTTTGAAAGACAAGTCAAACGTATTTTAGTGTAAACTATTTCATATTAATTAGGATACATCAAGAGAAACCAAAGACTATAAGCATTCCTGGTTCATTCCATGTCCATAATGTGGTTTAATTCCAAGTAGTTACCTATAGTTGGAGCATAATGTGCTAGCATTATAAATGCTAGCTCTAATGTATGCCTCTAATAATAAAACTTCTATTAGGAACGATAATAATGTCATCACTTTTACCTTTGTCATCATCCAGAGCCTCCTTTATTTCTTAATTGTTTAATAACTATATCTCTATCTACAACAATTCTTTTGGGTTTTAGCTATGTAATTCTGATATTCTAATCCTCCTAATGATAGTTTCATTTATATCTTCCCCGAAATTTCAGTTAAAATATTTTTCTCTTGTTATCTACCTGGAATTTTGACTTTTGTGAGGTATGCAGGTTTTGCAAGACCGTTTGCAATTTTATGCTTATACCTTCAGGTTGAAAACATCTGTTGGATTAGTATGGTACATTTTACCAAAAACTTGTGTGATCTGCATTTATTCCCAGGGTAGATGCATAGTTTACACAAATTCGCACTAAATTATGCGAACATTATTTGTAAACGCAACAGAAGTTTTGTGATAAATGAAATGTGCATCGTATAATATTTTTCTTGCCAATCGTCCCGTTGTTTTCCTGCGGTCCCGAAAAACGCGACTTCCCATTATGTTGATCAAAATGTCATTATGGTCTTTATTTAATTATGATGTCTTAACTATTTTGAAACGGTACCTCGGCCAAATGGCACGTGTTCGGTGCGCAACCCCGAGGATGTATGTATAAACAACCCAATTTTGTGGCACATCTCATTTTTACGCTAACTAACTGTCGGCGAGGGAACAGGTTTATTATTGGTTATTTTAAGAGACAGATGGTATGCAATTAAGTGAAATACAAAAACATCGCAAAAACATAGCATAGAGTCCTTATACATTTTGGTGTGTGGCACTACTAATGCAATGCTTGCTCACCGAAGCAGGCAAATTATTTTTTGAAAATTAAAGGGATTTGGAAACTATTTTGATGATATTAACCTTAGCTGTATGGTTATGTTTCCTCCATAAAGAAATAAGTTTATACTGAAGTTCGCGCCAATCTTTAGGCACCATCAATATCTGACTGTCTATAGTCTATATTCCTACTCTATATCAAATAATAAATGTTAGTTGCACTCAGTCAGTGGTTTTAGCACCAAAGCTAAAAATATTATTCCTATACGATTTTTAAATAAAAACTACTTGAATTTGTATTTATTGCAACGTTTTCAATTCCTGGAACATTCTTTTTTCTGTACCTACCTCGTTTCTGCATTAAATCTGGAGATAACGCGGGTGTCTTCCAAGCGTTTTGCATTGCATCTATAGCGATCTAAATCTAAATGAATAATGGAAACTCCTTATTTTAGGCGACAATGAGTTAACAATTTGCGTTCAAACTTGCTACAATAAGTAATTGATCTACGGGATCTTAGACAATGCACTGAGAAATTGCAACACGTGTGTTTCGCTTAAAACTATCAGCTTCGATAGAAAGTTTCGGTATTGTCTTCGGAGTTTCGCGTTAAAACGGTTCCTTTATATTACGTAAATTATCTTTTGGATCCAATGGGCATTATTCACGTATTAACGCGAAGATGACGTTCGACTAACGAAGTTCTAGGTTCAATTGGGTCTGAATTTTAGAACATGGAAATTTAATTATTTCTTGTGGCAAACACTATTAATTAGTTTTATACGAGTAATTAGAAAATTTGAGTGCGCCTGCAACAACCTGAGTGTTACAATTTTTTTTATTTTTCCTTGTTACTCAAACGCAGTTCATTGAATTTGATAATTTTATCGCACTTTTACTGATTGATCACTTTTATTTTTATTTTTTCTTCGCGTCCATTCATAAAGAAACCAATAATCACGATTCGTAATGAAGTGTCTACGAACTTTGACACAAAAACGATAAACGAAACGATTAATTATTTCTTGAGAAGGCCTATACATTGTTGACGTGCGTTCACACTGTTTAATCTATGAAATAATTTGGCAGAAGCTTGTTCCAATTTTGTTGCCATTTACCTAAAAGCACTGTAAATACCTCGATCTTACATAATAATTCCTTATCTCCACTTATTTGTTCAAGAATAATTAATTGATAGAACCTGGCTGTTAAAAAAATGGTGAATGCGTCAGATCCAGTGCATGTTCTAGTAACTCCCTCTTGGCACGAGAAATTGAGAATACCTACATACGTATAATTGCCGTACCTTTAATTTCCTTATAGTCAATTTAAACGCCGACATTCCTTGCCTTAAACCGTACGAAACTGCATTCCAAAAGTGTCTCCATGTCCGGTCGAAATTCGTTGGTTCGCTCTCTCTGTCTCCCCTCCCGAACGTTTCCCCTTCGTTCCACGTTACTCTTTATCTATCGCTCTTTCTTTCTTGCTTCTTCGAGTTTTTTTTGCTTAGAATGTAATACGTATTGTAATGCGACACGTGTTATAAACGCAAGAGCCGGGTGGCAAAGGAAGCCAAATATGAGCCATCATTGATAGAAATGGAAAAGTGGACTTGTTGGAATTGATAGGTGCTCTTTTGCGACGTTTATTGTTTAGTTTTTTACCTTAGCATCAAGTGTA
The DNA here is from genome assembly GCA_918026865.1 of Phyllotreta striolata. Taxonomy (NCBI): domain Eukaryota; kingdom Metazoa; phylum Arthropoda; class Insecta; order Coleoptera; family Chrysomelidae; genus Phyllotreta; species Phyllotreta striolata. Next base: position 8,419,651 of record OU900095.1, read on the forward strand.
ATGTGCTTTGCTCGTCTTACTTCCTCCATATTTTTTTTCGTTTGCGTAAACGTAATTTCTCGCTGCGCGAATGTGTAATTGAAGGTGTGAATTGAAGCGCCTTTGACCCATTTAAAACTCGCCGAGTTGAAAAGAATGTTTATTTCCTGCTATATATCCTTTTACGATGATCGGGGGCGTAAATAATTTTAACGCTGTAATAAACTTCCTCTGTTTAAAAGGCTACCAAACTGCAGGTTTCAATGAGTTTGTAAACAAAACTGCGACATGTGTGTCGTGTCATAAATATCGTCTACCAGTGCACTTTCTGAACAATTAAGTGCTTCAAGTAACCACTTGAGAAAGTGATCTGCATACATGTATGTATATTAAGCCGGTACAAGCGGTAGATTTACGATTTTTTTGGGATTAGATAAATTTTAGTTTAACCTCTTTTGTCGGCGACATATGCGTTTAGAAATTGTTGCTTTAGACATTACACAATTATGTATGTACACACAACATTTTTTGGATAGTAGAACATAACATAGAACTTTGTATTTTTTTAAATTCAGTAACATGGCATGAATTATTTTCCACAAGCTACAATTATTAGGTACTGTACTTACACTAATATTAACATTTCGAAATTTGGCCTTTGATGACTATATCGATTTCTATTTAGTTCGTTGTTCTTCTCGTTGATAATACGATGGCAAATTAATTCTTTATCGCTAATTGTTATTAGCTATCTTCATTTTCTTGTGAAAGTTTCATATTGCTAATTAAATCATAAATTTCATAAGAACATAAGGCATTGTTTTCATCATCTTTTTGTTATAATATGTATGTTTGTTGTAATACCAGAAAAGAATTGTTTATTTTTAAGTTATTCGATGAAGCATCAGGTTGCAGTGTTATACATTACTTATCCAAAAATGATGATTAATATAATTATGGTTTATTCAATTTTTATTAATAAGTATATGTAATTACTTTTGTTTATATTCAAGTTCTAATGAAATTCAGATAATTTCTAACTTTTTTAATGATAAAATTTATACACGAACCTCACTTTTCACCATTTTTATAATTAACGAACCGGACCATACACTATAAAACAGTCAAAATAAATTCAGCGGTAATATAATTCCTTCGATCCTTCGCATTCGCTTTCCCGCATGCGGCCACAAGGAGAAAAAAATAAGAATGAGAATTGCTTATCTTTATCCTCTTATAATAGAGGGATCAGCGTCGCTTTGTCCATTCGAGTAGGCATTAAAAGATGGATGATTCCATAAGTATATACACGCAAATTCATGTATGTAGTGCTGAATTCGTTTTGCGATCGTACATCGGACTTGGGCCCCGCATCATCTTTTGCTGAAATTCAAAAATAGAAAATACAGAAGTCCACGCAGTTTTTTTTACTTATAAATCAATACAAGGAACAGAGTTATATAGACCAATTCCTCTAAGTCAACTATTTTCGGCATCAATTTAAAACGCGATGAACTCTTGGTGAGATTTTTGAGTCTACCTATTAATCGGTTTCATTGCTATAGTTTTTAATTTATCTATTTTATTCGTGAAAGTATCCATTTTCTATTATCTAGCGCTTTTTCTGTAGATACTCGTCAGTTTCACTCCCTGGATTACTCTATTCATTCTTTATTCATATTTTACGTTTATAAAAAGACAAAATTGGTCCTGGTTGTAGAAAACGGTATTCTAAGAGATTCAAACTCTTGCGAGTACGATCGGTACTTACCGAGCACGTTAGATGCGAATTCTTTGTGCGAGAGAAGAAAACGAATGATTACTTTTCGGTTTTGAAATGGGGTTGTTTTATTTGACGTGGCAGTGCAGTGGCAGGCCGTACAGTACGGCGGATGGGCGAGGAGCGAGCCGAAGAGGCGATGCTATAAGCCCGTGCCCCGTGCCCGGGCGGCAGGTGACTCTTGGCGTGTGTCTAAAGAGCCGCCGCGCCGCTTTTCTGGCTGATGAATGCGTTTTGGCCCACCTCGCAGCTGCTTCCACAATCCACAAGGCGGATGAGAGAAGACGAAGAGGATAGTCTTTGTTTACAGGGTAGATCGTTTATTATTTTCATGTGCGAGAGGATTATAATATCATACCTACTTTCGTCTTCGGATTATAATGTGGCGATCAATATTATCGTTGAAATCGAATCAGATTGTTTCCAAAATGATTTCTTCTAATTCATTGGTTGCTATGTAGTGTTCATTTACAATTAACTGATGTATTGCTTGAAGACAGTTTTAGGGGGCTTAAGGGAACTATTGCTGTTCTCAATTATTAATTTAGTCACCCCCACAAATCATTTATACTTTTTTTATTATATGTGTCATTCCAATTAGTATATTACAATTTAAGTGAGTTAGAGAAACCTTATGGCACAAATGGAAACTTGTATAACTGATAAACGTAATAAATAAGCAGAAGCAGAAGCAGAAGATATCGATTAAAAATTCTATCAATATAACCGTAGTTAAATACCTAAAAAAAGAACGGACGAACAACTAATATTAATTCGCCGTGTGCGCCGGGCCGGCTCTTTCATTCGCCTAACTACAAACAAAGGGTACAAAATTCTTAGAATCATAATAACTGCCAAATTTCTAAATCCGGTCGTCGAGGAACCCTAACTCGGGCGACGGTCCCTCGCGCTCGTTTTTCGGGGTTGGTGTGTTGGCGTCTCTGTCGTTCGTCGGCCCTTCGGCGCTCCTTTTCTCTCTCTCGTGAAAACGGAGTAAGTGAGTTCAAGGTCAAGCCACCCCTACACACAAACATCACCATCCTCTGTGCGTCTCTGTCTTGCGCGCTGTTCAAGGTGTACGGCATTAGAAGACGGCGCAGGTTCGTTTAATTGATGTGTGCTCGGTATATACGTACAGGGTGGACTCTTTTGGCGCTCTCCGGCATCGTAAAGGAGGCTTGTTGCTACCTGGAATTAGATCGGGGGATGGTTTTTTTTGTTGGTCGTATCGGGAGGGAATCGAAAAGTTTTTGTTTACTTGGTTTGTGACTGTTGCGATTTTCATTTTCGTTATTCGTTTTGGTTTGTTCCTTTAAAATAAACTTGTAAATGTTCCAAAACTCTTTAATGAAATTCAAAATTTATTGGAAAATGATCAAAAAACACTTTAACAAAACAATGTCTGTATTTTTGCAAATATTCTAACTGATTTGATTCAAATTCTTGTTATTTTTCTTAGACGAATTTGTGGTAGCAGAAACGGATAAATTCGATGCTCATTTAATGGAAGATGGCTGTTTCCATAACATCCTCTCGAATTATTTTTATCGCAACTAATAAATACACCAATGTTTTCTTGCTTGTATTACTCGCAGGGTTTCCTATTAGAAAGAATCGTTTGGTTATTTTCGGTGAAATTGGAATTTCCGGTATCGATTACGATTGGTATATCGTTGTGCCTGTGTGTAAACCAATAGCATACAGTACATAATTAAATGCCAAAAGTTTTATGAATGAATTACTCGTTTGTTGCTGTGTTCATTTTTGTTAAATTTAAACTAATAACTCTTAATTTTTATTGTATAACTAACAGTAAGTGCAATTTAGAAGAAAAATCGTAGGTATCCTTTTTATATAAAAAAATATTCCTTTCTTGTCTACGATTTCCCTACAAAACTTTCTGAATAAATACATAAGGCAGTACGAGTGTATGGCATATTTTCTGTGGAATTCGAGACTTGTTAATAAGCGTTCCTGCTGAATATTTTCGCAATTTTCTACTGCACAGACTACCTATATTTTTTTGGGAAATCCTTTTTCACTTGTACTAAACAGTCTGGAATTTTAATTGTTTTCAAACATTGTTTTCATGCCTAGTGCCGTCGTGCCAAATTGTTAAAATGTTTCTCTCAACTCGCAATAATCCTGAAAGATCGAGTGACACCTAATTTTCTATATTTATTTTAATCAATTCCTTCATAAAAGGCAATAACAATGCATTGCCGTTCTTTTATATCCGTGTTAATGAGATTAAAATCACATGTCGGGTCGATTAAAGACTACATAAAGTCCATTAATTTGTAATTGAAGGCTTGTAGATTTTGCTCTCTTTACTCGTTTATAATGAGTTATTGAAAATAACATTTGGCTGCATTATAGCCTTTCAGACTAACTTGTTATTCTAATTTAAAAATAACATGAATTTTACAATTTCTTCATATTTATAAGATCTACAAAATTCGAAGATTCGTGAGTTGTTGATTTGGCTTTGGTTAAGAGAGAATACCCTCTTGGTTTTCTTAATTGGTCATTTGTTGGTACCATAACGAACTTTTGACATTTATAATATAAAAAATAACTATGTGTTAGATTTAAATTATACCTACATACGTCAACTAAAAACATATTCTTATACTTGATATACTTGATGGAAAATACTCGTTCAATTTTCAATCAATCCCGTTTGGGATAATCCTAAAAGGCAAGGCGGATCGGTCGCCGTGCATTAGCATTTAAAATGCGGTCTTCACAATGCCCTTATCGGGTAGGTATGTATGTGTGTGTGTGTGTAGTGTGTACGGAGAGTAAGATACTCAGAAAAAGAACCCTTCAACTCAACCTAATTCGGCCAACCGTTCGAGCTCTACAAGTGCATTCGCACGATCGCATGGTTGTGTGCGGTCGTGACGTAAGACGTAAAAGGGAAACAGATTCGCGTTTCAAAAACACCCAAAAATGCCGGCACGTCGAGCGTGCGCTTTGGTTTTCCACTCGGCGATTTAGTTGCTACCGAAAGAATCTGCCGATGCCGGTATATTTCGAACGTTTATACTCTTCTCTCTCGTTCCTTGCCTTTTCTCTCGAATTTAGTTGCCGGTCGGCGTTGCCGTTTATTCCTATAAATACGATTTTCTCCGACTAAAGCTTTGCTGGGAATTTTCTATTTTTGTGAGTATTTTTCAAAATGTGTTGAATAACAGAGATAATTAACCGGACTTTTCTATAGATGATAATACCTGCTTCAACAATATGAAAGTAATTTCGGTAATCAGGGTATACGCATCCCCCCTTCAACTCTTATATGGTCGATTTCTTAAACTTTTGAGTGTTAATTAATATTTGAATAGCTAACCACTGTAAAACTGCGGAATTTTCATTATAACTGCTTGTGATTTTGATAATGATTGTAGATTGTGATCATCAATGATCGTCAAGATTTAATCCTAGCGATATTTGATTTATAACATTAATTTTAGTGTGTGAAAATCTAAAGTGTACTAACCGCAAGCTTTCACACTTATAGCAGATTTTTCTGAAAAGAGTGTTTTACTTTCCAATTACATTCACTACAATTCTCTACAATTTTCTTATAAAAGTTTCTCTCATGCAGCCATATACCTATAGCATAGCAAAGAATTTAATCATAAAACGAAATAGGTAATGAAAATAAAAAATATTTATATATTTTACTTCTCGAAGTTCTGTTAATTTCAAATTGATAAATTATTTCTCCTCAATAACTTACATTTTATCTTCCTGCCATTACTTTTCGACTTTTACGCACAATGTAAACTTGAAAATTGTCATAGTTTAATCATATATCATAGGCTAATTAAAACAAAAAGCACTATCAAGACAATAAATTGTTCAATTTTTGTCCTGAAGACTTGTACAGTTCCTTTGACTTTCATGTGAAATTGTGAAATCAGCATGTCCTCCAGTGTCATTAACATTATTATTTACCTATTTTTAAAATATGCTTATCTTATCAGTTCTAACATGGTTGCTACACTTTGAATAAAGATCTATCAATAATCCTAGATGCGTGATCTTTTATTTTCCAATTGTTTTCAGATTTATTAAGTATTAAGTTTATAAGTATTTTCATAGTTTGAGGGCATTTTCAACAATACTTTGGTGGTCCATTTATATTTGAAAAAAATTAAATTCAATATTAAGAGTATGTTATTTTTTTATTTAATGACCTTAGAATTGTTAAAATGAGAAAGTTGCAATTACACAATATCACTCTTTCTTTTTCCTTAATATGAGACTAATGGAAGTTGTCTTTGATACACCTATATTGCGTAAAACTTGAACAAGTTTTTATTTATAAGTTTTTGATTTGATTTCATTTATTTAAAAAAATGAAGGATGCTTGAGTTTTGAATGAAGCAACCTAAATTTTATCGCTTGGGAAAATTACAAGTGTCTCTTACCAAATTGCTATTTATTGGCGGAGTTTTTCATTTTGTCAACAATCACTACATCTAAAAATAATTCTAAATTCGAACAATATAATTTTATAGTAAATAAATTATAGTTTTGTAGGAGATTTCAACTATCAATAAACATTAATGCTTCTAGGGCTTATTCATATTTGAGTACAAGAACCCATGTCCAGAAATGTCTCCCTATGACTTTTAAAAACCCTTATGTATACAAAAATGTTTCATCGAATTAATACATTTTATTTTAATTTGTTCGTAATAGATTAATGCTACAACAATTATTGTTCAAAATGTCGTCCTATAACTTTAACACACTTCAAACGTTGTATATGGCTTCTGTGAACTTGATTAAAAATTTGCCATTTTTGTTATAGTGCAGTCAGGTCTTGTTCTGTTTCCACTGGTGTTTCATGTTATTTTAGAAAAACAAATTAAAATAAACTGTATTAAAAACTCGTTAAAACATATTTTTACAAATAGGGTTCTTAGAGTCGTAACGCCTTAGGAAAAAATTTCTGGACTCTGGTTCTTTTACTCAAATATCTTCTTTCGTTACACTGACTAATCCCTACAAGTTTTATCCCATAGTTCTGAAACATCCTGTATATTTTAACTTATAGATACTATTTTTATAAAAGTTGAGTAATTTTCTGAGTATTTAAAAAACGCGACACATTGAAATCCATGTTACCGACAGAAAAGTGTAGGTATGCTTTTAGGCGTAGGATATTTATGGTTAGATCTACAAGTACGAATGATTCGATTTTAAACTGTTGATCTTATAAGGAATTCACTGATAAAAAGCGGCAACGTCGGTTTGTATCATCGCGGTTTATTTTCAGCAGTCGCTGACGTACTACAGTGTCGCGCGTGTAAGTTCCATTGATACTTTTATGTTTTTGGACGTAAATTTCCGAAAATATCCCGGTTTTGTGGTTTGTTTTGCAGTTTCCGATCGCCATCAAGGTCGCCTAAATGTCCAGGTATCCAAAGTAAGTTGTCCCGTAAACAGTTGTTACTTCCTTAACGAAATTCGCTCTTTACGAATTGTTAAATCAACAAATTGTGTGTGAGTGTATACATATAGGTATGTGTGTGTGTGTGTTTGTGTGTGTGTGTGTGACTGCGAGTTAGCAAACTAGCGTAACCGCTTACGCGAATTTGGTATATTTGGTGTAGAGGAAACGTTGTCATCGATGAAATTTCGGCGATTTTTCCATCTATGTTTTCGAGATTGTTGTTATCTTATGGCATGCCCGTTGGTTTTTGGAATCGGCATCGAAAAGCCGAAAGCAGTAGTAAACAATATTTCACCTTGAAATTTCGAATTTCCATTCATAGAATGTATCCTGTCACGATGAGGTCATTGGCTCTGTTATTTTCCTTCTTAGTGCCATACACTTGGGTGGGGTAAACGCTAAAATGGGGGTCCTTCGGGGAGACACCTACTAAAGTCGATGGGTTTGTTGAGCGCAAATCAAACTTCCTATTTCCTTGTAAATTTTTATCTCCAATTCACGTCTGCAGTACATAAGTTTATTTCACCGCAATGATAATAATTATAAACATTTTTTTTGGTATAATGAGTGCCTTAGGTAATGAAATATATCTGAGAAACTTCGGATAGATATGAATTAATAACATGATGTAATGCGATTAAATACACACGTATTTTAATTTGGGATTAAGCGCCCTTACTATAACAATAGGCGTAAATTGTTAATGGGTGTTCTTCCGGTCCAATTATATCCCAACTTATGTTTTCTAGTTAAATTCAGTGTAGCTAATCACTGGGAATTAATTGAATTAAAATGAATTGGTAAAATTCAAAAGTAAACTAAATTACTTAAGCCAAGTTCTATCCATGTTTGACTTTTTCACAAATTCAATGGTTTCCATAATGAATTTGAAGGTGTAATGTCTTATTTTAAGCAGGTTTTCTCAATACAATTTTGTTATTAATATATACAGGGTGTAAGTTACATTGTAATCAAAGTATCTACGTAGGCAGTTTAGTATAATTTTATTGTTAACACTATTCGAAAAAAAAATCTTAGGTTAACGCACTTGCTTTGTCGAATGATTCACTAATTTACGTCGTATACAAACGGTTTAACTATACCTGAGGAATCTGCTTACGATATTTCGTTTTCCTTTCGATTGACTGGTTATAAAAACAGTATTCTTAGAATGAATTTTTAATGGCACATAATTAATGGCCATTAAAACATGTAGTTGCGAATTTCGATTTGCATTTTATTATGGTTAAGGATTTAATTTGGTTAATCTTTGGTCTTTGGGTGGTTATTAAATGTGGTGTCTGTTAACATAAAAAAGCGTTGCTGGTGATGAATCTATAATACATTGAAGTTTATTGAAAACTTCTTATGTTGCTTCTTATGTTCAGAAATCAGGTCAGTTATACCGGGTTTATAGTCCACCTGTACATTTTGTCCTTGAATCCTTCTCCCTTTTTAAATAAGTAACCCTTTTGCATATTTTGAACTGCGTTCCAACACAAAAGACCAAAATGTATCGAGATTCTTGAAATATTATACGAAGGCTTGTGAATAACATTTTTTTTAATAATACATATCTCTATAACTTGATTCTTTTTGACTGTTTCCTGTATACTATACCATCTATAGATTTTAGTATCTTTCTCTGATTTTATGTTACTGCATTTCAGGATATTTCCAGTTCTTTAATAAACAAAATAGAATTGCAGCGAGATTAATTTTAGATAAAGCTGGAGTTACATAAAAATACAACAATGCTTTATAACTGTTTTGATTAGGAATATTTTATTCCGGTAATAAAATTGGAATAATCATCGATAACGTCGTAATCGCAATTAGTTAATTTTTCGAATATTGTTTAGTAACTATTGTAATAAGGATACTACATCTAATTATATGAGAGTTTTTGGTCAAATAAAACAACAGCCTTTATATTATTATTACTGTCATTAGTACTATCGTCTTAACTATTTTTTAATTGAATGGGGTCAAAAATTACTATGAGCCACTAATTAGCACTTTCAGTTAAATGTATGTTATTTTAACTACACCATTTTTATAGCACGAAAGTAATGCACTTTTGTATGAAACTGCTGTTAAAATATTCTCAAAATAGAAAATATTTGTATTCTAATTTCATAATGTCAGCATGGTATCTTCTTCACCCATGATAAAAAAAATCCATGTAATATTTCTAATCTCGTTGATAATATTATCTTATCGTCGTCAACATTGTTAATGCCTTTTTAACTTCAATTCCTATGAAGTAAATACAGTAAATATGGTAAACTTTTAATATGTACATATCTACAGAGTTGGGCAAAAGTCCGGAATAAAATTATTATCTTTTGAACCAGTAATTTAAACAAAAAACGCCGAAACACGTAAATTGATTTTATATTGTACGGATTTGTTGCCAATAAAATGATTTTTTTTTCTTCAACCCCTTAGTTGCAACCCTACCCAACTTTATTTTTTCAAATGCAAAGGTATGTCGTGTGTAGGGTCATTGAAAAGCCCGTGAAAAATGGAATCTAAAACATACCTTTTTTTTATTTTTCTCATGTTGTTAATTGGAAATGAGCAAAAATTTCTTTTAAAAACAAAAAAGTTACAAATACCTTTTTAGTGTTATCGACGTAGCAATGTGAAAATGCCCTCACAATCTATTTGACAGGCTCCCAGGCATTGGTAAAACGTAATATCGATAGCATATCTTTAATTCTGAATGACTTTTTAATAAAAACAGGCGAACCTTTGGTAAAAAAAAAACTTGTACAAAAATGCAACACCTGTTTTCCTTTTTGAAGTTCACTGATCAACAATGGCTTAGATTTAAACCCATTTTATGTTTTTGTTTTTTCTTAAAACATAAATTTCAACGAATGTTGATGCTAAATTGCCTTATCAGTTTTAAACGGTAAATCAATAAAATTTGGTGTGCTGCCTGACCAGGCTCGCCTGCTTTTAATAAAAGTTCATTCAGAATTAAAGATAGGCTACCGATATTAGGTTTTACCATTGCCTTGGAGCCTGTTAAGTAGAGTAAGCCTTAATTCACACGTCGATACCACTAAAAAAGTATTTGTAACATATTTGTTTTTAAAAGAATTTTTTGCTCATTTCCAAATAACAACATGAGAAAAATAAAAACAAAGGTATGTTTTAGATTCCATTTTTCACGGGCTTTTCAATGACCCTACACACGACATACCTTTGCATTTGAAAAAATAAAGTTGGGTAGGGTTGCAACTAAGGGGTTGAAGAAAAAAAAATCATTTTATTGGCAACAAATCCGTCCAATATAAAATCAATTTACGTGTTTCAGCGTTTTTTTGTTTAAATTACTGGTTTAACAGATAATAATTTTATTCCGGACTTTTGCCCAACCCTGTATATGTGTTGAATTATGAGAAATCTAGCAGATGTCTTATTACTACTTGGATTATTGTCATTTTAAACATTTGGAAAAAGGCAAGATCTGCATAAAACGCGTATAGAAAAACTCGATGTACTAGCACAAAATATGGTTCTGGCTTTTTCCGCCTGTTCCCATTGCTAATGCGATAAAAAGGTTTTCTAGTAGAGTAGTTCAACGACCCATAGGAAATATTACCGAATCGCATAGCATGAAATAGTATATCGTTCTCATGATGCATTTTAGTACTTAACTAATTAACGTGATTTTACCAGTGATAGCATTGCACAATCGTTATGTCATTTTTTGCTGAAAAGCAGTTTTTGATACGCGATTCCTACGTTCAAGAGATCATTGCAATTGAACTATTTTTATTCATTTACGCATCTCAGCAATGTGTTCGAACCAAAAATTCATCCTGGAGAGCCACTAAAATAAGATTTCTTCCTGTATATACATTCTCTATACAGGATGTCCAGATAATGTATGTCTATAATTCGGGAGAGTATAGATGTGTTATAGATGATATCAAAATAAGGGTATAACTTCATATAAATTTTATTCATTTGAGCCACCATTTTTGAGCTGATGCTTTTAAAGTTTAAAATTTAAAACTTATTTTTATGTTTAATTTCCAAATTACACATGAAAATAATATACAAATTTTGTGGTTTCATGACGCATTCTACAACCATATAGATCGGTTTTTAAATTTTAAAAGTGATTTCCTCCCGAGCGACTATTGTAAGGTAAACGACCCTCCCGTACCGTTTGACAAGTATTAACTGCATGTGTCCTGCAATAGTGGCTAGACGTCTGAGGATGCAAAATATGTGCGTTCTATTCTCATCATCGATGCATCGGAAATAGACGGCGAAAACGAAAATAAACGGAATAAATATTTTATCATTTGTGATATTTTCCGGCGAGCTCGGCTACAATGTTGTATGTTGTATAGTAACGAGGTTTTTACGAGTTTGTAATGGCGTTGAAATTTGATTTTAATTACGGGAAAAAATGTCTGGAAATGCGATTGTAGAATACCAATAAGACTAATGATAATTAGAAGTTAATCCTCGTGGGGTTTCTGTTTTTTGATATATTTTTTAAAATTGTTTCCTTCTCTTTTAATAATTTTATTTGGCACTGATCTCTTACTCTGAAACTTTCTGATTTGGTATACACAAATGCATACATAAATGGGAGTTTGAATTGTGCACTTCAATCAAAATACTTGCTCGTCCGATTGGATACAATTAATAGTATTTTTTATACCAACTACAAATTGAAAAGCGGGGCTAATTCGGCAATTTATCAAAGTACCGATGCGAATAAGACCCTTGAAAATGCTTTGCTACTCGTTTTAAAGTGTTTTATTTTTGTTTAACTATTGTTGCAATAAACGGTCGGAAAATATCAGAGGCTCACTTGTGCCTGCAGTGCCCTTACGGATTGCGTATTGTTTGGTAAACACTTTGTAGTTTGACATTGTTCCGTGACCACCTTATAGAATAATTAGCCGTATAGAAAATTTAATTACCTTATACGCTAAAGAGCAAGACCGACCGATTTTAGCTTTCATGTGCGAGGGAATTGTGATCTGAGAAAGCGTTTTGTAGCAGTTATTTCGAAAGCATAAACCAAAGCCTCCAGCGACTAGCGGATCAAAGGATATTACGAAAATTCATTAAGGCATTAACGAAATTAATAAACCGGGTGAATCCGGATAATTGCTGAGCGTAGAATGGAGATGGATTTTTTTATTGCAGAAGCCTTTTAGCTAATGTGAAGATTAATTAAAAATCGCCTAAATTTAATTTATATGGATATACCTAAATAATTGGGCAATATTCTAATGGCAAGTGTCCATGATCATTTTGTCGCGGTATAAATAGCTTTTTTACATGTATTCACGTTATCTGAAAATTATTGCGAAATATTATATCCTATCGTCGTTATCTATTTTATATGACCAACAATTTGATATATCATCTTTTTACACAAATCAGTCTTATCTATTTCGCTTCACACGCATTGTACACAAAAGTGGGACAAATTGTAACAAAAATTTCGTTCAGAATACGTTCGTTGAAATGGGTTGATTATACCATATCTATTTTATATTCAACCGGTTTCTTTTTCCACACAAAATTTCATATTTCTACACGGTGTACCATGATGAGTCTAAATACATATGAATATTTTATGATTTACCCTTAATTATATCCATCTGATTTACTTATTATACAGGGTGTCCCGCATAAGGATCCGCACAGAGCAGGGGCATGTAGGGGAGCCCAAAATTTGCGGTTTAACTTAATACAAAGTTATATTTCTTAGAATTTATAGGCCCTCAAAGATGAGTTACAAATTAAAAAAAAATATTTCAGTAATACTGAAACTTAAAACAACTAAAAATTAGTGTATTAAGTGCATCAATCGATATTTAGGAGAAATCAAATGATGTATTTTATGGGAAGATGGGGGGGATGAAGGGATGATGCTCCCTTAAAATATTACAGATTTTTTTACCTGATGGATGATTTAAAAAAATTATTAGTTCATTTCATACATAATTTCATTGTAAAACTTTTTTTATTCTTTTTGTTTTTTTAAAATTCCTCGTCGTTTTGATGAAAAAATCTAAAAAATGAAGTCTAATATACACTAACAATGTTACTGAAAATCGTCGATAATTCAAAAGTAATTCAGCTAGAATTATGGTAAAGTTGGGTTAAACAACATATATTTTAGGCTTCCCTACACGTCCCTGTTCTGTTTCGGTTCTTATGCGGGACACCCTGTATCCCACCTTAAGATGCAAAAATTGCAAAAAATAATGTAGCAGTAGTATCTTTATTCTTAATAGAACACAGTATATGTTAATTTATCCACCCTATTTCACACCGTTTGATCTTCATCCGTAACGCTAAAATCCTCTTTAATTTCGTTTCAGTCAAACTTCGAAAATTATAATATCAAATTTGGGTCCACATGTACGGTTCGAGGACATCGAACATCTCCTTAACGAACATGGGCACGTAGTTTCGTGTGATAAACTGACATCGAAAGACCCAAGTACACAAACCGTCGCCGTCACGTACGAAACTACGGAACAAGCACAACAGTAAGTTTTTCCTGCCATCGGATAATTTCCCCGATTTTAATTAGAGAACTTCGCAGCCGAAATTACCGCGTTGGAAGTCGAACCGCGTTTTTTTTTTTTATATCTCCTTTTTCAATATTTGAATAATCATTTTCTGTCCATTTATTTATATTTCTTTGTAAATGATCGCAGGGCGGTGAATCAGCTAAATGGCGTCGAAGTCGAAGGCAAAGTGTTGAAGGTGGAATTGGCTGTGGAAAAACGGGCTAAAAGGAATCCGAGGGGTCCGGGTGCCCCCTTCGGGGGCCTACCTGGACAAAACAGGCAAACTGATTTTCCTTTAAGGATACTTGTACAAAGTGATATGGTAATTTCGTTCAGCGCAACTTCCCAACGATCCAAATTTATCGAATCTATAATTTTTTTTTAGGTAGGAGCTATTATTGGTAGGCAGGGTTCGACTATAAGGCAAATTACGCAACAAACCAGGGCACGAGTGGACGTTCACAGGAAAGATAACGTAGGATCTTTAGAAAAAGCTATTACAATTTACGGTAATCCAGAAAATTGTACGAACGCCTGTAAAAGAATTTTGGAGGTTATGCAACAAGAAGCGAATAACACGAATAAGGGGCAAGTATCTATACACTCTATACAAACTGGTGGCTCAATTTTTGTAAGGCTATGGACTTATTGTAGTCAAATGTACAAAGAAATAATCATTAAATGTTTCGTTTTAATTTTTCCAGGGAAATATCTTTGAAGATATTAGCTCACAATAACCTTATAGGTAGGATCATAGGAAAAGGGGGTAACACGATCAAAAGGATAATGCAGGACACGGATACGAAAATCACGGTTTCCAGTATTAACGACATCAATTCGTTCAATTTGGAACGTATCATAACGGTGAAAGGGACGATAGAGAATATGAGCCGCGCCGAATCTCAAATCAGTTCGAAATTGAGACAGAGCTACGAGAACGATCTGCAAGCGATGGCCCCTCAGACGATGATGTTCCCCGGCTTGCATCCGATGGCGATGATGGCTACCGCAGGTAAGATTGGAGGTACATCGCATCAAATTACTATTATTATCATTAGTAGAATAGTTTGTAACTTTGGCAAAAATTACGAGATGGAAATTGGAACTAATACTCGTATCCGGAAGAAAACGTATTTTTGGTCTATTCGAGCACTTCACCGCCACTTCTCGTTTTGATTATAATGGGTTGCCTACCAATAAGGCGTAAATAATAAAAATGTCTGATAAAATGGATTCCAATTTCCAATGGCCAATTTCCTAGCCTTTTGAGCCAATACCGGGTATTCCTAAACATCGTGCAAATCCGAAAGGGGGCTTATTCCTTGGCTTATTTCATGACTAAAAGTTCATATAAACATCATAGGTCCACAAATGTTAAATTGAGCTAAATATCTCAAAAACTGCAGGAGCTCTAAAGAAAAAAACAAGAAAAATTTTGAAATTTAAACATCCTGTAGATCGGCAACGATATGAATTGTTAGTCATAAATAAGCCAAGGAATACCCCCTTTCGAATGTGCACGATGTTTAGGAACACCCTGTATACTGATTTTCGCATAAGTTACAGTAATGACCATGTACAGGGTTTTAATTAATTGAGTGCCGGCACTTCGGGATGTAAATATTTGGATGAATTTGTTCCAAAATACATGAGGATTTTAAAAATAATTTTGGTTTTTATGATAGAAAAGTTAATTTTTTTCTAAAATTGTAACACCCTGTAGCTCGAAAACTAAGAGGTTTAGGACATACATATATTGATATAAACCTTTCCTCTTAAAATCATCCAAAGATTCACATCCTGAAGTAGCACTCAATTAATTAACACCCTGTATGAAAATAATATAAATTCCACCTGAAGGATTTTTTATATTCAAATAAATTAAATAGCATTCGTTTATTGAAACTAGTTTATAAAAAATATGCTTCTCGTTCGAAATATTCGTCTCGAACGTTTTGTTATTTGTTGATCAGTATGTAAAGTAGTATGTTTCGTGAATTTTACGTATTCTATTTTTGGCATATTGAAACTTTCAATCTGAACAAAATCGGTTAAATTTCAAGCATAACTGAAATAGTAGACTTTTGAATCATTTCGACTGTCTAAAAAAGTTGGAAGTTTTGATTATTATACCATTTTCACTATACCATTATCATGATATTCGTACAAACAAAAAAATCAATCATTTTAATAATTCGAAATTGTTTGAGAAAAAGCTTCATTTGTCCAAATAAATTGCATTTTACGTTTTGTACTCGTACATTAATATATCAATAACATTAAATTCCTATTGTACGCTGCGATTCTGCTAGTCTCCTATAAGTTACATACAAATTTTAAAGAAATTCCGTCTTATATATTTGTCGCAGAATCGATCCTAAGCTTCAAATTACACACTAAGCAATCAATTTGGTACGATTGAAATGTGTTACCAATAAAACAAAAAAAAGTAGTAATGAAAATGGCCAATAAAATCCAGACTTACACTTTTTTAAACTTCAGGCATCGGCTATGGTTCAAGAGGCCTTTATACAGGTCAAGCTCCTTATCCCGGTATGTATCCCGCAGGAAGCCAGTCGGGCGGCGATTCCCAAGAAACGACCTATCTGTACATCCCCAACAACGCCGTCGGCGCCATCATCGGCACCAAAGGCTCGCACATCAGGAACATCATTCGATTCTCCAGCGCCTCCGTCAAAATCGCCCCCATCGACGAAACCAAGCCTCAGGAAACCCTCAACGAAAGGCGAGTCACTATTGTCGGATCTCCCGAGGCTCAGTGGAAAGTAAGCATATCATTCAAGAAGAACATTCACTTATTAATCTGTAAAAAGATTACTACTCTTTATTACTTATGATTGGAGCTTGGAAAATATGAACTAAAGAATTGCAAAATATGCACTAAAACCCTTCGAAATATGCACTTATAATGCACTTTAATACGCGTTTATGCTATATGAAAAAAATTAGAAAGAACTAGATATTAAATAATTTTTTGGTTCTAGAACTGTCTCTTCACAACGCTTTATTCATTTAGAACTGTTTAGAATCATTTGGCACTGTTTAGAACCATTTAGAACTATCTAGAATCATGTAGAACTGTCTAGAACCATTTAGAACGATCCAGAATCATTTAGTACTGTCTAAACCAGTACTTATTTATTTATTATAAACCGGTACTTATTTAGAACTGTCTAAACCAATTTAGAACTGTCTAAACCCATTTAGAACTGTCTAAAACCATTTAAAACGCTCCTGAATAATTTAGAATTACCTAGAACCATTTAGAAAGCTCCAGAACCGTTCAGAACGCTCCAGAATGATGTAGTTTGCTCCAAAATCATTTAGAATTGTCTAGAACCATTAAGGACGCTTTAAAACCGTTCAGAACACTATATTTAAGTATATTCTTGGTTCAGGGTCAATTTCGGGGGTCCACCGATAATCCGTAATTTTAACGACCTTTTAATGAGGGTCTCTCGGCAGGAGGTAACCGATCTCACTATCGCAGTGCGGTGGCAAAAATTGCAAACGGGGAAAATATTCTTATAAAATAATTTAATTTAGTTTTTGCTTTATTTATTTGTCGTTTTGAGTCGTCGTGTATTTTAAGATCGTTAGTTACTACCTAAAATTATTATTAGTCCCAAATTAATGATGTGAGATATTTCTTTAGACAATATTTGTAATATAAAGATACGTTTTATCATTTATTATAGCTTATTATTATAAGTGTTTCTATTTGTTCAATAATATTGTGGCTCTGAAAAGGGCCGTTTGAAAATGATCCAATTTTTTAAATTGCGAAAAAAAGGTGATGTGCCTGAATGAAACATTGGAACATTTCTTCGGGTGTCATATGTTGGGATCGCCACATGTACATGTGTGTCCGCGGATCGTCGGGATTGACAAAATTTTGGGAGTGGTTAACTGTATCGTTTAAATTTAAATTTAAATAACCTAGGATACCGGCACGATACAGTTAACCACTCCCAAAATTTTGTCAATCCCGACGATCCGCGGACACACACGCAAAATATCGAAGCGAAATGGTCTTTCATTAAACGAGACTTAAGAAGAAGATATGGAAAAATTTCCTCCCATGATGAAATCTTAATGGAGTACATGTGGCGATCCCAACATACGACACCCGAGGAAATGTTCCAATGTTTCGTTCGGGCACATCACCTTTTTTTCCCAATTTAAAAAATTGGATCATTTTCAAACGGCCCTTTTCAGGGCCACAATATTATTGAACAAATAGAAACACTTATAATAATAAGCTATAATAAATGATAAAACGTATCTTTATATTACAAATATTGTCTAAAGAAATATCTCACATCATTAATTTGGGACTAATAATAATTTTAGGTAATTGTATTACATAGCTTACATTTATCAGAGTAACTAACGATCTTAAAATACACGACGACTCATAACGAAAAATAAATAAAGCAAAAACTAAATTAAATTATTTTATAAGAATATTTTCCCCGTTTGCAATTTTTGCCACCGCACTGCGATAGTGAGATCGGTTACCTCCTGCCGAGAGACCCTCATTAAAAGGTCGTTAAAATTACGGATTATCGGTGGACCCCCGAAATTGTACTCCAACCATATTCTTTGAGTTCTTAGAATGAGCTTTGGATGTTTCATTTAGTTATCCTAATTTGCAAGAAATTGTTAACGCTTTTATTTTATTATTTGTTATTAAGTTGTGTATTTTAATTATTTATTGGCGAAATATTTTGAAAAATGCCTGTATGCATTTTGCATATTTTCCAGGCTCTAATACTTATGATAGACATATTACTTATGAAGTCTTATTATTCATGATAGAATGAGATGAGTAAAGGGGGTGTGCATATGCTCGATTAATCTTTGTAGTTTCATAGGTTTAATACATTGTGGTTTTTTTATCTTCTAGGCGCAGTACCTGATTTTCGAGAAGATGCGGGAAGAGGGATTCGTCACCGGGTCAGATGATGTGCGATTGACCGTGGAAATTATGGTGCCCAGTTCGCAGGTCGGACGGATTATCGGCAAAGGCGGGCAAAACGTGCGGGAACTCCAACGTGTCACCGGTAGCGTAATTAAATTGCCCGAACAAGGAACATCTCCGCAAGAAGACGAAACGACAGTTCATATCATAGGTCCATTCTTCAGTGTCCAGGTAAAACATATCTTAGAGTCGCATATAAAGAATCCTTTAAACTATTCTATTCTGTAAATGATGCTAGTGTGAGTGTACCAGGTAGCCGTTTTTCTTGCGCTTGAACTTGAAGAACATTTACTGACCTTATTTACTGATGAATTCTTATACTTGAAGAATATTTACTGACGACTCTTGTACTTGAAGAACATTTTACTGATCGCTTAATAATGACATCTTCTACGCTAGTCAATTTTAGGCACATTCCTTGGTGCAAATGTTATACACATTTTTCATAACTATACGCGCGATAGGTACGATATCAAATACTGTTTGAACATATCTCTTAAATAGTTTAACACTGGTACACCCACCCTAATTAAACTAGTTACAATTTTTATGATTTTGGGTCGGTTTTGCGTAGTAATGTCCGACTAGGTGTCCTAGCACACCATTCAGAAGGCTCCAAAATCATTTAGAACGCACCGAAATCATTTAGAACTGTCTAGAACCATTTAGAACGCTCCGAAATCATTTAGAACTGTCTAGAACCATTTAGAACGCTCCGAAATCATTTAGAACTGCCTAGAACCATTTGAAATGCTCCAAAATTATTTAGAACGCTCCAGAATCATTTAGAACTGCCTAGAACCATTTACAACTCTCTAGAACCATTTAGAATGCTCCAGAACCATATAGAATGTTCCAGAAACATTTAGAACCGTTTAGAAACATCTCTAGAACGCTCCAAAACCATTTAGAACGTTCCAGAATCATTTAGAACTGCTTAGAACCATTTACAACTCTCTAGAACTATTTAGAATGCTCCAGAACCATATAGAATGTTCCAGAATCATTTACAACTCTCTAGAACCATTTAGAACGCTACAGAACCTTTTAGAAGGCTCTAGAATCATTTAGAAAATTTCATAACGTTTCAGAACCATCTATAACGGACATGTTGAACAAATTACAGAAACTTGGATGTGCTGAATTTTTTTCGATGGCATATTATTTAAGTATATTAAGTAAAAGTTAATTTTATGTCGTGCACTAAAAAAGTGTAAAACTTTTAAACAAGTGTTATCTTTCAACCGTCTTAAATTGTATCTTTTAATGTGTATGTTACGGATAAAGCTACATAAACGACTAAACCTAGGTGTACCCGGGTAAACTGAATTACCAAAGAAACCTTGGTAGGGTAAGCTAGGGTAGGGAAGGTTTTTTTGGGTTTCTTGGGTTCCCGTTAT
Source organism: Phyllotreta striolata (assembly GCA_918026865.1). Lineage (NCBI taxonomy): Eukaryota > Metazoa > Arthropoda > Insecta > Coleoptera > Chrysomelidae > Phyllotreta > Phyllotreta striolata. Next base: position 8,439,854 of record OU900095.1, read on the forward strand.
GCCACGAGAAATCTACCCTCCCCGTATTTTCCAGATTACCCGGGTTAACCTAGGTATAGTCGTTTGTCTAACTTTACCCGTAACATTAATATTTATTCTTATTCTTATACCGTTTCTGTTTGTCTGTTGCAGTCCGCACAACGACGTATTCGAGCTATGGTCCTTCAATCAGTCGCTCCTCCGCAAGGTAGACAGCGACAGCCGAAGCAACAGAAGGACAACAGTCAATCGGAAGCTACCTCGTCCGAGCCACAAAAGTAGTAATTACTAGAGCAACATTCATACACACTGCCTGTGCATGGGTTTCTGCATACCCTATTGTACAAGAATACGTCTCGATGCCTTCCACTTGATTTTACACTAGCCCGCCCGCGTACGACAGTATCGCCGTATTGCTGAATAGGTGAAGTACCGAGTTGCGCGTCGAATTTCTTCGATTTTCGGTTTAACTTTTATCGCTGGTTTTTTTTCTGTTTACATTTAGTTATTAAATAGTTTAATGTGCATTTACAAGTCAATTTTTTCGGGTTTTTGTTTCGTTATTAGATTGTTCTGAATGTTGGATATATAGCTGTTGTAATGTTTGAACATTTCTAGTAGCGTTAATGTGGTTTCATTTAATTTTTGTCGTTGAATTTTTAATTTTAAAATAACGTTTCCTGATTATTAGTTAATATTCACTAATCGTTCATTTATTTAATAATTACGAAGTATATGCATATCGTTAAGCGAAAAAAAGAAAAAAGAATTGACCTGTATCTGTATTAAGTTAGTGGAAAGTTTTGAGAACTCTCATAGAATAAGGTATGCGTCGAACTACGTGCCTATTAAAACTACAATCTACCTCAAATAATCAAAATATATTAGATTTTATAGCCACTAAAATTTCCGTTATTTACACACACACAACCGATTGAATATTATAGCAACACACTAAATGTTTTGTTTGTTTTTTTAATATTTAACATATATTTACCAAAGAAAACTGTAAGGAACGCGACTCGATGCATCGCGTCGTGTTCTAAAAACTTATCTCCCCGATGTTCGACGACCAGCCAGTCACTGTCCAGTCGCTTTTTTTTCTAACAGTGTGATTATTGTAATGGAAATCCTATAGAGAAGCATTTTGAGTACCTATTGGGTTGTATCGGTGCATTTCAAATACTATCCTATACAATCCTTATTTTATGATTTATAGCGCCAAAATTACAAATTCACTCTGTATATTTAAGGAACTATTTTGTTATTATATCTGTTACGGATAAAATTAGATAAACCTAGGTTTACCTGGGTTAAGTGCGAAATATGTCAGGTAGGGTCGGGTAGGTTTCACGTGACATAACGGGAATCCATAAAATCCAGGAACCCAAGAAACCTACCCCAACCTACCCATGTTTCAACCTTAAACCTAGGTTTAGCCGTTTATCTAACTTTATCCGTAACATATCTAGTAAAATCCGAATAGAAAGCACTAATTTCGCAGTGAATTCTAAACGATTTTACTTGATATAAAAGCAAACGTTCTATAAATAAAAAAATGAAGCGACTCTCAAGTAATTCAGAACGTTTTTCAACTAATTCGAGCCGGCGAGAATTCGTTTTTGCCGTAAGGATTATTTCAAAATGGTACGTTAATAAATTCGTCAATTCCCCCATTAACCGTCGTCTCTCGCGAGAGTTGAAAACTCGTAAACTGAAGCCCATATTGTAAACACCTCAAACATTCTGAAAGAATCTGCACTACAACAATGTAAAACACGCGTATAAAGGCGTAGAGTTCCTTCGGAGTTAACGTGGCTGTTACTATTATTATTAAATTTTTTACTATAATTTGAGTGTGAATGTAGAAACGAAGAGCTTTAAGTAATTTTCGGGATTTTTTTTTATGTAAATGTAAGTTGATGATGATTAGTGTATTTGCGGTAGTAGCCGAACGAGTGTCCGACCAATCAACGTGGTAAATTTAGTCGATTGTCTAGTGATTTAATTAAAATCGTATTTATGCTAATAATTTAATTGCGTTATTGCGGAAAAAATTGTTGATTATATCGGACAAACGTTCGGCTGCACGACGATTATACGACTAAGGTGGTGCGCGTGATAACTACGAATAAAACGTAAAGCAAAACAAACAAAAAAAAATCGATTCGAACAATGAACCGTGTGTGAATGTGATGGTGAGCAAAGACATTTTTAACTATTATATTATTGTTAGGCGATTTGTTGAAATAATGTTGTTGTTCGCAAGTAGATGGGACGGGTCCCCTGTATTATATTAATTGTTGGAGCGCGGGACCGTCGTCGCGGTGTATTGCGGATCACGAACAAGCGGTTGTTGTGGAGAATTTATTATTATAAACCAAGACGTGTGTAGGACGAGTGCGAATGAGACGTGAAAGATTCTCAATTGCCTTGTGTCAAGGCGAGTAGTGTAAACACTTGTCGCTGATAGTACAAACTCGGGAAGTATAAAATGGCGTTAGGTTATAACGCCTTGCCTGAAACTGCGCGTTTCGATCGTTTCCGGCGCTTTTACATCGCCCGTTTGAAATTCGCAATAAATTTTGCATCAACAATTCACTAGTCAGCGATTGCGCTATAGAAAATTTTCTCCTGCGCAACTATTGACTAATATGTGAACTACCTATTATCAAGATTAAGTAAAGCTAAAGTTCATACAGTCGCGAATTGTGAATTGCGAAAACGATTTTTTGAAGAAAATAATAGCAAAATTTTAGGTATTTCATACACTTGCGAAAATAACTAAAATGTTCTAGGGATTTTGGAATCTTAAATTATAGTTTTCATCTATTTTTTACTAAAATTTTGACATTTGACGGTATTTTGACCTAATTGGTTGAATATTTAAGGTTGTAGTTTGTGTTTATAACAGTAATTCATTAATTTTATTCATAAACAAACACCGTTGATTTTATTATTGCAAATGCAATAAATAAACATAATCTTTAATTTAATTATATTTCACAAAACGTTCAATCATTTTTTTGACATTTGGCACTTATTATCACAAAACAACTATTTTTACGCGAATATTGGCAGAAAATTAAAACAATCCAATTTTCCCGCCCTAAATTTTAAATTTTGCGAATTCGCCAGAAATTTGTTTTGACATAACCGGATTTTTGTTTTGACATAATTGACCGAATTGACCAATCAGAAATGTATTCGCAATTCGCTTTTCGCGAGTATATGAACTTAACTTAAGGCAGGTCTTTTATTGAAAGAGACAATCAATCGTTTTATAAAATCGACAATACATTTTTTTCTTGAGTAATTTACCAACCAATTTCTTGGTTAATTCAGTGCCAAATTCGGCGAGTAGAATTGGCATTTCCGCGATTGGGAATTTCAAATAGCGAAGTCTCGGGGCTCAAAGCGGAAACGTCGAGGCACGCAGTAGGAAATGTAAAATAACTATTTTTGATAAATATTTGTTTGTTGGGGAGGATATTTTTTTTGTTAGATTTTTAAAAAATTTAAAATGTAGCGGGGTCGCTATTGCAAATTCAATTTAAAAAAAAATGTGAAAAAATGGATATAATTTATTTTATTGAGAATATAAATATATTTATTACTTTTGTGTATAAAAAAGAAAGAGAAAAAATTAAATCGTATGTACAGTTTTTATTAAAAAAAGTGTGCCAAAGTGCAAGAAATGTTACCGAGAAAGCTTGCTTTATTTATAAAGAAAAAAATGTTAAGATTTAAAAGGGTACATATATTTATTTTCGGTTAAGAAAAAGAATAATAAACGAGAAAATGCTCCCCATCCGAGAAACTTGCATAAGGGAAAGTACACACTTAGAAACCGTCACTTAGGTAATAAAAAAAAGAAGACATCATACCATCATACAACGCAAACGATTACAAGTACAAAGTGAACAAAAAAAATGAAACGTAACTGTAAATCATCCAATCCATTTTTCACACGAAATACGTTAACATCTAGATATCTGTCCATACAAAAAAATCTAACGATAGTTTTATTGCGAGCTTCAAGTAATTCAAAAATCAACGTTTTTTTTATTCACCCTTTTGGCTTTTGATACGATTTTCTATTACTCGAAGCGATCACAATTCACGAATTTTTTTCAATTTTTCCAAAATCAGCAGTATTGGGCAACCTAAAACTCAACTTATCCCCAAAAACAAGACGAGCTTTGCTTAACAGTTAAACTTAATAAGCAGATATTTGACGGTACGCGGTTTTTTCGCACGGAAAAAATCGCATTCAATAATTTTGTCGCAAAACACCAAACTGCAGAAATGTCATTAATGTTTTTAATCAATCTTTCAACGCATGAACGAGTCGAATCATTCAATTGATAATTATCCGTTTAGAAGGTTGTAAATTTAAATGAAATAACTTTTTTTGACTCTCCTGTACTGATTGGTTTGTTCCCGCAAAGTTGCCGAACCGTTCTGAATTTACTGTACAAAAGTCCGAAACGGATCGGAATCTTTGTTGGGACAAATCTAATACGAATTGTAAAGGTATTACACATCAAAAGTCAAATCTGATAAGTTAATACATTAAAGTAAAAACATATAGTTGGTCACTGAAATAATATAAACATTTGACTGACAATCCACTGCATATAATTAAACATACATATTCAAAGTTATGGTATTTCATTGTGCCTAACTGAACGTCCTATGTAAAAGATTGAATTTGATTGTGTGTGACGAAAGTTTGCCCTAGCTTTTATGTGTCATTTGGAACTTGATTTATGTGTATATTATATAGCAATGAGGCAAGCTTTTGTATTTTTTTTCATCGAATTCAAATTCAATCATCAAATAGGAATCAAAAGTTATTCTATAGTTATAGTTTTTTTTTCTTGGAGTTATGCATTTTTCATATTATTACTTTTATGTTTGTAGATTTCTGATATGTCCGTGAAAACTACAACTATATATTTACATAGAAGGTGATTTCGCGTATTCATCTTATTTTTAAACGAGTTGAACGTACGTGGTTTACGTAGAAATCATACTTTGTGTGTTGTTAAGATGATACCGAAAGGACCTTTCCATATAAAATCAAAGTCATTCTATAGTATATAGTGCATATTATATAATCAACTGGTATTTTAATTTGTAGGAGAAAAGGCTCTGTCGAAGCCTTTCGATTTAATAAAATTGTTAGTATCACATAAATCCGTTACCGTTCGATGTACTCGGAAATGATTTTCAATATAGATGTTCTCTAGGTTAAATGTTCCGGCGAAACGCGTCGCTCAGAGCACTTTCTCCTTGTACACAATGATTTATTTCAAAGCTTCAGGATTTCCCGGTTCAAGTGGTTCATTAGACAAATTGGTAAAAATGAAATGATGTATTAATTCGGTAATTGTTGAAAAAAATTAAATTGTATAGCCAGGAATCTGTCGGAGTCGCTTGATTTAAGTCACTTTGTACATTTTTATCGCAACACTATAGTTTATAGTACATGTTACACATTGCTAGACGGAGACTGATGTGCAAACCAGCCCGCTGTAGATTTAGTACCTTAGTTCCGGATACTCCTCAAATCATATTTTTACTAATTTTTCCAATAGTTTTACTGAGTTCGTTTTTGATTTCTCTCCTATAAAAGCATCGATTAATGCGAGCACTTAAATGAAATGCGACAGTGCGTTTTTCATAAGTATTGAGTTTTTTTTAAACATACAGCATTCGTCGGGTACGTTTCTCGGTGCTCACATCTTTCCTCAAATCCGATATCCGATCTAAGGTAATCATTTAAATTAAAAAAAATGTAAACTACCTCAGTAATTATATATTTGTTGTTCATGTTTTAACTTTGGTATCAATATAAGTTTATATTTTACTTACGGTGAATACTATTTGTACAACACAGTTTATATATTAGTGCTAGTTACAAGTTTTGTGTCAGTGTGCCATTGCTTTAAAGATGATTGGTGGAACGAAATTTCTATTTGATGGGTGTAACGCATGTAGATTCACGAAATTTTTTTACTGTAATATTGGTAAACATTTTCTGTTACAGGACATTGAGTCGTCGAAAGACCAATGGCCCCTCTGCTACCTAAATCGTAGCGTAAGGAGCGCTCGTATTTCGACGACCACCCTGTATATTGTTACACTTCTACTATTGTTTCTGGTGCTAACTGTAATTATATTCATAAAGGTGCTTGGCAACGATGTCGCGTCGTTGCTATTCTTGTTAGACCTGTAACATAAGTAGAAATTTAATAATTGTGGATTAATTGAACTGCCTATTCGATTGTTGAAATGTAAGGCTTTGTTTATAGAGAACCGATTATATATTTTATTGTTAACATCCTGTTATATGAATCCACACGATAATTTTTCTCAGGAACTACAGCTCAGGTAATTCGTTTCGTTTGGCTTTTTGGTAACTATATTTGTAAATACAGTGCTTTAATTTGATACCAATAGTTTTTAATGTCCTGTAGATGATAATGATGAAATAAGAAGCAAACAGTTGTCATGTGATCAATGTTAATCGTTTTCCAATTAACAAAATTTGTGTTTATCAACATGGCATACTTGAATTTATACTAAATTACACAGTACACTGTCCATTAATTCAGTTAAATAAATAGTGTTCCCTTAATTGTTTTATTCAATCAATTTCAAAATACCCTTACATCGTTTCAACACTACCGCAATATACTGGCACTATAAATATTCACTCATCATTCATAAATAATCAATTACAGACAATTATTAACAACAAATGCGAGAGATAATAAAAAAAAAGGTTGCGTATCTTCATTGGCTATTTTGGTATAAAAATTGCGCCGAAAAAGTTAAAAAGTAGCTCTAGCCTAGAGCAAATTAATGATTTGCATCAAGAACTGGTATAGTTTTTAGTGAGACAATTGATTATCTACGATATTATGAATTTCAATGAAAATTTCAGATTTTGGATTCTCTATATTCATTAATTTGGGGATATTTGAGTTTACTTAAACGAAGTTTGGTTGCAATGGTATCATTTTAGTTTGGTAACAATGTCTTGTCATCTGTCGCTTGAACGTCAAACGTCAACCACACGTCATTTGTCAGAGAGTTTGTTATGCTTATGCTTGATCTAGATTTTTTATTTGAACCAGTTTTATTTTATAAATTTTAATGAATATATTTCAAATTTAACGCTTACATACTAATTATACCCGTCTGCTGAAATAAATCGATAATACAATCGACAAAAAAGATGAGCACGCAACTTAGTCCGGCTAATCAAACCGTCGAGAGAGAAAAAGTTTATATGTGGATTTTAGAACTTACCAATCCAGAAACTAGGGAGAATGCTTTATTAGAACTCAGGTATTGTATACAAGTATTACGTAAACAATCGATTAATTCCAATTTTTACCCTTCAGCAAAAAAAGGGAAGTTGTGCCCGATTTGGCTCCGATGCTATGGAATAGCTTCGGTACAACAGCTGCGTTACTACAGGAAATCATAAATATTTATCCTGCTATAAATCCACCTACACTAACATCACACCAGTCAAATAGGTTAGTTATAAAAACCATAAGTTTACCCAATTTTACTTTAAAAAGAAGCATATAGGCCCGGTTGCTCGTACAGGAATCATAGTCGGATCAACTGATCTCGGATCAAAGTCGGATCAATAGTTAGGGTGGCCATATTTGATCCCGATTTAATCTCGGCTTAATCCCAGATCAAAGTAGATCCGCGTAAGAGCAACCGGGCCTAAATGCCTTACGACTCTTGAACACATCTTAAAAATACAGTGTGCTTTACACTTAAATATATATTTATTTTCAGGGTTTGCAATGCTTTGGCTCTTTTGCAGTGCGTTGCCTCACACTCTGAGACTAGATCTCAGTTTTTACTGGCCCACGTGCCGCTCTTTTTGTATCCGTTTCTCCACACTTCTTCCAAAACTAGAGCATTCGAGTACTTACGCTTAACCAGCTTGGGAGTGATAGGAGCTTTAGTAAAGGTAAGTTTCGATTTCATTTAGCATACTCCGATATAAGAAGACGATATGGTGTTGTTGTAGACTGATGAGCAGGAAGTCATCACTTTCCTTCTCACTACGGAGATTATACCCTTGTGTCTTAGAATAATGGAATCGGGTTCTGAACTGAGCAAGACTGTGGCTACTTTTATTCTGCAAAAGATATTATTGGATGATAGTGGCCTGTCCTACATTTGTCAAACTTACGATAGGTTTAGCCACGTAGCTATGATTTTGGTAAGTAGATTACACTATACAGGGTGTTAATTAATTGAGTTCCGATACTTTAGGATGTGAATATTTGGCTGATTCTAAGAAGAAAAGTTTATATCAATATATGTCCTAAATATCTTGGTTTTCCAGTTACAGGGTGTTAGTTTTAGAAAAATAGATTAACTTTTCTGTCATAAATTTCTTATTACTCCAGATATAATAATATTAACTTATTAAATAGATTAAATAATATTCACATCCTGAAGTATCAGCACTCAATTAATTAACATCCTGTAATTAAATGAACCCAATGCATTGTTTACGCTTAATAAATTCTGTAAAACTACTCATATTTTAGGGTAAAATGGTAATTTCCTTGGCCAAAGAACCATCTGCAAGGCTCCTGAAACATGTCGTAAGGTGTTACCTCAGATTGTCGGATAATCCCAGGTAAAATACTCGATAATCTCGTATCATCAAATTCATTAAATTCGTAATGATTTTAGAGCAAGGGAGGCTCTTAGACAATGCCTGCCGGATCAACTTAGAGATAATACATTCAACGTTTGCCTTCAAGAAGATAAATCGACTACTCATTGGTTATCCCAGTTACTGAAGAATCTTGAATCTACAGCTGCTACCGATCCCAGGCAAGTGGGAATGTCTCCGTTGACGTCCCAATAGAATCCAGTAGAAATGGAAATGTTCTTACGATAATTTTTAGTTTTGATATTAAAAATACAGAGCAGTTTATAAAAATGCTGTACTTTGTGTAGATACCTCTCTAGTAACATACCGATTTTATTTTATTTTTGAACTTCAATCGAAATTATTGGCTCATTGTTAATAATATGTTTCAAATTTCTTAATTGTATCAAAATTGTGAATCAGTGTGGCTACTGCGAGATGTCTACCCCAAGAAATATTTGCTAGGTGTTACAATATCGGTATTGCTGAATTTTTTCGAATTGAAATTATTCCAGTAAAAAAAAGCAAGCGTGTCTTATGTGATAACTCGATATTTTTAGCGGCGACGTCGATAATTCGCTCAAATTTTAATTGAACTTTGAATTTCTCATGACACAAACTAACGGTAATCATTTTGTTTCTTTCCAAGTATTAATTTTCCTGACATGAATTGTAATGTATATTTATTTTATTATCGATATTTTCGTGTTACATGTTCTATAATTTTTTATTAGTCTAGGTGGCATCATTGTGATTTTCTGATGAAAAAAGTACCTGTAATGTCTTAATTTTCCAATAAACGTTTATAAAATTGATAAGTGATAAGATTCAATTGTGAAATTTAGTTATGGTTAGCAAAATTTTTTAAATCATGCAGTGTTTCCCACAAAGTAGTCCATTTAATAAGCCTGTATTTCCCTTTTTAATGAATTAGTACTCCTTATACAGGGCTTTTCAAGGAAACCGTCCACTACAAGTTATAGGAGATCATGTAAAAATACAGGGTGATCCATTTGAAATAACAAAGTTATGCCCACTTTAAGATAGCCAAGTTTGTCAGGTAATTTTAAACGCCCTGTAAATAGACCATTAAAACTCAGTTTAGTTTCTTTTTGTACTGTGTCTGGATCTTATAAATACCACATTTCAAACTTCTAGGTGCATTATTGCCGGAGATATAGAAAATGCATTCGACCGTTTTTCGAAAAAAATTAAATAACTCAAAAGTGGCGCGTTTTTGGCATATGGTGGTATTATCAAAGTCTAGTTAAAAAGAGCCACATAATCCAAAAAATGAAGTCAGAAATAGAACTTTCCATTTTAAATAACGAAGTTGACATCTACTTCCGGTATAACCGGAAGTCACATATGGATGAAAATATTTTAGAAAAACTCACAACATTGATTATCCTTTGCTCCTAAATTTTCAGATTTCTAACTCTTCAGGATCTCCTATAACTTCTAATGGACGGTTTCCTTGAAAAGTCCTGTATAAGGGACGAGGGCATTTTTAAATCGAGAGAAAAATAAAAAATCTCACATTTTATAACAAAATTATACTTTGTTATTATAATAAAAACAATATACCCCGTAAGTAATATTCAAGACGAGCCAGCACACCTGGGGTCACATTGTGATCCTCGCATAGTGTTCCTATATTCCATTTGGTGCTTGTACATCATATGGAACACCTGGTACTTCTTCGTGTGGAAATCCACGATGTTCCTGTCGCTGGTAGGATTCACCACGATCCCATTGCTGCCCATCGCCGCGATCGTTTCCTTCATGCTGCCGAAGGTGCCCGACGCGCAAGCGCCCAATATCGCGGCCCCCAACAGCACCGATTCCGGTTCTTCCGGGCACACCAGCGGCAGATTGCAGACCTCGGCGTGGGTTTGGGTGAAGATGGGGTTTTTGCTGAGACCGCCGCACAGCAGCAACGATTTCAATTCTTTGTAACCGGCCTTTCGCAAGGCGTCGATTATGTGGCGGGTACCGTACTGTAAATCGAGGATTTTACTTGGTTTGAAATTGGGAGGTGTTATAGAATGTATAAATATTGTATGGGTAAGGAAACTGGAGATGATCAAGATGAGAGAAGTAACGACTTACCGCTAGAGACTGGATAGTAGCCAGATATAGTAAAGCCAAACTTTCCTCATCTCCTGCGAGTGTTAAACCAGACACCTACAAAACAATTACTATTAAATCTCTCCAAGGCGGTTCGTTAAGTAAGTACCATGCCTTTCAGTAAAGGATCTGCAATGGGCGATCTATTCCCGTGGAAATCCGGCCAAACGTGCACGTCATGAGTAAGGAGAGACACAGACGGTAGATTGTTCTTCTTGGCCATGTCTTCCAAAATTTTGTTCAGGTATATCATAATCGGCCTGAAATTAGCAATACAATTAAAATCTTCGCGTTCGATTAGCGCTCATAGTGCTTCGTACTCGTTGCCCTTCTTCTTCATGATTTCCGGAGTGGCGGGATGCGTTTCGATGATGAAATCGATGAGCTTTCCCGTGGCGCTTTGGCCGCCTTCGCTCAACCACATGCCGGGAATCATGGCGTCTTTGTAAGGGCCCCACACGCCGGGGACGAAAATTGCGGTCGGTGAGACAGCCATGTGGCAAGTTGATGTTCCACAAATTAAGCCTGATTGAAAGAAGTTTATAAAAAAAGAGATTTACTTTTTTAAATTGGCTAAGGGTGGGGTTTACAGATTTTTGCCCAATTGAAGGTTGGGAATTTTACTGTGATAAAAAAGTAACCGGAGATTTGGAATAAAACCCAAAATTTCTAATCTTCATTAATATTTCTTGAGGGTTCTCCAAAATATACTACTTTTGAAGTGATACACATAGGCGCATTTCCAATCATCAAAGCATTTTATAGGCCCTTTTTGGTACTGCTTTTAGCTCATTCTGCGAATTTTCTTTGATGGCATTTATAGAGTCAAAACGGGATGAATGAATTGATTCAATCAGCTGGTACAACCAAACTGATCCCTCTGAGAAATCTCTCTAATTGTTTAAAATCATTGTTTTAAATCAGAATTTCTGGGTATTTTTTTGTCAGAAGGTATTTTCCAAAAACCTTTTTATTTGGATGCTTTTTTATCCGGATGTGCAAACATTTGTCGATTAGCAGAGCATTCGTGTGACTTGACCGAAAAGAGCTGCACAAAGCTTGTAGAACAAGCGCGCTCGTTTCCAACTGACCTAAATAAAAGGTAACATTCAAAGTGGGTGCCTATTTTTAGAGTGTCGAAATGTAAATAACGCCGTAATTTCGACAAACTCCAGCTAAAGCGTAGCCTAATTTTCGAACAAAAAAAAAACCCTTCAAGTACCCAATTAAAGCCTAACAGAGTGAATATTATCTAATAGGTCTAAAGTACGAATCAAACTATTTCTATATTTCAAATGATAAATAAGTTAAAAGTATCCTCTTTCCCATTCTTTTATCTAAAGATTTATCTACTAGTATCTGACATCGTCCAGGCTTTACTTTTGCTATATTAATTAATCTGCTCCATAAATAATCTGCATGAAGTTAGCAGGCAAAACTATCTATTTTTCACCAAATACTCTGATGGTAAATTCAAATAAAAACCAAATATTAACTTACTAAGACGAGTGTGAAACGCAGGATCGATTCCATCTGCTTTGGTACCAATCAAGCCCAATCCACCGGCGTGAGCGTCGATCATAGACGTCCCAACAGGCGTTCCTTTCTTCAACCCCAACTCGCCGGCGGCCCTTTCGCACAGCCCGTATCCGACCGGTTCGCATGGTGCTTGAATGCAATTCCCGATTTTCCTCCAGCAGTTGGCAGACAAATCTTCCATCCCGATTTCCTGGAAATACGAAAGATTCCAACCCTCGTCGCCCTCTTCGGTCATTTCGTAGGTCCATTTGCACACTAAAGAACACTTTGATCTGCAACGTTGATTAAAGACGTAGATACACACGAAGGATATTGTATTTTTATTTTAAACTAAAATCACCTGCAATCCACGTTGGTCGCTCTCCACGTCAAAGCGTCGGGGAGATCGAAGAAGTAACCGGCTTCGTCCCAGGTTTTTTTCATGTTGCGTTTGAGCCAGAGCAACTTCGGCGTCTCCATTTCCGGGGATATTTTCCCGCCCACATACCTGAGGACCTCGTGGTTGGTTTTGTTTATTTCGTCGGCCTCCTTGACGGCCCTGTGGTCCAACCAAAGGATTATGTTGCGCTCGTTCGATCCTAAGATTCAACGTTCGGAAATCGATCGGATCGAAATTTTATCGGCTTACCTCCGGGGCTAATAGTCAGCGGTTTGCCTTCCTTGTCGAAACAAACCAACGAGCAGGTGGCGTCGAAGCCTATGCCTTTGATTTCTTCTGGATTAATCCCTTGTATTACATCCTGTGACACAAAAGGCTCTTTTGGTAAAAGGAATTTTTTGAGTTTAGATGGTTTTTACTGGTTTTATTTTATGTTGTATACTAATTACTTGTGTTCGATTAAAATTTTTTGATCGTCAATTTTATTACCGGCTTTATTTTGCTTGCATCCTGTGCTAGCACCTGTTTCTTATGACTTTTGCGAAATTTATTTTTATTAAATTTAGATTGGATATTTCGATATAAAAAGTGAAATATTGAGTATTTATTTTCAAACCTTATCTGGATATCCGGTGTAAGCATCAAAATCCCAGTTGAAACAAGAATATTAAAGATCTATAAATAAAATTGTCCAACTTCTATTGACTTGTTAAAAAATTTTAGAAACTGATAAAGTTACAAATTGAAAACAAGTTCATTTATATCAATGTTAAAACTCCATTAATTACTGTTGATAAATAACACGGATTGTATTTATAATGTACGTAATATTTAACGAAAATTTTCTGCTCAAGCGTACTTTTTTAAACAAGGCCTGTTTTCTTAAAAGTTATCTGTAAAGAACACACAATCATTGTTAAATTTCAAGCAGTAAGCAGTATTAAATTAATAGGTAATAATGATAAAGAATATTTATTAGTTTAAAACAAGGAATTGAATTACATCGAATTCCAACTAAAAATTATGCAGAGAAACGTATGTGAAAGCAGGTAATAAATGCTTTTACATTATGCATCAGTTTTTTAACATTGTTACAGTTCTTAATTATGTATTACCTTGACGCAGTTGATCGCAGCACCCCAAATATTATCGAATGATTGTTCGTAAAAATCGGGTTGATCGTTCCAAGTTTTAGTTTCTTCGACTTTGACTTTTTTAATCTCTCCGCTGTCCGTTACCAAAGCAGCTCTAACGCTCCCTGTGCCTACATCGACTCCTGCAAAAGTCGAATATTTTTAAGTGTTCCGTTTCGAACGCTTCGAATGAAATAATTCATCTTGGTAGAAAAGGTCGCTGGTAAGGAACTTTTTCACGTTGATTATGTTGTAACTGATTAAAAATTCCGTTTTTATTCACGTACCTACGAAATACGGCATTGTCAAACGAACGTCTTGCCTCGGCGCGCGGTAACTAATAACATTCCAAGGTCTGCAGCATTTATTGCGCTACGCGTACTGATAAACTATGGTGAACCGTGGCGTGGGATTATCAACAGTGTTTACTTTCCTTTATATTGGATATCGAAATTTTTCGAGGATTTTTGGCATTTTTGATGACATTATCCATCATATATGTTTGAAATCTATTGCGCGTTCGATCTGTTGTTTTAGGTAATCTTTCATATTAAAAATATCTGCAGTTTAATTAGATAATGAAAGAGAAGTATTTTTTGTATTTTCGTAATTAGAGCTAACGTTTCTGTACGGATTCAATACGGGATGATAAACGCAGTTTAGTTTCATTTAGTACTGTGTCTGGACATTATCGATACCAAACTTCTAGCTGCATTATTAATAGAGATATCGTAGAAAATACATTCGACAGTTTTCCTAAAAAATAAGTGCAATTTTGGCATATGGTCTTATTATCAAAGTCTAGTTAAAAAGTACCACAGAATCCAAAAATGAAGTTAAAATTGGTACTTTCCATTTGAAATAACGAAGTTGACTCTTCAGGAACCCCTAAAAGCCCTAATAAACGCTACCATGAAAAACCCTGTATAGAATAAGGGACACGACATTTTTAAATTGATAAATTGAATTTTATTCATTCTCAATAGGGGCTAAACAATATAATGAAATGAGAAAGAAGTGTGTACCAATTTGCTCAATAAAATTTAATTGAAAATGAATAATGAAGAAAAATTATGAGTATCAATACGCAAAAAAAAAGACAAAAAAAAATCCTATTTTAATATATTGTACAATATACAATCAGGAAATTTGTTAAATTTTGAAGAAACAATACGTGCCTTATTTTCCATAATTAAAAACTTCTTGATCCAAAAATGGTGCCATATACCTAATAACTACTACTTAGCACCAGATTTAAAGGCACTTAAGTCACATTGATCATTAAACCTGCAAGACAAGATCCTTATAGAAAGATAAGAGGTCTTTTATTCCTGCTTGATGCGAATTTGAACAGTTCTCATTTCTCTATATTACCAATATTTCTTTCGTATGTAGCTACATTCCTCATTATACACCTCCTACCCTCGTTCACACCAAACCTGCGTAAACAGCTCAAAAATCGATATCCCACAACAACCGATCCTCCAAACGGAAATCGCGAACAATTACATGCCGCAAATGATTCAAACCTTGGCTGATGAGTCCCGTCGAAAATCTATCCATCTATCCATCCATCCGTCCACAGATTTTTCCCCGACGACGACCAATTTATCGACACATAGTCGGAGCGCACGCAGTCGCAACCGCCGGCGATCTGGAAGGCGCGCTTCGAATCGCCTCGATCGGGACTGAAACGCGACGCTGTATCAAATAATCCGCGGTTCGACGGGGCTGCAGCTGTGCGTGCAGTGCACACCGAGGAAAGTACATTGTCGATTTCGATTCGCATTAACATAACATACGCGAGTCGGGTTCGCATCGGAGCGCTTTTGCGACAATTTCTTTGTAGAGCGAGCGTGCAGTTTGGTCCGAAATATCCGAGCGATTGTTCTTCGGCGGTCGCGAGCAAAGCAACAGAGTGCTCGGGCGGACGGATTTTATCGTTTACCGTAATTATGGTGAGTTTCATTGGATGTTTAAATTCGGATCAATCGCGAGTGTGATCGTTGATGATTGAGTGGTTTTTGTACTTTTTTTTGTCCGCGACCCGCCGTTTGGGGAAATTAGGGCAGGTGAAAATCGTCGATAAAATGCAGCGCTAAATGCATGCAATTTTAATGAAAACCTGGTTTACTTGTTTTTTCGATAAAGTCGTTTCGCTTTGGTCGCGAAGGGTTGACTCACATAAAAGCCCACTCCCTTTTGCATAAGGGTAGGTTGGAGTTTCCGTTGTTTATGTTGCCATCGAGGAACAATGTATCTACGCTTTAACACAAACATTTCACTTTCGTACAAATTAATTAAAAAAAAGTTCTTGCTGAAGACTGGACTAAAAATTGTATAGGTTCCCCTAAAGCAATATCTATCAATTAATTTGCAGTATCATCGAAACTTTCTCTATTCAACAGAAGATTATAATATTTTTAATCGAATTATTTCTATTAAAAAATTCATATTTAAGAGTACAACCGTACTAACCATTATTATTCACAATTTGCCCGTTTTCATCAATACGAGTACCACTTTTGTATTTACACTCAACTGAAGAGGCGACACAAAAGCCGCATCTCTTTGTTCGTTGTGAATAATAATTTTGAATTTTTTTAACCTAAGCTCTTCACATACTCGAATAAAATTGATTCAAGTACCTATACAAATAGCATTTTATCAGCTTTTACGCAGATTTGTTTGTCGATACTGTTTGATGGTGTAACATTCGAGATATTTAATCCGCTACTTTATCTAAAAATTTTCCAATATTATCATTCATCATCGTATGCATTTCAATGCGGATACCATCAAAAAATTCAACACCTATTCAACCCCAACACACATTGATTGCAATTGTGACTCATTGTCATGATTCACCCTGTAGATTATACCTGTATAAATTCTTCAAAATAGTGCCTTATCTATTAGCCGACGCGTCACGAATATTGTCACTCTTTATTTTATTTATAACAGGACACAGAAACCATATTGTACTTCCGCCGTGGTTGGTAATTCGTGCTGATTTATTATTTGAATTTGGTAACAATAGTTTTAATTTAAGAAACTGATTCATCAATAGAAATGTTTATTAAATTGGTTGCTTAATTTACAAATGGTATAAGCATAGATGGTAATTGACTTGATATGAAAATACTAATACGGTCAATGCTATAATTGTAAAACATAAAAATATTTTGTTTCGTATCGTAAAAGTTTATTCAAAACTATGTAGGCAACTAAGTATACTCTGACATCATTCACCTGGTATATTTTTAGGATATTTATGTCTTAATTAAATTAATCTATTATCTAGAACTTTGACCATATTACTGAACAAAAAGCTAAATATAATACATAAAAAGTAAAAAGAATAATCTTCTCTTCCATTCATAAATATAGTTTCAAGAACGACACGTAACAGAAACTATAGCCTGTAAAAAAGTTTCTTTATTTAGAGGTGTTCGTATACAAACAATCAATGATAACTACAATTAACATGAATGTTTGAAATGAGATTATTATTCAGTAACAATCATTAACTTTGGCATACTTAAATAGGATTTTCCTCCACTCGTTAATCAATTAATCCAGGCATGAACAAATCAAATTGACCCGTCAAATAACGGTGGAATTTGACGAAAACGAATTAATTAATTCATAGGCAATTTCACCGGATTGACGGTATAAAAGTTTCTGTTTTAGAAAACAGAATTTTTTTGATTTCGTATGAGATTGAACTACTTATCAAACACCTGTTGGGCTATTAAAATTCGTGAAAAAAATATACCGGATTTTTTTTGAAAAGTCGATAGTAAATGTCAGAAGTTGTGTTATGTTCCATAAATTTGGTCTTTTAAACTTAATTTGTTATTAAAAATCCATTTTTACGCTTATCAAGTTTTATTTAAAAATATCATCATACGTTATGTTCACATGGAATCTATTGTATTTAAATTTTATATGCTAATATCTACTCTTACTCTTTATAAAGTGCCAGCAGGTCTTTGGCAGAATAAACAGTAGCAGTAACAATAATATATTCATATTTTTTAACAATAGTCCTATTAGGTACAGACACAATTTTACAAGGTATCTTCTGCAAGCTAGTAAAAGTAGGTAATACTTTCAAGTATACACCATTTATTTTATTTCAATTTCTAATGAATTATAAATAAAAGTTTAATGTATAGGAAAGTCGCCCATTAAATTCGCAAGCACGTATTAAAACCGAGTGAATTATGTCCCGAATGCAAGATGCCACAGGAAATGATACAGAAATTCAAAAATTTTATGAATTTTAATAGAACGCCTTTATACGGATGTATGTGCAGAAAAACTGCTTTGCGGGTAATAATGAGGTTGGAAATGCTTTTTACAGAAAATAGAGGCACAACTGACCGAATTTTTATGCTAAATTTATAGCAGGATGTTTGATGTGATGAATGTGAAATACCGACATAAATTCGCTTCGTATACTTTAATATTATAGAAGCTTAACTGTTAATTACGGCAAAGTTATAACCGTAAAGAAATTAAATGATTACTGTTACACATAATAGGTAGGACATATTAATAATATTAAATAATCCTATTTAGTTCTAAAAGTGAAATTCTGATTAATAACATAGTGAAAAGAAAACTTAGAGAAATGTTATTGTGTGTATCCTATTGAGTTTAAAACGGTATTTAGCTATCGAATTATGTAGATAATTGTTATTTATGCATTTTATTCATTGATCTGATGCTAATTCTGAGATTACCTAACAGATTTTTAGAAGAAAAAATACCGTTATATTATTGGTAATAGTTAAACCATAGCAAAACGGTTTTTTTCTCGCAACAAATTACAAATTTGTCTTCCAGTCGTGGAAAAATGCATTTTGAACGGTTGGATAGTTATCACAGAAAATGTTTACGATCCTTATAATAAACTAGATCGTATTTCCTTCCACGTAATTATTTATATAATTTATAAGAGAATCGATTAGAAGACAATTTTAATGGCTTGTAATTTAATGTTTTCTTGCTAAAATACCATTCCTTAATAGGGCGTTAATCAAGGAAATATATGCTAAAAAAGGACAAACTATACTTTCTATGTATTGGAATATTATAAAATTGTAATTTTAAAAGTTTCATTGATTTATTGTAATGTAAACTCGTATTTCATTATCGTTTTTTTTTTATTTAGTACTTTAAACCAAATAATTAATTTTTTTTTACAACAAAACAACAAGCGTACCGAAACGCATTTATTTTTAATTATGACTATAATTAAACAAGATTTTCGAATTTGCTGCTTCTTGACATCATGCAACACGCAAGTCACTATTAGAATTGTTGCAGTACATCTCAAGTTCGAGATTATTGCTGATCAAAATTGTAATCTCATCTTTTTAACTCCCAGTACACTCCTTCATTAATTTCACTTGCTATTTCCCTTGGTTTCTCCATCTTCCCCCTGGTTTAAACGGTCTTTAGTACTGGTAATCCCATTTGAGAACACCGAAGAACAAACCTTTCATTTTTTATTTCTGATTTTTAATTTATGAACTTTCACATTGTTCATATAGTTACCGGTTTCGTAAACTGTAATTATTACTAAATGATTTAACGTTGGAAACATCCGAATTACCACGATGACCTTGTTATCATCGCCATTATAAACTATTTCTGTTTTCGTTTTCAATTCCACCTGACCTACTGGCATCGGCCCGATACAACATCTACCAATTAGGGCCCAATTTCAGGTTTTTAATTTCAGGTTATTTGGTCTGTAAATTAACTCGTGCACCTCTATCGATATCTTTAATGGCAAATAAATCAATTAAATATCGTTAATTAATAATAATTGTCCTCCTTCACAATGGATTATCGAGTAAACAGCTAATAATCCATGATTCACAAACGCAGATACTAATTTTCTATTTTTGCTCGTTATTGACCAGGAATGTTCGTAATAAAATTTGAACTATGTTCGTAAAAATATACTTACATAGTTACCTATTATTAAAATAATTGTCCCCCGGCAGTACAATAATTTTCCAGTAAAATCTATTGCATGTTTAGTTCAATTCTGTTTTTTATTATGTTTGTAGGTACGTATTTATTTCATTTGGTTTTACTTTCGCATTACTGGTATATTTGAGGTCTGCTGAGAATAATAGTTTTGTTTAGTGCACTTGGTATGTTATACAGTGGAGTTAATGGTATATTGGATACTTCAGTTTGTTAGTTAACGGTTAGTTTATGGCGTAATGAAACTAAAGTTTTAATCAAAGAGTTGCTTTGGGAATTATTGGTGTAAATTGATTCCCATGTAGTTTGCTTTAGTCAAATTGGGTTCAAGCGGTTTGTTTCATAAAGTAGGTGAAACATAATGGCCAAAGATGTTTAAAAATATATAATATTAAAGTTAAATTGCATGTTAATGAAGCCTTTGCATCCATTCTACATATCCCATTCTTTACACATAATACAAAGTTATAGGAGCTTATAGCATTGTGCTCCCCTTTAAATAGAATTTACACAAGATTAATTGCCTAGTTAACTCTTTAATTTTTTATTTATTGCTCTATTAGGTACATAATTTAGCTATACTTTACGTTACTAACAACTCAACAACCATTGGGCAACAATTAAAATTTATAACGGGTACCTGACTGTAACGCAAGTCTTCCCACCTGTAGACAACATATTATTTTAGTATTAAACAGCCGAAACCTCTTGGTTAACATTAAATTGAGCATATTATTCCATTGTGATCTTACTGTTTATTGTGTTCTTGTTGCAGATAGCGTGAACTTGACTGAATGAATTTCGTTTGCGGCACGATAAACGGTTATCATTGAGTTATTTGACCTCTTATCTGCCACCGGTGTTTCTCCGCAGATTGACTGCACAATTAAATGGAGATGCTTCTTAAAATAAGCGG
This sequence comes from Phyllotreta striolata, assembly GCA_918026865.1. Lineage (NCBI taxonomy): Eukaryota > Metazoa > Arthropoda > Insecta > Coleoptera > Chrysomelidae > Phyllotreta > Phyllotreta striolata. The sequence goes on from OU900095.1 coordinate 8,460,646, forward strand.
AGTCATGTGAGAACCAGGTATTTTACAATTTTTATATCGTTTTTAATTCAGTTATCGATATCGGTATATATAACTTTTAAAAACCGACCAAAAACTTCTATTTTTTTAAATTTCTGTTACCATCTATTCATCGTTGATTAAGTTTATAAGCAACAAAGTTTCTATTTTAATTATTGTGATTATATCTGCAGACACAATACCAGATCCCATATCACAATATTTTTCCATCAGGTAGGTACAGGAATGTTAATTTATTAAACCCATTAAACCGATAATAAATTATAGTATAATTGTTTAGATTTTAAAAATAGCTACCCAATTGACAAAGATCAGTTATTCATTTTCCAATCAATTAACGCGCGCTGCTTCACGGCCACGCGGCGAATCAAAGTTTAATATAAATGTTTATTACAAGCCAATTATAAACCGTTTCGCTTCTAACACTTTCTTTATCTAACATGTAAACATTTTCTACAAATCATTCATTTTAAGAACGTTTGTTTGATAAACAATTAGCACACCATGTGTATAGACGTGTCGCTTAACTGGGTTAAGCATACTTTTCACTGATGAAGGTAGTAAAAGAGCCGGAAAACACTCGAATAAACGAAGAAGAATCTACAAGGAAATTTTGTGGAATTATGCCGCAGTGTAATTTTTTATCTTAATTGAAAATCACCGGATCAATATTAACGGTGAGGCTATAAATACATTACGTAATAGTTCCGTACACAGGGGTGCTACTGTGTGGTTTTTATGGTTTACTTTTTAATCAAAAAAGGTTCATTTTCTTTCGAAAGGGAAATTCGAATAGGCCGGAGCGAAAACATGTGCGGGCGTTTTTTCATATTCCCACTCATTACGTATGGATCGTTTTACGTGGAGCAAATATGATGAAAGAGCAAGTTTAAGATAACACAAGGGGGAAAGCCTTGCGAAAATCGATCACAAGATTCAACAATGATGAAACTCGTAAAGGATTTTAGACCAAAATCATATTTGTTTGCTAATTTGATAGACTATTAATTTTTTTCTACAATTGTTTTAAAATAAACTACAAATCTTTCTATGTGCTATATTCTTGTAATAAAATTAAAATTTATTTTCAAATTATTGCCGTTTTAAAGTATATTCCCATCATAATAATTTAATAATAGACTCTCATGCGAGAAAAATTTGAAAAAGTAGCAAATTCTGCGACGATATTGGTCAGGCATCTGTCATATTTTAGAAGGACCAATAGGGATACAGAATGACCTCTGTTTTTTAAAATTTTCAGAATATTAAAATCTGTCTTGTCTAAAACTTAACAAGGAATATTTTAATTTCCTTCTTATTCTTATTTCATTCATTGATAAATTGTTATTTTCCTTTAAGTTTTTAATTAGTACAATTTTATTAGTGTGCCGGAGCTGTCACTAAAGTGTCAAAATTATTATTTGAACTAAAACGTCAAACTATGACATTCAAATCATAATAAATCAACAATATTTTAGAAACAAACAAGGTAAGGTAAAATTTATAAAAATATTAATTCTTTAGCAAGACTTAAATTTAGAATTCGCAATAAAATTATTATTATTAAAATAATCAATACCATGAAATAAACAGATGTGAATATTTTACCAGTGTAGATGCAGTAAAAAAATTAAAATTTATATCTAACTTTTTATTAACTTTCGCTCTACATTGTCGCCCATGTAGACCCATTATAAATTTAGATGTTCGTATCTACATAATTTAAATACACAAATGAAACGCTATATCTAGGACGCCTATGCGCTAAAAGTTCCCGGTAATAACGCGATGATAGATGCCTCTCCGGCACACCTATAACGAATACACATACGAGGTGATCACGCAATATAGGTAACAGTTAATTAAAACGATTAAATCGGGATATGTCGTAACGATGCGCTTACACAAATTACTATCGGATAGTTATAAATTCGTATTCGAACGGCTAATTGGCTTACAGAACTTTTACATTACTCTCCCGGAGATAAGTCGACGTGAAAAGACTGCGATGCGACTCCGGGCCGTCCCCGAAAGGATTAAGTCGGGCGATCGTAAGATATCGCGAATTCAGAAAGGGAATTTCATCGCATAAATCGGTCGGCTTCTGTGTAAATTATTTAAGGTGACGAGCGTCGCGACGCCTCCTCGCTCGTAATTCAACTGGCGTCTTTTAGTCGTCAATGTTTCAGCGTCTCCCAGAAGGGGTTAATAATTAATGTTTTTATGACTTAATTCTACGCAGTAACGTTGAAAATGTAATTTAATTATTTATCTATATCTATTATACTTACCTGTGTATTTTGTCAATATGAGAAACATGCGACATGAGCCATATTAGCAATAATATTGATTCATTTGCATTTTTCATTAAAATTGGTTCATCAGGGATTAAAGTTGGGTCAAACAACATATTTTAGGCTCTGCTACACGCCGGTTCTTATTAGAGACACCCTGTATATGTACACTCACACATTTACTAATTTACGCCATATTATGTAGTTTGTACACTCAATATCACCATGTATTGGGGCATAACTTGGGCAGATAATAATTTCCTTATACAAAAAACAATGTAATTAACTATTTAGTAAGCAGCAAATGGAACTAATGCATTATTAAAAAACCGCCTTATTATCTTACGATCTGTTTTTGATGTATCGAATCGTTCCATCGATGAGATGAGTCGGTTTATTTTATAATTTGGCAAACGGTGAATTCTCGGAGAATGCGGTCTGTGTAAAAGGCTTTTTCTTCGCAGCTTAAATATGAAGGAAACATTTTTGGCCTTCAGCCATAACTGCTTCCTAAATGAGGACTTCAACGATGAAAAACATTTTCGTTTTTTAGGATGATACTTCATATGAACCCGGCTCTGCTTTATTAATGCCGCATACAGCGAATCTTAGGGGGGAATTATGGAAAGCGAATTGTTACAAAGGGATAATTTGGTGCTGGAAAGCTTACTTATAAGAGAAGTTTGTTGATTAAATTCATGAAATAAATCTCCTAAAATCCTGAAAACGCTCGAAAAATCTCCTTAAAATTATACGAAAGCTTTGAATCTGAAATATGAAAAAATAATATTAAAATAATAGCACCAGTAGGTACCAATATTAATATTTTCTTAATTTACAATTATTTTTCTTCTTCTAGTTTTTTATGTATTAGTAACCGTTTTATTATTAATATTTCACCCTCCTATAATAATAACTTGTACCTAATAATTTTCTTGTGAATAAGTAATTATATTTCCCATTACTTTTTCTTCATGTTGGACATTAGTGCGGGTTTTTGCGTGGCCGCGCGTCGTACTTACCTAAGCTGTAAACAATTTTCGCCGTGCAGTAAGTACCCGGTTGAACTTGATACCTGATTCCAATTACCGCGCGGAATAACGACTTCTTTCTCCGTATACAGCGGTACTTGAAAAACCGTGAACTACTAGGCAGATATCGAGACATTGGAACATGAACTGAAATGTTGTAATACCGGAAACGCAACAATTATTATACAATGAGATGGTTTTTATAGAGGACAAAGAACCTTTATCGAGCGTGTACGTGCAACGATATCCTTAGGATGTTCACCCTAGGAAAATGGTTTGGAATGCTCGAGGTTACCAGGTTTTTTTGATTGTTTCGGAGTATCTATTGTTTTCGAGGTAATTAGGTGAATTGATTTTACCATTGTAGGTATTATGGAATGCATCGGAATGTCCTATAATGGGTAGTACTAATTTATTTTTTGTATAATTGTACCCAACAACATTGCCAGGTTGGAATTTCGGTAATTTCTAAATGATTTTTCTGAAGTGATTGGATTCTTTTCAGCGATTTGAAATGGCTTTTTGAAAGATTTTCTGCGATTTGTCCTAATTCTATTTGATTTATTGAAAGCTACCTTTGTCAAAAAATCATAAATTGTTGAAAAATTATTATAAACTCATATTCTAATTGAACACAAATATTTAATTTACAAATTTTAATACTACTCCATTTGAAATCTTGTAAACTTCATTCTAAAACAAAATGTCTTGTATTATACATAGACTTGTAAAAAGACGTGTAAATGAACTAAAAACGTTTTATAACAGTATTAAAATAAATCACACAAACATTAAATATCCATCAAAAAACACTTAAAACCCATGAAAATCATCGGACTAGAAAACTTAATTAAATAATTATACCTTAGTCTAACCTTCTTACAAATCTAATTTTGTTACAAATTTCAATAATTTATCTATAAAATACCTTACATTATTTGTACTTGGATTTTATCAAGCAAATCATATCGAAACGCCTTACCTTGTGTCAACTGGAAGGAAATTGTGAAACGCATTGTAGGAAAACGTCGCCGTATCGGTTTAAAAAAATATTCCATTGTATGTGTATAACAATTTGAAAGGCTAATGCGGAATAATTGACCAAAAAATTGTTTCAGATTCGGTCGTTTGCTTAAGAGTTAGAACATGCGGCTCCTACGTGCATATTGTTTAACAATTATTTTCGGTGCGTCGTGTGTAGGCGAACTGTACATTGTTATTTTTATAAATAACTCTTTACCTACTCGTCGGTCGTTGCATTAGTATTTGTATAAATATAAATCGACTACTACAGGTGAATAAAATATTAGATAAAATAAACAATCAACTAAAACTTTGCTAAAAACAACTCGGAATCAGAATCAATTGAAACAAGCTCTTATTATGATATAACAACCTGTATATACCAAATTGAAGTTTTTTAAAGTATTAATTCAACCGTAAATCTAATACACGAATATGTCGTAAAAGGAGGATTGGTTAATTTAATTGCCAATTTAAAAATTTCGTTTGCAGATAACAGAGGATGGCTAGCGGGGCCCGGCCAGGCTCCCTGGTACCTCCCAGAGTGAATGGAACGGCATTTCCAGGTTTGGGCCCGTCGATACCCGATGGTCCACATGTCGAAACATGCACGCACTTCAATACCCATTACGACGTCAAGTTCACCATCGTTTTCTCCGTTTACATCATCTTTGGGATTCTTTATACGTTCGTAGGTAGGTGGAAATTGTATTTTTAATCATGCACAATCTTAGATGCATGTGAAGGGATTCTAAATTTGATTGATTCAAACTTTGGCCTGGCTTCAGCGCTGCTTTTTAAAAGTTAAAGGCGCGTCCTTAACTTGTTATTTTTATACATTGTTGTTATGGAGTAATTATGGACATTGTTTACGTTAAAGAGACTCTAAATACGTGTTTAATGGTAAACGAAAGGCGCTGTATACGGGCCTTTGTCTTTTAATTTTTGAAGCAAATTATAGTTAATTAAAAAAAAGATTGATAACTAGTCGTTCTGTTTTTTTCAGGTTATCGATGCTTCAAGATAGTGATGTTTTTAACAGGATTCATTTTTGCGTCTAGTATTGTTTACCTAATATGCCAGCAAGGTGATCTTATGCCAACCTATGGAAATGAAGGTACACATATAATTTTTATGAATATAATAATCTTTTTGTAAAAACTACACTTAAGAAGTATTTTATTTATCTCGCACAACATTATTTTTTAATAGAATTTAAATGCCTCTACGTTTTGCAAAGGTTTTATAAAGATAAAGCGACCTAAAACGCCTAAATCAAGGCAATTTTCCAATCGCTCGTTGTTAAATGCATGCATCTCTTTGATATGTTAAACTACATCCACACATTATAACTGTTGTAACATCCATTCCGAAAGGTCGAGAATAGGGTCACGAAAGCACTTTATCTTAATTTAGACGTTAAATAAATATATCGGAACAAAATTGCAATTACTACAGCTAAATTTTCGCCGAAGGTGCCTGTCCAATTGAAATAAAAAATACGACCGGGCTTGTAATAAACAAATTACCGTTTAAATATTTTTCAAATTGTGTTCAAATATAAAAACGAAACCATTAAAAAGTGATTCGCATTGCTAAAAACTATACTTGGATTTTAGTACTTGCTTAGTCTAAATAGATTAGGTAATTACTAAAGTTTCCAGTATGATAAATAAAATACGTCTATTTACTGTATCAGGATTATCCTCTTAGTATTATGTAAATAATATCTCGATTTCATCGTGAGTGTAGAGTTAATAGATTTTTAGCAACTATTATAAGTTACTGGCACACCACAACACCACTCAATCTATTTTTACATAAACAAAATATCACAATTTAACGTACGTGCCTTTTTCTTTTTACGACATTCTTAAAAGTAAAATTAGAAAATAATATCTTCTGCACGTCTGTAATACACTTATAGGCAGATTGATTAGCCTAATTGCGTTTAATTTTAGGCGTCTCCTTGCTGGCCGGCGTCCTGTTCGGTTTAATAACTATGCTGGTCCAATACGTCGGATTGTTTATGAGCGGCTTGCACACCGGCATCCTGCTGGCTCTCGCAGGACTATTCACGGCCGATCATTTCGTAGAGACGTCTCCGAAAGGATCCGTGTGGTTGTGCGTCGGAGTGCTCCTGTTCTCCGCATTGACCGTTGCCATTTTCAATTTGTATTTTAGAAAAAGTAAGGGTTTTTTTTTAATTACTGCAATCTCGATGAAAGAGTCATTGCGCTTTTTCTAGGTCTCACAATACTTGGCTCAAGTCTGTACGGAGGAGCGACTCTATCTCTAGCTATCGATTACTTCGTGGAGAAATTATCGATGGTGTCTTGGCTGTGGGGAAGGGCGTCGCTGAAGCCCGTGGAGCCGCCGCCGTGCTGGTTTTCCTGGATAATCCTGGGCGCTTGGCCGTCGTTCGTGCTGGCCGGATTGATAATACAATTCGGCATTACCGGTAGAGGTATTCACCACGAAGACGGTAATAGATTCGTAAGCGAACATTTTTATTAATTTGTTGTAACGTATTAATCTGTTTAGTGCAAGCCGGTAGGAAAAAGTCAAGAGCTGTGCCGAGGGTCTTGACGCGGGCCGAAAGGGCCGAAATGAAGCAGAAGAAGTACAGGTACCTTTATCAAGTCCGAACCGCTCATGGTGATGTGATAAGTCAGGTATGTTTTGTCAAAAATAATAATCGAATTAAATGTGCCTTGAAAGAAAAAGGAAAAAGGTATTGGAAGATTCACTATTTTTCTCAAAAGTTGCCTAATTTTAATACAAGGTGTACAGTCAATTTTTGTTTTTGTTGGGACCATTTTTAACAGTCGCCCCTGCTTGTTATGTTCGTTCCCCTAAGCCCTAGCAACTCTACTTTTAGAATTTCAAATAAAACTACAGTTGGTGCAAAACACATGTGTGCTGTCAGACCTGATAGGTAGGCAACTCGAGTCACTTGATAGTTGACAGGCGTTGAAACAACACAGGGGTGTTATTGTGTGAAATTTGACAATATATATTTTTTGGACGATTTAATTCTGCTTTTTAATATTTTCTATCATCCCTTGTTAATATTAAATTAAATTCTGCAGGTATTAAACTTAATCTATTTTGTGTATTTATTTATAAAAGTTAGACACAATGCTTGTCAATTATGACGACAGTAGTGACGTACATTGAAATTTGTTTTGCACCAACTGTACCCTACTTCCAATACATCTTTGAAAGCCCTTTCCATTGCGAATGTTAATTGACCTAAATTTGTTTGCATTAAACTTTAAAGCACCGGTTAATGGATAATATGTTGTTTTAGAATTTCGTGCAGCAACTTCAAAAGAAAAATAGTGATAGTCAAGGGGAGTGTAGTACGTTGCAATCGGACGCGACCCATTTGACGATATTGCCCGATACCCAGTTAACGGCGTTAACGGAGAGCGAGGACGACAGCCAAACCGACATAACCGTTAGACGATGAGGATTCTCGTACGAGTTTACGTTTATTGTCTATAAGGTGCTTAGAATTTCGACTCGTTTTTAATATATTCAAGCTTTAAGACAATAAGTAAACAAGCGATTTTTTTCGAGCAATAGATGTTTGAGTACGCGAATCTGTTTGTACTATTTTTCAAAAATTTACTCCGAGTTTTGCGGATTAAGAAATCCAGAAGATATTGCGAAATGTTGAATTTTGAGGGGTCCAAAGCAAAGCAATATTTAACTCGCGACAGGTTAAATTTATGTATAAAACGATGAAGTGTCCTTCAGGTTGAACACGAATGCGAGATGAGATATTTCTAGGTGTCTATGTAAATGAGTATGAATGGAGAATTTAAATAAAATCGCGTTAAAAACGTGCAGAAGTGTAACTTCTGTACTTCGCCAGTACATCATTAATTTGTGAAGTTACGACAATCTGGAATTATCCTGCCAATTTTTAATTTCTAAAGGCTACGGTGATGTGTTTAGCGTATTATGAAAGAAAATCATTGCTCAGTTAAGACCAAGAGTTCTGAACGTCATTGGAAAAAGTTCAGTTGCTGAATTACATTGTAAAGGAGTAATTTTTTGAAAAAAAATATTTTGTAACTTTTATACCACGACGTTAACTTGCATATGCCTCTGTGATTGACATTTTAACTTTGTGGTGATAAATGTTATAGGATGAAAATTAAAAAAATAAACTTAGAATTTTTCGATTCTTCAAAACCAAAGTAAACAAGTATAATTGTTTAGAAAAAAAATCAAAAATTGCTAAGTAAAATTTGTCGTAAAGTCTTTCTAAATATTAACAGATTGTGAGAAAAACGTTTTCCATCCGCATAATTATTGTTGTTACATTCCACAGTAAGCATTTTTGTTTAAATTAATAAGGCACAATCTGTTTTTTATTAATTATTAAAACAAATAACGTTATGACAAATACCTCTGATAGAAAATCAAATCTTCGTTGCGATATAGTATTTGGTGGAAGAAAAAATACTCCATAAAAATAGAGTCTAAACTATAAGGTTATATCGAAAATTATCTCGAATTTGTTTAATTTATTGCAATGTATTTTTTCTATTACCACATAGAGTGTTTAAGATCTTAAGATCTCTAAAAAAGAAAAAAAATCTCTGAACCAAAGTTTAGAAATGAATTATGAATTCATTAATATTTTGTTGAAATATTTTTTTATTATATATATAGCACAAAAAATAAAGTTTGCTCATTATGAGTTTGGTTTTTTCATTGAATTTGTAGTACTTCCCATAGAGTGTTATTTGAAAATATCAATCAATCTTAAACTTAAAGAATTACAAATTGAAAAATAAATTATACTATTATGAATGCATGTAAATTTTTAAATATATTATTATCAATAAATTATAAAACATAAAATTTTAAAACAATAAACTCTAAACTGAGTAGTAAAAAAGTTTAAAATATACCTACACGGTATAAAATACACGGCGATCTTTTAAAACTTTTCGAATTGAATAATTTAAAGTTATTCAGTGCACCCGTTTAGGAAAATAAAATTTATGCACTAACGTAGAATGATCAATCGGTGTCATACCGATTTTCATCATGTCATTTTTCTTCCACGTTTGTCCTGTAACTCTTTTCTTAACTTTGGTGCAAATGTCCTGGAAGTGTTCACTGCAAATCAAGGAAAATTTTATCAATCTATTTTACCCAGGTGTCTCAGCCTATTTAGATACACACACACACACACATAATAGGCCGTATTTATAAAAAGAAGTTTAACCTTTTGCTTTCAAAAAATGAAGGAATCGCTTCAAGGTTATAAAGAAATGAAGAGGTTTTGCTTCGAGGACCTTGCTGTTGTTTTAAAGCAAAAGGTTTTATGTTTTCCGTATTTAAAAGAAGCATTTGCTTAAAAAGTCAAGGATTTGCTTGTAAAAATGGAATCTAGGTTCCTAGTAAGAGTCTAGAACAATCTGGAATGCCCTAGGAACATTATTTCGAGAACCATTAAATTTAGAACCCTCCAGAATCATCTAGAACTGCCTAGATCAATCCAGAACGCTCCAGAATAATTAAAAACTGTCTAAATCATATAGAACTGGCTAGGTCAATCTCTAGAACGCTCCAGAATCATTTAGAGCTGTTTAGAACCATTAGACTCGTTTCGACTAGTTTGACGAAATCGTTAATATCTGTATCATTTACTTTATTTATCCAAAGCGTTTCCTTTGCAAGGAAAAAGGCGAAGATTACGAATATGGATCAGAGCAAAACCTTTTTCTCTTACCTTTTGCGTCTACCTTTTAATTCAAAGTGAATGGCTTCATTTTTATAAATATGGACTATCAGTACAGTAACTTCGAAGTAAATCTACCATCATAGTGTTATCTCTTGGACTAATTGTGTAATAATAATCTGTAGTATTACCTGTCGCCATAATTATCCAGTTCTTCGCAGAACGCTTGGATAAACCAGGATCCGGTTTTTTTGTTTCGAATTGAAGCGTAACCTTTGATAGTCGACCAAAAAATGTACATGTCTCGATAACCTGAAGATGGTCCGTCTGTCGTTATGTTTACCCGATCCTCGTCTAAATCTTCCTCAGTTTCCACTACAATTATCAATAAAACGTATCCCGACGTTCCATCACCCGACTACTCATCACAGCGACCATTCATCACACATGTTTTTATTCGTTTCTTTTTTTTTATTCTTTCTTAAACATTTTAATTCTAATAACTATTTCATCACACATTTATTTATACATGGTTGAAACAAAAGTGAATACTAAAATATTGTCTGGAATATAGCTGGAAGTGCCAAAAAGTTGAAAATATTTTAACTGCGTTGTGCATTCTAGCAAAGCTACAACTATACTAAAAACATGAAAGTATTTGAAGCGAGTATTCACTCGCTTCTGCACTCTATCTCAACCATGTAGAGAGAAATGTGTCATAAAATGATTATTAAAATGTTCCAAGAAAGAATCCAAAAACCGAATAAAAACTAATTTCTAATGTCTGGTTTTGTTTTATATATTTTTTTAAAGTAGGTGTGATGAATAGTCGTAATGATGAATTGTAGCCGTGATGAATAGTGGTAGGGTAGCGATAAAATGGCGTGATGAATAAAATCACTTACGTATTTGGCACTCTAGTCCTTGGCATGATTGTAGAATGAGTATTTTTGGTTTTCCCTTCAAATTTTTTTTGTTATAACAATCCATTATCTCTTGTATTTCGCTAACTTTAACGCGGCACGAATTGCTACCGTAGACGGTACCTGGTATAGATTATGCTTTAGACATCTTTATCTACATTAATAATTCGCTTACCTTTATCACCGTGCGACATTATACAAATAATCAAACTGGATTCTTTTGTGATGCTTTTAGTGACTCTCTTGATTTCTTTAATCAATTCTAAATGCGTCAGATTTTCGAGGGTTTCAACGCGAAAACCGAATTTCTTGAAGACCTCTTCCAATCTATCTTTATCCATGGAACTGCCTAATCTCTCGGCCAAATTACCTTGTATATCAGGTGGCAACAAGTTCTGAAAAACATTAAATTAACATTAATAGTTCTAAATGATTCTGAAGCGTTCTAGATTGATCTAGCCAGTTCTAAATGATTCTAGACAGTTTTAGATAATTCTAGACAGTAAGACAGTTCTAAATGATTCTGGAGCGTTCTAAATGTTTCTAGACAATCGTAATTGATTCTGGAGCGTCTAAATAGTTCTAGACAGTTCTAAATGATTCTAGAGCGTTCTAAATGATTCGTCTCTTTCGTGTAATTAATTGGATTACATTTTATACATAAATGAAATAATAATCTGTGAAAATTTAAGTACCTTATACAGAGGATCAATGTCTCTGTAAAAAAATTCTTGGTTTATGATCAGCACAACGCCGGGATTTTGTGGATCGACTGGATATACGTCATTATCGTCAATTTCTTCTTTAATATAACATTTTTTCTTTACGCTACTTTCATTTTCTACGATTTTTTTATCATTTCCCTCGCTCCTAATGTTATAATTATCAACACTGGTACAAGATGAAGGTTTTCTTGATCTGTTCAAAGCAGTAGCTCCCATTGCGTGAATCAGGGATTCTGAATTATTTGGAATTTCAAAACTCATTTCTCTACTGTGAGAAGAGGAATTTTCGATTGAGGAATTTGCAAGACTTCTATCTTCGATGGTCGCCATACTAGGTGTACTATTTTCAAGAGGTCTCTGAAAATAGATGATTTTATACAATAAAAAAATTAAATAAAATATCCCTTATTACCAATAGCACATCTACTAAATTATAAAGACGCTCTTCTGACATCAGTTTTAAAATAGACCTAACTTCTTGCATGTCTAAAATTCCCCTCCGTTCCCAATTTAAAAAATGAATTTCAAGAAAACCACTTTCAATCTCTTCAAATGCGATCCTTCTCCTCTTAAAGCTATCGTTCAGATTCTCCAAAAATCTCTTAGTATCGTTTGAATCTAAATTGTCACATATCAAATAACAGCACTTCCTTAATTGGTTTATGTGTATCGAATGAACGTGTTTAGGTAAAAAGTGATCGATTACATGTCGTTTTTCAAATCCTGCAAATATCCAAAAATGTTTCAGTCAAATTTTAGTAACTAAAACTATTATTATCTTTACCTAGTCCATTCAGCACGTAATAATTTTTAATAACACATAAAGCTTCTACCATTTTGTTTTGCCAATTTTCACCTCTACCGAATTTATTGGTCACCCATTTCGATAAAATCTTTTTACTGCCGCCTTTTTCCATTAGCATCAATTGCTGAATGCACCAATGAACGTCTTCCTCATCGGATAACAGAAACAACAAAGAAACCTAAATAACATAAAATATGCCATAGTTAAAGTAACTCAACATGTCTGTTTAAACTTACGATTTCTAGATCATCCAATTCGCTTTCGATTTCGTACAATTTTTCTAAAGTTAATACCGATTGGGCTGATGGAAGACTAATCGGGATTCTTACAGCAGCGTCAGTTTCTTCGTCTCCTTGAATTATAGGCACAGGCTGGGTAACTGGAGTATTATCATTCGTATCACTAACTAATTTTGGATTAAAAAAGCATTGTTAAACAATATTTCATACTATTAAATCCTTTATTGTTTACTTACTAGTATTTGTATCATTTCGATTGCAACTTGTTTCTTCTGATTCGGAATCAGATACATCTGATGAAGACATGTATTGGGCGTTAGTAGTCATGTATCTATTCCACAACTCCTTAAAATAGATAAATTACGTTTATCTATTAGATTTTAACGATTTTAAACAAAATATTTAATTTTGGATTTGAATAATTGCATGTACAAAAAATAATTAAGTCTCAGTTAAGCTTAAAAGATAAGAATTGATGAGTTAACACGAACAATTTCTGACAACAATTACAAACAGGGGAAGTCCCTTAGATAAAACGTCACTACGAGGTAATCAAATATCAAAACAGAAGAAATACGTGTTAATTATAAGCGTACTTACTTTAAGAAATGACATTTTATCAATTAGATCATTTAAAATACATAACAAATTGAAACAAGCTAAACTACTAAAACTAAAGCCTAACTAATGTTTTGTTTATTATTGTTAAAAATTTGACATGCAAAATCAGGTATTTTTATTGACATTGACATTGACTTGACATAATTGACAATGAGGAGCAACAGAAGACTCAAACCTCAAACTGTTGATTTGTGTAGACTCATATAGTTAAAATATTCCTTGAGCCTTTATAACAAAATAATCAATCTCTAAAAATTATAATTATACCAAACTTGACCGAACAGCTTTATATGTTAGGCCTCTGAAAAAAAAAAGAAGATAAATTTGGCCCAATCAGAGAGTGACATGTGATGGCAGTATTTTATTTGAACTTTTTTAAGGTTATGTTGTTTACTTGGTACTCGTAGACAAAACAAAACAACCATCTGGTAAAATTCTTATAGCTGTTAAAATATAAATTAATAGTTTCCACCAAGACTGAAAAAATATGCAGAAAAATCGATTCTTCCTGTACGCTGGTGGTATATTTTTGACCTATTTTTACTTCGGTATTCTACAAGAGAAAATAACCAGGGGCAAGTATCCTTCTGAAGTTTTAAATGAAGATGGTACTAAAACCGTCGAATATGAAAAGTTCACGTATACATTGGTTCTGGTATTTGTTCAATGTGCTGTTAACTACGTAGTAGCGAAAACTGCTGCTACTTTGTGGCCTCAAGGTGAAGATTCAACGAAGAGTTTGTATTATGTCAGTATGTCCGTAACTTACTTACTTGCCATGATTGGTTCTAACATGGCATTACGGTGGGTACCCTATCCAACCCAAGTCGTAGGAAAATCCGCTAAGCCTATACCAGTAATGTTACTTGGAGTTTTAGTGGGAAGAAAAAGTTATCCATTGAAAAAATACGTTTTCGTATTTTTGATAGTATTGGGTATAGTACTTTTTATGTTAAAGGATAAAGCATCAAATCAGATACAAGATACCAGTTTTGGAGTTGGCGAGCTACTTTTAGTGTTATCTCTAATAATGGATGGTTTAACAGGAGCTGTACAGGTAAGAGACATCACAAATTTTAATTAGAAATCTGTCGTTAAAAATAATTAAATGTATATTTTATTGTTAGTTAACACAATTATTGTGGGTGTGATATGATTATTTTATATCGATGTTGGTTGCAATAATATATTTAATGTTTAATTTCACAAAGTGTCCAAGCGTATTTTTAAAGCAAATTAGTTATGTTTAATAATAAATTGTTCAAAATTTTATTTAAAAAGCTGATTACAGATAAACATTGCTTCATATTAATAAATTTTCAGGAGAGGATACGAGCAGAGTCGAAACCAACTGGAATCCAAATGATGGTAGTTGCAAATGCTTGGTGCACTCTATTTTTAGGAATCACCTTGTTAATTTCCAGCGAATATATTTATTTTTACGCGTTTGCAGTTAAATATCCGTCCGTTTTAACAAATCTTTTCCTGCTCGGTTTGACGTCTGCAGTAGGGCAGTTGTTCCTATATTCAATGGTGAGTTTCTTTATACCAAATTGCAACAGCTCAATGTTGTAGTGTTATTAGTTAAGGCCGCCAAAGCACGCCCTATAATTCATAATTTGTGGGGTAATAAAGCAAGAACTATTCCGAATATTGCTAAAATTTTTCCACAATAAATGGGACGAGAATAGTTTAACTAGTAGATGTTCCGTATTTGATTCCATTTGACATAACATCAAACGTACAAGAAAGTAAAATAAGAATCATTGCTTGTAGTCTCTATATTATAAGAAAGATTCAAATCAATTGAAGTCAAATTTAAATCTTGCAAGAATTACTGAACCAATGTTTTCCCAACAAATACCCTAAGGTGGCGCCCTTAATTACGTTTTATTTAATTCAATTTGTTTTGCAGGTATCAGAATTTGGACCGTTGGTGGTATCCGTTGTGACTACGACTAGAAAATTTTTTACTGTCCTAGCATCGGTTTTATTCTTTGGCAATGTAATTTCTGGCAGACAGTGGATTGGAGCCGTTGTTGTTTTCGCAGCGTTGTTTTTGGATGCTTATTATTCAAAATCTCAACCAAAGAAAAAATGACTCTTTTAATAGGCACATTCCATTTTTTCTTGTTAATTCAATTTGACATTGAACAATATATTGTATATAAAGATTTATTATTTACAATAGGATCTGAAATAAGCTAAACAAATATACACGTTAAAATTTAATTCAATTTTCATTTTAATTAGGCAGTTCTAATTTCTATAATAAATATTTGATTAAATCGTTATCAATTTAGCAATATGATTAACTTATTTGGAATTTATACAGAGTGTATCTAAATAATACTGAAAAAAATTAAGGGGTGATTGTAGTAAGAAAAAAATGTCTTAGGAGCTGACTATTTCAACCCCTTCTTAGCATACTTCAGGGTTTAAAAAATTTCAAAATGTGTAGTTTCATTAACAAATAATATTTCCCAAGTTTCAAGTCTTTAGCTTAATATACAGGGAAAATTAAGAAAAATCTTTTTTTTTTTAATCTTTGAAGGGATAACTTTTCTGAGAAGGGTTTAAAAAAATATACCATGTACCCACCTTAATTTTCATCACCGAATCACCCCTTCAAAGTTTCCGGTGTTATTTAGATACACCCTGTATATTAGAGATAAGAATGGGACGAAATCAAAGGTAGTGTAATGTCACGTTTATTACAAAGATTCTGTTATAAACAAATAATCTCTGGATAACATTTACAGATGACACTGTAAAATAAGTAGGCATGCATTTTAACAATATTGGAATAAAATAATTTGTGTACCAAATACACACTGTTATAAATTAATTGTTCGTGGAAATAGTAATTTATTTATCTAACATAATAAATCAGCAATATCTGATAATAATACTGATAAATATGGAACCATTACATTAACGCAAAAGAAAACCGTAATATTTTGATTTGTTGTACCTAATTGTCCCAGTAGGAATTAAAAACAGACTGTATTATTTATGTAATTATCCAAAATGGCATTGTAAACAAAGTATCTTTTAACATATTATCACAGTCAGTCTTGTGACAGTATTACTACTCGTACATTCTGAAAGGACCTTATTCCATAGCAAAGAGCCTCGTCCATTCTTTCGCTTTTAGTACGGCTTCTTGTTCTCGTGTCTTCCACATGTTAGCAACATCATTTGCAAGCGGATCATCTGGGTTAGGACTACTTAATAAAGCTTGAATTGATAACAGTACTGTTCTAACTTGTAACGCCGGCGACCACTGGTCTTTGAGAATGTCTAAGCATATTCTTCCCAATTTATCGATGTTGGGATGGTAAATTTTCGTCAAGAATCTTACACTGGGTGGTGACATTGGGTAATTTTCCGGTAAAAATAATTCTAATTTGAACAAACCTCCTTCGTAGGGGGAACCCGATGGGCCTGCCATCACGACATGGAAATATCTGTTGTTTGATTCATCCGGTGTTGCACTGATACCGGGAGGAGGATCTTTGGATAAGTTCTTGGTTTCTACCATGATTCGTTTTTTTGAGCCACTAGCCATTACAAATTAAATATTTATAGATTATTGCGGGTTTCTAAGTAGCTTTTCTCACTTGTTGATTTGCAATGTATACAATTACCACTATTTATTACTGCAATGTAACATGTAACCGGAAATTAAAGATAAATTACAAACGAATTCCAATATTTGTCAAATGTCATTAACTAACAACAATTTCTTCTTTTTACATAATAATTTTAGTACACTCCTATCAATAGGAAATCCAACCACTTTTTATCGTGTTAGTTTTTAAACAATGTTGGTTAATATAATAAAACAGTTTGTTATTTATTGTTTCAGTTAATATTTTTTTATTGAATTTTTCGTTTGGTCAGTCAGTAGAGCAAAAAATAAAACCTGATATATCAATTCTGAACACACCCTCAACAACTAAAGTTGACATTGACGTTCTTGACTTGACACTGACATTTAACTTAACCTAAAAATGAGAAGTTTTTTAAATTTCAAAAGCACAATTTTAGTTGGACTACAAAGTTATGTTTTTGAAGTGTAGGAAATTACTGAAGATTTCCTGCATTTCCAATTTCAAAAAGTACATTCACAAGTACATTTTCAATATGGAGAAAGCTTACTTGCGACATTTAGAAGGCGGCGATCAGTTCGAATTAGCCTTGAAGTACTCCAATGAGGCTCTTAAAATAAACAGACAATTCAATTTCAATAGAAGACTCTCCGAAAGTATCGAAAGTTTCACGAGTAGAGTTGCTACCAATGTCGAGAAAATGATGGTGAAGAAAACCAAAAAACGAAAAAAGGAAGAGACCTCTGATAAGGTAGCCCCGAAAATAGATGTAGTTGTCTTACTTAACGACGCCGAAGTTAGTAAAGATGCACAATGTAAAGACATATTCCAGTCTGGAAATGATGTTACGTTAAAAATCATGGACAAGCAGTTTAAAATTATCGTTAACTCTCCGTGGATTGTTACCCTTTCATTGCCAGTATCCATTCTCGCAGGTTTTCCAACTTATCCATCCAAATTTGAATCTGTTTACACTAACAAAGATTTGTCTCAGTTTGTCTGGTCTAAATCCAAAGATGAGAAGAATTGGTCGATTGTAGGTCAAGATTACATATTTAGCCCCTCGAACGAGGACATAAATAGTTATATAAAATTAACTTGCACTCCTAAAAACGAGGCGTTTGAAGGGCCCACTGTGGAGTGCATATCGGTGTGTAGAGTCGAAGCAAATCCCGGACTATGCCCTTTCGAAGTCAGACATCAGTTTACTAATAAAAGAGCTAAAGAAAACGAGTAGGTGAAGAAATCTAATCTATTTATTAATACTAATATTAAAAATACTTTTTTCTAGGATAAGAGTTGTAACCTACAATATATTAGCTGATTTATACTGCGATTCGGATTATACGAGAACGCATTTACACCCCTATTGTCCTCCTTATGCCTTGGAAATTGACTATCGCAAGCAACTTATCCTTAAAGAGATTATTGGTATTATTAATTGGTAATATAAATGGCACTTGCATTAATTCAATGTTTCCAGGTTATAATTCCGATATAATTTGCCTTCAAGAAGTAGATAAAAAAGTATTCAAATACGATTTGAAACCGGTGCTTGGTCATTTGGGTTACGGCAGTAATTTCTACACCAAAGGAAACGAAGTGGCTGAAGGATTGGCGTTATTTTACAGCAGAGAGAAATTTAGTTTATTAGAAGATCTATCACAAAGATTGGTGTTTTCAGAAAAAATATCGACAGATATTATATTCGCTGATATTTGGGAAAAAATATCCAAGAACGAAAATTTGGCGAAACGAATTTTGGATAGATCTACAACGTTGCAAGTTAATGTTTTAGAGTCAAAAAATCGTAACGAAATATTAGTTGTGGCTAATACACATTTGTATTTTCATCCAGACGCCGATCACATTAGATTACTACATGGTGGTCTTGCTATTAGGTACTTAGAACATTTTATAAATTCGTTAAAAGAGAAAATGGTAAGTTATTTTGAACATATTATTAAATATATTATTAAATCTATTTAATATTGACTTTGTAGACATCGAAAAGGATATCATTAATTTTTTGTGGAGATTTCAATAGCGTTCCCAGCTGTGGAATTTACAAATTGTATACCAATGGGGAAGTTCCTAAAAATTTTATCGATTATGAGAGTAGTAAGTGTAGGTATTATTAATATAAATTAAAATTAAAACTAAAGGGATTTATCTTAAATAATAAAATAAAAAATATAAATGAATTGATTTTAAATTATTTTCTATATTGCAGACAAGGATGAATTGGTTGAAGGTGTCGAATTAAAGCAACCATTTAAACTGGCCAGCGCTTGCGGAACTCCCAAGTATACGAATTACACAAGTGGATTTTCGGATTGTTTAGATTATATTTTCTACGAAACAGACAATTTGGAAGTTTCTCAAGTCGTGCCGTTGCCGAGTCACGAAGAAGTTACTGCGAATGTTGCACTACCCAGCGTCGTTTTTCCTTCAGATCATATCGCTTTAGTTTCCGATTTAAAGTGGTTAGATTGAACATTAATTTTGTATACACACATACGAGAATGTTATTGAATGTTTATATGCATTTTCTGCAATATAGTTTAATTTAAAGTTTTTTTTTTGTGAATTAACCGAACTATTATTGTATTCTATGCTTCGTCTATTGCTTCGTTTTATGTTAACAGCAGATAAACTTAAGGCGCAGGCAAACCTTGACCAAGACAGGCTCAAGCCAAGGTTCAGGCACCGAGGCCTCTGGTGGGCCCTTGTGCCATTCCTGTTGCATCCATGAAGCCGAGTCCTTTGAAGAAAGGACTCAGCTTTTCTCAGCTCTAGAGCTCTACTTTTCCAGGTGCCATAACAGAGGCTCCAAAGATTTTCCTGCATAGCATAGCCTAATGCGCACGTTATTAGCCATGCTGCAGCCCCTGCAAAGGGGACTTCCCTCAAAGCCTAGAGGTTATAGAGGTGCTTCCTCAGACAGCAGTGCTCTCTTAGGAGTCCTGCATCTTTTTTAACCTACATGTCCATCAGTCCATTCCCTCGGTAGGAGCTATATAGGACAACTATCAGCAGATAACAAATCCGTATTTTGTATGCTAAAGGCACCACAAAGTGACTCGATGAAAAAATTCATAAAATCCTAACTTCCATTGTGTAATAGTAATGTTTATTTTACTTTAGTAGTGCCTCTTAGTATACCGGGTATTTAATAATAGGCACCCCTTTTCTAATCCCAGGTGAAGTGACCTGAACACAGTGCACAGTCGTCGTGCTTCTGGGATAGACATTAAAGTATAAAATCATTATAAAAGGGTATTTATTATAGGGTATTGTTATAAGGTAGTTTTTAGTTATTTATTATCGTTTATTAAATTCAAAAATGCGTATTTTTTAATTATTTGTTGGCGCGCCTATGGTTTACAGCTTCAAGAAAGTATTACTATCTCCCGATGACGAGTATATTGTTACAAGGGTTCGATAGTCCATTGATTATTCAAGCTTACAAAGTATACAAGATCTAGAGGATGAGCCCTAATTACCCTTAAACAATTTGTATTCTTTTCGCAGTTTTAATTGAAAGGCTACCATCAGATATCCCCTCTAATTCCGATTCCAGTTAACCCTTGATAACTCGGAAATCAAACGTCATTCAACTTTCATTATAAACTAATGTGTAGAAAAGAGAATCAAGATCAAAGATTTACACCTGCTCTTAATTATCGCATCGCGGCGTGCTCGAAAATAAACCGCTCAAAAATGATGTAGACCGCATGGCCGATATGATGAGGGTGGCGCGGCTCCAACTCCAACAACGCTGCATTTCTTCGGCGTCTGGTTTGTATTATCGGAGGTAATTTCGAAGAACGCCGACCCCGAGTAGACGAGAACACGAGCACGATTCGAAACGATATTCACCGAACGAATTCTCGCTTTGCTCGACGCCGGCTTGCGTTCGGTTCGTTTTCGCCAGTTCTATCCCATCGTCGGCAGAGGGTGCGTCGATTATCCGGTTACGTTTTGTTTACGTTTTCGCGGCAACTGCGGCTTGCGCCAGGATGAGTGGTTTTCGTTTCTTGTTCGACTGAAAGTTCCGCGAGCCCAGCAAAATGTTGTGTTTACTGATACTGTTGTTAGTCGGTGGTTGTTCCTCCTATCAGCACGAGACGATTGAAACCGAAGACGAGATTCCCCCGCACGGGAAATGCCAGCCGATAAGCATACCTTTTTGTACAGGTATAGCCTACAATGAGACGATCATGCCGAATATGCTCGGTCATCAGACGCTCGAGGAGGCCGGCATGGAGATCCACCAGTACTTTCCGTTGGTTAAAATAAACTGCAGCCCCGAGTTGCAGTTTTTCTTGTGTTCGGTGTTCGTGCCGGTCTGTACTATTCTGGATCACGCGTTGCCGCCTTGCAAACCGCTGTGTATTTCTGCCAGGAACGGTTGCGAGGGCATTATGCAGAGGTTCGGATTCCAGTGGCCCGATTACATCAATTGCGATAACTTCCCTGAACCCGATCAACTTTGCGTTGGTCAAAATAAGTTGACTGTAACTCCGACGCCCAACAACGATGATGTCTCTAAGTATCCGGTAACAAAGAAATGGTCGCCGTACCAAGGGAAAAATTACGGATTCGCTTGCCCGGAGCAATTCAAAGTGCCTGAAGTGTTGGAATACACTTTCAAGGTGGCCGATAAAGTGGAGAAGAATTGTGGCGCGCCGTGCCACTTGATGTTCTTCGAGAAGAAACGAAACTTCTCCAGAATCTGGATAGGCACATGGGCGGTATTGTGCGCAGTAAGCTGCTTGTTTACTGTATGCACTTTCCTAATTGACACCGACCGGTTTCGCTACCCCGAAAGACCGATCATCTTTCTATCGGTTTGCTACATGATGGTCGCCATAGCGTACGTTATAGGCTTCCTCGCGGGTGATACGATAGCCTGTCGAGAGCCTTTTCCCAGCAAACGCGGAATCGTAACCGAAAGCCTAATCACGCAAGGGACGAAGTACGAATTGTGTACCATCCTTTTTATGGTGCTCTATTTCTTCAGCATGGCTTCCAGCATATGGTGGGTGGTATTGACCCTTACGTGGTTTTTGGCCGCCGGACTTAAATGGGGCCATGAAGCTATCGAAGCCAATTCACAGTATTTCCATCTGGCTGCGTGGGCAATACCTGCTATCAAGACGATTAGCATACTAGCGACAGGAAAAGTTGATGGTGAGATTTATTTATTTCGTTTGGGATATGGTAAATGTTGATAAGAAACATTGGGTGTACCTACTCTAACTTTAGTAAACCAAATTTCAAAGTTTGTAGGTACTAAGAACCACTTTACATTAAGTTGAAATGAAAATTAGAACCTTATAGATATGAAGTAGTAGATGCAGGTAAAGGATATGTAGTATGTGTATACAGGTACAAAATGTACCTAAATGTTAACGAAAAATAGTCTACACTGAGAATAAAGCATAACATTCAATGTTATTATTCAAAGAGGGCTTTTTGTTGCTTTATACGGTTTGGGTTTGTAAAACCGTGGTCCTAAGATTACAAACAAAAGAATAAACTTTTATCTGTTAGGTACCTAGAGATAAGATATCTGTTTACTCAAATGTCTCAAACCTCCGCGAAATTTTAAAATAACTGAAATTTAAGACATGCGCAATATTCCTTAATATTTTAATCATCATTATATTATATTTAATCATCCGGTCCATTATCATTATTTAGTGGCTTTTTGTACTAGATTACTTTTTACTAATTCCCTTTTATTCCAATCACATACAGTTCTACCGAAAATCGTTCCAATAAAAGTTACATGCTATGAAAATATAGCATGCAGATAATAACAATGAAACTGATATTACAGCAGTCTACAAATAAACCAGTTTTCATCACATAGATTAACAAAAATCGATGGGGTAGTTGGATATAAATCCAAAAACTAATCAAATAAATCCCTATAAAAGAGGTTAGCTTTTAAAAGAGGAAGGGATACAATAGACGGTCATGGAAATAGCATTTTGATAAAACCATGTTGGGGGAAATATGTCTGACCACATACAACATATCGTATATTGTATAATCAATAAAATACACAGTTATTAATGTTGTCTATAAGATATATACATACGTATATCGCCGAAATCATGAATTGGACATTCCTACAATAAAACGGACAAAGAGGAATAACTCGAAATAGGTTAAAATGCACGTAAAAAATGAACTGCACGCTCTTGGATATGGTTGAGAGCTCGAACATTGAAATATAGACAGTCTCAATATGATCAGTAGCTTTGTATAAATTTTAAACTGGTTTCTTAACATTGTGGCATTCCTATTACTACCCTGGATGCTGGATGACTTGTAGCAAATGATGTTCACTTTATGCAGTCGTGTATTGTGTCCGATTTAACTGATGATTTGTTATATTTGAAATAAGGAATAGCCTTACTGAAACGTGAGGGAACATTTTTATTTCCAAATTTAATAAAATTGTAAAAAGAAATATATTATTTTCACAATTTTCCTTTTTAGCAAAACTATACGAAATTTCACTTTTCTCTATGATCATTACGCAATAATTCAAAACCTTTACTTGATTGCGCTAATTTTCATTTGCGATACACCCATTTTGAATTGTCTAAAAAGCCATCGCAATTCCATCTCTCGGCGTCCAATTTGAAGATATCTCCTACCGAATACCGGAAAAGATAGATAATCGTCATTTAAAGTTATTTGACGCGCAACTCATATGATGAACAAATCTGATAATTCCTTTTAAATCGTCGTCGCATACTTCATCGTTTGCGGTTTCTATTCAAAGATCGTGAATCTCATCTCAGCTTGTTGCGTATTCTCGTTTATCATGCTCTCGAGCAATAAATTAACTTCACTATGGTTAGCGCTTCTATATACGAACCCGATAGTTTACCAGATTTTTTAAATAGTCTCAATGACGATAAAAGTCGTAATATAGGCTTCAAAATCCTTTTGTTGAAACTGCTCCTTATTATAATGTACCGCAGGAATGGCAGGCTAGACTCGGAAGTTCGTTACTCTACGGAGTCTGCATGTTGTGAAACCACCCACTCCCTTGACTACAATATATTTTTCCTATTTCGGTATATATCAGACAGTAGTAAATGAGGTGGTGTTGTACAAAATAGAGTCTCTAAGGTGCGCCAGAGAGTTTCGTGCCTACGCTTTGTTGGTGTTCTTGATTGCTTAAATAATACAAACATTATACCGATGCACTTACGTGATGAGAAATTTTCTCCAAAAAGACTTTTTACAATATTTCTACATATACCAACAGTTATTTAGAATCTTGTTCAACGATATTTTCGGTATCATCTAATTTATCAATACGCGCGGAGGAAATAAAAGTTACTTGTTCCACCGACATTTATTTATTGGGACTCGTTCCTGTTGCATTTTTCGACTTTAATCAACATTTCATGCGGACTGGTTATTTATTTTTCCTTCGAAATTTTTATTTCGCTTTCGAATTGCTAAAAAAACATCACGACCATCTTCAACGTTTCGTTCGATGTGGTTTATTTCTCGGGCCCAAAGAACAATGGATGGTGTCAAGACCGCGAGTAACACGAAAATGATTGTAATCGTATTCGTGCAGAGTAGGAGGAAATGCGATTTTGCAATTTTGCATATCACTTTCGGTAAATCAGTAAATATTTAGGTTCTTACTCGCGACTTGATCATCCAGCTCAATTGAGGTTACGTTTAATGACCATTGGTAATTATTGTTTGAGCTTTTTAATTACGTAGGCATGTGTTACATGTTTACAACATAAGCAATTTCACTGCAATAGCAACAGTTCCTTTTTGTTTTAATATGTCTACGTATGATATGTAAGTACATGCTAAGCCTTCTTCAGTAGTCATGCACAAATATCCATAAATAAAAAACGGCGGAGATTCCCAAGATCCCATAAACTGATAACTAGGTGTATCAGAATACCAGGATTTATGGTATCGTTTTCTCAGGTCGTGTTGCTCGAAAACAATCAATAAATTTCTCGTAAGTCTCACGACATTTTAAACTCTACCAGTATGTCGTTATTATCTAATCCAAAACGGTTTTAATTAAATGCTAGGTCTCTCAGGATGGCTTCGAAAGAATCGTTTCGGATAATCTCAATTTACATAAAACATCAATTATTATCTCTCCCTCATCGCAAAGGGAGAGAAAGAATTGAGTAATAAAGTTATCGAAAACCGTGTTGTTGATTTACGATGTTTTTTATTAGCTGCTCGCTGAGATAAGATGAAAATTATAATTTTCTAATCCGGCATCTGGAGTATCAAAGGATTAACTTCATTCAACATGATATATTTGAATTTAATTGGTATTTCAATTCAGTGCGCACAATAAATAATTTTTTGTTCAGCTACTCGGATTTTTCTACATTTTTGAAGAAGAGCCTCTAATAAATTCAACGTTACATAAGAAATGCCTTTGAGAACGAGATATTTATTTACGATCCTCTTGGTCGCATGTCGCATTTTTTTATTTTCTTCAGTCCTCTTCAAAACGATGAAGATATTTCCTCGTATTGGTTTAATTAGAAGAAACTCACTGCAGCGAGCGTTCATATTTTATGGAAATATGTTTCTTATAAATTTAATTGAGAAACGAGTGAATCGACGGCGTGAAATTCCTCGAAATCTAGTGAAATTTAAATGATTATTATTACCATTGGATTTGCTTTAATTCAATTATAAATTGCTTGATTTTATTAGCTGCTATGATATTTCAAATAAACATTTAGCGACGCAATGGCAAATTGCCAGAATTTTAATAACTTTCATTCCTTATCTTTAGAAGTATTTCGCTGAAAATCGCCCATTGTAAAAATAATTGAAACTCGATTCACATACCATCCCGGCAAAACCAAGGTTGCTGAAGTGTAACGCGATAATTCATATTTTTTCCATCGCAGGCCTGGCTCTGTCGGATCCCTCGTAAAATTTTAAATTGCAAGAGGGTAAGCCGCCCTTTGTTCGGCTGGCGTTCTCGAATACTCCACTTTTATACAGTAATAACTAAGTGGGTAATTCATTGTTTTACTGTTACTCGACTTTAAATAAAACGCGGGTTCTTGAAAGTCATTTAGCGAGCACAAAGAGCTGTAATAAACCTACGAAATTTATCGCCTAAAATATTATTCATAAAAGCTATAATATTGTAGTAGTGAAAGTAAAAAAAAAGAAGATTGCTCCAAACTGACTCACACAACGGTCAATAATAAAGAAGGGTCTGCGGTAATTTCTAGGGGTAGGTCAAAACACCCTTTCCAAATTACAGGCATTTTACCCTTGTCATCGTTAAGCAAAGACCCATGAAGAAACGGAATATTGGACATACGGGACTAATTTTATACGAAACTGACCCAAAAGTAAATTTATTACATCAAGATAAAACGGATATACCATTCGGAGGTCATCAAACTAGATAGTACAAACGGGGACTACGCATAATGTATCTACAAATAATAGGAAACGAAATTCAAATTAAACCATCACCGGCTAACGAGTTTTGTTTCAAACATTACATCAATAACCAAGTATAAAGGTATATTAAAATAAATGTCTTTAAAGCGCTTGTAAAAAATTAAATCTAATCGATTTAGATCCTTTCTAATGGAAATAGATAAGGTTCACTTTATGCGAACGCCGCTAATACCCGCTTGTTTCAAAATTATTGTAGATAACTAGCATTTTGTAAATAAGAGCAGATAAGATCTTTATTATGTTTATTAACAATATATGCTTGTGTACTTACGTAGGTATAATACACACAAATTGCATAAACTAACAAACGGGTTTATGGATATTGCAAAGAGAATAGGCTATTTTTAAAGTTTTTGTATAAAAAATGGAATAATTATTTCGTCAGTAATTCGGGTATTTTATCACATATTTGCCAGTTATTAGTTCAAATAAATTAAAAAATAATAAATGAACAGGTGCATGCCTGAATTTATAAGGCAACTGAATAGTCTCTGATGTTATTTCCCTTGTAGATATCTTTAGTGTTCTATAATTTGTAGAGAACAATCGCAGAATATTACGAATTGAGCACTTATTACAATCCTTTTACAAAGTTTCCTAATTCAGTCACACGTATAAAGGGTGTAAGAAAAATTACCAATTAACAACTTCCTCATATCATCATAATTGTTGTGCCATGTGCCCTGTTAAATTAACCGCATTCTCCTATACAATCAAAGTGTTTTGAATGTATTGGAAGCGTCATAAAAAAACTGGCGTATACTCCAGTTGCTACCGATTATTCGGTACTTGCATACCGCGCCGGTTTTATTTTTATTGCATTTTTATACCGTGATCAAGCACTACCATAGCCGAATGCCGTTCTCTCGGCATGTCGTTTTTCGACTTCGACTTTCGACGAAGTCGAGTTCTTTGTTCCTAAACTTTTTCGAGATCATTAATCACTATTCAAGACGTTATTTAATGGGATGGGTCTTTTTATCATATACAGGTAGATTATGCGCATGATGAATGCGGTTACCCCGGGGAATTGGTGTTGTGAACATGACACTAATTTGTGCTTTATAAAATATCCCTTATCTTTAAAACATATAATGAAGAGGATTAATTAAAAATAACTTAGAAAAAATATGTTTTGTTGATGTCAAATCGCAATAAATTGCACATATACGAACACACAGTCACGTTGTATAGCCTGTAGTACAGTTCATAAGTAGTTATTAAATAGTTTTTGTTAATAAAGATGTACAAGGAAGAGCAATTCTTAATTAGGTTTTTAGAGCCTTCTGGCTAGATAATGCTGTGTAGCTCCTGGTTGCAATTAGAGTAACCGCTTAGAATAAACTAAATTTAAAGCGAATCACTCATTGGTTAAAATCAAAATGGTCATTAACTCGTGCATTTTTAGAACCAACTTGTCAAAACCTCTGGTAAAAAACCAAATAGAAATAGCGACGATTTTTATCAGATAACTCAACAAGACAATTCTGGTTTACCTCCGTGCTCTCGCCGATGCCGTTCTGCATACAAACATCTTTGATCTAATCCGCTTTGATGAGATTTTATGTTAGTTTATTTTTATCTTTTACGGTAAATAAGACACACGTGAAATTTAATAATATTTACGTTGATAAATGTGTTTTTTGAGATAGTCCAAGCGCGGGTTAAAAATAAAATTCGGAGAAATTCACTCGTAAATTAGTTTTTACCTTTATACACATGGTAATACTTGCTCAATCTGAAAGCGGGTTTATCCTTATTTGTTTAATATACATATTCAAAAACAGGGTTTCATATTAGGAGTTTCTAGAAATTTCTTTCAAACGTTTATTTCCTAAAATTGGCGTTTTATCTCCTTACTGAGGAATGTATTTTAGATTTTAAAATAAGATATGGAAATAAATTTTCTCAAAAATTTAAATGATTTCTTGTAGATATTGTAACTACACATTATTGTTATTTGCTTCGAACAATTCCTAGTATAATGCCCCCTCTTATTCCATTACAAACATCACTTTAAAATAATATCGAATTCTAAATCCATTAACTTTTTTACTTTTGCATTAGGCACTTATTATTCTGCATGTTATAAGCAAATAGATAATTTCGCGGTTGGCTAACAGTATTTATGAATTTAGAATACTAACCTGATTTTGTAATTATATTATCCTACGTCGATTGTATAAAAACTTATTGTTATTATCAAATTATTATAATGCACGCAGTGGTATGCATAATTTCATGAAAAATTGCACAATGGTTAAAAAATGCCAGTAGAATGGGAAATTCACTGGCCTGTTCGCCTACCATTATTCATTCGGCGCAATTGAATACCAATTCTAAAACTGTATCACTGTTAAATTGACTAATTACGTGATTAATTACAGAACAATTCTGTGTTTGGAACAACAAGAGTACCTACTTATCTATAGCAATAAAACGGAGAAAAACAATTTGTTAACCGGAGCGGAAAATGCTGGAATTCATTTTAACACTTCTATGATGGTCACTAAAGATACCTATAATGATGGTCATCCAGTTATTAATTAATTTATTTCCTTATAAGTGTTTAATGAACCTGGAACATTTGCTTCCATTATAATAATTTAACATGATATCCGAACTAAGGCACTTCTTGTAATCTTTTTTAACAATATTTAGTATACAACTAAGATACTCTTATCAACTTATCAACTAGTGAAACGTCTCCATTTTTGTTTTAATTAAAACATTCTTTCGGTTTTTTAACGGCGCTTACGGATGAGTTTCGTTTAAATCCAACTGTTGGGCCTTTAAATTTGTGGAAATAACGACCGAATATAAATCCGGTCGTAATGACGAGAAGTTATAATATCAAAATGAATAGGGCAATCAAGAGACGTTAATTTATAAAGGACTGCGCTTGTCGTTGTTATCAAATTACAGGCACGAACAATCATTCAAAATAATTGGCGGATAACTGACCACAAAATGTTAGTAGATATACCTAAGTAGGATTAGTAACGGTTAGATTCTCTTTATTTCTTTTTTACCTTCAGAAACTAAAGCCTCTGGCTTATTTGGATGTAGGTAGGTGGACCTCTGCGTGCATATGAACAGGTAGAAAGGAAATTTTAATCTCTTTTATACGTGAGATCCTGTATTTAATAAGTAGAGTAAGGTGGTGCTACAGGGCAGGTTTAAGTAAAAAACTAGAGAAATATTTCAACTATGTATAAAGAAATGTTACTAAATATGTACCTATTTCATTTCAAATATCTTAAACAATAACGTTTATAGTTATGCTTTAGATATGTGTAATCTACAACGGAAGGTATGTTTGTCCACACTTTCGTTAGCTCTGTTATTTGCTAACACACTTAGGGACATCCTGTAAAACAAATTTAAAATGCAGATGTATTTACACCGGAGCGATAAATACCGTCCTAAGACTGGTTTTTAAACTATTATGTTTGTTCTGCACCTGCGACATACGAAATGGTCGCTTTGTCCCCGCTCTGCGGGCGTTATTTCCTTCGAATGAGCTGTTATTCAAAAAAATTGTTTGATAAGTATTTTGATTTCTATTTGGAATAAAGGAAATATGGCAGCAATGAAAGAGGGCATTAGCAGCCGGTTTTGTAATATTTTTTGGATCTCTCTTGATGTTTTTTTAAATGAATGGTTCTTAAGGGTATATAAATGCTGAAGTAATACTTCAAATATACAATGTGCTTCATTGGCAAATACATAAACTTTAATTGTAGATAATAGTCACCATCAAGTATGTTCCAATTCACTTATGCAATCAACCTTCAATGGGTCTTAGTACAAATTTTGACATCTTAGTACAAAATGATGACATTTAATATTGAAATAAAAATAGCGTAACGCTAATATTACGTACTTTTGCGAAAACTCTCTCTTTCATAACTGCATTTACTTGTTTAATTAAAATTAATTTCATCCTCAACCAAACGCCCGAATCCTCCAAGCCTGCGATCCCGACGAACTTCCCCAAGACTTACAAAACCTGCTGGACATCTTCCCTCTTAATATGCGCTAGTCTACCCTCCTTTTGTTAACCCCCAAAAAAAAAAAACACAAAAAACCAAAAAACCAAAAAAAAAAAAAAAAACAAAAAACCAAAAAAAAAATCCAAAAAAAAAAAAAAAAAATCAAAATACAAAAAAAAAAAAAAAAACCCAAAAAAACCCAAAAAAATGAATTACTAATTCCTTCAATAAGTTTTGTACAAGGCCAGGACATAGGTTTTTCTGAGGTTTCCCTATGCTCTTTTCCAAATGGCTGGCCTTTAAACGGGAACAAAGCGGCCTCAGCCTGCTCCCACACACATTTTTGCCACAAAATTGTAATACACTACACCCCCTGAAAAGGAAGTAAATTCCTATAACAGGGTTCATTAGATTAAAACAACACCCACATTTACCTTTATATGTTATAAATAAAAGATATTTAAATTTGAAAAAATTTGAATTTGAAATTAATTTCAACTTAACTGTTATTTCAAGCGCATCGTATTTTGCATCTACAAAACATTTTATTACACTGAAATCACATTCTAATTTACTGTTAGATTCTAAATTATAGTATTAGATATTTTATTTTATATAAAACGATGTAGTACCATTATGGACGGGTACGTGGTTATTGAAAGTTCGTGATCTACTTGAACACGTTCTTATTAAGATTTTATAAGATCTGTATCTATTTATTTTAAATTTAACGTAAGGTTATCTCCGGTATTATTAATTACAGTAAATAATTTTATATCTACTATAAACTTACACAAAATAACATTAAATAAAATAAAGCTAAAACGTAATAAATTAGAATATTAGAAACATAAAATTTTACTATAAAAATTAAGTGTCCTCCTACAGGTATAAATCCCACGCGAATTCGATTCAAACAAATTCAAAACGATAGCAAAGATAAATTTCATTTTCCGCGTCTTTTCCTTTGCAGCTTGTTTGTTTTCTTGTTTCATTCGAATCTCCGGTAAATAAATCTTTAGTCATGGTGGGTATCACTAGAGGAGGATTGAATAAAAAGCCTCTTGCTTGTTAACATCAAACGGTTTTCAGACTGTGGGTGGTCGCCTAAATATACGTTTTTCACTGTCTTCTTTACATACTCCTTTCGATTTTCAGAATTTTTATTATTGTTCCATAGGTAATTTAATTAACGGGCTGTTTACTAACAGGCATAAATTTCCAACTTTCCTGGCGCATATGCATCTGTTACGAGTGCCAGTTTTTTATTGTTCGACGGTTTGTTAACTTTTTATGCTTTTGTAATTAATTATAAGAAATGAAAGTCAATTCGTAATAGGTAGGTACCTATATGAGTTTTTGTAAAGCTGAAAAATATTTTTAATAATTATGAAAAAAATCATCTGATTAAAAAATATTGACTTTTAGGAGGAATATAATAACTTCCTATATAAAAGTTCTTGTAGGTTTTCTAAATGTGCGCGGGATTACTAGTTTCTTTCTACTTTTACTTATAAAGTTTTGATGCTCAGCAAATTTAACAATGATTAGTTGAGAAATGAGCCATTTTCCGCACCTCATGAGGGATTATTAAACCCATTCAAGCCTTTACCGAAGTTAATGGAACAATTCGCAATTGACGATAATAACTCCAGTCTCCTCCGAATTAACGAAACACGAAAACACACTACGAGCACGACCCTCGATTTCCCACGGCGCCGTTCATCGCCTTTCATACCGCGTGTAATTTCATGCGCCAACTTATCAGGGGTGTCAAAATTATTAAATTAATACTTCCAATATTTACGTCTCCCGTCGTTTCCGAGACCGTAAATAAAATTAATATCGTCTGGGCATCGAGAGCCCCGGCCGCGGATCGGACGCTGTTCGATATACCATTCGGTCGTAAAATTTTTTATCGGTCTTAATACGAACGGCTGCGGGGACTGCCGCTTATGGAAACTTGAAAGAAGACGTTTGACACTATCACTGGAAGAGTGAGAGTGCACGCCGGCCGAATTCGAATCTCGAGAACGTTGTTTGCATTGTTTTTTCCGTTGTTTGTTCTGGCCGTTGCGCATCAAAATGTTTCGACAACTCTAAATTAGCAAAAGTGGATGCGGGACTTCTGAATTCCTTGAATAAATATACTTGGGTTGTTTCATAGGAACCCACTTAGGAAAGTTGAGATTTACAATAAACATAGAGAGGATCTGGATAGGTTAACCAGCTTTGATGTACTTATTTTGTTTGTTGATTAAAGATATTTTAAACAGTAGATGGAAGATAATAAAGTCGATGAAGATCGTATTATAGGCCTAATGTACATTTTCTGGTAGACCAAAGAGTGCAAAATCACATTTATTAATTGAAAGTTAAGCCCAAGATCCACATTTTGACCACCGTGGGCATATTAAACCATCAGAGTTATTTCTTCTATTTCTATTGTCACTTTATAAGATACCTATTATCTTACAATATCTCATCCCAAATCTGTCGCTATTAAAACATCGCTTCGATCCAACTTGCTTATTATAATAATCTATTGTACAAAAGAGCATTTTTAATCCCAACCGATCTTCATTGTGTAGTCGCGTTTAATTTGGAAATTACATTATTAGGAAAATTAATGGTATAAGATCATGTTCATCCTTCGTAGGTGAAGTAATTGGTTTTATGCGCTGATGATTAGAGCTCGTCGAGTGCAACAAGTCTAAATTAATCATTAGTTGGGTACCCGTTTTTTGCAGTAGGCTATTTCTTAATAATCCAGAAAATGTGCCTCGCCTGATAATCACTACACTAGTCTAATTTCAAAAACGCCGAGTCGATTGGATTTGTTTTGTACGCAAGTACAACGGTAATGCCAATCACAAGTGAAATAAAAAAAATGTAACGTTTTTTTTTGCTCGGAAACCGGGAGGGATTTTTCGCATTTACCATGAGCTACTGTCGTTGAAGTCGTTATAAAACGTACAAATAAATCTCCAA